>OU343216.1:26609335-26691595 GCA_910596185.1 Chrysanthemum makinoi
TTTTCAAATACTTGATGCACATGTTGAGGGGGAGCATCTTATTCTAAAAATATCAAAACAATTCAGGTACAAAAAAGTTTTGGATAATACATCACAAGTATCCGGATTGATTTTCAAATGGTTTTCAATTGTTCCAATACAGATGAACAATACCAAATAGACCTACATCTACTCTTAATATGTACGATGATATAAGGATTTAAGGTTAGGTATTATTCCCATGATGTAACTGAGGGGATCTACCTGTGGACAATCCACTAGTTAGTGAGAGTCCTAGGTATGATGATAAAAGGAGAAAATGAGATAGATAAAGAGGCGCACAAGACCGAAAGCTAGTACTGGAATAAAACCCAACAAAGTTCTAGTTATGAAGTCTCTAACAATCAAGGGGTTGAAGAATTAAAAAGAATTGAATGAGAAAAGGTGAAAACAAATAGCCCTCCATTTATTCAACCTTAGGGCAGAAACCGGGTTCAATTCATATACTAATGGTGGTAACATCGGTATTGAAGACAAGACGCCATGGACCCAAGGACGACCGACTACAACTTCCCAAGCCACTCAAGTTCCTCTTAAAAGGACTTGTTTCATTCTCACGGGAAACCTACATTATCTATCGACTTTCTTAGAGATTATTGATATTGAATCAAGGAGACTCTCTCCTAGTCTCCATATAGGATCCAAATATGCACAAATTGAAGTTCAGAGCCACGATCATCAATAAATCTCATTAGGACTCAATGAAGACTCGTTCACACAATGTGGAAAGAGAGATTATATCTTGAGTCCCTATGATATCCTTGTGGTATTGCTGTAACATCTCGAAAGGATATGCAAAACATACTCACAATGAAGATGGAAAGCCTCGAGCCAACATCTAACAAGCTCCCCGGTAGGTGCATGAGAGATCTATTATACGATCAACCATGACAATCAATGTAAAACAATGGGGCTTATCTATTCTTTGAATCAACCCGTTCGTGTTATGGATTGACGGATACCTTGAAAAACCACCAGTGCTTTTAAACTTTTCATTAGCATGACGACCGTACCAATTTTTCAAATCGTGTGTTTTATGATTGATAATTGATTTTCATTAAAACCTCGCTATATTGCAAAACAATTTATTGAGCAATACACCATTGTTTTTCAAATTTCTTTAATCAATCAGCTGACTGGAATTACCGGTTCACTCAACTCGGTTGTCTTTGAGACGCTCCATTGAGAACGCCAGAGCAACTGCTAAACCCTCACAAGGAAATTCTTCGAATTATAATTTATCACAGCATCTAAGATCGATCAACGGGGAACCGTGGGCAGGTACTTCAATTCATCGAAGTGATCAAAGACACTTCATGCTTTTATTGCTAACCGCCTTATGCAGTACACCGACGCTTGTACCGATCGTAATGGTTGGCCAATCCATAGTCGCATGCTCACACCACACATTCATCTCAAAAGAAATCATGATTAGTGCATCAATGACTCTGATATTTTTACTCCATGCTTCGCTAAACGCCGCCAATATCATGAATCAACAAATGCTCTCGCTTACTGATGAGAATATATCATGATCCATAATGTGAGCATGTCGGTCTGAATGTCACAACATCACATAATACCAACACCACAATGGATGTATCGTAGATTTTCTACTAGTGATGATCTCAAAAGTCAGCTCAACATTATTATCAACGGATCAAGAAATGACCTCCACTTGGATTAACCAAACATGCAATGAGTAGAATCAATGACTACAAGCTTCGGAGCAAAGTACTACATCAAGAATGCAAGATCAATTGTTAATGTAATATCCGGTTGTATTCAATGTCATTTTAGTATATGTTTGAGGTGACTCTTAGGGGAGATTGTTAGGAATTAGAAATTCCCAAGATAAAGAGAGTCGGTCACCTCAAGTATATGTAATCGCTAGAAAGCTCAGAGTCATAGTAATATTTAGTTAAGTAGAATTTAGTTGGTAACACCGCTGAGGACTAATGGCTTTACCCAACTGATGCCCTGATCCACACCATGTGTATGCTTATGTAAGACTATAAATACTCTCTACCTCCCAAGGTAGAGAGTTGGAGCTCATAATAATATCTTCACTTTCTCTCACTAAGTTCCCTAAACCTCTAACTTTCTCTCTCTAGAATTCCATCTATATGCTACCTCGTGTTAATGTTATGATGTATGAAGTTATATCTACATACTGAATCTTCAAAAACCTCTAATCACAAGTTTTAGAACCTTAACACCAAAACATTAGGTTTTTAGAACTCCCAAACCATAGTTATCAAGGAATGTTTGAGTCGATTTTTGTCAAGTTATGTCGGATCCCCGCTTAGCTACCTGCTAGCCGGATCCTTAAATGAGAGGGATCCGGACCGTGGTAACAAAAGACGTTATAAGGAAATGATCATTGTGGATGTTCCACAATCATACTTTCCCCTTAAAGACTCACTCTAACAAAACCTAACTACCGCTCATAGGAGCAACTTGATCACCTCTCAAGCATAACAATCACTTGTGTAAGTATAATCTTCACTACATTGTTGATTTCATTCTTTGATTACTAGGATTACAAGTTCTTCATTTTAGAGGTTGAGTTCAAGTGGGTTTTTCATAATTTGTTATCACATTGTTTTCTAAGATAACTCAAATCAAAGAATTAACATTGTTAATACAAATTAAACTCATTTCTTGAAATTCAATAAAAATGAATTGAGCAAAATTGTGATCAAACCCTCTAGGTTACTATTCACAATTAACATCACATTGTGGTTGCATTGTTTAGGAACAATCATGCCAAGCAACAAGCAACAAGATTACCAAGACACCGCCCACTACATACCCATGTATCATAGGAAAATGGTCTAAGTCCCAAGATAGAAAGGCCTTTAGCTTGAAAGGAGACTATTTCTAAGCGGGAGAGTTGTTGATCCATCATTTCTGCAAATAATCCGACATAGGGAAGTTTTTGCAACTATTGTTTGATTATTTATTGGATATAAACGAGCAAATTTGCCCGGTCTTTGTGCTTGAATTCTACAAGACAATGGGTATAATTAGAAATGATGATGGGTCCATCTCAATTGAATTCACCATCAATGAGCGTAGAGTTTAGTCTTTCACTTATAGAGTTGGAAGAATTATAGGGGTTCCATATCAAGGCTTACATGTACCAATGAATGGTCTTGGAACAACTACACAATGGTTGATCATCATGATATTTACTACACTTTGATCCCGAAGCAACCAATCGTGAGGGACACCGTTCATGCCAAGAGCCTCACCATCAAGAGTCACAAGGAAGTCAAAAGTGATCCATGGGATCCTTTCAAATGGAGCTTTTGGAAATGTATGCATTGTATAGGAAGTGGGAAGATGTGATAAGAGAAAATGTGGTGTGCCTAGTAGGAAACAAGGACCACCCCAACACATGTCTAAGCTTCATGATCTATTGCCTAGTGACCAATACTCAATTCAACCTTGCCTACTACATGGTCAAAAGAATGGCAAGTATTAGAAGCATGGACAAGATGGTGCTTCCGTACGCAATGCTTTTAACCCGTCTCGCCAAATTCATCTTTGCTTTAGACCCTTCTCCACAATCCTTTGATCATAGCTTTTGCAATAAGGTTATGGTACCATTAACCGAGGGTAGAACAACAAGGTTTATGGTGGAAGGCAAGAGACCACACCCACCCACCTGGACTCCTGGACGAAAAGGAAAGGCAAGGAGAAGGTGGAGGTGAAGGGAGTAGTAAACCCACTCAAGAATATCGACTTGACCCCTTGGACTACATCAACCAATTGCCAAACATCCAAAATGAATCAAATCCTAATGGCAACAAACTAAGGGAATCTTCAAATGCTTCACCAATTTCTTGAAGAAGAAGAAGTGAAGATAGTTCGATGAAGAGTGGAGGACGGGTCAAGAAGTGAAGAAGGAGGAGGTGTAAAGTTTGATGAATCAAACTTATGATGAACAATTTCAAGACAATGATTTGTAAACATTTTTAATTATGCTTGTAGTTTGTAGGTATTGCCATATCGGCATTAAACAATCTAATGTAGGTACTTGGGAAATGAGATTTTACCACCCCTAGAGTGGTTTTCACACTCATTTAAGAATTCTAGCTCTTCCTACCTTGGTATACACTATATTAGCTAGCAAGTATTATATTTAGTCCCCCTAGAAACAACTAGGAAATGCATTTGATATAAAGTGCAAAGATGCACATTTCCGAAAGCTCGACTGGCAGTAGGCTGATTAATTTATGAACTGGCCGATCCCTCCCATATGGGGAACCAAGGGATCCTAGTATTGATATGAAATACGATTTTGCTACATCAAAACAAAATTCCATTAGATCATTCTAACAAGTCAAACATAAGATACTAGAGCCAACTAAGTCGTTATCAAATAGTTGAAAATCTCACTCTCATCCGTGGTTTATCTTAGGATATATTTTGAAATATTTTTTTATTTATCTACTAGTCAAAACTCACCATAATTCCGCTCCAACACTCACACATTATCTATCACGCTTGATAGCACTTAGTTAGGTATATCTTTCAATTTTAGCAAATTGATCTCAATCATCTTTTAATCAAAATTAGGTTCAAAAATTAGTTTTTCATTTTTCTTATTTTAAGGATTTTAGTAAATTCCTATTAGACATCATCCTGATTTCTAAGACTTGTTATCACCATTTCTCCACATCAAATTAAATTGAATCATTGTCAAACATATAGTTAGACTATCCAAGGTCAAATTTTCTTGGCCAAAACCATCATTAAGCACCATTACTTGTTATAGTTAAGGATTTGAGTTATCCAACAAATGCAAATACTTCAAAAATTAAGTCAAAACCCTCAAATCCATTAATAACAAACCTTAAAAGCATAATGATTTCACCTAGACCTTGTCCGATAGCCGGATCCCCGGTTCTTAACCAGCGGATCCCTCATGGTAGGATCCAAGGGATCCGTGATGTTAATGCATAAATCAGCCTTCTATATTCAAATTCATATCACCTTGGTTTTCTAACCACTCTTAGCATACATTACTCCCCTCCTAGAGCTGATCAAAACCTCAAAAGCATGCTTATTCTTTTAAGTGGTCAAGAATTTAATTCCCAAATTCAAATTATTCTTTATAAACCAAACAATCCTAGGTTTATGGCACCATCCTCAATTACCTTTCAAAAAATGTAAATTAGAAGCTCACATTAGCATTTTCATCACCATGACTAAGGCTCTTTGTTAAGAATTGTAAATTCCATGTTAAAGTGTCGGTCACCCCAATTATAGTCTAGTACAAGTAGTCAGGATTTGTAATTATTTACGCTTGTTTAGTAGTTTATTAGTTAATTAGTGTGCCAGAGAATAGTTTAGTAAAAATAATCAGTGGAGGAAGGACTGCTTTACCCATCAGATACCGGATCCAATGTCGATAGGATGTCGTAGGTTTAAGAGAAATACCCCTTCCATTCTTGGAAGGGGTGGTGCTTCTCAATCTAACATTCCATAATTTACAAAGCAACAATCTAGCAAGAACACTCATCTCTCTAAAATGGCTATCATGTATTTCCATCATCCAAGACCACCCGAATCATCAAACACAATATTATTATGATCCTACAATTGTAAAGGGCATTATGGTTTGTGTCAGGTTTGGATTTATGTGGTCTGCATCGCGGTTAATGTGGTTTTCACCGCTTTTGTTATCTTTTGCAAAATGCTTCAATATCTGCTTTTATATATTCAATTTGGTCAAAATATGTCTTGGGTCATTTAAGTTTAAAGTTTATATTTGTTTTGTGCCTTTGGTCCAAAACAAAGATATATCATTTTTTTAGACATTTTTGTTACCAAAGTTGTGTTATATATGTGGTCAATCATCTCGCAGTAGCTCAGTTGGTCGCTTTGGTCTATATTTGTTGTCAAACCGGTACTTTTCCTGGGTAAAATATTTATGGGTCAAATAGGTGAAAAATGGGTCAAATGTAAGTATATCTTGCGTCAAGTAATATGAATATGGTCGGTGGTCGGAAAACTCATCGGAAAATGTCACAAATCTGTTAGCTTAATTGTCACAAACCCGCATGCAATGAATCAAGTAGCTACTGTATTAACAAGTTGGGGCCATTTATGTGTTTTAATGATATATGGGACTTGCGACGGTTTGACTTTTGAGTCAAACTGAAAGGCTAGCGACTTGACTCTTATCTAGCGACTTGACTCTTATCTATAGAGACTCACCTTGGATCTAGCTTAATTGGTGTTACTAAAAACTTAATGTAGTGAAGAATGAGAAGGTTTGACCACACGACCACAAACCAATTACCAACAAAACAACACGACCTCAGTTATACTCAACATCATCAGTACATGCTTATAAGAACAGAAAACGAGAAGTATATGAAAAGCTTAACAGATCCGAATAATCTAATCCTAATCTAGACTCAACCCATACCCTCACAACACTCTATCAACTCTCAACAACCTACCAAGTCTCGACCTAACAAAGAAATAATTTAATTTCGTGATCTCACCATTAACTCCGTATATATAAAGCAACATCAAGACGATTCAAGGTCTATAACACGAACTATAATCATCATCGATCACTGATTTGAAGTGTTGCTTCATTTATATTTTCGAAAGAAAAACAAAGGTGTAATAACAATAATGTTATTTCCTTCATTTAATTCGGTCAAAGACACAAAAATTACGAAACATTAAATTGCAAATACAAACCTACCCGAGACCTTTTTCTAAGATCTTGATGTCGTGTATCTTGAAGCCGGAGTGTTTCGTGGATTAGGTTCTTGGTTTAAGTATTTCGTGGTTATAATGGAGATTGGAGGATATTTACTGAGATATGTTATGGTTCGTTGTATGATGTGATAAGTATGCAGTGATATCTTCGAGGAATATTAGGTTTGATGGAGATTAGAGACATCGTATTTTGAGACAAGTAGATGCTAACCTAGACGTTAGAATGATTTAGGTTGCCAGGATTATTGTTGGGGATTGAGAAGTATTTGGTTGGGGGCGGAGGTTCAGTGAAACTATGTTTAGGGTTAGTCAAAATCTGAGAATATTTAGGGTTGTGTAGTCTTATATCCTGTTAACAATTCTTAGTTGGATCATGGGCTTCAGTTACCCAAACGCTATGCAAATTGGATTTCGATGGGCCTTGTGTTTATAGTTGACATGGGCTGATGAATTTGTAAAAGGATTTGGGTCGTTTGTTAATATTCACGCTCAACAAATTGGTGGACAATTTTAAATTTTAAATTGGTGATTTAGTATTGAAGTGTTGGTTCAAACGGTTTTTAAATTGGACTTGAAGCCGGGTCAAATTCTTTGCAATTTGTTATATGACAAAGATATATATGTACAGATGATCATTGCAAGAAATGACACTGGACCGGATCGGGTTGAACAAATATTTGGACCGACTTGAAATAATATGATGAAATGATTTGTGAAAATGAGATTTGAATGGATATGAGATTGGATGATGATTCGATGGGTTATGAGGTTTGGATTCCTTTGGGCTACACATTTTCAATGTAGTATTATGTCATGACTTAATGCTTATTGAAACAAAGTTGACTACATGGTCGCTTTGCACGGTATTCTTTATTTGGATGTGAAGTGAAGTTTTTCCAAGTATTTGCTTATTTCACTTTGTTAGGAATTAGAAATTACCGGTATTAAAGAGTCGGTCACCTCAAGTATATGTAATCGTTAGAAAGCTCGTAGTCATAGTTATTTTTATGTTAAGTAGTATTTTGTTAAGTAACACCGTGGAGGACGGACGGTTCTTTACCCACTGTATGCACGATCCACGGCCGTTGTGTGGCGATTATGTAAGACTATAAATACTCTCTACCTCCCAAGGTAGAGAGTTGGAGCTCATAATAATATTTTCTTTCTCTCACTATAGTTCCCAACTCTCTTCCTTTCTCTCACTAGAACTCTCTCTCTCTAACATTCTTATCCGCCTACTTTGATCATGGTTTAGAGTGTTTGTGAAATCCAATATCCAACAATTGGTATCAAGAGCCATGGTTTGATCACTCATCTTTCATGCTCTTTGTTTTGGTGGATTTCATAAGGTTTTGGAGTATTAAGGGTTTAGGAGAGTTTGATTCATTTGGACAAATTCTAGTGTTAAAGTTTGAATTTTGCTTGTACTTTTGTGTTTAGGATCATCATATGTGTTTATGTTTTGAATTGGAAGCTTTAAATCATTGTGGTTTGGTTGTTTTGGATTGATAAAGTGGTTATTTTTGAAAAAAGAACTAAGCGAGTTGTGTCTCGGACTTGTGTTTCTTCAAAGCGAGTTGCTTTGTTTAAAAGCGAGTTGGTACATTAAAAGCTTTAGATTTAGCAGTTGATATTTATGCTACTTGGGTTCTAAGCGAGTTGTTTCTTTAAGCGACTTGAGATCTAAGCGACTTGCTATTGCGAGTTAATAGCGTTAGCGAGTTAACTTAGACTTAGTGTTCAAGCGAGTTGATTGTGTTGGCGAGTTGAGACTAAAGCGGTTGGCTATTGCGCGACTTGATTAAGCGAGTTAGTGTGTTGAGTTGGTACGCTTATGCGAGTTGTGTGTTGCTTTGACTTGTTCATTTAGTCCTTTTTCTTCTTCGTGTTACGTTCTTACGGTTGTTCTTTTGGTTTAGTAAAATCCCGTGAAAGAATCAATTTCCCGGTTTAATCAAAGAATTGCAAAATCCGGTAGAGCTTGAAACATGTCTACAAACGTTCCTACTATCATCTCCCTTTGTTGCGAGGATGTTCAAGCGGTGGTTCGGATACTCGTCCACCCATGCTTGAAACGGACTCGATTCTTGGGCTCAACGAATCGATTATCTGCCTTGGAAAGGAATATGGTGTCAACATTCTCAAATCCATTGATGAAGGACCGTATCGAGTTGAGACGACTAGAGATGTACTTGATACTGCGAAGATGGAACTCCGATTTACGGAATGGACAGACCAAAGATGTATGATGAGCTTGATGATAAGGAGAAAAAGAGATTCGATGTTGATATCAGGGCTTCAAACATTGTTCTTCAAGGTCTTCCTAAAACATCTACAAGCGATCAATCACAACACCGAAGCAAAGGCGTTATGGGATAATGTCAAGATGCTTCTCTCGGGTTCAGAATTAACTATGGAAGACAGAGAATCACAACTCTATGACGAATTTGAACACTTCAAGATGAAACGAGATGAGAGTGTCTATGAGTACTATGTGAGATTTCATAAGTTGGTGAATGACATGAGGAACATCGAATGACAATGCCTAACATTCAGATGAACTCAAAATTTGTGAACAACATGAATCCCGAATGGCACAAGTTTGTCACCTCTGTGAAGCTCACTAAAGGATTGAAGAATACAAACTATGAGCAACTCTATGCCTTCCTCCTTGAGAATGAGAGACATGCTATGTTTGAAAAATTGGTTCTTAATCGGTTCAAAACCAACGAGGGAGAGACAAGCTCGTCTAATGACTCAACTGCCTTCTACTCAAACATCGGAATCACAACCAAAGCCTCACAAGTCATACCCATGGGAAATGGTAATCACAAACTAATTCATGATCCTATGTTCAAACAAGGCGATCTTTGATGCACGCGTGGGTAACTTCATTAATCAACTAGCTCTTCTGATTAGTCAAAACATGAATTCTCTCCCACAAACCAATAACAACCTCGAGCGACATCTAACCCACACAATCAAGCTACTGTAAAAGATGAGAGGATCGTGGTGCAACCAGTTCAGGAAAGACGATATGATGGGGAAGAGGTGGAGCTGGTAGAGGTTATGTTGGTAATCGGTCGAGGAAGGAATGGTAATCAAGGTCAAGCTAAGCAGATCAAATGTTATAATTGTGGTGGTGAGGGACACATTGCAAGGAACTGCACATCTCCAAAGCGTCCACAATCTTGCGATACCGAGAGATAAGATCTTGCTTGTGCAAGCTTAGGATAATGGTGCTGCTTTGGATGAAGAGGAATTGTTGTTTCTAGCTGAGGGCAATGCCAAGACCTATGATCAGATGTGGATGGCGACCTATTAGGGATAGGTCACAATCATCGAATGCCTTTCAAGTCGCAGATTGTGATGCATACGACTCTGATGTGGATGATGGACCTACTGCACACACAATCTTTATGGCTAGCATTTCTCCAATGGTTTCTCCAAGGTCTCCTCTTCACAAGTGGCCCATCCAAAGACACAACTCATCTCAGAGGTACTAAAACTATCGATGATGCGATGTGCAAAAGATGCATGACAAAGTACTATCAATGAAACTTTTGTATCAAATATTGAAAATATGGGTAATATCAATGTTGTCCCATATGATCAATATGTGAAACAAAAAGTGAAGTGGTTGTACCAAGTGATGCATCTCTGCGATCAACAATGACTATATTTTTGATGAATACTTGCATGTGCTGATGAGTCTATAATATCTGAATTAAATGCCTATAAAGAGCGTGTTGCTATTTATGAACAACGTGCTAAATTTGAGTTGACCACTCGTGAGCGGGAAATGGATGACCAAGTGCGTACAATTATTAGAAAAGTAATTTTTAGAAGAAGTATTAAAACAAGAGTTAAATTCCTTGCAAGAAAAGCTTTCTAAAAGTGCTAAGCAAAAACAAGAACTTCAAGAAAATGTGAAAATGCTTAAGCAAGAATTTAATGCAAAGGAATCAAAACTCTTGAAAGATTTTTCTAATCTGAAAACTTTGAAAAACAAACTTGAAAACAAGTTGTATACAAGGAACACCATTCATTTGCTCACATGATCACTCAGCATAGGGTCCTAAGCGATAAGCATAGCATTCCCCTTGTTAAGGAACCAAATCCGAGGTCATTAAAGGGCTAGAAATGCTCATAAGGTTCTTTATGATGGCAATGAAATCCTTAAACCTAGACAGAAACCTAGTTAGTTGAGTGCAGAGGAAGATAAGAAATGAGATGAAGTCACTAGGGAAAAGATGAACAAGAAATTAGATGATCCTAAATGTAAGAGAAAAAAAAAGATCACACCCCATGATTACAAGAAGGAAAACTGGATTTCCTTGAACATGTTTAAACCTCGGACATTGTTGACTCCCGAACAAGTTTTACGGAAAATGGATTTAGATGCGAAAGTGAAAATATTGTTGAAACAAACCCTCCTCTTTGGAAAATGCCTAGAGTCACTGTGTATCCTCCTAATACACCAATGCATCTTGTTCCTAGAACAATTGCCACTAAAAGCAAGACCTTAATTAGCCAATATGTTATACTTCAACTATTTGTTGATTTTGAGAAAACTTGCAAGAAAAGGATCACACCCACTTGGTATTACGGAAGGAGAAAGGGGTTTTGAGCAAATGAAAGAATGTTATTTAACCGAGGTCATGCCTTTCTTTAAACTTCTAAAAGATCACTTTGAGAGTCTTAAAGGGGATAGAAACTAATATTAAGGGAATGGAAAAGGAATTTGATGCAATGATAGTTGAAGTTAGTGACTATGAGCGAGCACTAAAATATAATGAGATTGAGAGGAAGAACTTGCATACACTAAATGAGAACTTGATTTCTGAATGTATTACTCAGGATGTGTTTTTCACTGCTACAAATTGTTCCATTAATGCTTCCAAATTTCATGAATTATCGGTTGCGCTCAAAGTCTCCCATGATCGTGTCATTGAGCTTGAAAAACTAATTCTGAACTAAACGAGAAAATTGAACTGGATGATCACGACAATTTGGTTAAACATTTTTCTAAACTGGAAGTTGAGCATTTTAATTTACAACTAAAATATCAACATCTTAAAGAAAATGTCAAAACTTCAAATATCAAGACATCCTCGAGATGCTCGAGTTTGATGCGTTTTCAAATTAACAAGCGTGATGAACGATTCAAGCTCGGTGCAACGCGATCAGAAAGTTGAAAGCCCAAATCTCTCAATTAAAGGGTCAAACGAACAATATGACAGGCTCCCAAATGCCTCCTCCTTTAGATTCTCAGAATTCTCAAACTTTTCATCTTCAAAACTTAGTTGATGCCTTACAAAAGGCAAACGAGAGTTTTCTAGAAGAAAATGAAAAAGTTAAGCGACATTTTAAAGAGTTATATGATTCAATAAAAGTCACCCGTGACCAAAACAACGAAAAATAACGTCTTTACAAAAGGAAATTGAGAATCTGAGAAGTCAGGGAAATGGGAAACTGCCACTTGTTTTCAATAAGAATGTTGTCTCAAAGTCACCCTTAGACTGCAAATACACTTGTGATTAAATATATTCCTCCTCATCTTAGGAATAATGAACATGCTTTTCATGAATCCTGTGCTCACCTTAAGGATAGTCTAGAATGTCTCAGTGAGATTGTCGAAGAGGATTTCATTAACAAACCTCTTGATAGTGAAATTAGGTTTGCTTGCCTCAGGCCAAACGATCTCAAGAGTTGCTAGAATGTGTAATTGCAACATGTCCCAAATCCTTAACCTTAGGTGCAAAAGCAAAGCTGTGATGCCTTGTTCTATGCCTAGTCTTTGAGCCTTCAAACCATTCTAGGCCCAGTTTTAAGAAAGTATACATCAATGTGTGTCTAATGTCTGAATCCTTGCCGCGTCTAGTTTAGGAATGCAAAAAGTAGATCAACCAACTAATGTTCCCATAATTCCCTCTCAGAGTAATCAATGACTTTAAAGCGAGCAGGTCAAAGTCTCAAGACAATACAAGGAATGATAGGACCTCGCAAGCTAAAATGTGCATTGGAAGAAAGTAGAAGACCAACCTAGGATCTTTAAGCTTGAGTTGAATAAAGCGAATCGTGTTGATTCTAGTATTAGCCTTAGGCGTCTTGTAATTAATTCGAATTCGATACTATTTGCAAACCTTGTAATGATGTGCTTGATTACATTTGCTAATCATGAATGTGGTGTGAATGCTTTGTCTAATCTTGTCAAATGCCCGATTAAAATTGTTAATGCTAATAATCGTGCAAATAAGGCAAAGGCAAAAGCGAAGATTGTTAGAAAACATTGGAAACCCACGGGAAGAACTTTTATAAAGATAGGTTATTGGATTGGATTTTGGCATAAGAATAATCAGTTTTGCTCTCAAACTGCTAAGATTATGCCCACTAGAAAATGGATGCCTCCTGGTAGAACTATTCCCTTAAGAAGTGAACATACTTTGAATAGGTCAAATCTGACACCGACATTGCATCTATTCCCAATGATTCCATTGCTTCTACTTCGATATGGATGTTTCTATTTCGATGTGGGTGTTCCAATACTTTACTAACCAAGTGGAACCCATTCTTGCATGGGGATCCCAATTATCGATTATCCATTCTTGTCCGTGTTCAACTGCAGATCGTTCAAATCGTTACGTGGTACCGGACTCAGTATTCCAAGCATATGACTGAGACCGTGCGGCTCATGAACCGTTGAGCAAATTCATCAGTTAGATTCGGTAATGATCATTTCGGTGCAATTATGGGTTATGGTGATTATGTTGTTGGTGATAGTGTTATCTCTAGAGTATACTATGTGGAAGGTCTTGGTCATAATCGGTTCTCTGTCGGTCAATTCTGATCTAGAAGTAGCCTTCAGAAAACATACTTGTTTTGTTAGAGAACTTGATGGTAAGGAACTTTAAGAGGAACTCGTGGTTCAAATCTTTACACCATCTCTATAGAAGATATGATGAAGTCTTCTCCAATTTGCTTCTTGTCAAAGGCTTCAAAAACAAAGTCATGGTTATGGCATCGACGTCTCAATCACTTGAACCTCGGCACCATCAATGATCTCTCCAGAAAAGGACTTAGTTGTAGGTTTACCTCGACTAAAGTATGAAAAGGATCATCTTTGTTCACATGTCAATTGGAAAAAGCAAGTATGCCCATAAACCCAAACCTACTAACTCATCCTGAGAAGTTCTTCATACATTTCATATGGATTTATGTGGACCAATGAGAGTGCAGAATATCTTTGGGAAGAAATATGTGTTAGTTGTAGTTGATGATTACTCTAGATTCACCTGGGTCAAGTTCTTAGGGACAAAGGATGAAACTCACGATATCATCATCAAACTCATCAAGCAGTTGCCCAGGTTAAACTTAACAAAACCCGTCGAATTATCAGGACAGACAATGGGTAGTTTGTTAACAAACAACTTATGAATTTTATAAAGCATTGGATCAGCCATCAAAGGGTGTTCTAGAACTCTCCTCAGGCTTGATTGTAGTTGAAAATGAGAATGTCGAACTCTTGTAGAAACCATTGGGAACAATGTGATTTACTCAAAAGTTCAATGTTTCTGCAGGCTGGAAGCTATTGCTGCTTTGCATGCTACACACAAGATAATTTGGTTGATGCTATGCAAGATGAAATTCATAGGGATTCGTCGACTAGATGTATGGGGAGTTAGTACACCTCCATATTGTGCTATGATCGTTGCTCTAAAATGGATCTTCAAAGTGAAACTTGATGAGCATGGTGATGTGGTGAAGAACAAGAAACCGATTAGTTGCTAAAGGATATCTTAGTCAAGAGGAGGTATAGACTTTTGAAGAATCTTTTGCTCTGTGGCTCAATTAAGGCAATTAATCTTTTTGGCTAATATTTACGAAGTATTAAGAACATGGTAGTCTATCAAATGGGCGTAAAGGCGGCATTCTGAGCGGAGGAGATCTTAAAGAAGTCATCTCACGTCGACCAACCTGAAGGATTTATAAATCAAGAGCATCCTACTCACGTTTATCGTTTGAAGAAGGCCCTCTACGGTTTAAAGCAAGCTCCAAGGGCATGGTATGATACGCTATCAAAGTTTCTTCTATCAACGGATTTATAGGAAGCGAGTTGATCCAACATTTTTCACCAGGAAGTCAGGCAAACATTTAATTCATGTTCAAATTTATGTTGATGATATTATTTTTGCCTCGTCAGACCCAATGGAATGTGATCGTTTTTCTAATGAAATGAGTTCAAAATTTCAAATGTCAATGATGGGACAAATGTCATTTTCTTGGGATTACAAATTTCACAAAGTCTCGGAGGCATTTTCATAAATCAATCTAAATATGCCTTGAGAAATCTTAAAGAAATTTGGATTTGATTCAAGTGACCCTGTTGACACCCCATGATTGATCGAACCAAACTAGATGAGGACCACTCAGGGATCATGATTGACCAAACAAAATATCAGTATGATTGGATCCATGATGTACCTCACACTATGACCGGACATCTTGTTCGCTGTTTGCATGTGTGCTAGATACCAGGCTAAGCCTACTAAAAGCACCTTGAAGCGGTTAAACGGGTCTTTCGGTATCTCCAAGGAACCATCAATATGGGACTATTACCGAAGACACCGGTATGTCACTAACGGCCTGCAGATCTGATCATGCGAGGTTGTCAAGATACGTCGAAATACATGCAGGTGCTCAGTTTTTAAGTGATAAGCTTGTGAGCTGGTCTTCAAAGAAGCAAATGAGTACTTCTATTTCCTCTCAGAGGTGAATACATAGCCATGTCATCTTGTTGTGCTCAAATTCTATGGATGAGATCTCAATTATCGGACTATGGCTTTGAATTCAACAAAATCCTCTGTCTTGTGATAATAAAAGTTCTATTGCTCTATCATGCAACAACGTTCAACACTCAAGAGCAAAGCATATCGACATTGACATCATTTCATCGAGGGAACAAGTGGAAAAGGTGTGGTGGAACTCTATTTTGTGAGGTGCGAATATCGGTTAGCGGACATCTTCACCAAAGCTCTTCCAAGAAGCTTTGAGTTTATTCTTCCACGACTTGGCATGAAAAGCCTTCAACCAGAAACACTCAAGCGTCTTCGGGGAGGAAGCGAGTAAAGGTCTATCTTCATCTATATCTTGTATATATCTATTCGAAAATCAAATAGAAAAATATAAAACTTTCAAAATCCATAAAAATTTGAAAAATTCGAAAATCTTCAAAAAAAATATTGTTTTTTTGTTTTTCTCGGTTCGATAATATCTACGGTCTTTGTGCTGTCATTCAAAGAATGACAGGGACTTTAGATGTTGTTGAATTTTCATAAAAAAAAAATAAAAAAAAATATTGGGAGAAAGAGAAACAATGGTTTATTGTCATTCGGTAACCGCTTTTCAAAGAAAGAACGAGCCATGCTTTTCATGTTTTTCAAGATTTGAGAATTTGTTTGAAGTTCATCAAAGCCTTCTTATCAACCTAATTCCATGCTCTGATTCTATAAACATTTATCTGCTGAAAACTAACTGCTTTGAAAAATAACTTCGATCTCTATTTTTGATATTCATCTGGACTTATTTGTCAAAATATCAATCTCTCAATCAACAACCTATGTCATTGATTGAGGGAGAGAATGATTTCAATTAAATTAAAAGGTTATTTGTCATTCAATTGTTTTCAAAAGATATTCATGCATGTTTATTCAATGGAGTTTAAAGTCTTAACATCCGATCCTTATCGGTTAAAACGCTTTCATAATCAAGTCACAATTCTCCTTAAAAGCTTTCAAAATCAATTTAAATCTATAAGAGATCACAAATCTCAAATGATTTGATAATTGTCATAGGGGGAGAATGTGTGATTTAAATTGGATTTAAATTGATAATTCGGTAAATGGTTTTATAAGGATGTACATGCTCTTCTTCCCACATGTGACAAACGATTTCAAATTTTCCATGCACATGTTGAGGGAGAGCATCTATCTTAAACCTATGATTTGAAACGTGATCACTTATCTCAATGTGCGGGTTCCCTCTAGTATGTGCAAAACTCTTTTCAAATCTCGAGGCACATATTGAGGGGGCAAAATTATGAAAACCTCATCCTTCCCCAAAATGCTTTATCTACTTGATGTGATTAGGGAAGTGATGTTGATATCTTTTAGAAAATGGTAATCAAAGAAGTTAATTCTTCTTCTTGCCTCCGTGTGCAAAACTATTTCAAAACTTGATGCACATGTTGAAGGGGAGCACTTATTCTAAAAATATCAAAAACAATTCAGGTACAAAATGCTTTGATAAAATATCATAAGTATCGGGATTGATTTTCAAATGGTTTTCAATTGGTTCCTATGGCAGATGAACAATACCAAAAAGACCGACCAACTTTACATTATGTATGGTGATATAAGGACGATAAGGTTAGGTATGTGTTCCCATGATCCTGAGAACGGAGGGATCTACCTAAGGACTATCCACTAGTTAGTGTAGAGTTCTTAGGTATGATGATAAAAGGAGAAAAATGAGATATGGGAAGAGTCGGTGAGCTGAAGCTTTGGAATAAACCCAACAAGGTTCTAGCTATGAAGTCTCGGTAGCAGAAAGCGAGGGGTTGAAGAATTATAAAGAATTGAATGAGAAAAGGGTGAAAACAAATAGCCCTCCATTTATTCAACCTTAGGGCGGAAAACGGGTTCAATTCATATGCTACTGATGGTAACATCGGTATTGAAGACAAGACGTCATGGACCCAGTGGCCTTGCTGCACTTCAACTTTCCAAACCACTCAAGTTCCTCTTAAAAGGACTTGTTTCATTCTCACGGAACCCAGGCATTATCTATCGACTTTCTCTTAGAGATTGTTGATATTGAAGGAGGAGACCTCTCCCTAGTCTCCGATATAGGATCCAAATATGCACAAATTGAGTCTAGTGCCACGAGATCATCAATAAATCTCATTAGGACACTTTCAATGAAGACTCTGTTTCACACAATGTGGAAAGAGAAATTATATCTTGAGTCCTACGCATTATCCTTGTGGTATTGCGAACATCGAGTGATGTGTTTACATATTCACTGTGAAGATGGAAAGCCTTCAGGAGCCAACATCTAACAAGCTCCTGGTAGGTGGCATGTGAGATCTATTATCTAGATCAACCATGTGACAATGAGCAGAAACAATGGGGCGATTCAATCTTTTGAATCAATCACGGTTCAGGTTATGGATTGACGGATACCTTTGAAAAACCGGTCTTTGTGCTTTAAAACTCTTTTCATTAGCATGTCGACCGTGTACTAATTTTTCAAATCAAAAGGTGTTTTATGATTGATAATTGATTTTCATTAAAACCTTCGTTATATTGCAAAAACAATTTCTATTGAGCAATACACGATTGTTTTTCAAATCTCTTTTCATCAATCGAGTGGGCGTAAATTATTTGGTTCACTCACTCCGTGTTGTCTTCTTTGAGCGTTCGGTTTGAGAACAGCTAAAGCATTTCGAAAACCACATCAAGGAAATTCTTGAATTATACGATCCGCAGGCGTACTTATCTTGATCAACGGGAACCGTGGGCGTGTACCTCAATTCATCGAAAGTGATCAAAGACACTTTAAATGCGTATTGCTAACTGTCTTATGCGGTACACCCGAGCGTTTGCGGTGTCGAATGGCGGTCAATCCATAGCCGCATGCTCACCTAACACATTCATCTCAAAAATCATGATTGAGTGCATCAATGACTCGATATTTTCACTCCATGCTTACGCTTTACGCTGCTGCCAATATCATGAATCAACTAAAGCTTCGCTACTCGATGAGATATCATGATCGAATGTGAGCATGTCGGTCGAATGTCACAACATCACATAAACCAACACCACAATGGATGTATCGAGAGATTTTATTAGGTGATGATCTCAAAAGCTGGCTCAAATTTATTATCACGTGGATCTAAAAGACCTCCACTTGGTTTAACCAAACATGCAATGAGAAGAATCAATGACTACGAGCTTCGGAACAAAGTACTACATCAAGAATGCAAGAACAATTGTTAATGTCATATCTATTTGTATTCAATGTAATTTTAGTATATGTTTGAGGTGACCTCCTTTAGGGGGAGATTGTTAGGAATTAGAAATTCCGGTATTAAAGAGTCGGTCACCTCAAGTATATGTAATCGTTAGAAAGCTCGTAGTCATAGTTATTTTATGTTAAGTAGTATTTAGTTAAGTAACACCGTGGAGGATGAGGGCGGGTCTTTACCCACTGTATGCCCGATCCACAGCCCGTTGTGTGGCGTTTTATGTAAGACTATAAATACTCTCTACCTCCCAAGGTAGAGAGTTGGAGCTCATAATAATATTTTCTTTCTCTCACTATAGTTTCCAACTCTCTTCCTTTCTCTCACTAGAACTCTCTCTCTCTAACATTCTTATACGCCTACTTTGATCATGGTTTAGAGTGTTTGTGAAATCCAATATCCATCAGTCTTCTTTCTTTCTACCTTTCCATAGATTACTTGTTTGGGCATTTATAGAGTGTGATAAAGACTTGGCTATTTAGTTTTGTTTGTGATTAACCGTTTAACTAGCGGCGCTATCGCCCGATTGTCTCACTTGCGATTGAGGATCGTCAAAGGTTTTTGTATTGGGTACCGTTTCTTTTCACGAGGATTGAGTACAAGTTTAAGTAATAAATCCCGGGGAATTCTACTTCATGTCAGTTTGGTATGTCGGGTTTACTTCTCCGTATGTGGTCCTTGCAATAGCCGGCGGAATCGCGTGAATGATGTGTTTACAAGTATTTGTGGATGGTTATTGATTTAATGATGATTGGATAATGAACCGTTGTTGAACAGCTGCATGTTCCCTAAAACATATATTCACGAAACCAAAGTTGTCATAACACATTCAAAGGCGACATTGTTTTGCGGTTTTGTCTCTTGATTTTGTAAAATCGAAAGAACCTATTTCTCGGTTTTAAATCGAGAGACTTGTAAAATCCAGAAGTGACAATGGAAACATCGTAATAGTAAAGTGCATTCAGAATCTATCTTACGGTTTATTCTGAGTTTTGTAAAACCCTTGAAAGAAACTATTTCTCGGTTTAAACCAAATTGTAAAATCCATTATTGATGGAACCATCTGGAAAAGGAAAGTATGTTTTCGGGATCTTATTTGATCTTTGGGTACTACGGTTTCTACTTCAAAAGGGATAAAAGTGTACTTCATGAATTGGATGTGTGTTGGATATTCATGTAGCAGTTTGGATTTATTACATGGTTTCTGAGGGTTATGTACTTTTTAATACATAGTGCGGGTAATCAAAGAAGGCTAGATTTGAGTTTTTAATGAGGAAGATGTGACAGATTTGTACTATTATTTATTTGTGAGGTTGAAGTGAATTATCACGAGGCGAGGTGTACTTAGTATCACGAAGGTATCGGGGATGGATGGTTAAGAAGATTCTTCATGATCCTTGTTGAGCTTATTATAAAAAAACGAAGACTTGGAAATCTAGTTATTGTTGGGTGACTTTTACCTTTTCTTTTTACCACTTGAGGGAATTGGGCTCTTATCATCTCAAAATAACTATCACTTTAAGGAGTTACATTGTAGTGCTTTCGATTGTCACATTCAATTGTGGATTTTCAAGAGGTGATGTACGTCATATATTTGTTGGTTGGTTGGTTGAAGAGTATAGAGTACTTAGAGATTCAATGGTGGATGAAGTCGACATTAGATCTTTGTTACATATGTGCAAAGTTTAAGTCCGCGAGTTGGGTTGTTTTACTTCGAGGGTCAAATTCATCATATTGGGTTTTCTCCATCAATTTGTCACGACAAAGAGCCTCTCTTGAATGATAATGGGGATGATTACATGTTTTGTGCTAAGAAATTTGAAAAGAGATTATGACTTATGAACACAGCGGTTCATGCCTCATTACTCAAAGAAAAGAAATGTATACGCTTGATCGCATTATCTTGAAGAAGAAATCTTCTACTAATGACCATTCTCATTAACATGCTTCATACTTTTTCCATGTAACCCAGGTCATCAAGTGAACGAGGCTACCTTTGATTGTTTTCTTATTCCATTTGCTCAACTATAATGACGATGGCGACATCATGTGCTAATTTTGCTTGAGGAGAAGTGTGAATAGACTACATTTGGATGATTTCACTTATTCAATCAAGAATGGCATCTTCGTATGCAATTCTTGAGGAGAATATATGATAGTGCATGTGGTTGATTGCTATTAGAGAATAAATGGTGTGACTGCAAACTCATGTAAGAACCGAGCTTCTTTCTTATGGGGTCATCTTACATGGAGTTTCTTCTAAAAATGGATTGGTTGACATCTTCACTTTCGGATTGATGAGTTTATCGACAAAGTGCTTAGGTTAATGCTTCCGCATTATATATCAACATAATGATTCTGAACAATCTCTCTGGTCTTGTTTGATGTGATTGGTAGTTTGGTTTTACCATCTTGTGTGTTACGTTGCGGCACGATTCTTGATTTCCTTAATGGACATCTTTACGTTCTTATTTGATTGGGAGGGATTTTAGTTAAGGGGATTTGCAAGATGTAAGTTGAATTGGGATGCTTTTCTTGGTGAAATAAGAAGATGTTAACTATCTATTCCCCAACTAGACAATCATGAAGAAGGTCGAGTCTGATCCCGGAGTTCTACATTCTACGCTACATGTTAGAAGACTAAAGATGTGTTGCATTTAACAATCTAAAGACTTATCTGGTACATTATCAAGCGTTAATGGGTTTAGGGAGAGCACTAATTGGGGGAGAGTGAAAAGTCATTTAATCCCAATTAAATTGCTCATTCTACTTGACAAGTTGATTCCCACAAGACTATAAGTGTTCTTCTCAAAAGATTTCTGTATCACGAGCTTACAAAGAGTTCTTTGATTCTGAAGTATCAAAACCATCAAGGGGAAGAGAACCATTATCTAAGCGAGTAAACTTGATAAACATAATACTTCTAAGTAATTGAAGATACCCCGGGAAGACAAATGTTATTACATGAGGAAACTCAAGTTTGACTCATGGCGAGTAAACTTGATGAGCTTAATACTTCTAAGTGATTGAAGATATCACGGGAAAACAAATGTCATGACCCTTGAGAGAAACTCAAGGTTTTACTCATCAAGGCGTTTAGTGTTCTTATTCCAACTATGTGGGGAAGAGATGGAAGAGTTAGTTTCGAAGATAGAAAGAGGTACACAAGTGTGTGATGATTTTGATGTTTTCACATCATCGGGGAGAAGATTGTGTACATGGGATCTCGGCTATTTACTTGAGGGCTTAATCATTGATTGAGAGATATAATCACTTATTCGGTGTTGACATCGCGAGATTGTCACCCTTGAGAGATAATCGGTGATTACGCTTCTTCAATGTTATCGGTTATTCTCTCTTTAGGCATTGGTGCCGGGTTCTTGAGCTTGTACACTCTTGAGGGGAGAGAAAAGTATACATCAAGTTATTCTTTGGCTATTGGACTTAATCACGCTACTTCGATGGTATAAGTTTCTTTGTCTTGGGTATGTGTATTAGGGTTTGTGACTCTAGTCTAAAGTGGCGCATGTCAATTCAACTACATTGGGGAAGTGGTCTCTTGACACCTTTTGGAATGGATTGCTTCTACGACCGGTGGAATGAAATTTGAGAAGAGTTATTTAAGTGTGGGATGAAACGTTGTTGTTCTTCTATTGGATGATATAACCCCAGAGCGGAGAACCTCGATTATCGTTCTTAAATGGGCGTAGGGATTTATGATAATGGTGTGCTTCTCGTACTTTTGGCTAAAACAAGCTTGAAATAGAGCTTGAATGTTCATCTAATGGATCTTTAGGTTTTGGAAAATTGCCAAAGTCTCTCTTTCTCAAAGGCTCATGTTCTATCTTCTATACAGGTATGGAAGCTTTTAATTGTGGTGAATGTTTAAGAGATGACTTCTATCTTCTACTTGAGTATTCGATATCCTTATCTCGATTTTCATTATCATCATCTTCTTTAACTATATCATCTTCTCTATCCTTGTATATATTTATCAAAACAAAATACAAAAATATAAAACCAACAAAAAGAAAATAGAAAAATATAAAACCAACAAAAACCATAAAATCAAAAATTCAAAAATACCAAAATATGTTTTCTCAGACTGTAATATTACGGTATCGATAACATCTACTTGTCTTAGAAATGTCATTCAATAATACGGACCATATATGAAGTTCGGAGCAAAGAGGTGTAAATATTCTTTTCAAAACATGTCTAAACTATGGCTTACTTGATTGCCAGTGTAACGTGCTTAAAACTATGGTTTTGCTATTATTGAGATAGCAACTTGGATTCTTCATCTGGAAAGGAAAGTCTTTAGCGCTAAACCAATTTTCAAATATTTAGTGCACTTATCCTAAAACAATTTTGAGGAAAGTATGTGAAGGGCTATTTGATCCTACACAAATGTTTTCATACAAATACTTGAGAAAAATATTTGTTGTGTTTTCAAAATGGTGGAAAATGAGTTGCTTGTAAATCAATGAGTTTGAGTTTTTTTTATTAAATTTGAAAACTCAATCAATGACTTGGTAGCTTTTAAAATTTTGAGAAAATGAGTTATTGATTGAGGGGTGAATGTTTCAAATCTATATATATCATCCCCAACTTTCTTAATTATCCTAATATGCTTAATTAAAAATGATGTTTACCTATGTTGAGGACTAGGTGCCTAGGATAAGATTGTTAGGATTAGATGACTATAGTTTGATGGCATTATTCATTACCTTTTATGATCACGATTGATTTGTTGTATTGACTTTGTAGTGTCGATTCTTTGTTTTGGTGTTATTCGACCACCATATATACTGTATGTGTGTTCACTAGCGTGCTTGGTATATTGGTATATAAGAATGTTCCCGATCCGGATCCCATATATGAAGATGATTGGATGTCAAAAGGAAAGGGTAACTATATCTTGGGTTGACAAATGAAGAAGCAGACTTAATTTGACTTCTATAGAGAGTTGGCATAAATGCAGCGTAGAGGTCTCCTTTGCATGTGAGATGGTTTTCTTCATCGAGTGAAATGAAAGCGGAGCTTAATTTGACCTCAGTTGGCATTAAAATGCAGCGTAAGAATCTCTTGCATCGGCGGATGGTTTTCTTCCAAACCCTACGGCAACAACAACGGAAGCTTCTCAACCACCTAACGTATCTTTGTGCAGGATACCATTTAAAACAATTTTTAAAAACATTGTTTTGAAAATGGAAAAATATTGTTTTGAAAATTAATTGGACTAAATTTTGAAAATCACCGGACTTCATTTTTTCAAAACTTAAGTCACTCAATCATCGACTACGGTCATCGATTGAGGGGGAGTGATTTAAAATAAAATATTTTCAAACGATATTTCTTCATAAAAGGTCCGTTTGTACGAAATTAAGTGGTGATCTAAAGATTTAATGTTATGTCATGGTATGATTTTTCTTTAGAATCAAGATCTTTCAAAATGAAATTTTTTACATTTCTTGTTTGATTGTGAAATTGTTTTATTTTACTTAAAGGTCTCTTAAAAACTATCACACCTGACACTAACAATCTTTAATGTCTAAATCTGGTTCTTATTAATCATTTCTCAAAATTAAATTTTGCCACGTCTTTCCCGAAAACTTTTCTAAATGATTTAAATCAGATGGGATCACAAATCTCAAATGGTTTGAAATTTGTGATCGGGGGAGAGATAGTGATTTAAATCTCAAATCTGTTTTAATGAAATTGGTTTTAGTCCTTTAAAGGCACTCCTGCCTCCATGTGCCGAACGATTTCAAATATACAATGCACATGTTGAGGAGGAGCATTTAACCATAAACCAGAAGAGCTTTTAAATGAGGCACATATTCTCCCATGTTTTCTAAACCTTATTAAATCACTTGGGATCCAAAATCTCAAAGGGTTTGATATTTTTGATCGGGGGAGAATTTGTGATTTAATAATAAAACTTGATAAAAGATGATCGTTTTGATTCAATGTGCAAGTTCTCTCTAATATGTATGACTTCGTTCGTATATCGAATCATGTATTGAGGGCGAATGGTTTCTATTGGCAATTGTGAAATGTGCTTCAAAAGAACTCTTTCCTCTATGTGATAAAATGATTTCAAATATCCTATGCACATATAGAGGGAGAATTTTACCAAGAAAATCAAATGGCTTTTAAATTTTGAAATTGTGATCAAGAATTTGTTTCAATGAACTCTTGCCTCCATGTGCTAAACAATTTCAAATCATATCATGTGGTGGGAACTTTCAAAATGATCAAAACAATTAAGGTACAAAATGCTTTGATTTTATATCACAAGTACCTTGATTGTTTTTCAAATGATTTTTCAATTGGTTTCAGGAAGAATGGCTATTGCCAAAGACCGACCATTTTACTTTATGTATGGAGTTATAAGGATGGTTAGGTTAGGTATTAGTTCCCCGCGATTCGCCGAGCGGGAGGGATCTACCGAAGGACAATCCACTAGATAGTGTAGAGTCCTTAGGTATGATGAAAAAAGGAGAAAAATGAGAAGTGGGAAGAGTGCGGTGAGGGCGAGCTATACTGGAATAAACCCAACAAGGTTCTAGTTATGAAGTCTCATTAGCGAGGGTTGAAGAATGAAAAGAAATGGCTGAAAAGGGGTGAAAAGAAATAGCCTCCATATAATTCAACCTTAGAAGCGATACTTGAGGGTTCAATACATATACTCTTGGTGGTTACTAAAGGTAACAGCTGTATGAAGACAAGCGTCATGGACCCGTGTGTACGGCTGCACTAACTTCCCAAGCTACTCAAGTTCCTCTTAAAAGGACTTGTTTCATTCTCATGGGGAACCTACATAATCTATCGACTTTCTCTTAGAGTTGTTGATATTGAAGAGGAGACCCTCTCCTAGTCTCAGGCATAGGAACCAAATGTGTACGATTGAGTCTAGAGCCAAGAGATCATCCACAATATCTCATTAGGACACAAATTAATGAAGACTTCTTTGCATTTCACACAATGTGGAAAGTAAGTATATTGAGAGTCCTACGCATTATCCATGTGGTAATTGCGGAACATCAGAGAGTGATATGTAACAATATTCACAATGAAGATGGAAAGCCTTCTAGAGCCAACATCAAACAAGCTCTTGGTAGGTGGCATGTGAGATCTTTCATAAGATCAAGCTTGTGACAACTAGATAGAAACAATGGGAAGCATTCACTTGTGAATCTACCTTGGTCCATAATGGAATTAGCCGAATATTTTTGGAAAAACGTTCGATGTGCAAATCTTCTTTCGAAGCACATGAATGTGTATTCATGTTTTCAAACTCAAAAAGTATCTCGATTGAAAAATACTTTTGGAAAAACCATTAGATGTGCAAATTTCTTCTTTTCTCTAGCACATCGAATGTGTATTCTATTTCAAATACAAAAGGTATTTTGATTGAAAATTGATATTTCTCATAAAACCTTCGTCATATTGCAAAACTCTTTCTTCAAGCAATACTGTGATTGTGTTTCAAATCAATTTTCATCAATCGGTGAATCTCAATTATTTGGTTCCTTTCACTCCGTGTTGTCTTCTTTGAGCGTTCGGTTTGAGAACGGCTAGAAACATTTCGCGAAAACCTGTCAAGGAGATTCTTGAATTATACGATCCGCAGTACTTATGCTTGCCCGATCAGCACGAGGAAGTGGGCGTGTACCTCAATTCAACGAAAGTGATCAAAGACAATTTAGGTGTATTTTGTACTAGCTGTTGTTTGCGAGGTACATTTGGACGGTTTCGCGGTGTCCGGAAATTGAGAATCAATCAAAACGCACATGATCTAACATCCAGCTTAATTGGAAGAAATCATGACTTGTGCATATCTCTAAACACGGTTTGAATATTTTTATACTATGCTTACCTCTCTGACTGTACGCAATATCTTGAACGATAAAAGCTTCCGCTACTCGATGAAAAGATGTCATGATCCAAAAGTGTGAGCATGTCGGTCGAAGTCACAACTTCACATGATGGCAACACTATAAGGTGATCGATTTCTGTGGCTGATGATCTCAAAGAAAGCTCGAAGATCATCAAAGATGTGGATCGATTAAAGGCCTCCACTAAAAGTACAAATCAATGCGGACTTTAAAGAATCGCTACTAATGCACAAAGATTGCGAACTTGAAGAATTAAGTCTCTGAGCTTCAAGAACTAAAGACAATGAAAGAATGCTAGGATGCAAAATGTATTTCATGGGGTGACCTCCCTTAGGGGGAGATTGTTAGGAATTGGAAATTCCATGTTAAAGTGTCGGTCACCCCAATTATAGTCTAGCATATGTTAGCTCGTAGATTTGTATTTATTTACATTGTTTAGTAGTTTATTAGTTAATTAGTAGCGTAGAATAGTTTAGTGTAACACCGTGGAGGAAGGACGGGTCTTTACCTACCCGTATACTGATCCATGAGCCGATAGGAGGTCGTTGTGTCTGTAATTATAAATACCCCTTCCATCCATGGAAGGGGTGGTGCTTCTCAATCTAACATTCCATAATTTACAAAGCAACTCTCTAGCAAGAACACCCATCTCTCTACTTTCTCTCTCTAAAATGGCTATCATGTATTTCCGTCATCTAAGGCCACCCGAATCATCAAACACAATATTATTATGATCCTACACTCTTAGCAACAACTCCTCAAACATAGGATCATCCAAAAGAAAGGGTCAAATGATCCATGAAATTTCATCCACCGAAACATCTCCCATTAGAGATAATGACTCTAGAATCCCACCTCATCAAACCCATCCAACAAAAGCTAAGAGAACCGCAAGGATTAGCATCAAACCTTTCCAACTAGAAAAAGGATCATCTAGTTCTAAACCAAACATGGCTAGCAAGCCATCAAAACCTTCATTCATTGAGAATGGACTACACTCCTTGAATGAGCCTCTTCCTCATCCAAACATATATTCATTGTTCCATTCACCACCAAGAACCTCCCATTCACCAACATTTTCATTGAATCGGGAACCACCTACAACACCAACTAGCCCATCATGGGAGACAAGGAACAACCTTGATCATGTGGAAGAAGTTCCATTACCACCCTCATTCTTAGAACCTCTCCCTACTTCTCAAAATGAAGCCCCTCAAACACACATTGAGCCCCCTCAAAACATTCATTTCCCTCCGGGGCCAAACCAAGACAATATTTGCTCAAATTGTCTAAAAACTCAAGGATTTGTTCAAGAAGTACGAAATGAGATACATTTCATGTTCAATCATCTTCTTACAAAGTTGGATCAATTCAACAAATCCACTCATCCCTAGACTTAAGCACATTGTCACATTCTAAGTCTTGTAATGAGATTAGCATTAGTAGCACTTGTTTGGCTAGCTCATTCTCTTAGTTTTAGAGATTTGGTTGTGTGTCTCTTGTTTTATTGAATAAACACTTATATGCTATGATTATTTTATGTGTTGTGCTTGTTATATTGTACATATATCTCATTTCCTCAAATAGCATTGTTTGACATTTCTTCACTTCAAGAAAACCGTCATCGATAGCCGGATCCTCCACAACAACTAGACGGATCCCTCCTTGAAGGGAACCGTGGGATCCGTGGTATAGAAGCACAAATTTCTACTAACTTGAGTTTTATTTGCAGGAAATTTTGCACTATACTCTTGTTTTCTAACCTTTGTTTTGTAGTTATTCAAAATACACATGAAGATATTGACACCATAAAGCTAGGGGAGCTTTGTGTCAAACAACATTGCAAAATCATTTGCAACTTAATCCAATTTTGGATTACACTTCATGACACCCCATTGCAACATTTCAATATTCAAGGGGAGCACGCTTACTCATCACTTAGGCAACCATTTGCAAACTTAATTGCAAACACAATTAGTTTATTTTACGATATGTCCTTGACGCCTTTTTCAAAAGGATGGACTCGTCAAGGGGAGTTAAGACGAAATTACCATTCCCGTCATTACTTGCTCTCTTTTAAATTTTTTTTCTTATAAAAATTGTGTTAGTTTCTTTTAACACTTTTTGTTTCGGCAAAAGTGGGAGAAGAAAGTAAAACTACAAATTCAAACTTTTACTTAATTTTAGATTTTTCTTTAAATAATTTTATGTTTTGTCATCAACAAAAAGGGGGAGATTGTTAATACAAATAAACCGTAAAAACGTTTATTTATATTTTACGATATTCTAATGTTTTGTCGATAACAAACGTAAAATCATTTTAACGAAACAAATAGAGTACGTAAATAGTTTGAGTTAATAATTTTCTAACACACTTACGTTTTCACATAAAACACTAAAAACAAAAGCTCGAGTGTTTTTATGATTTTGATACATATGTACAACAACTAGTGTTTACATATTGGGTTAACATATACTTAAACTAAATATATTAAAATGGGTGAAAACATGTAATTACTATAATGGGTAAAAACATGTAAATACTAAAATGGGTAATAAACTAGCTAATGGTTTTGATCCATAACCCATGGTTTTATTTATACCACTTAACCAAGTTCATTGTATCCTTAAGATACATTGTACCTAGAAAGAAAACCATGGATCAACCCATAACCCATGACCCATGACCCATAACCAAAAATACCCATGGGTAAAGAGGAGCTGCTCCACGGATCCCTAGCTTTGTGCTAGCCGGATCCCAAGTGGAAGGGATCCGTGGGATCCGGGAACAGAGAAAATTTTCTCTATAAATAGAGAGCCATTTCTTCCTCTCTAGGCATCACTTTACATACATACTTCCCCAAAGTATTCTGACCCTCTAACCTCATATCTAAGTGATCTATGTAGTTTGTCTTTTGTTTTTGTGTGATCTTCTAGGTTCCTCTTAAAGGAGAGATCACCACTTCTTGAAGACGTGCAAGCTCAAGTCCATGAGTTGCCATGCTTCGTCATCATCAAGACTACTAAGGTTCTCTTGTTGATAGTTCTTCCTTTCTCCATAGATGTTGGGTTGAAGGCATTAGTGAAGAATGCCAAAAGTGTCAAGATGAAAGCATTAGTGAAAGGTGCTCATCATCCGTGTCAAAGCATTAGTGAAGGATGCTAAAGGTGTCAAGACGAAGGCATTAGTGAAGGGTGTCAAGCGTTGTGTCAAAGGCATTAGTGAAGGATGCCAAAGAATCAAATCAAGTAGCATTTGTGAAGAATGCTTAGGTCGTATAATCGATGAGGTGCATCGTTATACATATAAGTATTTGTTTATATACAAGGATGGTGATATCCTTGATGGTGTTGTAACAAGGAGGAGATCTCTTTGAGATTAGGTGTTGTGTCGTGAAAGGTAGTAGTTCCTCCATAGTAATGGAACTAGGTGCTTAGCCTAGTACCTAATAAAGGGTAAGCTGCGTTGTGATAGGATTAGTTCTCCTAAGGTGTGAAAGAACTTCGGTGGTTAGCCTAGCAACCGATAAAGGGTAGGCGACGTTGTGTTAGGTGTGGTTCGCCTTGGTGTGAAAGAACTTCGTATTTAGCTTTGTACGGAAAAGGTTAAGCGGCGTTGTGAAGCTTCTCCGCCACAAGGAGTTGGTGTAGTGCTTACGAACTCTCGAGTAGGTGACTCGGGGAGTGGAGTAGGGCAAGGAAGGTGTCCTTGTAGCCGAACCACTATAAATAACTTGTGTCGTGGTGATGTGCTTCTTACTCTTTAGGTTTCATTACACATTTATATATCTATCTATCAACGTCCAACATAAACAATCAAATAGATTGACATAAGTCGATCTAAATATTTAAAAGGAAGTTTTAAATTGGTAAAACTATTCAACCCCCTTCTAGTTTTCCACATTATGTGTTAGGATATGTTTGTAGAGAATAACATGGTTAGGATTCCCGCTAAATGGATTATACGTATAGTTTTGGACCATTTGCGTATAGGTAGCTTATGTATAGTTTTGGAACATTGGCGATTTTGGAAACAAATTTTATGTTATCGATTGTGTTGTAGCGAATTTGGACCATTTAGTTATATATGATATTATGTTTAGCAATTTTGTGTTGTTGTAGCATAAAATAGGTTGAAAACAGGTTGTTACATTGTAGATTTTTTTCGAAAAACTGGAAAAAAAAATCGAAAATTACTCATTTTGCGGCAATTTTCAAGCAAAATAGGTCAAAAGCTTCACCGGGACATGTCCGAAAGTGTCATAGATAATACTAGTTTTTCATTTTCCCCGAGGACATGTCCCCCGCGAAGGAGTTAAAGATAAACTTTAGTTACCCTTTTTCCCGGGGACATCCGCCACGGCAAAACAAAGTGCCACGTCGGACATGTTTGGACCGGTGACAATTTGCTGTCGCGGGACCCACATGTCCCCGGTAAAGGTTATAAATAGTCCCTGGAAAAGTATCCCCGAGACGGTTGTCTTGGGGGACTTTCGGGGAAATGTCCCGGGAAAGATATTCACGGAGACATGTCCCCGTGAATGCTTGAAATTTAAGCCAGAAGCGGCGAATGTTGTGTAGTGTTTGCTTTGGATGGTCTTACTTATAGCTAGTCTCTAACAGAGACATACAAACGTGAATTTAGCTTAAAGATTGTGAGAAATAACCATTTTGTTATGCTTTGGATGGTTGTACTTTCAGCAATGTTAATTGTACCAAGCGTGTTTCGGATGGGCGACTCCAACCATTGGCGATCCTTATGCTACTTGGGCTTCTCAACAGATCGACTTTCAATGTTGGTGATGTTTTATAAGATTTTCCCAGACAAGGTATGTAATCAAAAGTTATAGATTTGATATATTTGTCAAAACTAGCTAAATTTGTATAATTATATATTTGGTCACTACAAAATAATGAGAACGTTGCTTTTCTTGTCCAATTCCATCACCTAAAGGATTATGATCACTTATAACATTTGAAAACTAATGAGAGTATTGGTGTCATATATTTTAAAACTGTTTTTTTTTTCAGTTGTAGCATCCATTTTCGTCATTGGCAGTCACACACCGGCTAACGTTAAAGGAATCCACATTAGATGGGTGCAACACAAGAGGTCCTCTTTCAATACAGACCACTGCCCTGCAAGTTTCACTATAGACACAGTCCGTTCACGCTATTTTATTTGCACAATATTTAAGCATTGTTCTCAAAAGCAAAAATTGTCTATCAACGCTAACGCCAACACCAACACTAGCACAGCCAACCCCCCTCCAGCCCTCCTTCTCGCGGGTCTCCTCCTTCTCCTCGTGTACCTCCTTCACCGGAGAAGAGTGTAGCTAGTGCACCGGCTTTGGCTATGAGAACTTTGTCTCTAATGTTTAAAATAGGCTTGCTGGTGCACTACACCAAAATCATCGTTTGGGGACGGGAGAATTATTTGGGTCGACTTTGTCGTCCCAAATTGCACGTAGGACCCACACCTTTTCAACAAATACTGAGTCAACAAAATTGTTTTAGACTGACACGGCGCCAACGTACAATGTCGTGCCTTTTGTAATTATTTATTTTCTCTTGATTTAAAATATTTTCAACAAAACATTAAAGTAAATTAATACATCCCGCTTTTTATCCTTAACGCGTTTTGGGGCGACATTTCATTGTCGCCCCAAATCAGAAATCTATATATATATATATATATATATATATATATATATATATATATATATATATATATATATATATATATATATATATATATATATATATATGTATATATATATATATATATATATATATATATTATACTTTATAAACCAATTTTTAATTAAATTATTTAATTTTAAAAAATTATTTTTATTTAATTTAAATAATTGTATTTAATATAGAATTAAAATTAAATAGTTTATATTTATAATCAAATACTTTAATTTAAAATTAAATACATTTATAGAATTAAAACATTATTTTTCCCCATTATTTTTTTCATTATTTTTTTCCGCCATTATTTTTCCCGAAAGTTTTCCTTATATATCCGGTCAAAACATAAATAACCACAAAACACACGTAACAATAAAATGGTGATTACATAGGAAAAAGAGTGGTCACTGGTTTTATCGTCCATATATCTCTTTACTCGAGTTCTTGATAACGTATGGGTCGAAATTTATGATGAATATGGTTCTTATAAGAACATAGACCCGTTGATGAGAGACCGCGATTCTGGAATGGTTAAGGAAAGAGCGATTCTACAGAGTGTATTTGGACAAGTGAAGCTAATTCTATTATGGAATGGAGGAGCAAACCTACCGGAAGTTTGAAGCAATGTGGGAGCGTCATTCGCAAGCAAAGGAAGGAAAAAGATGAAATTTAAAAGCCCGTTCGATTACACATTTGATGATGCTGGAAATAGGGTAACAAATCTTGAAGCATTGTTTGACAAATTGCCGCAAAGGAAGGGAAAAGATGGTGCGAGGTTCTAGCAGAGCGGAAGTAGCAGAGGAAAATAATTGAATGGCCGAGTTGTTTTGTTTGATCTGCTTTTTTTTTGTTGTCAAGTTGTTTAAATATGTCGTGTGTAGTAGCATATGGTCTATGCCGTGTTGTGTATCATATCGTTTGAGTTGTTTCGTTTGCTTGCCGAGACCACCTCGTTTGATCTTTTTCGTTATGTTGTCAAGTTGTTTCTTTATTCATGTGTAATTTAGTATTGGAAAAGGGGTGTTTGGAAACCATAATCTTGTTAACTTAGAACATGGTCAAATTGAAAGGTACATAGTAATAAGAGATATGTTAACTTAGAACATGACCAGCTTTACAAATCCAAAGATGTGCTTTGATTTATAAAAATACTTGACGGATACATATTACAAGAACAACGACAACAACATCAACAACAACAACTACCAGAACAACAACTACAACAACAACAACATCAACAACAACAACTACATCAACAACAACAACTAAAAGAACAACAACAACTACTACGCATAAATGCAACTAGAACTACAAGAACAACAACTACTACTACATACGAAGATTATCCATGTCACCCTAACATTTCACGAGTAATGCATCCTGACACATGGTCATCGAATCCTTTCCATTTCAAGTTTGGCCTCCACGAGAACCTTACTCTTGTCTCTAGCATATGTTTTGTGTTTCCAAAGAAGCTTATCCTAAGATCTTTTTCATGGCGGCTGAGCACTCATCTGGTGCGAGATTGTTCTTAAGTACTCGTCAAATACATCATTCCACATAAAATATCCGCACCCATTATCTTTTCTGGGCTGTTACATAATAAGAAAATTCTAAGAGATTACAACCCAATTATTTGTATATTTACATAAATAAGAAATGTATGATTGTTCACCTTTGACAGAGGACATGAATAATATTGTTGTCCAAATGAATATTCTCTATGCGATGTTCTTAATTTTATATTTCCTGCTCCACAAGAACACATGAAAGGATTAAATGGCTCCATCTCAGGTTTTGAAATTTGTGCGAAGATAAGAGGTTGTGAGGTTGAGTGGTTTTGAGGATAAGATCTGGTGGCTTTTGGTGGGATAAGATCTCAAGTTTCTTTATTTATATATAGAAAGTAGATCTGGTATATTTTGGTGGGAAATTTTGGCGCGATTTTTGGAGGAAGTTTTGGCGCCATTATTTTTTGAGGGAAGTTTTGGTTGGATGTTTTGATGAGATAAAAAGTTATAGACTACCCAGTATCACCTTGACTTGTTAGTATATATAACGATATCACCTAGACTCGTTAGTGTTACATATCATGTATCACGATACTATCTCGATTCATCCGTTTTAACATGTCATGTATAACGACATTATCTTGACTCGTTCGTTTAACATTTCATCCGTTTTAATTTATATAAAAAATTTATAATTAATTTTAAGAATCCAAACAACCAAGTAGTAGCGAGAATTTTAAGAATCCAAACATTATCTTGACTCGTTCGTTTAACATTTCATTCGTTTTAATTTATATAAAAAATTTATAATTAATTTTAAGAATCCAAACAACCTCAGTAAGCAGAAATTTTAAGAATCTAAACATTATCTTGACTCGTTCGTTTAACATTTCATTCGTTTTAATTTATATAAAAAATTTATAATTAATTTAAATCATTTTCAATCAATTTTATAACTAATTTAAACTTTATATAACTAATTAATTAATTTTAAATTACTTAAAAAGTTTATAACAAATTTAATTTATTTAGTATTAATTAAATAATTTAAACACATTATATTATACATAAAATAAAAGGAAAAAAAAAAGACAAAAGGGACGACATTAAATGTCGCACTTTTTACCCAAAAATTTCCGAAAAGTTAAATAACCCAGCCAAATAATTCGGGATAAAAAAGTAAAAAGGGACTGACGTTGTCGTCCCTATTTGGTCGTCCCAAAAAAACAACAATAATTGCATATCTCATTCTTCTCTCTATCTTCAACACTTAGAAAAAAACCACAAAAAAACTGCTATCTCCCTCGTAAAAAAAGAAAAAAAATCGGGAAAAATCACAAAAAAACGCAATTTTCTTCAAAACACTACTATCACTCATAACCATCAATTACACACCGCACCAATGCACAATTTGATATAATTTTTGTTATTTTGTACAGTAACATTTAAAGGTATTTCTTTTTTGATAAAATTTGGTTTGTTAATTTAATTTCTTTAATTATGGTTTGTTTACAATTGTTTTATGTTGTGTTTGTGTTGGTTAGATGGTCCACCGCAACTGACCTCACCACCACCGTGAACCACCGCCGTGAACCACCACCAACAACCGCAGTACTGCTGCTGAAACTCCACCACCACCACCTTTGTGTTGGTTAGTGACCATTTTTTAATTTTGTTAATGTGTTTTGTACGAACAATGTCGTGCCTTAAGTTTTTATTAATTAATTTGATGCGACAATGTGTTTGCTGGGAACAATACCGTATTTGTTTAACTATGGTTTTATGTGTAGTGTTTGGGACAGGGAAACCGTGGTGATTACCAGACCACCCTCTTTCTCTTTTCTCTCTTTCTTCGTGTATTTCCGCTTGAAATAGGTATATATATATATATATATATATATATATATATATATATATACATTATATATAAGAGGAGCATCATGCCACATAAAATGCCACTCTAGATCCCATGCTAAAGCGTCATATTTCCATGTCATCGCATTTTGTCCACCTAAGCAACGACTTAAGGTATTAAAATCGGATATTTTTAAAAAAGAAGCTAGATTGATTCGAACCCGGGTCTATTTCTTTAAAAGCAGGCAACTCAACCAACTAAGCCAAATCATCATTTGTGATACATAATATAAACTAAAATTGATATCTAATAAGAAAGGTCCGCAAACTTAAAAGTAAAAGAATATCTACCTTCCTCACATAACACAATTCAATCAACTAATACCCTAAACCTTCTCTTTTTTTCGAATCTAAAATTGATTCTCTCTTAAAAATCAGCCACCATTCTCTCAAAAATTAGGGTTTTCATAACTAAATTTACAATCTTTAACCATATTTGTTCAATATCAGATTCCTATTTCAATTATTATTCCATTAAAGTTTTACTTATCATCAGTTATATCTTTTACTGGAACCTTTTTTAATCAGTTGTGGTTAAATTGTTAATTATTTGATGTCTTTATTGCTTTTTTATAATGTTTTCAAATATAATTTTTCACAGTTTAGATGATGACACTGATTTTGTAATACAGGTTCAAAACTATTTTATCCAGAAAAAGGAGCATGGTGATTACACTTGGTATAAAGCTTTTTCCTAATTTTGATTCAAATATTAACAGATTGCAGTTACAATAGAATAACATGGCCTCCTGGCAGATCACATAATTCACTTGGTGATACTCGGGATGCACATGCTGGAAGTAACCCAACCCGTAGCCTGGGACGGAAACAATTCTCAGAAGATGCAAAGCTTGCTTTTTAATCCCCAATTAATGGAGCAGGTATAATAACTAATGATCTTACTTTTATTAATTATTGTTGTTGGTTTCAATCATTCTTTAATGCTTTCAAGTAATATGAAATTACAGATTATTGGTGGAAACCCACAACTACACAGTATGTTCGATAATACTCTAATTAACTGTCAGTTAAAAGAGATGATTATAAATCCTGAAGTAGTTTGTCAGCTAACTTTACCTTAGATGATGTAGGTATACACAACTTGTAGAGTGCTCTATGTGTTTTCATTACTGGATAACATCTTACCATTGTTAAATAATACTTTGCAGCATCTTAGACATTTTCGGACTAACAATATTTTCGACTATGGTTTTATGTAGAAAACCTAAAGATATTGATCCAGTCCATTGTTTCGGATTTGAGTTACCACACTTTATGTGACAAGCACTTAATGTGGATGATGATGTTCTTGATGCTTTTTATAGTTTGCAGTGAAACTTTAAGTTTCATATTCTTTTACTCATCAAGTAATATTTGACATGATCCCCCGATACACAGGTTAATTTCTTAAGAGAGGTCCATTTAACTAAGATTGGAGACGTGCCAAAAGTGGCAATGAGTTTGCTGGATGTAGTTGAGATTTCATGCAGTCTTAAAATTGGACACAATTAATGATTTTGTCTTCTATTATTTTTGCTCTGACATATTACGGTAAAATTAATACAATTCTGTTTTCTTACAGTTTCCCAACCTGGGAGGGTCTCTTTTGGGAAAAGGCTTCAGGTTTTGAGGAGTCGATGAAGTACAAGAAGCTGACAAATGCTCAGAGATATGGGCTGAATCATATTCCAAATCGTAGGTTCACACTTTAGTGGTCACCTACCATTAACAAAGCCAATTGTATGTCGGTTTTCAAGTGCAACTGGATTTGACTGGAATATTTATGTACATGAAGATTCCCACCTTAAAGAAATATGTCATTAAGGATGAACATAACACACACTTAATTAATGTGTGTATGAACAGGTACAAGTTTTTTCTAACTGCTTAACTTTTTTTGTTACCAAGTAACTCTCATTCTCGATGCAAATAAACAATATTACATGACTGCTTTTGTCTAAATATCACATGATTTTGCAATTTTCTGCGCAAAAAAAGTTATCCATTTTTTTTAAAACATATTGCTCAAAAAGTCAAAGGCTTATATAAATGTTGGTTTGTCTATTGTTATATTGTGAGAATGACTTAGACTGTTTATTTTAGGCCCGTAAGAGACGTTGCTGATTCTTGCCGCAAGCTGCTACAAATGTTATCTTTGGTCTTGCTTTGGGATACCAATCCGTTATAATCCCCATTTTTGCAATCGCAATGAGTATCTTCGTTAGTTTTAGCTTCGCTGCCATGTATGGTGTTGCTATAGCTGCTCTTGGAATGCTAAGCACCATCGCCACTGGTCTAGCCATTGATGCATATGGTCCCATCGGTGACAATGCTGGGGGTATCGCTGAAATGGCAGGAATGAGCCACAGAATTCATGAAAGAACTGATGCTCTTGATGCTGCTGGAAACACAACCGCAGATATTGGCAAGGTAAATGGTTCAGTATATGCACAGAGTGGTTCTGTTTTACCTTTCAACCTGATTTTGATGTTATTTTTTTTCCTCTGTACCAGGGTTTCGCTATCATCTCTGCAGCTCTTGTATCTTTGGCTCTTTTTGGTGCATTTGTGAGCAGGGCTGGAATTACAACAGTAGACGTTTTAACCCCCAAAGTTTTCATTGGTTTGCCTGTGGGTGCCATGCTTCCTTACTGGTTCTCTGCCATGACAATGAAGAGTGTGGGGAAAGCAGCACTTGCGATGGTTGAAGAATTCCGAAGACAATTTAACACCATTCCTGGTCTCATGGAAGGCACTGCCAAACCCGACTATGCCACATGTGTGAAAATCTCTACCGATGCCTCCATCAAGGAGATGATCCCTCCTGGTTGCCTCGTCATGCTAACACCCCTCATTGTCGGAATCTTGTTCGGTGTTGAAACACTTTCTGGGGTTCTTACTAGAGCTCTCATCTCTGGTGTACAGGTACAGCTTAAATTGTTCATCGCTTTTGGGCGGGTTGGGTGGGTCTAGGTAGGTAACAAGGCAAAATTGACTTTTTTGTTACCGGGATGGGTTGTGTTAAAGATACACTTTAGGCAACATTTGACCCGTTTCCTTTAAGCTTATTTATTCTTATTTGACCCATGTGTTGAACAAGTTGATGCTACTTTTCAAAAGGGAATGGTTGAACATACAAATGCAGTTCAGTAGAAAGTTGAGTCCACACATTCACCATTGGCGTTTGCTTTGAGGGTAAGAAAACATGACCATGGCTAGAAAAAATATATTTTAATTATTTACCTTTTTTAAAACTTTTATATAAAGAAAAGTATTGCTGGTGAAACAACCCAGTTTGACATGATTTAAGAAAACATGATTTTTACCATTTTTGAGTTTTATCTTTTCAGATATTTAGAATACTTGACACACCAAATGAGAATATTTAGCCCGCGGTACTCTATACTTCCTGGAGTCAATGTGAACTTTGTCAAGCATCAGTAAGTGGCCCCTTTCTGATATATGTACTCTATGTTAAATTCAAAGTTCATGTAATTTCTTTATTGCCACTGTTTTCCCATGTATCCATCTACGAGTGATTTTTTGGTCTGTCTTTGTAGTTTTCTGTTGGTGACAAAGCCCGTCACATTGCAGTTTTTATTTATTTTTTATTTACTATTTTGAATTTTCCAGGTATAATCTATTAAAGAGAATTCCCAGCAAAATCTTTTGCTTCACCTGTTACGTCTGATGCTTGATGTTGGATTTGATCTGCTGAACAAACTTCTAATCTATGACCTCGAGAAGGTATTATTTTGTAATTGGGAAATTTTATGCGGCTATAAAGTCTCAGTCCTGTATATCAACGTAACATTTCTAACGCATATTGCGAATATATGCAGCATATATCATCTACAACTCGAACATCTGGTATGAGTATACTTCTTGCTAATATGTTGTTGTTAGGATCCTAATCAGACACTAGGCTATATTATGATCGTAGATATTGATTCTTTGATCACAAGGGCAGAGATATGCTTGGAAGCTAGAGCTGATATCATAGCTAAGGTGACTGAACGCTTACGACTTGAAAAGACCATGTTTTGAAGCATCAAACTCCAAAAACTCAGAGTGGTTTATTAAGCAATATGGTCCCAACGTATGCTTTTTTCTTTCAAATATATAATTTGTTCATGGTTCACGTCGGTATGTATTGTTACTTACTTTTTTCTATTGTTGCCGTGGATACAAGTAAACCTTTTCACTGATCATTAAGTGCTGAACCTATAAGTTCTTTGAGGAAGTACCATAAGAAAGAATCACATATCAGTTTTCAATTCATCGTTTTTTCTACTCTAAAGTGAAGTCTTATATGTTGCGTATTCTTAATCTTTCAAGTTTATGTCCGGTAATAGTATCGTTTTTTTCTCATAGGGCCTTCTAATCTTTTGTTTATTTCTCATTTTCACTTTTAAAGCTCGGGATTAGCCCGAGCGTGCTCGTTTTTAGGTTTCTTTTGCATTTTAGCCCCTAATTGGTTAGAATAATTGTTTTAGTTGTGAGATCAAAATAATGTACAAATCATTAGTGATATATAAAATTGGGATTAGCGGGATGAAAGGCACCATAATGCATGGGTGCTAACAGGAAGAGGAAGCATGCGATCAATGTTGCTTGATAAATTCGAATTTGATGTACAGTAGACATGCTGAAAAGTGCTAATGTTGTGACCCGCCCAACATGGTTAGGGTGTGTATATTATTGACACAAAATGGTGATTTAAGACTTGATGTATGTCATGTTTCTTTGACTTCTCTCCTAGACCTTGTGCTCAAGGTTTTCTGTTATGAACATTTTCTTGCAGTAATTGAAAGTCTAATTTCTGGTGTCTTGTGATATATAAGGTTAAAGAGGCAGGCACTGTCTTTTCTTGGTTCATATTTTCGTGTGGTCTTGTGGCATTTCGATAAAACTTGCAACCAGGTTTGAGCTGGTCTAAGTCTTGATGTAAGTGGGTTTTATAGTTGGATTACGGGTGTTCATGGGAACGCAATGGCGTTAATGAATAAGAGCCTAAAGTTTAGTACTAAAAAACTGTGAATTCGTAACGTGGCTGTTTCTTCGTTAGAACTGTTTGGTCCTAAATTGGACATAAAAAGGTACATGTATAGTGTAGCTATCATAAACCATGAGCCAATTTTAGGTAGAAACTCCAGCACCAAGAACATACCGACTCTAACTGTTACTAGATTGGATCTTTTGGAAGTCAATACCATACAAGTGCTTTAAAAAAAGTATCTCAACAATGAACTATATAGCTAATAAAACACATGTGAATGAAATGTTTCAGCTAATATGAAAAAAGCTTTATATCAGTTATATGCATTCTCAATGCATCCTTCTAATCACATAATTTTTTACATGTGCAATTTACTCATTTTCACCTCTCATTCACACCGTCAATTTACATAAGTTGTCAACGTATTAAAGTTAGAAGGATAATTAGGCTAAAAAGTTGAAAGGAGATAGTATCTATAAATCATGAATATTCAATCTAATCTTAACCATCCTTGATCTACATGACAAACTATGAATGACCATTGCCTACAACTATGTCACACCAGCGCCACAACAATTTCCTTTCTTCATTACCGTTCAACCACTTATGTTTTATCATGATCACTAACCACTGACCACTTTTCTCACTAAAATAAATAATCACTGACACACATATGATTAGGGGTGTGCACGGTTCGGTTTGGGTCGGTTTTTGGCTTAAACCGAAACCGAACCACAATGTTCGGTTTTTGTAGAACCCAAAACCGAAACCATTGGTTTTGGCGTTCGGTTTTTTCGGTTTATTATCGGTTTCGGCCAGTTTTTCGGTTTTTCGATTTCTAACCGTCAATATATGGGAATGGCTAAATTATACCAACAAACTTGTTTTACGTACGAAATTAGTTATTCTTCTTTACTTTTTTTCAATCTAATGTTTATTGCATAATTCTACAATTACAAACATATAAATGAGACATACAAATACAAGTGAACATTAATGCATTCATATCACACAAACATTACACAACATACACACATATAAATATAAACGTTAAAATAAATATATTATAAATCCAATCCCAAAATGAATATGAATTTATAAATTTGATTTATTTAGTTATTTAATCATATTATATTAATTAGATATATTATTATATAATAAAACGGTTCGGTTCGTTCGTTTTGTTTGCGAAAACTAAAACCGAACCGCATTTTTTGGTTTCAAAAGTAAAACCGAACCATCGGTTTTTCGGTCATTTTTTGGTTCGGTTTTTCCATTTGTTTTGCTCACCCCTACATATGATAGCCCATTTAAAACAAAAGTTGAAAACTTGTCTATGGTTCATAGTCTTTAACGATGACCCACATTACGAACCGATGTGTTCACAAATGATGACGACCTCCAACAAAATGTATACACACCTTATGCTCTAAAGTAGGACTTTAATTAAACCAAGTCGAGGTCGAGCTTGACAAGGCTTGAGCTCGGATAAAAAATCATAAGGTAGGTTCGCGCTCACGATAACTTAACGAGCTTTAATCATCCAAGCTTGAGCTCACCTCGTAATATTAATATGGCTCGAGCTCCCGAAAAGCTCAATTTATGCATAAATATTATATTCGATAGGCAAACTCATCAATAAAGTCAACACGATGAACTCGAGCAAAGAACTTATGCAAAACCTCTAGGAGCATTAAGGTTTAAAAAGTCCTTCTATGATGAATATTTATTTATTATACTGATATTCACATTAGCATTTAGGTCGTTTATGTAAATATGTATAATAAAAATATTTATGCACATTAAGGCTTGAAAAGCTTGATAAAAGTTCGAGCTATTGAAAGCTCGAGCTTAGCTCGTTATGTGTTTCATGCCCGTCCGGTGACGGGTATGACTTGTTGTTTTTCTTTTTATGATTTAGTAGAACAAATATATACTAAAAAAGTAATTAAAAGTTAAATGAAATGGTTAAGATCTATAATTGTTGTTACCATAATCTATAAAACGACTAAAAGCAAGTAAGTACTTTGATTTGTAGTTTTACTTTTAGGATTTAGTAGAACAAATATATAGTAAAAAGTTATTAGAAGTTAAATTAAATGGTTAAGAACTATAATTGATGTTACCATAATCCATAAAATGGCTAAAAGGAGGTAACTAATTTCTAACATCTTGTTTTAGATGTTAGTACTTTAGCCGGTTTAAGGAAACACTGGAACACTATAGTTCCTTCAGATCTTAAGGATATGGTCGAAGAGCTGATTGCCGAGTCAACAAAGGATGGTGAAACCGCTAATCACAGTGACAAAAAGTGAGGATTAAAGAATAATCTGGTTGTAGCAAATTGGGGCGGAGCACCCGGTTGTAGTAGAGCTTTGTTTTTTCTAAACCTGTTCCAACATCAACGTTATTAAAAGTTGTTACATTTAAGGTTCCATGGTCTTTAAACGATGATAATGACACGAGCACAAAAGCTTATCTCTATATCAATTAGCAAGTTTCTTGGTCCATCAAAAATTATAGTTCCGGCTCGTTCAAAAATGGAGTGAATACCTCGTCTTCGATGAAAGCAGTTTGCTCTCGGCTGAGAAGATTAGAGCCGTAGTTCACAGGTATCATAGCATCTGCTGAAAATACGAGTCAAAAGCGGGTCGGGTTAAGGGCGGCGTGAGTGGTGGCGGTGAAAAGGGTAAGGGGGGCGGATGCACATGGGGTAACATGTCGAAGAAGTTTGTGTTTAAATTTAAGTCTCAAATGTGTAGTGCACAAGAGAGAAGCGTTACTAAGCAAAGTAATCCAAGTAGCAAGGCTGAAAAAGTCAGAGAGAAGCAACACAAACACAAGAAAGATTTGTCTTGGGTAGAATAAGTTTGGAAATAAAATATTTAGTCCGAAGAATATCTGTTTGGCAACTCTACCATAGACTAAAGTTTCGGGTCACTATACTTATTTTTTTATATTTGGTTAAAGTATCTTGCATTGAAACCACTTTTTTTGCGTCTTTCTTTACGACAATAATAGGGATGAAGTGATGTTTGGGGCACGTGTATTCACACAACAAACATAGGGCACACCAATATGCAAACCCAATTTTGCTGATAAAAGAACATACACCCAAACACCCATTAAGCTGATATAAATATGAGATTCGTGCTGATATAAAGATGCAACAACTGATATAAAGACGATTCCTGACCCAAACACCCATTAAGCGTATACAAAGATGACCCAATCATATCTCAATCGCCCCATAAACTTAACATATGTATATGAGCTCATACAAATATGATTCCTAACTACCATTTTATTCCAACCTATCGCCCCATAAACTTAACATGTGTATATCAGGTGATACAAATATGATTCCTAACTACCGTTTTATTCCAACATATCGCCTCATTTTATTGCAACATATCACCCCATAAACTTAACATACTATTCTAAGATATTGAAACATTTTGTTGGTACACATTCTTTAAAAGCCACATCCATTTCAAACATATATCAAGGTGTTTGAGATCAGCTTTTCAACATATCCTTTTCAAAATACTATTCGTAAAGTAGTACATTCAAAGAATAATTACAAGTCATGCCCGCCCCATCAGGCGCTTTGAAATCTAGATATATATATATATATATATATATACTTTTATTACTTTGTCGATAATGTATATACTTTTATTACTTTGTCGATAATGAAAATGATATGTGATATCGAAAAAAATGTCATGTGATATGTTATTAATTGTTACTTATAAACTTAAAGTGACCGTGTTAAAATGAAAATGATATGTGATATATATGTTATTAATTGTCGATAATGAAAATGATACTTGTGTTATGTTTTTTAGGATTTTAGTGATTAATTTTGGAAATTCCCGTCCGAAGTTAATCATCCTATAGAAAACCCGTCCGAAATTAATTTATTAGAAATTAATTTCGGAAAGTCCCCTGTTTGGGACTGCTTTTTGAATGTTTTGTCTCATTTAGGATATGGATGCGTATAACTGTTTTACTATTTGAGAGAAATTCGACAGTATTTCCCTTTCACTAAAAGACAAAAAGAAATTCCTGATGTGTATAAGGCGCATATAATGCCGTCACTATAGGTTATATTTATTGTTTATTTTATTTCTATTTTTATTGTTATTGACCGTTTAGATATGCTTGTTATATTTAAATTGTGTGTTTGTTTAAATGCGTACTTTTGGTGCACCTATTTCAACTCGGCGCCTTGGTTGAATAATGAGAAAGAATTCCAGGTTGGAGAGAGAATCTTTATACGGTGGGGGAAATGGTAGGACTTGGGCTATGGTTACAGCAGAGGACGCTATACCGAAAATACAAACACGGCTCAAGTCCAAATACTTTGATATCCACGCAGACACCCGGGCGGCAAGAGCACATCCGCCACCAAGAAGAAACTCGGAAAGAACCCAAGAGGAATGGTGGTAGATGTGGTGGACGGTGGTTAGACCGAAACGGATGGCAAGATCGGCCACAAATGCAAGAAAATTCGATCTAAAAACAAGATTTTAACTCACCAGACGGCGACTGCTCGTTCAAGGAGCTAAATTCATGTAAGACTCATTATAATTTTTGTGATTTTTAAAGGTTTTTATATTGTTTATATTTACCTCGTTATCAATTTATTTTATATTGTATGTATAGAGGGTCAACAATAACAACAATCAAATGAAGACCGCTTGAAACTTGGAGGAGATGCCATTCAAAACCGATGGCACATTGAGACGCGAGAGAGAACGAGATGGCTTACGTAAGTAGTTTATCTCTTAACATGTGTCATTATATTAAGTTACTTCTCATTTATTATTTTTTTTCCTAACTTTTTTATTTTTTATTTATTATTATTATTATTATTATTATTATTATTATTATTATTATTATTATTATTATTTGAAATTACACATAATGAGATGAGGGCCCTTCAAGAGCAAGTCAGAGCCGGTCTCATCCCGTACTTGAGCAGCTTGGAAATATTGGCAGTAGTAGTTCCGTGGTGACAACCGCTTAACTGGCAGGGGCGAGGAGGTTACCCGTGGTGGCTCAACCGCTTGCAGGTTCACACGTGGGCATGTTGCTGAAGATTACGTTACTAGGGAGCACATGGCAGAGGCGATGAGGGAAACCAAGACTCGCTGAACGCCTCGCCGCCGGAAGTGGCGTAGTCAGCCGCTGGTAGGCGAGAGTCTGCCGCGGGTGAGTCGAGGTCAGCGCTGGGTAGGCTTAGGAGAGCCGGCCATGCTAAGTGGCCACGCGCCCGGGGCCGCAGCTTGGGACATAGGATCTTACCTCGCAATTTTTCACCCACTACAACCAACAAGGTAATCCATTTTCACCTCCCCCTGCATCTACTCCCTCGGCCCTTTTCCCCCTCCCGCCCTTATGGTTTCCAAGCTTCCACTTTCAACCCCATAATGCATTTGCTGTTGTTATCAACCCACCTTCCCAACTCTATCACGTGCCGTACTAGTTCGAACTATGCTATGCCACCACCGTAACTTTTAACCGTACAAAATACGCATAACTCCTGGGCCAAATGATCATGTAGATAATAATGATTTGAATAATAATGATGATGATAGTGGGGATAATAATGAGTCGAAATGGGCTTCGGCGGGGAAGTTCTTTGAGGAGTAGTCGGGAAGTTAGTTTGTGAATTTTAGACTTATTAATATTATGGAATAGTATTGTATTTGTCGAATGTTATCGTGGATTTATGTTAACTTTATAACTTTTGGACATGTTAGCTTTATAAGCTAGTGACTTGTTAGTTTGAGACATGTTATTTAGGAAATTCATGCTTTGTATAGTTTAAGAGTAGTTTACTTTGTATAGTATTTGTTAAATGGTATCGCAGAATTGTGGAATGTTATTCGATCCGTTTAGTAATTTGGTATTGTATCATATTGTCGATTTGGTATTGTGGATTGTGATTGACATGCAGTTTTGGTAGATTTTTCCTAAAAATCCGAAAAAATCTGGAAAATCTGCAGTTTCCTCGCAGCATTTTTGCCCACCAGAAATTATTAGGACGACATTGTCGTCCCTAATATTCAAAGCATGTCGCCGCTTCAAGCACAACGCCCCGTTTTTCCACGTGTATATACAATTTTACACGCGACATTGTCGCGCTTTTGTAATTTAATTAACGCTTTTTCCTTTTAATTTAAAAGCAATTAAAAAAGCGACGCATGTCAAGCGCTTTTGCAAAAAGATGTCGTGCCAAAGCCGATTTTAGAGTTGAAATACATTTGGGCCCCACAACATCCGTCACAAAAGTGTAAAGAGAATGTAGTGCCAAATTTTTTTGGTCAACACAATAGGTTTCAAAAAAGTACGCGAATGCTGCTGCTCTTTTTCTTTGCCTATTATTTTATGCATTTTTGGGACGAGAATGTCGTGCCAAAACGTTTGTTTTTTTGTAGTGGTGTGATTAAACAAGTTCAATTCTCATTCTTCACACTTTTAGTTTTTGTTTCTTATTTCTCCACTCTTATTTAGACTTTTCCCTATAAGTTTGTTGGGAACACGAGTATCAGAATATGTAAGTTAAATTACTTACTTTGTGAGTATGTTTTTGGGTCTAATGGAATGGTCCTCAAGTAAAGGCCAAATATAAATAAGCCCAAATTAGTAGTTTGTCAAAATCTATAAAAACCAGTTTTGTGTTTATTTCATAACATGTCATATGTATTTAATTACCAAAATCGTAAGTTATTTACAGATAGGAAGTTATATCTTTCAACACATTGAGGTCGTAATATACAATGTCCCACATCGGAAGAGAAATCAAAGAAATGTGTGTATATATTCATAAGGTTTTTAGATCTAACTGTGTTTGTAAAGAAATGTTTGATGTCATATGTAACCTCATCACCGAATAGTTCCTTACCAACATTTTTACGCAAGCAATCAGTTATAGTACTCCCTTACTTACTAATGTATTATTTTAGTTTGGAATTAAATGTCAACTATTTTATTTTGGTTTGTCTAAAAACCAACGTGTACTTTTATATTTTAATTAATTAAAATAGTTTTTTGTTGACGCACAATGTAATAGTTTCACATTTGTTAAATTATGTGAGTAGCTAACTTAAACAGTGATATCGCTTATAAGCTGGATTGTCTATATAATTTTATACAAAAGTAATCAGCTACAAAAGTATTGTAAATTCTCTTAAATAACACAATAATTGACATTGGCTATATTTATACTCCATACTAATGTATTTAGGACTTTTTTATAAAAGAAAGTCTTAAAAATGTAAGTTTACACATCTTACTATAATTAGTAATTCATATAATTAAATTCTACACTATAATATTTGCATTATAATTTATACTAATGACACATTAAAGTTTAGTATTAAAATACATGTTACAAATTTACAATAATACAAATTTATAGTTGTAATTTTTATCATAAACATTCAAGCTTTACAAAGTTCAAATGAGTATAAGTATGGATATCTATATATATGTTAATATACTTTACGGAAATTCAAACACGCATCTACACTTTTCGAACTATCAAACGGGTAAACCGTCAAATACTGACTCTCATTGCATACCGCTTAAAGATTAAGGTAAGGGGAAAACTGACATGTTAGATACCGCCGCTGCTTTGGGCGAGTACTATGCTAGTATAGGTTTAAGAACTTTCATATAAGTATGATAGTGCCTTGAAAACATGATATTGTTTAACTTACTATTTTTAACACATATATCTGAAGTATCAAATTGTAATCTGAAAAAGCTTCATCTCATAATTCTTAAAACCCCATCATTCTTCACTGCTTCAGTTAAGAATAAATTTGCCAAAACAATGGTTTCCTAATCGAAGCACCATTTTTATGTCGTTGGAGAAGTCCCGGTGCAACGAGTGGGTATATAAAACCTCTTTAACATCATTCCTATAATGATTTTGTAAGTTTTGTTTTCATGTTTTGTGTTTTTTTTAATTTTTGTTTCAAATGTATTTAATGTATTATTATTTTAGTTTCAAATTAAAATGTCAACTATTTTATTTTGGTTTGTCAGAAAATACGTTTGTGTTTTTATACTTTAACGAGGGGGGCTGCGAACCGCCGCGTTGCGGCGGGGCAGCGATCAATCGTTTGTAAGTGCATTGCCTTACAACATGTTTTTTTTAGAGAAACCTGACTTGATGACAATTAGTAGATTAATTAAGTGCCCGTAGCAGTTTGCATGTATTGGACTTAATGTATTTAATATCCTTAGATTGATGACTTTTTCTTCAACCAAAAAAGTGTTCGAACGATATTTTGAATTTCTTCATTTTTAAATACGTGTCACAAAATTACTCATTTTTTGCCAACTACGGTCAAGCTATTAAAAAGTTGATGCTCTATTATATATAGAGTAATTTTGCTTTGAAAATGGGCTATTTTTTTTTCTAAGCAATGGGTTAACTTTTCTCCTGGGCTGGGCTAAGGCTGTGAAAAAGGAATGGAAGGAATGGCTGATTGCTGCTAGTGTGTGAAGTCAAATTCACGCAAAAACTCAAAAGGGTAGTGGGTCCAAAGTGATGGGCTAAAATGGCCTACTAAAGAAGGCGGGAAAATTGTGTGGTGAAACGCCGTTGTTTTAGCCGTAAAATTATATATATTATAATTAATCAAAAAGTTTATTATAATATTTTATTGAAGGACAGTGCAAAACTATGTGAAACTTGGAAATAGAAAAAATGTAATTTAGCACAAGAGAGTTGCTATCCGGATAACTTTAATAGTGAAAACGTCATTTACCTCTTTCACCACATTCACTTACAAAGAAGCTAGCTAAGCTAGTTGCTAAGATTGTGGCATGAACCAAAATGTACCTTGAATGACGTGCTCCATTACTATGAATCGAAATAATGTTGTCGACATATGAAGAGTGTTGGAATGGGGTAGCGGGTAAACGGTTAGGTTTGGGATAACCTCACCAATGCCATCGATGTTTATAGCAGAATCGCATTTACAATTAGCTTGCCCCATTTCGGGTAATTACCACTCGTTTAGAGTATTGTTAGAAAACAAAAGTTGAATACTCGAATTCATTGATGGCCACATTGCCATAAAAATGCATGGACAATAAACAAGCTCAACACCACCATATGCAAATTAGAGCCTCTCATAAGTGTTTCTTTTCAATTTCTTGATTGGGCTCAAACACTTGTTTCATTTTTATGGGGAAAATTACAAAAACCTCTCTTTAACAAGCGGCTAATCTAAATATTACTTCAAATCACTAAATTTAGGAAACACATTTAGTGTATAAAAATTGTGATATGAGGGTTGGAGTCTTTGGATAGATATTTGTGTCCCATGTAGGAAGATGAAAGAAAGAAAGGCACGTATATATACATAAGGTTTCTTAACAAAATAAGTTGTATTTTTACGATACGGTAATCATATCATGATCACCGCAAAGTAAATATTCAACTTTTTAGTGGTAATTGAAACTTTTTTGTATTTCATTTTAGTTGGGTCTTTTCAAATATTTAATTGGTAACATGTTTTCTAGTGTTCATATAAAAACAATTTGACTTAAAGCAATCACAACAATAACTCAAGTTATAAAATAACACCGTTCACGTCAGCGTCACATCAGCTTTAACATTTCACCTTAACATCCTCAAAAAACACTCACATCAATAAAATCCCAATAACATCAATAACATTTCATATTTTCAATTTCAACCCCTAAACTAAAACAAACACTTCATTTATTAAAAAACATATCACATTTAACATTAAAACACAAAGTACATTAAACGTTAAACACGAATTACATTAAAAAAACGAATCATCTGAGACCCAACCCTCAGAACTTGAAGGGGAATCAAACTCCCCATTAAAGAGTCGACGCCCATGTCAAGTAGTTGTCTTGGATGTATGAGCTTCCCGTGCTCTTGCTCACTCGAGGCAGCTTTTTCACGGCCCCGCTTCTTTCCATAATCTCCTACCGTTTTCTTCATCTTGTTCTAGTTACCGGAGGGAAGCCTCACTTAACCGGGCCGGGTGGTTTGAAGATCCACCGCGGGATTGTTCGGTGGAGTTGAAACAATAGAGGTATGGATGTGTTTCAAAACCCACCGAGAAGACATTTTCCGGTGGTGTTGAGTAAACTTTGAGTTCAGGTGGAAAGCTAGTTGGAGGAAACTATGGTGAAGTTGAAAAGCTTGTTTCCGGCAACTTTTCTGGACTTGGGAATTGATGAGAAAAATCTTTGCGAGACATTTTGTGTGTGTGTGAGTTGTGTGTGTAACTTGTGTGTGTTGTGTGTTCTAAACAACTCCGTTAGAGTTGTATATATGTAGCAGTTGATTTTGAGTTTGAATAAATCCCGCCATATTTGATTTTAAATTTCAAATTTGAATTTGAATTTATCCCATTAACCAAGATAATTTAAATTTGAATTTGAATAGGTTAAGAGGGTGTAAGTGAAAATTTATTTGAAATGGTTTAGGGGGTGAAATAATTTTTTTTTTATAGTTAAAGGTTCAACGCCCAGGGACTAACAGCGTAATAACGCCCAGCCTCCAATGGCTTAACGCCACTAACGGCGTTATTAGCATCTAAAACGGCGTTATGCCGTTATGGTTATACATGCTCTTATGGCTTTGCTCTTACTTTATATCTAGTTTCTAACAGAGACATATAAAATCAGTTGGGTTGCTATAATCATGATTACCGCAAAGTACATATCCAACTTTTTAGTGGTAACTGAACTTTTTTGTATTTCATTTTAGGGAGGTGATTTGCACACTTTTTAAATTGATTAGCACACTTTAAATTAGAGTGTGTTGACATTTATACTCTCACAGAGTGAAAATGTGTAAATTAATGTAAAAGTATAATTGTTATCATATTATAATTTAGAGTGTGTCAATCAATTAAATGAGTGTACAAATCACCTCTCCTTATTTTAGTTGGGTCTTTTCAAATATTTTATTGGTAACGTGTTTTCTAGTGTTCATATAAAAACAGTTTGACTTATGGGGCTTTGCTCTTACTTAATACGGAGTATCTAGTTTCTAACAGAGACAAATATATGGAGTATCATATTGTAATATGAAAAAGCTTCATCTCACAATTCTTAACACCCGACCATTCTTCACTGCTGAGAATAAATTTGCCGAAACATTGGTTGCCTAATGATATGTGTAACACTACAATTGATCGAAGGAACACTTTATGCGGTAACACCCCTCATTCTCTCGGTAATACCATTACTAGCACTACCAACACCCATCCTTCTCTCGGTGCTCCTCCCTCTTCTTGTGTACCTCCTATACCCGGGAAGAGTGGAGCTAGTGCACTGGCGATTGTTGGGATTTAATACTCATAACAATTATATAAAATCAAATAACATCATCAAAGCATGCAGCGGAAGTAAATAGGAATAATATATGTAAGTAATTAACCGAATAAGAAAAAACGCTGCACCTTTTAGCAATTCAAGAATCAAACGGTATTGAACAAGAACAAAACCCAAAACCCTAACTTTAGGGTTTAATCAATTCGACCCACACAAAAGTCGACCACCAAGATAAGCAAGCTCAACGTGCTTGTCCTTCGTTCTTGTACACACGCATTATTAGCAATTTGATGTAAAAAGCTATTTCCTTGAATCACAAATAAAACCAAACACTTGTTTCTTGAGTTTGGAAAATCGAAACCCTATGGGGAGGGTTGGAAACCGATCCAAAGACAAAGAGAGAGGAGAGGAGGAAGAAATTAGGTTATTGGTGATCCAAGATTAGAGAATAATAAATACAAGGGTTTGTATATATACATTCTCAAAACTTGGTGACCAAGAAATCCCACCTCCTTGGGTTGTAGCCCACGACCGCAAGCCATCCCAAAGGGATTCCAGATCCTTCTTGTCCACTAATTTCATTCTTAGTCCTCATAGTTTACATTTAACGACCGTTAACTAAACCTCGTTAAATATTTAACTATCGTTATGTTTTATTTGCGTGACTAATATTAATAACATTTTATATATTAATTATTAACATCAACTCTCATACGTAATGTGTGCAATCCAAGTCTCGAAGTTCGAATCCGACATACATATATTTATATATCCATAAAACCTTTCAGCTCCCACTTGGATATTACTAAATATAGTAATGACATCGGTTAGTCTAGCTTTCACACGCCAATGCCCCCAGATCAAATCGAGTATGGTCTCCTGGAAAAACCATTTAATGATTCATCATTTTTACTTATCCTTTTGTTACTAATACTACATTAACTATGAATATGGATCAAGTCATTTCATAAGTTAATATTCTGTTTCGCGTTGTATTCGATTGAACAAGATTACCAAATCATCTGAACGTATTCCGATAGATCTTGTATGGCCATACAAACATCTTGTCAACCCTACGAGGGCCCAAATATAGTATTATGCTTTGAAACAAATTCAAAGGAACAAATTCTCTTGACTACAAACATAACTCATGAACTTTGCAACACTTCCTAAAATAGCTCTTATTACTACCAGTTACGGATAGCGTTAGACTATCTTACACAAATGCATTACATTCATATCAGTTATTTGGTATCTCAAGTCTGAGGATAAACACTTCATGATATACTTAATGACAAAGATCCATAAAGTATCATCATGTAAAGTTGGGATGAGTCCTATATTCAATTCATTGAATATCATGTGAATCTGGTATGTCCCACGCATCAATATACTTTAAAAGTATATTCTACCAAAACTCATATTTGTCTTAATTCAATGACATTCCCACATCATTGATTGACAACGGACTATTTAGAACAACATAAGTTATTCACGGATTAAACATGCAAATATAGGATATAATATTAAGAAAATGAAAAATAAACATAACCAATATTTTATTTCATTTAAACAATATTTGTTCAAAACATCCCTTATCCAAATACTAAATAGATCAATGCATGATAATACTTGTTAATAAATTATGTCTAAAGTAATGACAATCATACTTGTTGACAAGGCATAATTTCAACTAACTTTGATCTATCGGAATTTTGAGAATACTTATCTTAAAAATTCAATTAGTGAAGTTCTTGTATGTGTGCATTCAAAATATCTTGATATTGCCACATAATATTTCATAAAGTGTGTGACATCCTCAAGCACCAATTTATGACAATCAAACTTTCAAACAATTTTAAAGTTTAAAGTATTCTTATTCTTTATTGTATAATGCAACTATGCTCTTAGTTGAGCACAACTAGTTCACATGGCCATTTACAAGGATGAAATCCTCTCATGACTAGTATTGAGTGTCATCTCAATTAAACAAGCATCATTGTATACAAACAACAATATGCTCTTTAAAATATCCTTAAACTTCAATATCTATAGTGTAATGTTTGATGCCTTCCAAACTTTCAAGTTTCTTGGCTATGACAATTACGCAACAGTTGCTGTGTTGCTCATCCATAGAATTTTGAGAGCAAATCAGGCTGAGGAATGTAATTCTAAATTCAAACATATTCCATTTGAATATTCATTACACTAGTTATCTAATAACTTCATTAGATATCAATGTTGTCAAATCATCTTGCATTCAAGCATGATACAACAATAACATGATGTACATGAAAAATCCTTGTGTCAAACTAAGATTTCATTCATGTTCTACATATCTATTTTCCAAATGATATATCATGTTCTATTAGACTCATTTATTTAATACCACATATGTTTATTAATAATAAACATATATTCCAAGGTTGTATGTCTTATTTTTTAAATCTTTCATGTGAAGTTCCATTCCAAACTAAAACTTAACATTTAGCTTAGATGGAATGTTACTACCCACAACATATAAGATTTAAAGAAAATGAACACAATACTCCCACTAGCCGTTTCTAAATACTTAGAAATTATTTTATTTTAATTTTAAACCAAAACATGGATTTAATAGTTAAACATAAGAATCATCTCCTAGATGCATGCATATATCCATTCATGGATTCTTGCAATTTGTACATTTCCAAAGATTATGTGAATTCATAAAACTCATTTGTATTACTTATCGTCCTCGCAAAAGCAATCACACAAGAAAGAGTTTTAATATCCAATTGTCATTTTTCATATCAATGAAAATAAGTATGACAATTATAATCATTATATATTTAATGTGCCAAGGAAAGAATATTCAATCACAGTTAATTGCTTAAGTGTGATTAATAATCTTGTCACAAGTCATGCATTAAACACATGTACAATATTGTCCATATGATTTCTACACAAAGATTTAAACCACTAGGGTTTTCCTTCCTTTTAAGAAACTCATCTTTATTAAGATAAACCATGTTTCAGAGTTGATTATCTTTATGGACAACATCTTATCATTCATAGTATGAATAATTTACCACAATTCAATATTAGGTAAATGCATCATCATGATTAACAGGTTTACCATGATCCTACAACTCATATATCTCAGCACATCAATCAATCATTTGAGAATCCTTGCGGATCTATGAATGAGAATTCCATCATCTTGAGGTCCATCAAATTTGTCCTCATTATGATATTTACTAGTGTATTATAGAAGATTATGTGTTTTGTAATTGTAATTTAATCTCTTCAAGATCTAAACAAAACTCCCACTTGCTTTTGTAATTTAAAGACTATCTATAAATACTTTAGCAATTAGAATAACACTAAATTGTTTTCTTTTGGGATATTACAAATCACATTAATAGTTCAGAAATCTTATTCGTAATAACCTACTCCAAAATTAGTTTTAACAAATCAGAACTTCAATATAAGACTCAATGTGATTCATCACATTCCATACTAAAATGGTGTCTTATTAATCTTCTAGATTTTGAGTTAAGTATATCCAATCAATACTCAATTTTCTAACCTTGATAACTTTTGGAAGAAAAGAAGAAATTGTTATCTTGAATCAAACAATATAACAAATGTTTGATTCTTCTAACTTAACATTTCATATACATACAGTATTTCATTAGAATTAATATTGTAAGACAATCTAACAATATTTAAGATAAACATATTCCTTTTGGCCTACCTATTTACCAACTAAGTCAACTTAATGGTATAATAGAATATCCAATCCAATTGCATGTTTTATAACATAAGTATTCTTTGACCAAGTCAAAAGACATAACAGTTATAGTATCTTACTTTATATTATAAGTCTTTAAAAGACTTCATGTTTGTGAGTTTATACAGAAACACAAAACCATGTATAATATAAAGTTATTATGAACACCACACCATGGTTTCAATTAATTAATTTTCAAGTTAATAAACTATTTATGTCATTCCAATAATACACAAATATTTAAAGTAGCATTAGATTACTTTATTTTAATTATGTCATCCTTTGGAGTGTTCAACTTAAGAAACTGCAAATCATCCACGCCGATCCCACCGACAAGTGGTGATTTACCTTGAGATTACACATCTAGCAAGATCTCACTTAAACTAAAATGTAACTTCAAGTGTTTCTATGATTTGAATGACATAAGACATAAAAGTAGTCTATGCTATAATCTTGACACATGTTCTTTAAGCAAGACAATCTTATTAGAACGTTAATCTCTTACCTTACTTTCAAGAGAATCCATTAATCATATTTGTATGTGTTGTTCCTTTGCACACAATAAATACTTCTCCCACTTGTGCATGGAACAACATCATATAGTAGATAAACACCATGACATTCGTTTGTTTATGTGAGCAATATGATAGTGTCAAAGATATATAAGCATTACAAGTAGATGCAGGTGCACTTAATTTATCAAGGAATCGTTCATGACTATCCTTGAGAATATGAATGTCTACATTTTTGAACGTAATGTATTATTTCAAGAAAATCTATAAATAATCTGAGTTATTACCAAGATAATAACTTGTAACTCTGACTGAATTAGACAACGTTACAATAATGTCTTATTCAGTAATACACCATACTCCCACTGGATTTGACAACATCGTAAGTGTTTCATTAACCAGTGAAAATAGCGTGCTATTACGTTGTAACTCCTTTCAAAGACTAGTCGTAACAATTACTTAGGTACTAAAAGAGTGTATTCTACTCTGTAGATGATGGATCATCCATCATGCTATTAACTTGAAAAATTGAGCATGCAATTTCTTCCATAATAGGTCTACTATCCCCGTAATGGTGTGTAGCACCTTTAATTGGTCAAAGCAAAACAACTAGATAAAATCTACTAGTTTGTCTTTTACCAATTTTGCGGTAATTAGTCTAGCTTCTAATTTAATAACTCATAAAATGTCAAACATGTTTTCTAGTTGACCAAAATGTCATATAAGAATTCAATCACCAAGATAGGGTAATGAAATATCTTAAGGAAAGCATAGTGTGCAATTTTCTTAACTATTAAAGTTGCTATGAGTTATATATTAGAATTTAGATAATTCTAATGTTCCTAACATACCTTTCTCAATCATGAAAAGGAATAGGATTGAGTCTCACTCTTCTTCCATGGAAAAGAGTTTATGTTTGTCTTTTAGTAAATTTTCTTGATCAAACATTTGTTTGAAAACAGAACTAGATCAATTTACCAAAGCCCAAACCACGTTACGGTTTAATGTTGCATTAATACAATCAAAAGAATTAACAAAATTCAATTTTTAGTATTTTTGATAATTAAATCTTTCAAGAAAATAAAATACCCTTTGGTCAATATTCATATTAACCATAGTATTTTCCTTGAATTTTGGATCCTCATTATCATAGTTTCACCACATCGTTGATCCGCTAGTGGTGAAAGTATAGAATAGGTAATCGTTGAAAAACGATAATTGACAAACAAGTTTCCAATTCCAAAATTATGGGATTTACAATTTTGCCAAAACAATTAATGCAAAATGTAAGCATGTTTTATCCCATCTTATGCCTTAAGTCATAGGTCTCACTAACTAACTTAATTAAGTTGTCTAATTTAGAAACCGCAAATCATTAAAGGTCTCACATATCAAAATAATTCACCTTGTTATTGTAATCTAGATCAAGGTCTCACATAACTAAATTACAACTTCAAGTGTTCCATATCATTAGATGGCATAAACTTAAATTTAAAGGGTACAATTTTTGATGTGTAATCAAAACTTATGTATAAAGAAGCATGCATACAACTTTATAACACAAAATTTTCGAAAGAAACTTACTTGTATTTTAATTGCTAAGATTAAATTCTACAAAGTTTTAATCGATGCGTTGAGAAACTTACAACTTTGCACTAAGATGCTTCGTACATTGAATGGTTATACTAGGTAGCTCCAATCGAACTCACAAAGGAGGACCGTAAGCACAAAAGCATAACCTTAGACATCCTTTCTTGGGATGTATGCACTTCTTTTAACCCCTTTTAGTTTGTTCTAGTGAATGAGCCGTTCTAACCATTTAGTACAGTCGCATCAATCGATTAAAAGTTCAAGAATAATTCTTAGATAACAAATCAGTTTCGCCATTATTTAGTCCATTTAATTTTCTATTCATAAAAAACCCTTTTTGCTTACTAACATGTCAAAACAATATATAAACAAAAAAATATTTTAATAAAAATTAAACACACTCAAATAATATAAACATATAACTAAACAATTTAATATATGTAAAAACAATTAGCCACATGCATAATTATTTCGATAAACTCTAATAAACAATTCTAGGCGTAAATAAATGCATACATTAACTAGGGCTTTCAACTACAAGGTAGTTGAGCCACATACATCGACAAATCGATTGCGTAAGCCAAAGTTAATAATATACCAATTAGCACATAACAAATTTTTATTAGTTATAATTGAGGTCTTCCCCAATTCAATAATTATCAAATAAATAGAACATGTGTGTATCAACTAAACAATTTATAGCATAACAATACTCCATGGCAAAACATGCATGTTCCACCATGGATTCCGCATAACAATTATCACCCAAGATATGCATATTACATGGCACATAACAATTATTCATTAATTAACCACATAAAATTAGCATGCAACCAAGGGTTTCTACAAGTTTTACAAAATTAAAACCTAATAAAATAAAATTAGGGTAATCGACCCTTATTAAATAAAATTTAGGGTTTCGAATTCAAAACCCTAGAAACCATAAAAAGCATGCATATAATCATAAAGATTCAATTTTTATGTGTTTCGGTAATTCATTACATCATATTAACGGCTCGTGATGCCACTGTTGGTATTTAATACTCATAACAATTATATAAAATCAAATAACATCATCAAAGCATGCAGTGGAAGTAAATAGGAATAATATATGTAAGTAATTAACCGAATAAGAAAACGCGCACCTTTTAGCAATTCAAGAATCAAACGGTAATTGAACAAGAACCAAAACCCAAAACCCTAACTTTAGGGTTTAATCAATTCGACCCACACAAAAGTCGACCACCAAGATTACAAGCTCAAGCGTGCTTGTCCTTCGTTCTTGTACACACGCACTAATAGCGATTTGATGTGGAAAAGCTAGTTCCTTGAATCACAAATAAAACCAAACACTTGTTTCTTGAGTTTGGAAAATCGAAACCCTATGGGAGGGTTGGAACCGATCGGCCAAAGACAAAAGAGAGGAGAGGAGGAAGAAATTAGGTTATTGGTGATCCAAGATTAGGAGAATAATGAATACAAGGGTTTGTATATATACATTCTCAAAACTTGGTGACCAAGAAATCCCACCTCCTTGGGTTGGGTAGCCCACGACCGGCCAAGCCATCCCAAAGGGATTCTGGATCCTTCTTGTCCACTAATTTCATCCTTTCAGCTATGGCCATGGGAACCTTGTCTCTAATGTGTTGATAGGCTTGCTGGTGCGATTAAACTAGTTCAATTCTCATTTGTCACACTTGTAGTTTTTGTTTGTTATTCCTCCATGTATTACTAGTTATAATACCTGTGCACGCACAAGGTTTTGACAAAAAAAAAAAAAATTTTGTATCAACGTTGAATATTGTGTCTTTAAAGGTAATTACATATAATTATATATTTATGCACGAGCTTTTCATTATCCATTAATATCCATTAGAATTTTGTAAAAAAAAATTGTTAGATAACTCAAGATTCAACTATATTTAGCTGATATAGATGTTAATGTTCATACTTAAATTTTACTATTAATATTATTATGTACACAAAATGCGAGTTTAGTTGCACATAATAAACGTTGTTGAAGTTAAAATATACTCTTTAAAGTTTTTTAAAAATGTTTTTCTACATACCTTATATAAATAAATAAAAATTACATAAGTAGTTGTTATAAGTACAATCACATTTTTTATATTACGAAGCTCAATACTTACAATTTGATAAATATATTCTTGTTTTCAATAATTTAGCCGTATTTAATATTCAAATTCGTGTCCACATTTGTCATACTTTTAATATGAAATAAATGAGTTCTTAGTAAACATATATATATAACCAACTGGCTTAGCTCAGTTGGCCACCTTGGAGTCCTTAGGGGCTCTTGGGGGAGGGAGGTCTTGAGTTCAAATCCTGCAAGGGGTTTGAATGAGGATTTTCCTTCAAGGTAGTCCTTTAATGAAGGGTTTGGGCCGGTAACCCTGGGTTTAAATCTTGAAAAGGCAAGGGTTTACCACTATTAATTGTCGCGGCTTTCAGTCAGTAGGGGTTTTCCCCATCGGGTATTTGAAATAGGCATTTCTTCGAGGGAGCTCTCTAGCGGACCCGTTTAGACAACGGTAAGTCTAGACCTCCGGCGCGGGGAACCGCCGTAATACGCCTTATAAGAAATTCACATTTAAAAAAAAAGTAAACATATATAGTAAAAAAATGATATTTATAATCTTATATATATTTATATGTTGGAGTTTTAAAACAACATATATATTGTATTTTTAAGTTATAAAGTAAAGGGGGTATAAAATATAAGGGGGTATTTGTTTAATTTCCAAAGTATTAAAAAACATGGAAATTTATAATATTATACTTAACTCTATGCAATTTTTAAAAATTTAACCACTAAAGTTTTATTAATTACCCTCTCTTTTTTTAAGTTTTTTTTTTCACAAATATGACACCTATGTTTTTAAGTGTTTTTCTTCTCAACCAAATTTCTCCACCAAATTAATTAAAGGTTGACCAAAATCAATTCAATTTTGACTTTTATTAACCAATCACATCACACGATTTTGCTTATGTGGCGAAATCAAGCTCTCCTATTGGCCCAATTATTTTTTCAATATGAATGAATTGACAAAATCACTCTGAAATGATGTAATTCCTTTATTATATAAAAGATTTAGACTTTTCCTTTTGAACATGAGTATTAGAAAATGTACATTAAATTACTTACTTTGGCACTTTGCGAGTCTGTTTTTGGGTCTGATAGAATAGGCCTTTTGGTAAAGGCCAATAACTATGCTCAAGTTTGTATTTTTGAATTTTGAGTAAAATAAAAGCCCAATTTAGTAGTTTGTAAAAATCTATAAAACCAGTTTTGTGTTTATTTCATAGCATGTCAATATGTCATATATGTTATAATAATCAAAGCCACAAGTTATTTACAGATGCAAAGTTATATCTTTTAACACACTGAGGTCGTTATATACAACAACTATACAATGTCCCACATTGGAAGGGAACTCAAAGAATTGTGTTTATATATTCATAAGGTTTCTTATTTTTAATGTGTTGGTAAGAAGCTTTACGGTTTTTTAGAACGGCGCTAGTATGCAATATAGTTAGCGGGGTGCTGGGCGAGTCCATGACATCCATTCATGGCATACGGCCTCGAATCCGGGGGTTTCACCTCGCAGAAAAGGCTCTCCCCACTCCCTACACCCCCCACCCCCCCGATGGAAAACCCCCACCGAGAGGACTCAACCCGAGACCTCCCGAATGGGATAACAACCACCCCAGGTTTTACCCTGGTGGCCAACTGCGCTAGGCAGTTGGTTTGTTTTATTCTCTCTTAATGAGGGGACTTCCAAAAATTCTTCTATTTTGAAAGGCCCACACTACTTAATTTAGTAAACATTCTCTTAGTGTGGTTGATATAGAGAAAGGCTCATACCACTTAATTTAGTAAACAACCCATTACCGATGTATTATTTTATTCCCGAAGTGTCTACTTCTATTATTTACATTAATTACGTAGTATAATATTTTGTGTCGATGCACAATGTGATAGTATCACATTTGTTAAATTATATGAAAGTTGAAAGTAAAATATTTAATTTAGGACAACAGAGTGGCTAATTTAAATATGTTGACATCCCTTATAAGTTGCACTGTATATATAATGTTGTACAAAATAATCTACAAAGTATTGTAGCTGATTGTAAACTTTCTCTTAAATAACACAATAAATGACATTGGCTATATATAGATTTAAGAACTCTTATATATTGTTTGTAAAGGGTATAACACTGCTTTGAATAAACTAAAAATTAACAAAATATTTTCTAACCTATTAAGTTTAGCACATATAAGTGGAGTATCAAATTGTAATCTGAAATAAACCCATCTCACAATTCCTAACGCCCCACCATTCTTGAGTGACTCGGTTAAGAAAAAATTTGCCAAAACAATGGTTGCCTAATGATATGTGTGACACTACAATTAATCGACGCAACACTTTATGTCAGTAATCCGTTGGTGATTTCATTGGTGACTACCGACGGATTTAGTTTTATATGTGAATCCGTCGGTGTTGCCCAACCTTTTAGTAATGAACTGATTGACAAAATTAAAGCTAGAGTATGGGTGTCATGGCTTCAGTCGTTTTGTCATCTTAACATTTCATTTTTTCTGTTCACACACCTAAATACTCCTACACTAGTGCTAAGCAAAATAGAAACTGAATCGAAAAACCGAGCGGAACCGGTCTGACAGAAACCGAACCGACCATATTTGGATCGGTTTTCGGTTCTATATATTTAGGGTTAATTGCAATTTTGGTCCTTGTGGTTCGGCCAAATTGATGAATCTTAAGACCTTGATAGATCTTGAGCTCTCGTAGATCGTTAGTATTGCTTATGTAATCACAAACAAACTAATAGAAAATCTCTACTACTTGTATTCTTTAGCGGAAATCAAACACAAGTACAAACACGAATGACTAAGAACTCGTTGATCCTATATGGATCTTTATATTGATACTAAAACTTTGTTTTTCAACTCGTACATAATTCATACTATTGTGTTCCTTTTATAGACAAGGAACCGTAACTTGTTTCCTAAGAAACGTATAAACATAAAACTAAATAAGATATACATAATCACTTCCTAATAAAGCTCATGCAGATCCTAACTAACTATAGAATATGCGGAATAACTATCTCCGCATAATCCATCTATACTACTATACTACTTCAAACAGACTCGTTTTCAAGATAAACATTGAACTCAGTAATCCTTCAGCAGAAAATACAGAATTCTAACTTAGCGAAATTCCCAACAATCTTCCCCTAAACTGGAATTTGACTAGGTTAAGTTCCAGTTTCTTGATAGATCTTCAACGCTTCAGAGGATTGTACTCGAACATTAGCAACAAAGAACCAAAACAAGAACATCTCTTATGATGACAAAACTTTGAAACTCCGGATCTTTTGCAAGCAACAAATGACAAAATGTACATCAAAACATATTAGTTTCATACTATTCTCATCACATCCGGTGTGTTAACTCCTGTGAGAGGTGAATCATTGAAAATAATGGATTTGATGTCTCTTTACCAATAGCCATCACTATGGGAGTAGCCAAATGTTTAAGTTCAAAACTATGGTACATGATAACCATCGATTTATTAGCAAATCGCGCAACCATATAAACGGATTTGAAATGTCTTTACCAGTAGCCGTTTGCTCAGGACTAGTCAATTCTTAGGTAGAAAGAATCCCCTTTGTGAATTGATTACCAAATATGGTATTCCACTGCCTTTACCACAAGCCATATACATGTGGGCTAGCCAAATCTTGGATTCCAAAAAGGAATAAACCATGGTGAATTGATGACCATACAACCCTCACAATTAATTAAGCATGGGAGGTTGCAGACCCTATGATTTTGAGCAAACCATTACAGCTATCAACAGATTTGATATGTCTTTACCAAAGCTGTACCCTTTGGACTAGCTAACTCTTTGATATACACAAGGCATATCTGGTGAGTTAATAACCAGCAATAGTATACAACAAACCTGCAATAAAAGTTAGACAAACAAATAATATACATAGTAATTTTTATTTTATTTTATTTTTTTTTTATTTTTTTATTTTTTTGACTAAAAAAAATAAGCAAAGAAAACAAATATTACAAACTCTACAAACTACCACAATCAAGATGATGCTTTATGTTGCAGAAGCTGAGTCTTAATGATTCCAACACATTGTTCAACATGTAACTTATCTCTACTAACTATCAGGAACTTCCAACTTCGCTAAGCATTCTTTCCATCAGCCTCATAGACAAGATAAATCGACATGAAAACATACAAGCAATCCACATATACACAAGGCAAAGGATAAAATCTCAAAGTCTCAACCTTCCACTTATGTGAATTCTTCCAAATATGATACCCTTTACCATTTGGAGATTGAGAATCAAAAGAACTTGAAGATCACCCAACAAGTATAGACCAGAACCCTGTGGTGAATTTATATCATAATGCTTAGTAACAAGACCATACAACGTATTCAAGTCTTTCCTATCCACCAGATGAAATATTTCCTTTAAAAAGTTAAACTGCATAGAAGATTTGTCCAAACCTAAAAATAGTATTAAGCTTCACTGTCCCTTTCCAGAGTCCAAGCAGTCAACACATCATGAGAGCCTTCAGGAAAAACATCAGCAGATCCTACTCTAATAAAATTTGAATCATCAGCTTGAAGATCCAAAGAATCATCTTGAGAAGATTTCGTAATCTTAGATGTGTGTGTCCCAGATGTTCTCACAGATTTCCATAAAGAAATAGGTCTCCGTTTAGACATCCTTTTCTTCCTCCTACCTGGTATATAAATTCCCATAAATGGGAGCTCCTCAGAATCATCATTTACATCTGTAGCAGGAATGGAAGAAGTAGACTTAATTGGAACAACACCTCTCAATTCATACATTCTCTCAAGCATCACTTTGGCCTTTCTTAGCTTTAGCAATGCAATTTCGCGGAAATTTTCCTACCCATCTCTTCTCCTTCTATATCAAGTGGTGTAAAAGAAATTTGTTGTGGTTCAGAATGATTGAACCCTTTCGTTGAAGGTATAGCCGCTAGATGCTTCGTGAGTAACCACGAGAATCCATCCAGGTGTAACATCATCAAAATTATCTACAATCTCAACTTCTTAGGTATCTTTGCTGGAAGCATCCTCGCATCTATCACTTCTTTTTAGAAGATGGTGCCGCTTCATAATCCTTTGATATATTCTCTCGCAAATCATCAATGTAAAGCCCCACTTTTCAAACCAATTAAAGATAGTAGAACTCGATGGTGCCGCCAGTTCTCATGGTGGCCAGCAGGGTGGTCTCTCTCTTCTAGCTTTTTGTGCAAGAGTTTTTTTTCGGTACGCAAGTTGTTTTAGTTTTGTCCGTGCCACCATTTGTGCAGAAAATTCTCACTATCAAAGTCTGCACCTAAGATACTCGAGCAAGTGTAGGATCCAAGCAGACTTGTCGTGAGTATAAACATCCCATTGATCATCAGGGATTTGAGTAGACAATTCATCCAGTTCTCTTTGTCTCTCAGGAGGCAAATTAGTAGTAAACTGAGCTGCAAGATTCTTAGCCAATTCATCACTTTTCTTCAACTCTGCACACTCAGCTAACAATCTTCGTTTTCATCAATCCATCCTTCCCATTTTGATCCTTAGCTTCTTCGTTGTACTGGTCATGCATATCCAGCGTTTGATATAGATGATATGAGCTAGTCGATGATAGGAGTTGGAATAGGTTTAGTAGACCATGTATAGATATGAATCTTGTATTTCCATTTGAAGTTGATTGTAAGCATTGAAGTAAAGTCAGAAACTAAAGGTTTCTTGAATGAATGAGCAATTTAACTTCAGTACATCTCTTCAGTACTTTATCTTCAGTGGAAACAATTTGTGTACTTCAGTACTTTGCTTCAGTAGAAAACATGCTTCTAGCTTACTTGACCATTCTCCAATGAACCAAACATGATGAACTTGAACTGAAATATGCAATCAGCAAAACAGACACAGAGAAACACACAAAACAAACCAAGATAAACTAAAAGAACATTAGTGGGTTAGTGATAGCAACTATATAAACTAATATACAAAGTTTAAAACATAAATCCTCCCCTGAGGCATATGCCTCCCCTTAAACTTTGAAGTTAAGGGTTAAGCATTCCAATATGAACCACCAGGTGTTGAAACCTTGGTCCATCAAAAGCCTTAGTTAACAGGTCTGCCACATTATCATCAGTATGAATTTTAACCACTTTTATCAAATGTTTGGGGAGAAAGAAGGTACAATAATAGGATGTTCATCATCCTCAAACTCACTATCAGAATCAGCATGCATGGTATGATCGCCGCTGGGGAGACTCTTGTGTACCTGCATTTTGGTTAGCCACATGTGTAGAATAACCCAAATAATCAGTTAAGTAATCAAGGTCAAAAGACCAAACATGACCTTGTCCTTGAACATTAGGCTTATCTTCTAGAAATCTTAGGTTCAAGGTCTCCTCAATCTTCTTAGCAGATAAATTGTATACCCTATAAGCCTTACTGTGAGCCGAATAACCCACAATATATCCCTCATCAGCCTTCTCATCAAATTTACCTAGTGGATCACTAGTATTAAAAATAGTTACTTGACATCCAAAAGGTTTAAAGTAGTGAATAGCAGGAACTTTCCATGGAGTAAGTCTTCATAATGAGGTCTTAAAATGAGGTCTAGTTATAGGCGGCCCCCTCGCTCGCACTATTGAGTCTGCAAGCATGGATCTTGCCTATTAGGGTCCTATTCTTTTCTCGTACCTACCCCATTTTGTTGTGGGGTTCTTGGAGTGCTATAGTCCCTTTTTATCCTTTAGACTTACAGAGTTCTATCAATACAACATTCTTGAACTCTGTCCCATTATCACACCGGATGCCTTTAACATTTTTATTCAGCTGATTTTCAACAAGGGTAATAAACTCTCTTAAAACTGGAGATGTTTCATCTTTTGTTCTCAGAAAGAACACCCAACAAACCCTTTGAATCCATCGGTGATTACCGGAGAAAAAGTACTTGTGATCAATCTGCTGGACTTGTGTAGGACCAAAAGGTCCATATGCAACAATCGAAGAGGTTCCGAGATAACACTCACAATAAGTAATAGCTTTGTAAGAGGCTCTATGTTGCTTTCCTTTGTTGCGTGCAACACAATTATGTTCATTGGTGAAAACCTTTGAAGGAAGTCCTTCAACAAGACCCATTTATAGACAGCTTGTTTATGGTCTTGAAGTTCACATGAGCCATCCTTCTATGCCATTTTGTAGACTCATCCAGGGATGCTTTAGCCACTAAACAAGTTAAGTCACCTTCTGGTTGAACATCATTTAAGTTGAATGTGTATAGATTGTGAGTACGAGGAACTTTCAGCAGAATTGATGTATCTTATGGGAGTTTGAAGTCTTTAGATAGCACAAGACATTCATACTCAGAGAAGAATACTTTGTTCTTGGTGTCACAGATTTGTGAGACTGAGAACAAGTTGAAGTGTTGTAGTTCCTTGACATAGTACACATTCTCAAAGTCCAGTTGAGGTGTTTTGATGGTCCCTTTCCTAGTGATTCTACCATTACTTCCACCAAAAGTCACATTGCCTCCTCCTGCTATGGGTATGAAATCATGCATCATATCTCGTTTCACGACATGCTCTTGAACAACCAACCTCACGCTAACTATGCCTACTTTGTGCTTAGAGGATGATCCTACAACAACAACAAAATTTATACAAGATTAGTATTACATATGGAGGTTCAAGTCATTGCTGACTTGAACGCCTATATGGATCATTAGAGGTAGGCCACCGATGAATAAGATCCACTATTGTTCTTGGGTTTCCATTTACAATTAGGTCCCTTTTATTCCAAGAACAACCTTGTTGAGGGGCTTCACAGTGATATTCCTATATCCCTTTCCAGCATACATAGAGTCAACACATTCAGTCCAATAACCATGTTTAAAATATGAACTAGTAGGTTGCACATATGGTCTCTGAACAAATCTTCTCCAAGGGAATGAAGAAGATTTATTATGAGTTGACTGTGGAACATAAGGTGGTATATCATTAACATTGGTCCACATTGGTCTAGATTTTCTCGATTAGCACATACACCCATTCTTTGCTCATAAAAATCACAATCCTTAATCAAATGAAATTTGCTTCCACAAACAAAACATGTCTTCTTTTTAGAAGATTTATTCAAATTAAAAGATGTTCTATTACATGTAGAAGCATTCAAACCAGAAACATTAAAGGAATTGTTTTTACCAAGATTATTATGCAAAGACTTAAAAGACAAGTCTTAGAGGAAACTGGCTTGGAAGATGATTCTCAGAAAGCAACTCTAAAAGGCTTGTAGGTAGTCGCGGGTGCGTGTGCTTGGGTGAGGTGTTGGGTAGGTGACTTATCAATTGAATCACGGTGGCATAAGCGTATACCCTTGATCGGAAGATTTGTCACGCAGATAAGAGACAAAATCATTAGATGAAGAATCAGGGTCCGCAAGTCTTTTGACTTTTTTCCATAAAGATGATGTGATCCATCAAAGTCAACAGTAATGGAAAGGTCAACAGGCATAGGTATTCCTCTAATAGATCCACGTACAGCATGCAAGTCACCTTCTTTTACATAATTAGCTAAACCTGCTGGTGTAAGCTAAACCTGCTGGTGTAGTTTTACACCCATCATATTTAGCTTCAGGACCTACATATTTTTGAAAACCTATACCTATCCTAGATGTCTCAGATTGACTACTATAGATCTCTTTAGCTAGATTTAGACCAGCTTTTTGCCACTCATTATGTCTAGCTATTTCTTCATCTAATTTTTCTTTCAACACATTGTTTTCAGACACCACATCAGCTTTCAATTTCTCAAACCTTTTTAAGTCATTTTTAGTACATTGTAGATCACTTTCTAACACCCTAATCTTTTCATCATAAGCTATTTGATTCTTCTGAAACCAAACATTTTGTCTTTCTAATGTTTTAAAGCTGTTTATAAGCTTCAACTTCAACATAGCATTCATTATATTTAGGTTTCAAAATATCATAAGCTTCCTTAAGTTCATTATAACGTTCACTACAACCAAGCAAACAATTTTGTACCTGAGAGATTCCCATCAAGGCAATTTGATCGTGCCTATCTTTTGATGTACAACTTGCTAGCAACAACCAATAATATTATCACACTCTTTCATCATTCTCCTGCCATGTAGCATCCGGTCGACATTAGTATCCAAAGTGACCAGGAAGTTGAGGATCCGATCTTTGAAGTTCCGGCATCCCTTGATTCTGCTGATAGGAAGAGTATCTCACCTCATCACCAGCCTTCCTATCCTTGCATTCTCTGAGAAGTGATCCATCGATGACATGTAAAGCACTTGACCTTTTTGTCAAACCCTTTTGGATCTCTTCCCTCAAAACCAAACTTTCTCCCAGCCTTATGCTCAAATCTCTTGATGTCCATAGAGAGCATGGCCACTTGCCACTTCAACTTCATCTCCTCCATATCCAAGTGGATCCACCTTTGCTCGAAATCCTCATATGCAAGTTGCTGCAGGGTCATAATCAAAGAAGGATCCAAGTACATCTTCCATTATACCACTAGTTTTAGATTGAGAACTTGATGGAGTGGTAGTGTAAGATGATGATGAGTAAGTAGGACTTGGAGCATGGATCATCTTTGGGGTGGAGGCCCCAACAAATGTTTGTGTGACTAGCGGTGGATGATGAAAAGAAGTGACTCCTAACATCATGCTCAAGAGCTTTAAGCTTGTTGTACAGCTCATCAAAGGTAATCATATCAAGCCCACATTTAGTTTTGAAGGCAATGCTTACTTGTAACCAGGATTGAGGTAAAGATCGCAAGAACTTGGAATTGCAATCATCATTACCTGGCTTTGCCTTAAGCTGATTCAACTGACTTAAAATCTTGTGAAACCTGTCATAGCCCTTGTGAATTCCTTCCTCTTCAGAGATTTGAAATTCTTCAAACAGTTGTCTCAGCATCGATTTTCTCATTCTCCTAGACTCCTCATTCCCTCCAAACTTGGCCTTGATTGCCAACCATATATCCTTAGCATCCTGCATGAAGTGAAAATCACTCAAGTGATCCTCAGGAATAGCTTGAAGAAGAATTGTTTTAACTTTGGTTTCTCTCTAAACCGCCAGTAACTCTTCAGCAGATTTGGGAGGAACATAAATAATATTACCATCAAGATCTGTTGTAGTTCTCTTCAAATTGTTCCCCTTCCTTACAATCTCCCATAGATTCCAATTTGTTAGGAATTGGAAATTCCATGTTAAAGTGTCGGTCACCCCAATAATGGTCTAGCATATGTTAGCTCGTAGATTTGTCGTTGTTTACGTTATTTAATAGTTAATTAGTTAGTCGTAGAGCGTTGAATAGTTTAGAGTAACACCGCGGGAGGAAGCGAGTCTTTACCCACAGTATACCTGATCCACAGGCCGATAGGAGGTCGTGTATTCTGTAACTATAAATACCCCTTCCATCCATGGAAGGGGTGGTGCTTCTCAATCTAACATTCCATAATTTACAAAGCAACTCTCTAGCAAGAACACCCATCTCTCAACTTTCTCTCTCTAAAATGGCTATCATGTATTTCCATCATCCAAGACCACCCGAATCATCAAACACAATAAATATTTCGATCCTACAAATGGTACCAGAGCCAAGGTTATTGTGTTATGTTGATTCTTCATGGTATTGATTCTTGTAAACAACTGTTTTCTTGTACTTTTTGGTTGGTCTGAAATATTTCTTCCATTTTACTTTGGATATACAGTTTTTCAACAAGGGTTTATTGTATCTGTTTTGGTCATTTGGTCTTATAGAGTCTTGAATACAATCGTGAATATCATACTGTGTTGGTCATTTGGTCTTATCTATTTTGTCAAAATATGCAGTCATTTGGTCTTATCTGTGTTGGCCATTTGGTCTTATCTGTCTTTGTCATGGGTCAAATATGCAGTCTTGATCATTTTTTTCAGGGTTTATTAACTGGTCACATTCATGGGTCTTTTGATGCTTTAGTTGTCTCTTTTTCTGGGTAAACTTTGAGTATGAATGTAAATATTCATGCTAGCGAGTTGACTTAACAAGTGTCCGGATTCATTGTATTAGCGACTTGTTGAAAAAAAAATGTAGCAACTTGACCTGGCGACTTGTTATTTAACAAGTAGCGAGTTGGTTTGATATAAGTTAGCAACTTGACTCACAAATTCTTGTAGCGACTTGACACTATCATGTAGCGATTTGACACACATAAAACTGATGGCGACTTGTATTGACGAGTTAGCGAGTTGTTTGTATTAATAAAAAAAAAAAAAAAAAAAGGTTAGCGACTTCTACATAACTCAGTTAGCGACTTGGTATGAAATTGTTAATACAAATATCGTCATTAAACGTTATTTATATTTTTGATCTTTACCTAAGTTTTGTTAACGACAAAAGTAAATTTAATTTGTATAAAAGCTTAAAGCTTGTCAAGTTTAATTGATATTAAAACAAGCTTTTTCAAACAATATATTCATCATTCAAGTATTTACATTTATGATTAGTAACACCTTGATATAACTCTAATCATTATGTATGATAGTAGTTTTTAGAATGTGTTAGGTTCTTAAAACCAAACACTACTTAAGTACTTGCATATTTCTAAAAATAGAAATACAACATATGACATCACGTGATGCATCATGGAAATCATTGAAAGATTTCATTAGATATTTTGTGTGGATTTGTACTCTTCATATCTTGCACAATCTCACTTAGATAGAGTTGACTTTAGCAAAGATTTGATATCTTGATGCCGTGACCGGCGGTACCAAATTGTGGTAGGGGAACCCTTTTAAGGGTTCCGCGGTCCGTGACGGCTCTCACATCCATTTGGCTATAAATAGCAATGCCAAGCCGAGTAGTTTTTTATCCCTTTCTAACATACTCTCATACATATCTTCTCTCTAACCTTTCTAACTCAGTTTCATATCATATTAGTGATCTCTTTTGTAGCAAAGAAGATCAAGTCACATTCAAGCTTCAAACGAGAAGTTGGAAGTCTTGTTTGTTTAGTGTTGTATGATCTTGTGTTGATTCATACTTCATTGTTGTATTAAACCATCATAATCTTATGAGTGTGAGTGGTTAGTATTTTAGTCCTCAAAATACGTTGTGTGTGGGAGTGGTTGTACCTTTGGAAAGAACTCGACATCTAGCTTAGTGGAAATAGTGTTGAAGTGTAAAGGTTTAATCCGCCGGTGAAAGGAGCTTGTTGACTAGTGAAGTTAAACTCTCGAGTGTGAGACTCGAGGAGTGGAGTAGGGCAAGGAAAAAGAGTCCTTGTAGACCGAACCACTATAAACAACTTGTTGTGGTTTGATCATTTCTTTCCTTATTTACTTCTTACATATTGCTTGCATATTTCATTAACATATCTAAGATCAATATCAATTGATCTTTACAATAAGTTTCAAAACAAAGTTTTTAATTGGTAAACTATTCAACCCCCCTTCTAGTTTTCTACAGAAATAATCTAGCAACTTATCAGAAATGAATGAAGATGAAGTGACCTGCTGCACTTGACCTCTTTAACCAATACATCACATGACTCAATCGTTTAACAGCCAAATACCAAACATCATCACAACTTCATTAAACGACTCTACACAATTCTTAACCAGTTTCAAGACTCAAACTCAATACCAAAATGTAATCATTTCATGATCTCAGCTTATTCTTTGTCGTGTGCTACTCAAGATATTACAAAGCCATGGAACTTAAAGCCCAATACAGGATAAGAACATCTCATCATTATTCATATTTAAGCTACTTTCGTTTATGTTCGAAACTCATAAAGAATGGACAAAACAGTTTATTTCATCCATCTTTCCGTTCGGTTTTTATCTATAACATGTCAATCTCAGATCGAGAAAATTTATTCTATCTTTTAAAGATTTTTTAATCATCTCTACATTATCATCGACTTTATTTGATGTCTTTATTTAACTATTCGAAATATGAAAACGTTTTAACAACGTTGTTAACACGTTTGTCATGAGTTCGTTGGTCTACGCTAATCAAATCGTTTGAATCAAATTATAAACTACCCAAACCTGTTTGTGTATTATAGATGCCGTCCATACATCTCACCATCCCTGTGGTATCGTCTCTCAACCATCCCTGTGGCGAGGCACGTTTCTAAGTCATTCGGATTGATTACTTGATGTACGAGATCTTCCTGCCCCTAGGCACGTTTTATTGTGAGACTTAGATGGGGAATAATTGTTATGATTTTTGAGTTAGATGTGATGTTATTATGTCTGGGATGGTTCGTAAAGGAGAAAAGGAGGCGTGCTATTTTGAGAAGGATTAGGGTTTGATGTGAGATTATTCAGGAGAGAGGCGGACTATGTGATGTTAGTATTCTTAGGGTTTGTGAAAGCATTGTGTGATAAGTTTGTTCTTTATATCCTAACTATTAGGGTTCACATAATCTGGATCCCATTTGGACGTGCGTACACATGACTGGGCCAGGAGTAAATTGAATTTGGATCGTGGTTATCAATTGAATATGGGCCTCGGTATGTTTGGACTTGGATAATGGACCTTATTATGATGGGCTAACTCATTTGAGTTGATTGAAAAACTGATGATTTCCGACTTTTATGTGTTAGATTTCAAATTTAGCCGCACTTTTGATGTCATTTGGAATTAAGTTGGTATTTTGGTCAAATAAAATTTTCACGGGAGGATATACGAATTCACGGCTTGAGCTTAATATTTGAGTGATGATTTACTGAATTAGATGACCTCACATAGGCTTTGGTGTTTGAATGAAAAAATCACACGTTTCGTTTGGAGGGTGATATACAATTTAAAATTTATCATAACGGGAGTATAAGTGATTGATTTACAAGTTCAGTTGAACATTGGACCATGAAGCTCAGATTCGGATGACGGTCATATGGGCTTCTCAATAAGAGATTTGATATTGAGATTTGTTTAAGAGTTTTGAAGATTATATTTGTTTGGTTATGAGATTTGTTTGTATGAGACTTGTTGACATGATTTGGAGTTTCGTCATATGATGAGAGGTGGCAATTTGGTGTATACATTTTCACGAAGATTATTATGTCAAGGCTTGAAGTGTTTACGGAAAATGTTGACTACGGGGTTGTTTGTACTTGGTATTTCTTATTTGGATTAGAAGTAAGGTTTTCCGGGCGAGTTTACTTATTTCGTCTTCTCTCTTTCTAATCATCCGCGAAGATGACTTGTTTGGGCTTTTAAAGAGGGTGATAAAGACTTGGCTATTTAGTTACGTTTGTGATTCTTTCTCGCTTAACCCACAACGTAGCTATCACTTCGGTGTCTCACTCAGTTGAGAATGTCATGAGGTTTTGTACATTGGGTACACCGTTTCTTCTTCACAATGATTAGTACAAGCTTAAGTAACAAATCCGGGGAATGTTACGTCTTGTTCAAGTTTGGCATATCGGGTCTATTTCTCCATGTGGTCACTACAATAGCCGACAGAATACGTGATTGATGTATTTACCAAAGTGTTTATTGGATGGTTGATGATGTTAGATAATGAACCGTTGATGAACCGATGCACATTCTCCTAAAACAGTTATTCACCGAAACCAAAGTTGTCATAACACATTCAAGCTGACATTGTTTGCGGTTTTGTCTTGATTTTGTAAAATCCCGCGAAAGAACCTATTTCTCGGTTTAAATCACAGACCTGTAAAATCCCGTGACAATAGAAACATCCTGGTAATTCTAAAGTGCATTTCCGGAACTATCATACGGTTTATTCTTGGTTTTGTAAAATCCCGCGAAAGAAACCATTTCTCGGTTTAAACTATAGAATTGTAAAATCCCGTTATGATGGAACCATCTTGGAGAAAGGAAAGCGTGTCTCGGGGTCTTCTGATGCTGGTGTTACGGGTTCTGTTTTGAAGAAGGGATAAAAGGGTGTACTTCATAAATTGGATGTGTGTTTGGATATTCGTCATGGCAGTTTGGTTATTGCTTGGTTTTACGGGGTTCTGTGCTTTTAACCATGGTCGGGATGAAAACCATTATCATAGTTCACTTTAAACGTCAAAGGAGGCTAGAATTTAGCTTTTAATCAGAAGATGTGACAACGGAGTTAATTCACTATTATTTATTTGAGGTTGAAGTGAATTATCACGGGCGAGTGTACTTAGTATCTGAAGGTATCGGGAATGGATGGATGAAGATTCTTCATGATCCTTGTTCAAGCTTATTATCAAAAGCGAAGACTTGGAAATCTAGTTATTGTTGGGTGACTTTTACCTTTTCTTTTACCACTTGGTGGAATTGGGCTCTTATCACCTCAAAATAACTATCACTTTAAGGGGTTACGTTGTAGTGCTCAGTGTCACATTCAATTGTGGATTTTCAAGAGGTAAAGTACGTCTATTACTTGATGGTTGGTTGGATGAAGAGTATAGAGTACTTAGAGAGTACTTAGATGCTAATGGAAATCTGCACCGCTCTTTGTTACATATGTGCAAGCTTAAGTCACAAATTCGGGTTAGTTTACTTCAGGGTCAAATTCATCATATTGGGTTAATCAGCTGTCACAACAAAGAGCCTACTGAATGATAATGGTGATATTTACATGTTTTGCTAAGAGATTGAAAAGAGAGAGATTATGACGTATGAACACATCAGTTCATGCCTCGTACTCTAAAGAAAAGAAAAGTGTACGTTTCAGTGCGCTTTATCTTCTGAAGAAGAGAAATCTTCTTATTATGACCATTTTCATCAACATGCTTCATACTTTTTCCATGCGCTTCAGTTATCAAGTGAACCGGGCTACTGTTGATTGTTTTCTTATTCCACTTGCTCAACTATAATGACGATGGCGACATCATGTGCTAATTTTGCGGGGGAGAAGTGTGAATAGACTATATTTGTTGAAGATATTCACTTGTTTAATCTAGAATGGCATCTCCGTATGCAATTCTTGAGGGGGAGAAGAAGTGTGATAATTCTGCATGGTTGATTGATATTTGATAATATATGGTCAAACGGCTCCTAACTCATGTAAGAACCGAGCTTCTTCTTATCAGGTCATCTTCACATGGAGTTGTTCTTCTAAGAGCCGTTGGTTGACATCTTCACTCGGATTGATGAGTTTATCGACAAAGTGCTTCCGGTTAATGCTTCACATATACATCAACATGATGATTCCGAACAATCTCTCTGTTCTTGTTTGATGTGATTGGTAGTTTGGCGTTACCATCTTATGTGTTCGTTGCGGCCTGACTGCTGATTTCCTTGATGAACATCTTTTTGTTCTTGTTTGATTGGGAGGGATTTTAGTTAAGGGGATTTGCAAGATGTAAGTTGATTGGAATGCCTTTTGGTGATGTTCTTGTTTTTTGGTGAGTTGAAGATGTTAACTATCTATTCCCCAATTGGACAATCGTGAAGAAGGTCGAGTCTACAGTCAGTTCTACATTTTCTGCTACATGTTAGAAGACTAAAGACGAGTTGCATTTGATTATTTAAAGACTTCTTCTTAATCTGGGCATTTAACAAACATGATTATCGGTTTAGGGGAGAGCACTAATTGGGGGAGATTGAAAAGCCAAATTTTATCCCCAATTAGACTTGCTCACATTCTGCAGCAAGTTGATTCTCACAGATACATCTGAGCTAATGATGTTCTTCTCAAATGATTTCTAGTACATGGGCTTAAAATATGTTGCTGATTATGAAGTATCAAAACCAGCAAGGGGGAAGGAGACATGTATCTAAACGCGAGTAAATTTGATGAACTTAATACTTCTAAGTAATTGAAGATATCCCGGGAAGACAAATGTTATTACCGCAGAGAAACTCAAGGTTTGACTCATGGCGAGTAAACTTGATGAACTTAACTCTTCTAAGTGATTGAAGATATCCCGGGAAAACAAATGTCATGACCGCAGAGAAACTCAAGGTTTTACTCATCAAAGCGTTTAGTGTTCTTATTCCAACGTCGTAGGGGAAGTGATGTAAATGAAAGTTTCTGAAGATAAAAGAGGTACACTGGTGTGTGATGATCTCGATGTTATCGCAATCATCAGGGGAGAGAGAATTGTGTACATTGGGGGCGCCACTGCCTCACTTGAGGGCTTTATCAGTGATTCAGAGATATAATCACTTATTCCGGAGTTGACATCCGCAGATATTGTCACCCGCAGAGATAATCAGTGATTCGGCCTGCTTCTTCAATGTTATCGGTTATTCTCTCTTTGGGCATTCGGGTACTTCGGGTTCTTGAGCTTCATACACTTTCTTCAGGGGAGAGAAAAGTATACATCGGGGTTATTCTTTGGCTATTAGACTTAATCTGCTACTTCGATGGTATAAGTTTCTTTGTCTTCGGGTATGTGTATTCGGGTTCGTGAGCTCTAGTCTAAGAGACTGACTGCATCAGTTCAACTACGTGGGGGAAGTGGTCTCTTGACACCTTTTGGAATGGATAGCGTCAGACTTCAGTGGCTATGAAATTTGAGAAGATTATTTATGAATGGGATGATACGTTGCTGTTCTTCTTCTTGATGGTATAACCCCGAATGGAAATCCTTGATTATCGTTCTTAAATGGAGCAGCGGGATTTATGGTAATGGTGTGCTTTTCTGTGCACCTGGCTAAGGCAAGCTTGAAATAGAGCTTTGAATCTGCTCATCTAATGGATTTTCATTTTGGGGGGAAGCTGCCAAAGTCTCTCTTTCTCAAAGGCTCATGTTCTATCTTCTATTCCGGAGCCTCGGAAGCTTTGGTGGTGGAAGTTTAAGAGATGATGTATTCTATCTTCTACGACGTGCTGCTTGATATCCTTATCTCGGTACTCGTATCATCACCCTCTTAAATTATATCATCTACTCTATCTGTGTATATATTTTTCAAAAGCAAAATACAAAAATATAAAACCAACAAAAAGAAAATAGAAAAATATAAAACCTACAAAAAGCCAAAAAAATCAGAAAATTTCAAAAATGCCAAAAATATGTTTTTCTATGACATGTCTTCTGGTATCGATAACATCTACGGTCTTAGAAATGTCATTCAATAATGGCACGGGACCATAGATGAAGTTCGAGCAGGAGGTGTAAATATTATTTTTCCAAAACATGTCTAAACTTATGGCTTACAGTTATTTCAGACTGTAACCCGGGCATCAAAAAAGTGGCTTGCTATCATTTCAGATAGCAACCCGCTCTTCAAGAAAGGAAAGTGTTGCGCTAAACCAATTTTCAAATATTTCGTGCACTTATCCTAAAACTGTTTGAGGAAAGTATGTCGAAGGACTGCTGTTCCTACACAAATGTTTTTCCGTCTAAAATTCTTCAGAAAAATATTTGTTGTTTTAAAAAATGGTGGTAATGAGTTGCTTTAAAAACAATCAGCTTCAGAGTTCTATTTAAATTGAAAATTCAATCAATGACTTCAGCGCTTTTAATCCTTTGAAAAAATGAGTCATTGATTGAGGGGGAGAATGTTTTCAAATTTACATCATCTAATGGACTTTCTTAATCATCCTACGTGCTTATCTATAAAATATAATTGCCTATGTTGAAGGACTAGGTTTCTAGGATGTGATTGTTAGGATTAGATTATTATAGTTTGATGAACATATTATTCCCATACCTTATATGATCTGATTAATATGTTGAATTGACTTGTATTAGTCGATTGTTGTTTGGGTGATGTCGACCACCATATATCTGTTTGTGTTCACTAACGTATGCGGGTATTTTGGTATAAGAATGTTCCCGATCCGGATCCCACATAATATGATGATTGGATGCCGAAAGGAAAGGGTAACTATTTCTTGGGTTGACAAATGAAGAAACGGAGCTTAATTGGACTTCATTGGAGAGTTGGCATAAATGCAACGTAAGAGGTCTCACTGCATCAGCAGACGGTTTTCTTCTAAGTGATTGAAGAAACGGAGCTTAATTTGACCTCAGTTGGCATTCAAAATGCAACGTAGAAAGAAGTCTCACTGCATCTGCAGACGGTTTTCTTCCAAGCCCTACAGCAACAACGAAAGCTTCTCAACCACCTAACGTATCTTTGTGCAGGATACCATTTTTAAACAATTTTGAATAATTTGATTAAATTGTTTTGAAAATGGAAAATATTGTTTTGAAAATTAATTGGACTAAATTTTGAAAATCACCGGACTTAATTTTATCAAAACTATAAGTCACTCAATCATCGACTACGGTCATCGATTGAGGGGGAGAGTGATTTAAAATAAATTATTTTCAAATCAATATTTCTTCATAAAAGTCCGGATTGTACATCAAAAAGTGCTGATCTAAAGATTTAATGTTATGTCATGGTATGATTTTCTTCAAAGGTCAAAGATCTTTCAAAATGAAATTTTTTATGTTCTTGTTTGATTGTGAAATTATTTTATTTTTCTTAAGGATCTCTTAAAACTATCAGACCTGACACTAACAATCTTTAATGTCTATAAATGGTCCTTATCTGTCATTTTTTTAAAAATTAAATCTTGCCACGTCTTTCCCCTAAAATTTTCTAAATGATTTAAATCTTTTGGGATCACAAATCTCAAATGGTTTGAAATTTTTGATCGGGGGAGAGATAGTGATTTAAATCTCTTATCTGTTTAAATGAAATTGGTTTTAGTCCTTTATAGGCACTCCTGCCTCCATGTGCCAAACGATTTCATATATACAATGCACATGTTGAGGAGGAGGATTTATCCAAAAACAAGATGAGTATTTAAACCTGGCCACATATTCTCCCATGTTTTCCAAACCTGATTAAATCACTTGAGATCCAAAATCTCAAAGGGTTTGATATTTTTGATCGGGGGAGAATTTGTGATTTAATAATGAAATTTGATAAAAGGTGATCGATTTGATTCAAATGTGCAGGCTGCTCTCTCATATGTGCTAAACGCTTTCGAATCTCGAAGCACATATTGAGGGGGAGCAAATGGTTTCTTAATGGCTTTTGTGATCGTGAATGTACTTCAAAAGAACTCTTTCCTCTATGTGATAAAATGTTTTCACATATCCTATGCACATATTGAGGGGGAGAATTTACCAAAGAAAATCAAATGGCTTTTTTCATGGAAATTGTGATCAAGAATTTATTTCAAAAGAACTCTTGCCTCCATGTGCTAAACAATTTACTAATCATATGCACATGTTGAGGGAGAGCATTTCTAAATGATCAAAACTATTAAGGTACAAAATACTTTGATTTTATATCACAAGTACCTTGATTGATTTTTCAAATGATTTTTCAATTGGTTTTAAGGAAGAATGAACTGTACCAAAAGACCGACCAATTTACTTTATGCATGGTGTTATAAGAATGGTTAGGTTAGGTATTAGTTCCCACGATCCGCCAGAACCAGAGGGATCTACCCAGAGACAATCCACTAGATAGTGTAGAGTCCTTAGGTATATTGAAAAAAGGAGAAAAATGAGAAATGGGAGGAGTGCGGACTGATACAGAGCTAGTACTGGAATAAACCCAACAAGGTTCTAGTAATGAAGTCTCGGTAAGCACTGAAGGGGTTGAAGAATGAAAAATAAATGAATGAGAAAAGGGTGAAAAGAAATAGCCCTCCATCAATTCAACCTTAGGGCAGAAACCGGGTTCAATACATATGCTACTGGTGTTTACTAAGGTAACATTGGTATTGAAGACAAGACGTCATGGACCCAGTGACGCACTGCACTAAACTTCCCAAGCTACTCAAGTTCCTCTTAAAAGGGCTTGTTTCATTCTCACGGGGAACCTACATAATCTATCGACTTTCTCTTAGAGATCGTTGATATTGAAGAAGGAGACCCTCTCCCTAGTCTCCGGCATAGGAACCAAATGTGCACAACTGAGTCTAGAGCCAAGAGATCATCCACAATATCTCATTAGGACACTAAATTAATGAAAACTTGCTGTTTCACACAATGTGGAAAGTAAGAATATATTAAGAGTCCTACGCATTATCCTTGTGGTATTGCCAGAACATCTGAGTGATATGCAAACATATTCACGATGAAGATAGAAATCCTTCTAGAGCCAACATCAGACAAGCTCTTGGTGGGTGACATGTGAGATCTTCTCGTAAGATCAAGCTTGTGACAACATGATTAAAACGATGGGGAGATTCACTCGTGAATCAACCTTGGTCCAGGATTGGAATTGACGAATACTTTTGGAAAAACCGTTCGATGTGCAAACCTTCTTTTTTCTAGCACGTCGAATGTGTATTCATTTCAAATTCAAAAAGTATCTCTGATTGAAAAATACTGTTAGAAAAACCGTTCGATGTACGAATCTCTTCTTTTCACTAGCACATCGAATGTGTACTCATTCTCTAATACAAAAGTATTTTGATTGAAAATTGATATTTCTCATAAAACCTTCGTCGTATTGCAAAACTCTTTCTTCAAGCAATACACGATTGTTTTTCAAATCAATGTTTCATCAATCAGTGAATCTCAATTCGCTGGTTCACTCACTCCGTGTTGTCTTCTTTGAGACGTTCCGGTTTGAGAACGGCTAGAGCAGCTGCGAAACCCTGTCAAGGAGATTCTTAGGAATCCTACCTGATCACAGGCAGTACTTGTACTGATCAACGGGGAACCGTGGGCCGTGTACCTCAATTCAACGAAAGTGATCAAAGACACTTTCGTGTTTTATTGCTAACTGTTTTAAAGCAGGGTACATTTGGACGGTTGCCTGATCGAATTGAGCGGTCAATTCAAAGCCGCATGCTCACAAAGATCCACACTTAAATTTAAGAAATCATGACTGGTGCATATCTACATAACTGCTCGATATTTTATACTATGCTTCTGCTTTGCTGCTGCAAATATCATGAACCAGTAAGGCTTCCGCTACTCTGATGAAAAGATGTCACGATTCAAAAGTGTGAGCATGTCGGTCCAAAAGTTTCAACTTCACATGATGGCAACACAATAAAGGGTGATCCAGAGATTTACTGTGGCTGATGATCTCAAAGAAAGCTCAAAGATCATCAAAGATGTG
>OU343216.1:26691695-26724030 GCA_910596185.1 Chrysanthemum makinoi
TTCATCCATTAGACAACATCATTGGTAATCCTCTCGCCCCAGATCAACCTGAAACAACTTGCAACCATGCCTTATGGTGCTTCTTCAAACCTACCATCTAAGATCTAACCAAAAGATGTTAAAACCGCCATGAATGAAGATAGGTCGGTTCAATGCCAAGAGATGAAATCTGCTGAGTTTGATCGACTTGATGTATGGAGAGTTAGTACCGCCCAGACTGCTGGCTAGGATTATAGCTCTTAAATGGATCTTCAAAGTGAAACTTGATGAGCATGGTGATGTGTTGAAGAACAAGGCTGGATTAGTTAAGCAAAGGATACCGGCCAAGAGGAGGGTATTGATTTTAAAGAATCTTTTGCCTCGTTGCTCGAATCAAGGCAATCGTGGCTTCTCCGCAATGCCGCTAGTAAGAACATGGTAGGTCTATCGATGGATGTGAAAACGGCATTCTCGGAACGGAGATCTTAAAGAAGTCGCCTTCACGCCGTACCAACCTCAAGGGGATTTGTGAATCAATAGCATCCTACTCACGCTATCGCCCAGAAGAAGGCTCTTTACTTTAGAAGCAAGCCCAAGGGCATGGTATGATAATCACAAAGTTTCTTATCAACCGATTCAAAGAAGGAGTAGCTTTGATCCTAACATTGTTCACCGAAGTCGTGCAAACATTTAACCTCATGTTCAAATTTATGTTGATGATATTATTTTTTACCGACTGAACCCAATGGAATGTGATCGATTTTCAAATGAAATGAGTTCAAAGTTTCAAATGTCAATGATGGGACAAATGTCATTTTCTTGGGATTATTTTTCTTAAAGTCCCTGGAGGCATTTTCATAAATCAATCTAAATATGCAACTGAGATTTTAAAGAAATTTGGATTTGATTCAAGTGACCCTGTTGACACCCCATGATTGACCGAACCAAACTAGATGAGGACCACACCGTGGATCATGATTGACCAAACTAAATATCGTAGTATGATTGGGTCCCCTGATGTACCTTAATCGCTAGTAGACCGAATACTTGTTCATTGCTTGCATGTGTGCTAGATACCAGGCTAAGCCTACTAAAGACGCAAGCTTAAACTACCTTTCGGATCTCCAAGGAACCATCAATATGGGTCTTTGGCACGGCATACACACCGTATGTCACTAACGGCCTATGATGGCCGACTATGCAGCGCGGGTTGTCAAGATACTCGCCAAGCACATCCGAGGTGTTCTTTTGGGTGATAAGCTTGAAATTGGGTCTTCAAAGAAGCAAATGAGTACTTCTATTTCCTCTACAGAGGCTGAATACATAGCCATGTCATCCCATTGCTCAAATCTTATGGATGAGATCTCAATTATCTCGACTATGGCTTCAGATTCCAACAAAATCCTCTCAGATCAGGATAATAAAAAGCTATTGCTCTCTCATGCAAATCAAATAAAACAACACTCAAGATTCAAAGCATATCGACATCTGGCGAAAAGGGTGGAACTCTATTTTGTGAGGTCCCATATCAATTAGAACATACCTTCCAAAGTTTCCAAGAGAACGCTTTGAGTCGTTATTCTTCCATTTAATTTGGCTTGGAAAAGCCTTCAACCGAAACACTCAAAAATTTCTGGAGGAAGACGAGGAGTAAAGGTTATCCTTCATCTATCTCTTGTAAATACTTATTCGAAAAACAAAATACAAAATTATAAAACTCTCTAAAATCAAATAGAAAATTATAAAAATTTCAAAATCCATAAAAATCTGAAAAATTCAAAAAATCTTCAAAAAAAAAAAAAAAAAAAAAATTGTCAATTGGTCATTTTTTTCGGTTCGATAATATCTACTTGTCTTTGTGATGTCATTCAAAGAAATGACATCGGACTTTAGATGTTGTTCAATTCTAAAAAAATAAATAAATAAATAAAAAAAAATAAAAAATTTAAAAAATGAGAGAAAGTGAAATCAAAAAATATTTTTGGGAGAAAAGAGAAACAATTTATTGGTCATTTTCGTGCAATAACCGCTTTTTAAAGAAAGAACAGATTTATGTTTTATCATGCGATTTCATTCCAGCGCTCATACATTTATCACGAACTAAATGCTTTGAAAAATAACTCGGCCTCTATTTTTGATAATCATCGTGACTTATTTGTCAAAATTTCTATCTCTCAATCAACAACCTATGTCATTGATTGAGGGGAGAATAATTTCAATAAATTAAAAGTTATTTGGCATTAAATTGTTTTCAAAAAGATGTACATGCATGTTTTATCAATGGAGTTTAAAGTCTTAAAAACGATTCCGATCATAAACGCTTCATAATCAAGCACAATTCTTCCTAAAGCTAAGCCAAAATCAATTTAAATTATAGAGAACCACAAATCTCAAATTATTTGATAATTGTGATCGGGGGAGAATGTGTGATTTAAATTGGATTTAAACTGATGGTTTTATAATTCCATATGTCATTCTTCCACATGTGACAAACGATTTCAAATTTTCCATGCACATGTTGAGGGGAGCATCTATCTAAAACCTATGATTTGAAACGCGGATCATTTATCTCATAATGTGCAGTAGTTCCTCTAGTATGTGCAAAAACTCTTTTCAAACCTCGAGGCACATATGAGGAGGAGCAAATTTATGGAAACCCCATCCTTCCCCTGGAAATGCTTTATCTACTTGATTTGACTACAAGATATTTTTTTGAAAATGGTAATCAAAGAAGTAATTTCTTCCTCTTGGCCTCCAAACGATTTCAAACATTTGATGCACATGTTGAGGGGGAGCACTTATTCTAAAAATATCGCAAAACAATTCAGTACAAAATGTTTTGATAATATATCACAAGTATAACGATTTGATTTTCAAATGGTTTTCAATTGGTTCCAATGGCACATGGAACATTACCAAATAGACCACCAACTTACTTTATGCACGGTGATATAAGGCTGATAAGGATAGGTATTGTTCTCGCATCCGCCGTAACCAGAGTGGGATCTACCCAGTGACAATCCACTAATTAGTATAGAAGTCCTTAGGTATGATGATAAAAGGAGAAAAGTGGAGATGGGAAGAGTGCGACTGAATCGAGCTAGTACCTGAATTAACCCCAACAAGGTTCTAGAAGCAGGAAGTCTCGTAAGCACTGGCGGGGTTAAATAAAAGAATTGAATGAGAAAAGGGTGAAAACAAATAGCCCTCCATTTATTCAACTTAGGCAAACCGGGTTCAATCATATGCCATCATGGTAACATCGGTATTGAAGACAAGATCGGCTATGGACCCAAAGTGGACGTACCGCACTTCAACTTCCCAAAACCACTCAAGTTCCTCTTAAAAGGACTTGTTTCATTCTCACTGGGAACCATTACTATTTATCACTTTCTCTTAGAGATTGTTGATATTGAACATGAGCACTTCTCCAGTCTCCGCATTGTGATCCAAATATGCACAAATTGAGTCTAGAGCCAAGGATCATCAATAAATCTCATTAGACATTATTCAATGAAGACTCTCTGCTTCACACAATGCGGAAAGAGATTATATCTTGAGTCCCACGATTATCCTTGTAGGTAAGCGTAACATCCGAGTGATGTGTTTATATATCACAATGAAGATGGAAAGCCTTCGAGCCAACATCAAACAAGTAAGCTCCCGGTAGGTGGCATGAGATCTATTATATGGATCAACCATGCGTGACAATCTAACGTAAAACAATGGGCTACCTGGCCTTTTGAATCAATAATCCTGTTCAGTGTTAGGGATTGACGGATACCTTGAAAACCGGCCTTTGTGCTTAACAACTCTTTTCTTTAGCACATCGATCGTGTATCATTTCTCAAACCAAGGTGGTTTTATGATTGATAATTGATTTTCAATAAAACCTTCAAGTACAAAACAATTTCTATTGAGCAATACACTCCATTGTTTTTCAAATCTTTTCATCAATCGACTTAAAATTCGTCTACCCACTCACTTTTGTCTCTTTGAGACGTGCCCGCTTTGAGAGAATGTAAGATACTCGCTAAACCCCACAAGGAAATTCTTCGAATTATACCCGATCACGCAAATTGTACCGGATCAACTGGGAACCGTGGGCGTGTACTCAATTCATCGAAGTGATCAAAGACACTTTCGTATTCTAATCACTTTATGCAGTATTAACCTCGACGCTTGCAAATACCATCGTAATGAAGCTCAATCCATAGCCGCATGCTCACACAACACATTCATATCTAAATATATCATGATTGGTGCATCAATGACTCGATATTCTAACCTATACGCTTTACGCCACATTCATGAACCAATCTAATGCTTCCGCCATAGAAGATATCATGATACGTATAGCATGTCGTCCAATGTCACAACAAACTCACATAATACCAACACCAAATGGATGTATCGTAGATTTTCTTGATAGTCATGATGATCTCAAAAGTCAAGCTCATATTTATTATCACGTGGATCAAGAAAAGACCTCCACCGAGGTAACCAAACATGCAATGTAAAGAATCAATGACTACGAGCTTCAAGGCACTCATATGAAAAAAGATCAATTTTAATGTAAAACTGCTTTGTATTCAATGTAATTTTAGTACATGATTGGAGGACCTCCTTAGTGGAGATTGTTAGGAATTAGAAATCTGTGTATTAAAGAGTCTGGCCACTCTCAAGTATATGTAATCGCTAGAAAGCTCGTCATGTAGTTCTTTTTGTGTTAAGTAGTATTTAGTTAAGTAACACCGTGGAGGACGCCTGACGTCTTTACCCATCGTGATGCCTGATCCACGACCGCTGTGTGTATGCATTTATGTAAGACTATAAATACTCTCTACCTCCTGGTAGAGAGTTGGAGCTAATAATCTTCTTTCACTTTCTCTCACTAAGTTCCTAAACCTTAACTTTCTACTTCTAGAATTCATTTATATTTAATTTTGTGTTATAATATGTGTATGGAAAACTTATATCTAACAAGTTCCTCTTAAAGGTTCCTTACCATCAAGTTCCTCTAACAAAACAAGTATGTTTTTCAAGGCTACTTCTGATCGTAATCATGCATTGACCACGAGTGAGAAGATTATGACCAAGACCTTCCATATAGTATACTTAGAGAGATAACATCACACCAAACAACATAATCACCATAACCCATAATTGCACCATGATCATTACCGAATCTAATCATTCCCGATGAATTTGCTCACTTATCATGAGTCGCGACCGGTCTCGCAAATATATGCTTGGAATGAGTCCAGCATTAACGAACGACCGCAGCTGAAACACGCATACAAGAATGGATAACTGGTTAATTGGGATCCCCATGCAAGAATGGGTTCCACTTGGTTAGTAACAAGAATTGAACACCCACATAAGAAACAGAAACATCCATATCAGAAGTAGAAGCAATGGAATCATTGGGAATAGATGCAATCGTCGGGTGTCCGTAGATTTGACCTATTCAAAGTATGTTCACTTATTAAGGAATAGTTCTACCAAGAGGCATCCATTTTCTAGTGGGCATAATCTTAGTCAGAGAGGAAAACTGATTATTATTCTTATGGCCAAAAGGTATCCAATAATAACCTATCTTTATAAAATTCTTCCCCTGGGTTTCCAATCGCTTTCTAACAATCTTCGCTTTTGCCTTTTGCCTTATTAGCATTAACAATTTTAACTGGGCATTTGACATCATTAGACAAAGCATTCACACTGTGATTCATGATTAGCACCGTAATTCAAGCAGTATATCATTACAAGGTTTAAAAGAATAGTAAGAATTCAATTAATTACAAAGACGTTTAAGGCTAATACTAGAATCAACACGATTCGCTTTATTCAACTCTGCTTAAAGTTCCTAGGTTGGTCTTCACTCTCTTCCAATGCACAATTTTAGCTATGGAGGTCCTATCATTCCTTGTATTGTCTTGAGACTTTGACCCGCTTGCTTTAAATGTCATTGATTACTCATGTAGAGGAATGGGAACATTAGTTGGTTGATCTAATTTTTGCATTCCGAAGCTTGATATGCAAGGATCTGAAGTACTAGAAGGCACATTAGTGTATACTTTCTTAAGACTGTGATTTGAGCTTTTTGCAGGCACACTAAAGTTCATTTTCTTAGCACTAACATATCTAGAATCTGAACTACTTGAAGGCACATTAGTGTTTCCTTTCTTAAGACTGGGCATAGAACGGATTTCCTGCTTGGCACTAGGCATAGAACAAGGCTTCACAGCCTTGCCTTTTTCACCTAAGGGTTTTGGACATGTTGCAATTACACATTCAAGCAGCTCTTGAGATCGTTTGGCCTGGAGGCAAGCAAACCTAATTTCTCTATCAAGAGGTTTATTAATGAAGTCCTCTTCAACAATCTCACGGAGACATTCCAGACTGTCCTTAAGGTGAGCACAATAGTCATGAAAGGCATGTTCATTATTCCTAAGATGAGGAGGAATATATTTAACTGTCACAGTGTATTTGCAGTCTAAGGGTGACTTTGAGACAACATTCTCATTGAAAACAAATGGCAGTTTCCCATTTCCCTGACTTCTCAGATTCTTAATTTCCTTTTGTAAAGACGTTATTTTTTCGTTGTTTTGGTCACGGGTGACTTTCATTGAATCATATAACTCTTTAAAATGCCGTTTAACTTTTTCATTTTCTTCTAGAAAACTCTCGTTTTCCTTTTGTAAGGCATCAACTAAGTTTTGAAGATGAAAAGTTTGAAAATTCTGAGAATCTAAAGGAGGAGGCATTTGGGAGCCTGTCATATTGTTCGTTTGACCCTTTAATTGAGAGATTTGGGCTTTCAACTTTCTGATCGTGTTGCACTGAGCTTGAATTTGTTCATCATGTTTGTTAATTTGAAAAACTGCATCAAACTCTGGAGCATCTGAGGATGTCTTGATATTTGAAGTTTTGACATTTTCTTTAAGATGTTGATATTTTAGTTGTAAATTAAAATGCTCAACTTCTAGTTTAGAAAAATGTTTAACCAAATTCTCGTGATCATCCAGTTCAATTTTATCGTTTAGTTCAGAATTTGTTTTTTCAAGCTCAATGACACGATCATGGGAGACTTTCAATGCAACCGATAATTCATGAAATTTGGAAGCATTAATGGAACAATTTGTAGCAGTGAAAAACACATCTTGAGCAATACATTCAGAAATCAGGTTCTCATTTAGTGTATGCAAGTTCTTCCTCTCAATCTCATTATATTTTAGTGCTCGCTCATAGTCACTAACTTCAACTATCATTGCATCAAATTCCTTTCCCATTCCCTTAATATCAGTTTCTATCCCCTTTTTAAGACTCTCAAAGTGATCTTTTAGAAGTTTAAAGAAAGACATGACCTCAGTTAAATAACATTCTTTCATTTGCTCAAAACCCCTTTTCCTTTCACTTCCGTAATACCAGTAGGTGTGATCCTTTTCTTGCAAGTTTTCTCAAAATCAACAAATAGTTGAAGTATAACATATTGGCTAATTAAGGTCTTGCTTTTAGTGGCAATTGTTCTAGGAACAAGATGCATTGGTGTATTAGGAGGATACACAGTCGCTCTAGGCATTTTCCAAAGAGGAGGTTTTGTTTCAACAATATTTTCAGCTTTCTGCTTATCTAAATCCATTTTCCGTAGAAAACTTGTTCGGGAGTCAACAATGTCCGAGGTTTAAACATGTTCAAGGAAATCCAGTTTTCCTTCTTGTAATCATGGGGAGTGATCTTTATTTTCTTCTCTTTACATTTAGGATCATCTAATTTCTTGTTCATCTTTTCCCTAGTGACTTCATCTGATTTCTTATCTTCCTCAGTGCACTCAACGCAGCTAGGTTTCTGTCTAGGTTTAAGGATTTCATTGCCATCATAACGAACCTTATGAGCATTTCTAGCCCTTTTAATGACCTCTGGATTTGGTTCCTTAACAAGGGGAATGCTATGCTTATCGCTTAGGACCCTATGCTTAGTGATCATGTGAGCAGTCTGAATGGTGTTCCCTTGTATGTACAACTTGTTTTCAAGTTTGTTTTCAAAGTTTTCAGATTAGAAAAATCTTTCAAGAGTTTTGATTTCTTTGCATTAAATTCTTGCTTAAGCATTTTCACATTTTCTTGAAGTTCTTGTTTTTGCTTAGCAGTTTTAGAAAGCTTTTCTTGCAAGGAATTTAACTCTTGTTTTAGTACTTCTTCTCGAAAATTACTTTTTCTAATGATTGTACGCACTTGGTCATCCATTTCCTGCTCCCGAGTGGTCAACTCAAATTTAGCACGTTGTTCATAAATAGCAACACGTTCTTTATAGGCATTTAGTTCAGACATTACAGACTCATCAGGGGCACAGGCAGTGTATTCATAAAAAATATAGTCATTGTTGACTGCAGGAGATGCATCACTTGGTACAACTTCACTTTCACTTTGTTTCACATATTGATCATATGAGACAACATTGATATTACCCATATTTTCAATATTTGATACAGAAGTTTCAGTTGATAGTACTTTGTCATGCATCTTTTGCACATCAGCCTCATCGTATAGTTTTAGTACCTCTGAGATGAGTTTGTCTTTGGATGGGCCAGCTTGTGGTGAAGAGGAGACCTTGGGAGAAACCATTGGAGAAATGCTAGCCATAAAGATTGTGTGTGCAGTAGGTCCATCATCCACATCAGAGTCGTATGCATCACAATCAGCGACTTGAAAGGCATTCTGATGATTGTGACCTATCTCCTGAATAGGCTGCTCATCCACATCTGCATCATAGGTCTTGGCATTGCCCTCAGCTAGAAACAACAATTCCTCTTCATCTAAAGCAGCACCATTATCCTGAGCTTGCACAAGCAGTATCTTATCTCTGAAGTAATCAGCATTTTGTGGACGCTTTGGAGATGTGTAGTTCCTTGCAATGTGTCCCTCACCACCACAATTATAACATTTGATCAGCTTAACTTGACCTTGATTACCATTCCTTCCTCGATTCTGATTACCAACATACCCTCTACCAGCTCCACCTCTTCCTTGATTATACTGTCTTTCCTGAACTGGTTGCACCACGATCCTCCCATCTTTAACAGAGCTTGATTGTGTGGATTAGATGCTGTTCTGAGGTTGTTATTGGTTTGTGGGAGAGAATTCATGTTTTGACTGATCAGAAGAGCTAGTTGATTAATGAAATTACCCACGTGTGCATCATCATCAGCTTGTTTGAACATAGGATCAGGAATTAGTTTGTGATTACCATTTCCCATGGGTATGACTTGTGAGGATTTGGTTGTGATTCCGATGTTTGAATAGAAAGCAGTTGAGTCATTAGACGAGCTTGTCTCTCCCTGGTTGGTTTTGAACTGATTAAGAACCAATTTTTCAAACATAGCATGTCTCTCATTCTTAAGGAGGAAGGCATAGAGTTGCTCATAGTTTGTATTCTTCAATCCTTTAGTGAGCTTCACAGAGGTGACAAACTTGTGCCATTCGGGATTCATGTTGTTCACAAATTTTGAGTTCAGCTGAATGTTAGGCATAGTCATTCTGATGTTCCTCATGTCATTCACCAACTTATGAAATCTCACATAGTACTCATAGACACTCTCATCTGGTTTCATCTTGAAGTGTTCAAATTTGTCATAGAGTTGTGATTCTCTGTCTTCCATAGTTAATTCTGAACCTGAGAGAAGCATCTTGACATTATCCCATACTGCCTTTGCTTCGGTGTTGTGATTGATCAGCTTGTAGATGTCTTTAGGAAGACCTTGAAGAACAATGTTAGAAGCCCTGATATCAGCATCGAATCTCTTTTTCTCCTTATCATCAAGCTCATCATACATCTTTGGTCTGTCCATTCCGTAAATCGGAGTTCCATCTTCAGCAGTATCAAGTACATCTCTAGTCGTCTCAACTCGATACGGTCCTTCATCAATGGATTTGAGAATGTTGACACCATTTTCCTTTCCAAGGCAGTACAATCTGATTCGTTGAGCCCAAGAATCGTAGTCCGTTCTGTCAAGCATGGGTGGACGAGTATCTGAACCAGCTGCTTGAACATCCTCGCAAGTGGAGATGATAGTAAGAACGTTGGTAGACATGTTAACAGATTATACGGGATTTTATAACTCTATGATTAAACCGGGAATATGATTCTTTCACGGATTTTACTAAATCATAAGAAAACCGTAAACAATCACCCAAGTCGCTAGAAGATAATGCACCAAGTCGCTAACACCTAATTCGCTATAACACTAAGCCCCAAGTCGCTAAAGTCCCAAGTCGCTAGACAAATGCAAGTCACTAAGTAGTAACTCGCTACCTCAAGCTAGCAAAATTTTGGCAGCAATTCGCTACTCAAGTCGCCGCTAAAACTCAAGTCGCTAAATAGCAACTCGCTACAGACCAAGTCGCTACCACCAAGTCGCTACCCGTAGTGGAGAGTCCACTACTTGTACTGTTAATCGCTAGGTCTATGTCGCTAGCTCCAAAACTGTAACTCGCTACAAAATTGTGAAGCAAGTCGCTACGAAGAAAGAGATCCGTATATCAAGTCGCTACGAAGAAAAACCACATAAACATCACTTTTCAATCCAAAAACAACCCAACCAAGATGATTCAAGCTTACCAAATGAAAACCTAAACACTTGTGATGATTCTAAACATAAAAGTACTAACAAAATCCAAGCTTTAACATAAGAAATCAACCAAATGATGCACAAACCACTAAACTTTTTCAAACTCAAAAACCACCTAAAAACCACTAGAAATCCAAAGATGTGCAAGATATGATCTAACCATGGCTCTTGATACCAATGGTAGGATATTGGATTTCACATACACATCAAACCATAGCACAAAGTAGGCGTATAAGTGGAATTCTAGAGAGAGAAAGTTAGAGGTTTAGGGAACTTTAGTGAGAGAAAGAAAATTATTATTATGAGCTCCAACTCTCTACCTTGGGAGGTAGAGAGTATTTATAGTCTTACATAAAACGCCACACAACGGGCTGTGGATCAGGCATACAGTGGGTAAAGACCCGTCCGTCCTCCACGGTGTTACTTAACAAAATACTACTTAACTAAATATAACTATGACTACGAGCATTCTAATGATTACATATACTTGAGGTGACCGACTCTTTAATACCGGGAATTTCTAATTCCTAACATTAAGGCTATATGCTCCTCTCTACTTTTAAACTTCAATGTTGGCTCTGCAATCCCTTTAACCTTTCCAATATCAGGTTCAGTAACTACACCTTTCTGCACAGTTTCACCAATCTGTAGACTCTTAGCAATAGGTTTGGGTGCAGAGATAGGGTCATTGCTTTATGTGAGCAATTGTATGGAAACCTCATTCTCAGGCTTATTTTGGTTTTGGTGCTGGTGTTATTGTGGTGCTTATAATTGTAGCAGATGTTGCCTCTGGGCTTGAAACGTATGAATTGGCAGTGGCTATAATATAATAATTTACCAGCAGTTGTTGCAACAGTGGTTACTTCAATACTATCAGTGGATGCAGCAACACTGGCACTGATTGCCTGCACCACTTCCTTATCCTTTTCTTCAACTGCAGCCTTTAAAGACTCATCCAGTAGATCGCTTTTTACCTTCCATGCGTCGCCTGAATTTGTACTCTCACTCCTCCCCTGTTTGGATGCATCATCCAAACTACCCTCATCTATTCGAGATATGTCTAACATTGCATCAGACCTAGCCTGAACATCCATGTCCCCCCAAATTAGCCAGTTGTCTAGGGATTCCTCCACCTGTGTTGAATTGCAAAGAACTATTCACATTAGGAGTTGCCATTGGTTTGGTCGTTCTTAGGTTTCCACTGCCCTGCCTCAGCAGTGATTTGGGGAATAAATATGTTATCACCAAAAAGTTACAAAACAGCTCTTATAGTTTCCACAATCATCAGAAACTAAGTAGCAGTGATTGCCCAGAACTAGCAGTGTTTTCAAGCTAGCTAGCAGTGGAAATATTATTTGCCGTGATTGCCCAGAACTAGCATTTATGACTTTATTACGAATCCCATATAAAATGGTGTCGTATGTATCTCAAAGTAATTAACTAAACCATATATTTTTTTTGAACCATTATTGAACTTTAGGATTCAACTACAATTACTGATCTGAGACCTACTATACATGAGTTCCAATGTGCATGGTGGATAGATAGCCAAGATTTTTTCAATGACTACGTTCCCAGACCGCCGGTCAGGACCCATCACAGCCTTGTTGATACCTACTTTTCGAGGCTGGAAAAGTCACGGCAACGTGCGAAAACTGGTTTGAAAGTAAATTCAAAACAATGCAAGAGTGGAAGTAGTTCCAGAACAAAAAGCCTTAAGGATCATGTAATTTCCGGTCTGAATCGCCAAGTTTTTTAACTTGAGTGTATTATTCAGGTTCTCTTTATATTCATTATAATATAAGAATAGTAGATTCAGTTTTTTTTAACATCACCTACTGGAATTTCCTAACACTTAGACCTTTACAGGTTCTTGCACATGACAGAACTGGTGGTCTTCGGGTATTCCTTTCAACTAATCTATAGTTATTTCTCGCTGCCATTGCTTATTTTTAGAAATTTCATGCATATTTTTTTACAGGACAAACTTGATTTTGAGTCACATTTTCCAAACACAAGGACTGCCTTTTCCGATTCACTTAACAGCATTTATCTCAAACTTATCGACTTGCCGGAATCTGACGTGGACGTTGCTCAGGTTAATATTTCTTCTTTGCATTTAGTTGTATGGCCGTTATATACAAATGTCATCAGCGCTAGTCTGTTCCAGGAGTATCTCCTTTTAGAGGAATTGAGATTCGCGTTGGCAGAGGAAGAAAGGTTACAGTTGGAAAAAGAGAAGCTGAATGCTGAGGCCAACATCTTAAGGCTGGAAGAGGCTAATAGGTTGCGGTTGGAAGAAGCTGACATGTTGAAGTTGGAGGAGGAGAAAAAGAAAAAACGACGCGCGTTTATGAATTCGTCACATTTTCAAAAGGCTTTAAGTCGGTTACCACCCTACAAGAGGATTCTCATGGAACCTGTTTCACCACAAAACAATCTGCAAGTTAAACAGCGTAAAATAAAAAAACACGGTCCTAACATGAACGACCCAACTATTGCTGATGAGCTTAACAGAGTGAAACCTTGGGTAGAGGTATTGTGATACTTTTTACGAACTTGTCAATATACTTGCTCATCAATAATGCTCTGTCAAACTAATACATTGAACCTGTTTTCTAAGATCTAAGTAGATGGTTTCATTCTGTCGAAACTCTTTGGCTGTGTGATGAGATTGAAGAATTCCTTTGTGATCCGATAGACACCTGTAAATTTCCATGGTCAGATGATTATACTGTAGACCGCAATTTCTGGCTTCGCTTAGTTTGCTTAGACCCTGCTAGAAAAGGTTGGCTAACTAAGGAGGTTAGTTTATATACGCATTCTTATTCAGATTTTCTTTTTTACCCTGTTGTTGATTTTCACCATTTCTTAAATTGGTATTTTATTTGCAGCAAATGCGCAGCATATAGACCTATGGGTTGACTACATGTGGCACGTACGACCTCATAATGCTAACTGGGCGATGGTTAGTAGTTACTTTGTTCATATTCTTCTTCAAAATGGCATGCCCGTGTTTTATGCAGACGGGACGAGGTATCCCATGCCCTGGAATGATGTTGAACAGGTAATACATTTACTTTTCATTTCATCCTATTTTTACCATTTACGGTCACTCAATAATCAGGTGGTTCATGATAGCAACTTTAAAAACGACATCTTTTAAAGTATGAACAAACTTGATATTTGTCCCTCAAATCATAAACTTTCCTTTACGTATTAACAAACTTGATACTCACAAACTTTATCCATAGCTTTTGATCTATCAGCAGTTCTTCCATTGCCACTAGCCGTGGTTTCTGTTAAAAGATGCTATTTGATGCATACTTTGAATAATTCGTCCAACAGAACAAAAAAACCAAACAATTCTCCCTTAAATTTGATATTTACAATCCAAATCATCAAGTTTCTTCTTAGGCACAAAATACCTTCTTTTTGGACGGTGCTTCCAAAGTGCTATAATCTGTATGCTCCATCTCAGAATCTGAACCATAATCGACAGTTTTTTTTGCCGTATCTGCCATTCTCTTCTTTCTCCTTTGAAGCTTATCCTTGATCGCTAAAAGGGGTTTCAAAATCAGCAATATCTTTTACATCTGTTAATCCTTGGCCTCCCTTGTCACGCTGAACCTCTTACCCTGTGCTGCAACTTTCTGATTGTGTCATCCCGGAAGCGGTTATTTGTTGTATGCCGCTGATCTTAGACTCCATTGTAATACATTTATCCGTCAATTCCTTTATAAGTTTCATGGTATCCTCATGATAACCTGACTAGCAGTGTTTTCGTAACACTAGCAGTTTCTCCATGCAAGCTAGCAGTTGGAACAGTTTTGCACTCCAATCTTCCAACCAAATTATTATAATTTTTTTTACACAATGTCATTATTATTATTTTTTTTGTTATTTATTTATTTATTTATTTAATGTTTCGATTCATTGTTTTTTTTTTCATTTTTATTTTATTTTTTGTTTTTCTTTTTTTTATTTTTATTTTATTTTTATTTTTTTTATTATTATTTTTTTGACACTAAAAGGTCCAGCAGCAAAGCCCAAAAAAATCCTAGTGCTCATAAACATAGTAGTTATAACTTATAAGTGTAACCCAACCACAAAAACATGATATCCACTAGCAGGACTTAACAAAAAGAACAAGCAGTTGAATCATACACACTAGCCGTACTAAGATTTCCAATAGCAGTACTACCTTTGTTACAAAGTTTTGAAAAAAAACATCTTGAGACTTGAGACCAAGTATGCATGAAATTTACAATCCAAAACTAGTTGATTTAAAGCCTTGAATGACTAGTCGAGCCTTCAACGTAGTTCTAGAACATGCAGCAGCTTCATACTCACCTTCAGTGGTGGAATTCGCCATACTTGTTTGCATCTTACACTGCTATGAGATAAGTCTGCTTTCCAAAAACTAGGCCCCTCCATTTGTAATCGTTCGATCCCAGCAGTATATTGATTACCCTAGCAGCAGTTATGGTAACACAAGCAGTAGTTAATAGTTGGAGCAACATATCAGGAACTACATAAGCAGATGAGTTTCCCAAAAGCAGTAGTTTCTATACAACCCAAGACCGTGCATGAAAACGTTCTCCATTATCTAAAACGTCCATTAGTAAGTAACATATTGCTTACTGTAGCCGTAGTTCAGCCATGTCAACAAAGCACATACAAACACGACAATTGTATTCTTGTATTTACCTTTGACCACATAAATAGAAAGTCACTTTTATTAATTTCAGACGTTGACTAACTATATCCTAATACACAACCAACTTTCTTTTAGGTTTTTATTCCTCTCAACGAGAGTGTTAAACACTGGTGTCTTGCCCAATTTAACATACCTACAGGAGTGGTAACATTCTATGATATTACACGCGTGACTATGAGTCACGTGTCTGGTATGTCTGTGTTAGGGAGTGCTTACAGGTATCTTCTTATTATAACCCACTCATATTATTACTTGTTTGTTATACTTTGTGACCAGACACAATGCTTCTTATAACCAACATATATAATTCAATTACGGACAACACATACATAAATAAACTTATACAGTAATTTGTTATACTTTGTGACCAGATACGAATACACCATGCTTGTGAGTAGTTGCCCATTATTTGTGTCTAGTTGCCCAAGAACAAATTTATTGTTGGCCAAAGTTTCTTGGGTGTTGTGTTGTAGCAGTTTGACTTTGAGTTTTGTGCACACTAGTTCCCTTCAAGTACATGCAACTATGTACCACCATCATTTCCTTACATCTATTCACCATTAATAAACCGTCCTTCTTATTTGAAATCCCAAATTTTATTTACCACAACCAACAATATAGTTTCTCATAAACATTTGTTATACTTACTTGTCTATACTCTATAGTAGTAACATCAAACGAATACCACAACCAAAAACAGATTATCTAAAATATGTGTACATTAACTAGAACCAACCAAAAATAAAGTATGTAAATCTGCTTGCTTCCGTATTTTAACAATTTATTTTCCTGATTTTAATTTACATTGTGTCCCGCACATATAATACGATATAGGAAATATATACTTAGCTAGCAAGCTTGATTACTTTTAATTTACAACTGCACATAAGGTTCATGATTTAATAGGGCCACATATGATTTAGTTGCCCATCGTATGTATGTGCTTGCCCAAAAACAATTAACTTGTTGGACACAAGTTTCTTTGTGCCTTTTTTGTGCAATAGTTAAAGTTGAAAAATTAATGGACTAGTTCCTTCAAGTACATGCCACTAGCTACCACCATCATTTCATTACGTCCTTTCCTCATTAATAAAGTTTGTCCTACTTATGTGCATCCCCGATTTGGGTTTTTTACAAAATATCCATTCAATATTGAAATAGCACAGCCAAGTGCACACTTAGTCAGACTTTATGATATAAAAGTCTGAGTTATATTATGGTAGTGTATTATTACATAAAATATAAACGATATGTACATCTAATAATAGCATATGTGTGTTAGTTGATGTAACCAAAAATTAATCAATATAAACCAGCTTTAATGGCGCTATTTACAAAACATACTCAAGTAATAATTTTTCTAACCCAAGGAAAATTTTGTTGCATTTGGAACTAAACAAAATTCAAACTGGTTTAGTTGCCCCCAAACTGAAACTAGTTGCCCAAAATGGTTATCTTGTGGCCAGGAATCGGTTGAGTACAAGAGAAGCTTCATTAATTAAACTTGGCCCAATGTGCAACAGTAATTAGTTGACATGACTCAACTATTCACCACTTGACTATCCACATTAATTCAGATAGACTTCAATTCAAAATAAACTCCATGTCACCCCACCCCCGCTCTTTCCCCCACCCCATTTGGGTTATATAAACGGACAACATATATCCCAATATCATACAACTTTTGTCAGGGGACACACACTAGCCACAACACAATTTGCTACAAAAGAAATGGATAACTTACTTAAAGACATGGTTAACAACGTGTTTGTGCGTGACAATGAACGTGACTTCAAGTTCTTAAGTGACATGCATGCAAAGGTGATTGACCTAACTCGTCGTTGCACTGTGAGGGCCGAGCAAATCAAGCAGTTGGACTGCGTGGTTGGGTCCAGGCTTGCCAGTGCTATTTTGGAAATCCTGCGTGCAATTCAGGACGAGGAGCTTGAGAAAAACAGGACGCTGATGAGGCTAATGAGTGAGACTCATCTCCAAGTTCTCAAAAAAATCTCCTTTCTAGCAAAGTTGCGCAAAAATTATTAATCCTCTACTCCTACCTTGTTATGTGGTCTCTCTCACGTTCTATGATTGTCATATTTTGTGTTTTGGTATCTTCATGAATGTCGTTGCTACGTTGATGTATTTTGTTATCCTTTAATGTATTGAAATGAAATCTATTATGAATAAAAATATTTCAAAGCACATGTCAAATGTTCGAACGCTTTTTATGAATCACGAATAAAAACATATAATACTTTTGAACACATATATAATTTACAACATGAAACTAGATATCATATTTAATCCGGCTTGAACAAACACCTATATTTCATCAATAATTTGGTGACAAACGTGGTTATTTTGATTATATAATACTAACATTTTTCTGACAAGCCTCTAACAAGATCACCCGCCTATTTATTTTAACAGTTTCTGTTATTCTACAGGTCAAACTACCAGTTGTTCTAGAGCAAGCAAACGTTTTTGATAAGACTGGAATACATCCGAATGACTATAAGATTTCATTTAGGTTAGCCGAAAACGTTCCTAAGCAAGGTGGGATTTTTGGTGATTGTGGTGTGTAGGTTTGTATATTTTTATATCGATTGGCACATGGTCTATCGCTGCACGCTTGATGATCCTCACTGACGTCGCGCTAGCATATCGCGAGAAGATAATTCAGTTTTTTTTTATAAACATAGATTTTATCGCTTGTACTAACAGCTTTTAAACTTATCTCCAACAGAACTTTCATTGTTTTATCATGCACCATCTATTGATATATTCATTCACACATAAGCCATTAATGACTAGACAATGGATTCATAACAACTATTTACTACACTAAACACACTTATAACATGCATGCATAAACCAATAATCATACAATACCTTGCATGCAGCAACCTTGGGTACGTGTAACATTCATTCAAAAAACAATGGGAGACACGACGTAAAAGTATGTACACATTTTACATCTAAATTTGTTGTACAATATAGATAATCTTTCTTTTTAAAACTCCACAACTCCAGTTCATTTATTCTTCATTTGGACGTCCATTTAATCATGACATTTGGCCGTCCATTCCAAGAAAAATTAAAGAAGGCCACACATAGGTTTGTCAATTAATTTATTCCCATATCATTACACAAACACGCTACACATAAAAACTTACAACAAATTAACCAAAAATTTCCCTATTACTATTTCTATATTAAAATAAACGGATGATAGTTTTCATACTATTAATAAGTACATTATTAATAGTAAAATAATAATACAACCTTTCCTAATATATATCAAATCTTCATATAGATCACATTTGTACACAAGTGATAATGCCAATCTCCCAACCCTCTATTTCATCAAAAAATGCTGCTAAGCCTCCAGTTGCCTTATTTGATTTCAAGCCAAGGTATGCCTTGCCATTACCTTTCGTGATTGTCACTTGCCCTTACTAGGTTTTTTTCCATACTTGCTAATCTCATTTGTATACATTTATTTACCTTTATTATAGGAGTACTACACGCTATGTATCTGAGAATCTTGTAGTTGAGATTCACTACGATGGTGAGTTCATTTGGTTGCCCAAATTAACTTACGCGTATGGGCGCACCCTTGTGCAAACGTTCAGTAAGTCCACAAGGATGAACTTTAATCAAATGCTTGACTTTTTGACCAACAAGTTAGAGTGTGAGATACGGGCTTTGTATTTATGTAGGCCACTATTTGCTCTTTCAACTGGTTTGACAATTGTTGAATGCGATAATGACATTAAAAGGATGTTTGAACTTGCCGAGGAATGTGGGTTGATCGGCTTGTACATTGAACATGCACCTGATAACTTAGCATGTTTCTATTATGATAACCTAATTGTGGATCTTCTTGATGAGCCAACGCGTGCCAGGATAGCAATACATGATAAACTTGTGGAGCTTGCTACTTCTAATTCTGCCTCTGATATTGCTGCATGGGAGGAGGAAGAAAGGCGGTCACCTCCCCTAAGAAGCCCTCCGTTCCAAACTAGAAGTCAAGAATTGAATGTCAAAGAAAGAATCTATTCATGGATTTTTTGGCTAGCGAAATTGTTGATGCTGACATTGGGTTCAGTGACGATAAATGGTACTATGGGGTATTTCTTGGGTCTATATCTATGGATGTTGGGGCTTCTTCTTCTTCCGTAAGGACAGTTCTGGTCGTAAGGTCTCTAGAAAACCTTATGCAAGGAGGCACTGCTTTCAAACACCAAGATCGGGCTTACGGAAGTTCAAGATGTCGAGGCATTTAAAGGCTCTAACAAGAGACCGCCGTCGAGGAGGTGCGGGATTAAAAGCAACTTGGTTTTTAAGGAACGGAAGGTTGGAGTGTAGGTATTTTTATGCAGCATGCTCATGCTGCTGATAACGTTTAGAAACTGGGGTTTTAACATAACTTAAAACTCAAAATAGTTTGTCTAGTTTAGCCTTTTTTGTAAGGCGACGTTATGTAATTGTTAAACATTTTTTTGTTGGTGCTTCTTATGATTACCAAAAAAAAATGTTCAACAATTACATAAAATTAACATGCGATGTTTTTGTATAACCATCTGCTTTGGGGTTATCGTAGTATGCACCTGTTTTTTGATCTACGTTCGGTTTCCGTTTACATAATACTGTGTATGAATGCTTTATAGTATGATGTATATCATGGCAACCTTGATGGGGCATCTCTGTTTTAGGATAGCAACCCTATAGGGCAACTTCATTTTTTTTAGATAACTAAACAAAGTAGAAACTTATCATATAGGGCAACTTCATTTTATTGGGGGACTGTAGATAATCTTTTTTTGCCTTTCAATAGTCAGCATTTTTTGGTGGGTGTACACGTGTTCAACTATGTTTTGGGCACGTGCATGGTAACTATCTCTTCCTACTTTAGTGCTTTATCCAGCCTTGTTAGTATTTACCCACTTTCACCTAAAAAAAATAAAAATAAATAAATAAATAAAAAACACTAAAAAAATTGTATTTGACAGTTTTGCAGCTCGATTATACAGTTTGCATCTTGTCTATCTAGTGTTTAGATTTACCCATTTTTTGATAACTAAATACGTGCTTGCATTGGCATAACATAAGTACATAATACAATTTAGTCTACATATATTATGAAATACAACATATAACGAGAATAGGTGGTGGCTCACTTGTTCAATGACGAGCATGTCATTACCTAGGTGTATCAATTGCAGCTTGTTCAATTGCTCGGTCATTTTTAGGTGGTTCACTTGTTATTTGACTTGCAAGTGGTAGCGTTTCTTCATCACTAAGGTCACTGGGTTCTGTACACATAGAATCATGAATTTCATCAGCTGTTGATGTAGTCTCACTTCTACCTCTGATACTCACTGAACCACCGCCTATACAAGATGCTGGAACATGTAGCCCCATCACTTCATCACACCTTCACCTCTACGAAATGCAGTTGTTTTTTCCCTGCTAACATGTACACCACCAAGTCTACATGCATCAATCCCACAAAGAGTATTGTTGTCGCTTCCGTAAAAATTCATTGGACAACAATACCACATGATTTCTCTATTCGGTGCACGCCTTGCATCTAAGGTCAATCATACTTGTTTTCTCTTTCCATCCTGCACCCAATGCATACCATTTTCTCAACCGGTTTCGATGTTATAACGAAAAGAATAGCATCCACGGTTTATATAAGAACGTCTACCAGCATAACCATCTGTAATTTTCCTCTTCATTTATTACACTTGAATGGTGTGCCATACTAGTTGGTTGGAGAATTTAATTGAAGAGTAACACACATTGTTTCTAAAATATTCAATTACCTTGTGACTAGTCAAATTAAAGGTCAGCCAACATTGTTATAGCAGAAGTAACCTTAGAAAACATGTAGTAACATGTTTATATTATTTGGTCTTCAGCACTAGCAGTACTAACATGTAATAACATTTTTAAGTCTTAATTCCAAAACCTTAGACAACATGTAGTGACAACACGTTTATATGATAAATTGTCTTCAGCACTAGCAGTTCTAACTTTAACTAGCAGTTTTTAGTCGTTAGTGTGACAGCCGTAAGATACATGAGGGACCTAGAATGACAAACACTTAAACCTTTTATACCCCACACATCAGTTTATGGTCCCAAGTCCCAATAATCAACATCCCCACATTCCTTGTTATACACTAGGTCACTTTCAGCGAAGAATCCAAATAAAAATATATCGTTTTCCTTTTCGTCTATTTTTAGAAACAAATCCAGGTTTGTTGTACTCTCCCGTATGTACTTTGTTACCGTACTCGTTCATATATTTATACATGAATATAAATAACTGTGCACTTTTATATTTTATATTCTATTAGTAAATTTTTTATTTAATTCAAAGTTATTTAAATTGTTATTAGGGTTTATGTTTTATAGGTATGCTAATTATACCCCTTTAAGTCTAGTGGTTCATTCTAATTGTTAGGGTTTATGTTTTATATGACATGTCGGAAACCAACAGCATGATGTTTTTTTGTGTCGTTTACTTGATACACTTTGTTTGTTTGAAACGTTACATTCCCATATGCATATTTTAATAATGAGATTTACTTGCATTAACCAGGTAAACAGGTACACAATGACAGCCGCTCAAACAGATTTATTCTTGAAACAATGGAGGCGGTATTCTTTCAGAATAGATCATGAGATGCAGGCACAATTAAAGGTGACCATAATATAATTATTTAACAGAAACCATGGCTTTTATTTATTCAAATATTTTACATCCATTTGCCAAAGCCTAGACACACATTTCACAACAGCAGTCAAACTAAAATTCAACACAAGATACATAACTAGAAATAGAAATACCAACATAAACAAGACATCGTCACCGCCAAGACAACAATTAACCGAATCGGTACACCATGCCTTTCAGCTTCTCTATGAATGACAGAAGCTCCTGGGCTCGCTTCTGCTTCTTCATTACATTGACCAATATCGTTGCGGCTTCTGTCAGATCTTCAGTTTGCAGCTTGGTTAATTCTGAAATACTTTCCACACAAGATTCAAATGGGTATAAAAGCTCCAACTCTCCAATAACATAATCCCTTTCAGCCATACATGCCCTGATTTCTTGAGCCTTCTTCATCAACTCTGCTTCATCCACCATGACAACACTCACATCCCTTCGAAAACGAACAATCATCATATCTCTAACAAAACTAGATCCTGCAATACCAGCAAGTTCTTCACAGAATGGCATAGGTGTAGTCATCATTTTTTCAGTTTTGTTTTGTATGTTTTATTTTTCCGCCTTTGATTGCTAAGTGTGTGTTTTAAATAGAAGGTTTAGTTTAAGTTATAATATAATTAGTGTTGTGTCAGTGTACAAAACTGATGCGTCCGTTGAGTTGACAGCCACCCTAGCATTTTGTCTACCACAAGAAGTAGCATTAAATGACCAACCTTTCACATACACGCCTTTTCATTTTCCCCCTTTTTTATTATTACATATACTGCAGTTTACTACTATTAAGATTAAAAACGAAACCACGTCAAACAAATTACGTGTATATATATGAAACCAGGAGGACAAAAAATATAATAAATTACAAAAAATAAATTACAAATAATAATAAAATAAAATAAGATAAAACTGGAAACGTAAGAATTGCCGGATTTACCTTCATTTTTTTATGGACACTTATTCATATTCTATGCTTACTTACTCGCAATATGTAACTTTTTATTGTTTTATTTTATTTTATTTATTTTATTTCTTTTCTTTTTTCTTGCACTTTGCAGGTTTGATTTTTTTTTGGGCATAACAATACAAGAAGAGGGAACTTGGCATAAATTTTTCCAAACGTTCACACATTAAAAAATAATTCGTTAGGTATATTGTATGTTTGATTTACCCAAATGTGTATTGTATTTTTTTTTACCCAAATAAATTTGTCAAGTTTTGTAACTAGTTGGCTAGTTTACATGAATACACGTATGACTAATAAAATATGACTGAATACAAATTATATCCACTCAATCCCCACCTCTTTTTGCATACATCACAACTGGACTAAAAGTACTATTGTAGTTGCCATGAGTACACTATTTAGTTGCCCAAAGTACCATTTGCTAGCTATGCACTAGCAAAGTCGTCATAAAAATAGTTTAAAAAAATAGAAAGATGTAAATTAAATCCAGTGAAACCCCAGCCCCTTGTTGCATACATCACCACTTGACTAAAAGTACTAATACGTAAACTAGTTGCCATGAGTACACTATTTAGTTGCCCAAAGTACCATTTGCTAGGCATGCACTAGCAAACTAGTCATAAAAATAGTTTAAAAAAATAGAAAGATGTAAATTAAATCCAGTCAAACCCCAGCCCCTTGTTGCATACATCACCACTTGACTAAAAGTACTACTATTTAAACTAGTTGCTATGAGTACACAATTTAGTTGCCCAAAATATAGTTGCCATGAGTACACAATATAGGTGCCCAAAGTACCATTTGCTAGCTATGCACTAGCAAACTCGTCATAAAAAATATTTGAAAAAAATAGGAAGATACTATAAAAAAAAAATTGTGGGTGGGTACTTATTTGGTGTGATCCACTTGTCCATTGGAAACAGACAATTGTCATAACTAGTTTGTCAGAAATTTCGTGTCTATATATGACGCTATGCAACAAAAACAGTTTTTGGTATCTCTATTAGTGATAGTATTAAAAAAGCAAACATAACGATGTCTGCTGGCATGGTTTTATGTGATGAATTACCAATGTTTCGTGGCTCAAAGTTGTTAAAAGATATTACGATCGCGTACTACAGAGGTGAATTGGAATTTGCTTTACGTGATGAAGCAGATCATATGAGGAATGCTGTTGAAATTAGGGGTCGTGTCAACCGTAGACAACAAATGATAGCGGAAGTGGAGCTTTTATGCGGGTCGGATTGTTGGTTGCCAACTATTAATCACCTGTTAAGGATGCAAAATGAGGATCTGGCTGAGAGTTCCAAACTTCTGTATTCTTGGTTTAGAAAACATGACCGTGTTAAAGAGCTGAATGGTTTAATTGAAAAGTTGGAGTCAATGGAGATTTGATGTGCTTTGTATTAATTACATGGAAGCTGCTGCCTTTTGTTTATTAGGGGATCGTTGTTACATTTTGGAGTCACTTATCTCATCTTTGTATAGTCTGTGTATGTCATGTTAACCTATGGATGTGATCCCTTTTATGTTACTAGTATATATTTGTTTGCGTAGTTATTCAAACTGTGTGCGAGATAGTAAGTCACTCTACAAAAATAAAAAATTTACTAATAAAGTAGTAATATGAAGATGAAATTTTATTTAGTTAAAAAAAAGTCATAGTGTGGGTGGGTAACTTGTTTGGGGAATGCAAGCCAATGAGACGATTAATAATGGTAGTAAGAATTTTTGTGTCTCGATAATAGAATATGATGACGTGTTGAGTTACATGCTTATTTATGTGTTAGAATAATAACCCTTATTATATCATTAAAAAAAATTAAATAAATACAAAAATTAAAAAAAAGACATAATTTTAACAGCACAGTTGGGGATATATGCGCCAAAAAATTAGTAACAACTGCTACAAGTGTTAAAAAAGTAAGTTTTTAGTACAAATTAATTTGGATTGAATTGGGGATACAAACTCGATTAAGAGTTACAACTGCATGTAACTCAAAAGGTTTTGAACGCGAAAGGAGGCTAAAGGTTTTGAACGCGAAAGGAGGCTAAAAGAGGCTAAAGGTTTTGAACTGGGGATACAAACGCGAAAGGAGGCTAAAGGTTTTAAACAAATTCTTAAGTCTGTTCATACGTAAATCCCCAACCACTGCTAACGTCGATCTAACCACTGCTAACGTCGTTGTGCCCACTCCTAGTGTCACAAAAACCACCGCTAGTTTCCTCGCAAAAAGCAAATTTGTTTGTGTTTACGTAATAATTTATATTCAAATACCAAAAAGGAGAGAAAATATGCATGTAACGATTCACGTTCCTTCCCAAGTAATTTTATGTCAAATATAGCAGCAACAGTGTAGGAGCCTAGGCACGTGCCTACCCACAAAACAGTTAATGAAAATTAATGATAACGCGTGCACGAACAGTAAAATCCTCACTATAAATACGCGAGGTAAATCAAGTGAAAAGTCCAAAAAAAGCAGAAAAGGAACCATTCCTTCACCTACAAAAATATTTCCACCTGCAAATCAGGCAACCGGAATATTTTAAAAAACCGAAGAGAAGTTGAAGATGTTATTCAGAAAAAGATACCGATGGTACACAGTACAAAAAGAATACATACGGACATCAACAACAACTCGTTGCCCACGCACGACCGTTTCCAAAAAGCCCATACATAGCCTAAACCTTTACCCCCCAAAAAAAAGCGCAAAGCTGATGCTGCGACAACTGAAACATGTTCTAAAATGACTACTAATAACAGTTAGTCGTTCTAAAATGACGACTAATAACCCATCTCCGTGAACATCCACAGCACACCTTCACCCAAAACCCATGTCCATTCAAGTTGTGGTAGTCTGCCAGGACCATATGCATACCAAAGGTGGGAGTTTAAACCTAGCAGACTCTCATTAGCAATATGGGATCTTGAAAGTGCAGGCTGTTAATACAAATAAGCCGTAAAAACGTTTATTTATATTTTACGATCTTCTAATGTTTTGTCGATAACAAACGTAAAATCATGTTAACGAAACAAATAAAATACGTAAATGGTTTGAACTAATAGTTTCTAACATATTCACATTTTCACATAAAACACTAAAACAAGTATAAGTGATTTTATGATTTAGTAAATACATATGTACAACAACTAGTGTTTACATATTTGGGTATAATATACACATAACTAGTATGTAGTATATTGGGTAATATAAATGGGTAGAAACTTAAGTATCACAACCCATTGGGCAAATACATTGAATGTAGTTGGGTACAACCCAAAGCCCATGACCCATGGAGCTTGACCCATAACCCATTGCATGACATCATGCTTATATCATACATGGATAATATCCATAACCCATGGATCAATCCATACCCAAGTGACCAAGTGCATTGCACTTAAAGATACATTGTATCTAGCTAAAGATCCATGGTTCAACCCATGACCCATGACCCATAACCAAAATACCCATGGGTAAAAGGGAGCGTCCCACGGATCCCTAGCTTAATGCTAGACGGATCCCTTGTGGAAGGGATCCGTAGGATCCGGGGAACAGTAGTTTTTTTCTTCTATAAATAGTGAGCTATTTCTTCATTATCTCTTACCCCTTTCTAACACACTTTCTCCCTAAGTGTAAAACTCACTAACCTCATATCCAAGAGATCTATGTTTGTAGTTTTGTTTTTGTGATCTTTTTGGTTCCTCTTAAAGGCAAGATCATCACCTTTGAAGTCGAGCAAGCTCAAGTCCATGAGTTGCCATGCTTCCTCATCATCAAGGCTACTGAAGTCTTCTTGTTGATGATTCCTTTCTTTCTTCAAATAAGTGTAGTGTTGAAGACATTAGTGAAAGATGTCTCAAGAGTCAAGACGAAGATATTAGTGAGGGGTATCTATCGTCTATATCATAAGCACTTGTGGTAGGTGCTTAGAAGTCAAGATTAGAAGCATTGGTGAAAGGTGCTTAGAAGTCAAGACACAAGACATTAGTGAAAGGTGTCTTGTAGATCTAGTCAAAGGCATTAGTGAAAGGTGCCTTAGATGTACATTCGATATCGTGTGTTTCGATGTACAAGATAGACTAGTTTTAGATCCAAGGATATTGATATCCTTGATGATGTTGTAAAGGAGTAGATCTCCTTTGGGATTAGTCGTTGGTGTAGTGTGGTAGTAGTTCCTCCATTGTAATGGAACTAGGTGCTTAGCCTAGTACCTAATAAAGGGTAGGCGATGTTGTGAAGGTGTAGTTCTCCTTGGAGTGAAAGAACTAGGTACTTATCCTAGTACCTTATAAAGGGTGGGCGACGTTGTGTAGGTGTGGTTCGCCTTGGTGTGAAAGAACTCGGTATTTAGCTTTGTACCGGAAAAAGGTTAAGCGACGTTGTGAAGGCTTCTCCGCCATAAGGAGATTGGTGTAGTGTTTACGAACTCTCGAGTAGGTGACTCGGGGAGTGGAGTAGGGCAAGGAAGGTGTCCTTGTAGCCGAACCACTATAAATACTTGTGTCGTGGTGATGTGCTTCTTACTCTTTATCTTTCATTACACGTTTATATATCTATCTATCAACGTCCAACATAAACAACCAAATAGATTGACATAAGTCGATCTAAATATTTAAAAGGAATTTTTAAATTGGTAAAACTATTCAACCCCCCTTCTAGTTTTCCACACAGGCATTTCCTTTGTAACCTCGGCGTTCGAGAGCGGAAGAAGGAAATAAATCATGGGAATTGGGTCATGGGAGTGACAAAATATGTTCGGCAGATGGGTCCCGTAGGGAAGGGCGACAAAAGGAAGTTAGGGGCAACGAGATACGTAAACCAGCCCCTAACTAACAAGAAACTTCCCTAAGAAAGTCAAAAAACTGAGGATGAAAGCTATGCCTTCTTCCTCTGTTGGTGCAGCCCGGCCCCCATTCAAGTGTGCGTCTACTAATTCAGGGATATCTGGTTGGATAGACTGGGTCAAAGGAAAAAATGACCAGCTTGCGGGAGCCGGGATAAAATAAAACCTGCGCGGGTTGGGAAGCTACATTACCAAAAGCCCTTCCTGTACCGCGCAGAGGGGCGTATTTAGACAGGAAACCCCCTGAAAGGCCCATTGAAGTTGAAAGGCCTATCTAATTCCTCGGGGAATCCCATGGGTTGAATACGCCGGGGCCACGAGGAAGCAAGCCACCGGAACTCCTTCAAGAAAAGGATAAAGGCAAAAGACCCGCACCGGAAAAGCCACCGGGAAAGCCAACGGAAAATAAGAGTGTCAGCAATATACAAACCAGTGGCAGTAAAAGTGTACCACTGCTAATGTACTTGTCACTGCTAGTATGATTGTGTGGGATGAATATGTAATATTCTAGAATGTCTTCGGTAGGATGTTTTGTATTAGATAAGTATTGTAAGTATATTTATTTTGTACAATACTTAGTGTATTTTGTAAAGGACTCCTTATCCTATTAAAGGAGGTCCTAGGTTTGAGTTATATATAAGTTTTGGTGATATCTAGAGTCGATACACTTCAAGGTTGTAAACGCCAATACTATTCAGAGTATTCGTGTATTAACAACATATCGAGGTGTTTAGTGAGAATAACTGTTCGTTAATTATTATTCTTATTAAGGAGTACTAGGTTGTGTTCGTTTAGTCACTTTCTATAGTAGATCCTTCGCTAAACTAGGATTTAAAACAAATTTTTATGTTAATGGACGAAACAATTTTAAAGACCATCACTCATTCTAAAAACATCAACATCTTCACTTGGATTTTTTTTAAAGAACATCTTCACAACGGCATCAGGTTATCAGATGTGTAGAGTGACATTCATTTGAGTGGATTATTTTGAGCTTTATACGACGTTTGTAAACATAAAAAAAATGCTACACTGCTTTTATGCTCGATTACTTAAATTAAGTTACAACTGCTAGTTGTTTTTTACTACTGCTTTTGTGGGGCTGAACAGGGACAGTCGTTTACCACTGCTTGTAGTAAACTTACAACTGCTAGTTAATTTGTACTAGTGTTGAATGTTAAACCTCTATTTTTGGAAGTGTGCATTGTCTCAAGTTGGTAGTTATTAGTAGGTTGTAGAATACGAAATGTACGTCTAGAAGGAGTCATGGGTTTATAAAAGTAGTCCGTATGGAAAACAAGTTGCCCTAAGAACAAAATTAGGTTGCCAAAATTATTTTGGGTAACAACTGCTTGTTGCCCAGATTAAAAAAATGGATAATGGGATAACAGAAGAGATGAAATAGTAAATACGTTGACATAAAACGTTTGATACAGACAACCAACTACATATTACGATTACTACATGGTTATAACTTTAATTGTTACATATTATATAACCACTTGATTGATAAAATTCATCGACTACGAAAAATCTAAACAGTCCAATGCTTCCTTCCCACACAGACAACGTACTAAAACCACAAACCTTCATTCCCATTTAGCATGATCCGTAACTTCATCCGAACAAACCTATTTAAAATGGCATTGATATATCATTAACCAAATCAAGTGATAATGTTTAAAAGGAACATGAATAGAATGGTAAGTTATAAATAAAACATACTATAGACAGCACAGTCTGTATGATTTAACAAAAGAAGAGATTCTTTGTATGGGGCGATGTAGAAAGATCCCGTATCTCCTAAAATTCCCATGCTGACAAATAATTCAAGTTCTTTGTTGTACAGGAATAGCGAGTGACCCAAATGGTTGCCAGTGTACGCTTCCACTATTGGAGCCTCGTCCTTTGTAAACCCAATCAAACGAACAGATAATAGGGTGGGGATGGCAAAGAGGCTTCTAAATGATCTTATGGCAAAACCATTCACGTCAAACACCCATCCACAAAACAATGGCATATCTTCATCAATGATCATACCAGAAATCACTAGAGAGGTTCCAAGATCGAAAACATAGAATGGAACTGGGAGTTCATTTTTTAAAATCTGCGGAAGGTCTATAACTTTAAATTGGTTGGTTACCAAATCAAACGAAATCAACATATAAATCTTGTATGTAACACCGTCCTCATTAGTTAACTTTTCACTCCCAGTCCAATAGATAAAATGACCTACAACTGCCTGACTTTGACGTTTCAATTTGATAGTTTCACGAGGGGGTGGAAATTTTCAAGGCATGTCCACCTTAACGAGTTGAAAGAAAAGACAGACACATACCAGAAACCACTTTGGAAAACAGGATAGGAGACCTTCACGATCGTCGGGTCAAGAGTGTCCGGACGGACGGCAAAACCAAAACAAATCTTTTTACATTCAATTTGATGCGTGTAAAACGGGACATGTACTGCAAGTGATTTTTGGATTGCCGGGTTCCAAATAACAGACATTAGATTAGAGCCATAAACAAAACACGAAAGACCATGAGAATTGCCAACTGAAATCATAGATGAAAGCATTAAATCTGTACGAAGTACCGTAGCGGTCAGCTGTTCATTAAAAGCTAACATAAAACCTTTGTGACCCTGATCAAATGTTAGCATAAAAAAACACTCATCGTTACGACGAACACCGTAATTAGAGATGAAAAAACCACAATCTATACTAGCCTTCCATAACTTGCAAACACTACGTAGCTGGAGTATAGACTTAGGAGGTAGCCTGCGAATGATATCTAGTTGAACATCCAGTGGGATATAGTCGGACATTTTGTTAAACAAAAGCAGAAAGATTGGGATAAAGATATGAAGTGAATAGACCAAAAGAAGAAAGAAAGATGTTGTTAAACAAATTAAGAAAGATTTGTATTGAAGAAAGAGATTGGCAAAAGAAGACATTTAAGGACATGTACCGTAATGTACTATAGGGCAACCAAATATTAAATTCTGCTAGTATATACCAAATAAATTAATAAAGTATACATAACCCATAATATATAGAAGTGGTTTGCAAAGCATAGGCTTTTTTGTATATGTGCACGGGTATTAACTAAAGAAATGCCGTTGAGTTAAAAAAATATTATAATAATCGACTAATATATAATAGAAGTAAAAATACCTACAGTATACGTTGAAAGAAAAATACTTCACATGTCAACATTAGACAATAATTATGGGTCAAACGGACATTAAGGATAGTACCTTGAAAGACCGCTATCAAATTATGTATTCAACCTTGTGCTTCCAGAAGTATTCAAGCATCCGTTCACGGTAAGCTAAAGCTGTTTGAAGAGAGTCGTCTACTTCCAGAGGCTGGTTACGGAGCAATCTGTACAAAATAATGCACACCCATACTCCGCAGTCACCATACAACTCCGATTGTTTTGGTACTTTTGGACACTTGTATGTGATTTTATAATCCCCCGGTGATATGCCCTTACTATGCAGTACCCCAGCGTTTGTTAGGTACGATTTAAGCTGTGTTTGTAACTTTCTCTTGGAACCTCGCAACCACCGTTCACCTCCTGAGGCTGACCCAAGAGAGTCATAAATGTAAACAACTCCAGTGCGGATATGGAGCTCACAGAGTACCCAGTGTTTTGTATTTTCATTCATGGGAAAATACACCTGATATATAAAACAAATGCAGGATATTATAAGCTGTTTATAACAGTAGTGGTATATGTACGGTAAGAGTCTGCCAAAATGACCTTTGCAACATCTCGCCAAGCCACAGGGTATGTTGTGCCATCTGAATAAGTGGTAGGCATGTTGCCACCTAGGATTTGATTGCAAAAAGTACACCCTGCCAAAGCCCAATCTGCATCAGCTGGTCTAAACAACCACATCAATTCAACCCATGCATCCAAGTGCTGCGGACAGATAAAGCAAATCAAAACTGTAAACATTCGTTTCATAAGTAACAAAACAAAATAATAAACAAGTGCAGTAGACCAGCTAGGCATCAGGTTTACTCACTAACTCATTAAGCCACCCGCCGGTGCAGTCTTCAACACATGCCAAGGCTACCCAAAAATCCCTATAAGCAATAACCACACCGGAGCCCCAAGGAAACCTATAAAGTAATGGTTCTTTAAGCTTCAAATACTTACGAAGGTAATCAGGAACAGTAACCTTCTTCTTGTTGCATTTTGGGTGTTGTAAAAGTTCCTAAAAAATAAATATATTCAATAACATACACAAAATGATAATGATGTTATTGGATTAACAAACAGAACCTACCTCTACAAACGGTTCAATTGTGGGCGAATAGAATCGACTAACTGGACATGTTCTGGGGTTTCCAGATGTTTCCTGAAAACAAAGTTGAAAGATAAGCAGAAAAAAAAAAGATTCGTTTCAGTTACAATTTAATAAGGTGATGTACATCAGAAAC
>OU343216.1:26724130-26769306 GCA_910596185.1 Chrysanthemum makinoi
TTTGTTTGCTCATTTGGGAGAGGTCTAATTTTATCTGAACGAGGTATGCTTTGAAACCACAAGTTCACATTGTCGTGGTTTTTATACTCGATTTATGTAGCTGCATTACTACGCTTTCACACCTTAGTTTTGTAATATAAACAACTATCCCCATTTGTGCTGATTCAATTCGACCATCTACAAAAAAGACGAGCACGCAGAGGCTTGCCAAAATCTTTCTCATGTACTCGGGCACCTCATGCAATATCCGGCCGACGCGTTGGCAAAGCTGCACTTTAGAAAACCTCATAATCCATCCAGAGCTTCAAATGAAGGACTCGCTCAAATATAAACTACTGTATACATCTTTATCTTTTTTAAAAAGCTTTATTTTCCAAAATGATTCTTCCTTTAATGGTCCAGCAAAATATATACTTTCAAGCAAATTTCTTTAATGTCGTGGTGGACTACACCAAAGGGTATGATAACACATTGAATCTGCCATACAATTTATTTGAAAAGGTGCATTACTCCTATTGTGACTACCTTCAATACCTTATTCTAGGCTATTGTCTGCCAAAAAAGTTGCATTCAGAAAGATTGTACCAACTCATGATCAAGGGCTCTCTAATGAGTCAGTGGACATTGTGTTCAAGAACAACTTTGTGAAGTGCTACTGCGGAACCCATCCTTACTTGAAAAGGGTGTAAAGTTTTTTTAAAAAACATTTGGAAATGAGGAAAGAATTTTTGCTCCAAACTCTATAAAATATGCGACTATAATTCAAGCCCTTTTCAAAGCCATAAACCCCGGTTTTGCATTTTATGCGTATAACTTTACTATTGAAGCTGATGACTTGGTGAACAAAATGCGAATAATTGGCATTCCTCTTTGGCTTGTATGCAATGAGTGAAGTGGCATACATGAAAAGATGGTGGTGGCATCTAAGAAGCAATGTCGCATGAATGGTTTGATTCAATAATAGCACATGTTATTTAGGATTAAAAATGAAAATGTTCGTTTGGAGTTGGTGTGCAGAATGCTATTTTAAAGCCACATGTACGCTAGGTAGATTTTCAGTAAATGTAACTCTTAATACTAATTGTGTTTGTTTCTCGGTGATTCAAAACGTTGGTCATGGATGCTCGACTCATGGAGAAGAAATATGCAACTGATCCTTCTACCAGCAGTACATGGTACGATGTCATCCCAAACAAATGATAACATTTTTGTTTCTTCACACACTTTGAAAGTGTTTAGCTTTGGACATCAGGTAGCTATTCATTTTTGTCATACTTAATTCATTTTTTCTTGGTAATAAATTTTTTCGTCTTTATCGCTCTCTTTTTATTCAAGAGAGACCAACAATGTGCTCTAGAGAGATATGGTTGTAATTTCACCTAATCCAAATGCTTAGACATAATAGCCCATTCAATCGACCGATTTCTTATTTGATTGCTTCCAAAAGGCACTCTTTCTATCGGACCTTCTTTACAAATGGCCTATTGAGTAGATAAAGTCACTGATATCTTTTGAAACACAGCCTTTATGGAGAGAAGTTTAGACAAACCGAAAGGATTGGACATCATAGATATGACTCAGATATGTACTAAATATGTTTTATATGAACTAAGAAATGTCATATGTTACCGAAAAGGGGTAATAAACAAATCTCCATATGCAGAATTTACCAAATGCTCATCTTCAACAATGTCTAGGTTCGTATGGTAGCTTAGTGTCGTAAATTTATATAATTTATATCTTGAATAGACACAAATATGATTCAACTAACTTTATCAGATTTGAAGAGGTTGTTGAGCTTCAACGCCACCAAGCATTTAGTATCAAATGCGAGATTGAAACTAAAACGTTGTCCCGTGATACACCTATGCATGTAATCTTGTGTTCCAACTTCCGAAAACAGCGAAGGACTGAAGTGTCCAAAGTGAGCACAAGATCTACTCAACAAGAATAACAAAGAAGATACAATCATTTATCTTAGAGCCCCAGCCCATTGATTTATATGAGATAAAAGAGTTCCAAATCGAGAAGATGAGTGAAGTCATAGCAATGACATGAGATGGTGTTAATGAAGCATACTTGGTGTCCCTTCTAAAGGCATTAACAAAAATAAAAATTGTTCCATGACTTTACTTTTTGTAATTTTATGATGTATCAAGATATAACCTCGACAATTCTTGAATGCTTGGCTGAAAATGTATGTCGCTTTGTCTGACGTCACTTGGTGCACCTCATAATTGCTTCATCAAGTACGATGATTTACTCTCGTGAAAAGTAATTTTCATTCTTTATATCTTAAAATGTTACGCTAAAGCGAATAGTAAAGTTATATATTTAGTTAATGTTGATATCTGAGTAAACCTTTTTATTTGATCTTAATTAGGTCAGAAGATGTCCATATACGCTACTAACATGATTGAAATAACTCGGATTCCCAAGGTAGAAATGAGCTAACCGGGTTAAATATAAGCACATTGTTATTACGTATAGTGATGAAATCAAAACTCTTAAGATACGCTGGCATTTACGCAGGTAAAATATGAGTTAATTATGTAGGGAAATCGGCGTTGAAAAGGTGGAATTTTATCTTTTGGCCCGTTTATAGACAAAAGAAAATGTAACCCAACGACTCATATTTTATAAGAGAAGGATCGGCTAATATGTGTCACTGAATAAACTAATCGGCTAATAAGAGTCTTTGCCATTATGCTTGGTAAGTTCATTGTATGTTTCTTTTAAACACACTCTCCAGTCATATAATGTATGTGTGAGCTTTAATGTGTTTATATATGATAGATAAAAAACTCAAATATATTTTTATACCTACATACAAGATATTAAGATAAGACATGGCTTCCTGCCGAACACTTTCTATGGGTTTGCGTTTGTTCTCCTAATTCATGTACTCGTTTCAGTAATACTTATATGGTGCGAATTAGACATCCTTTTACAGTGATTTGGGGGTGAGAATATAGAAGTGATTTAGGAAGTCTTCTATTAAAAATACTTTTGGGTGACTTTCAACATGTTCCCTTGTCAGCTATACTTTCATATTTCCCGCTTGTCCCATTAAAAGATAAGACATTTTCGAATAACCTTTTAATAAGTACATGGGTTGAATTCGCCACATCTACTATATTCCTCTGTCTCTACATCTTCACAAGATGATTTTTTTAAATCGCATTGCATAATTGTAGGTGAAACAAAGACGCGGATAGTCCATATGAGGTCCAGTTAACTATCCCAGTGGAGGGTTATCCCATTCAGTTTAGTCTTACAAAAATGTGCGAATACTCCGTTTCTAATCTTACTTCTTTTTGAGATATGGATCACTTTTGCTTGGCTCATGAGGACTAGATCGAAATATCTGATCGTATTTTAAATTTTATTGGCAAGTTAATTTTAGGTGATTCTTTATAAGCATATAAGCTAAAAAAATGTAATACCAAACACCCCCTTAAATTTTTAGCTTTGTCTTTCACAGTTTGATGTTTGCCTCATTTCAAAGGAGTTCAAAACTGAAATTGAATAGTTGATGTTAGTCTTAATATAAAAGGTTATTATTGGCCATAGTGAAACAACCTCTTTCATGAACCCTATAAAACTCGAATTTTTCCATGGGATGTAACTATATGCTATTTGGTTCATTTGCATTGTTAGGCTACTCTTTTACCTTGAACTTCAAATATGTTTTCTCTTTTAATTAAAATTGTAATAAGTCATAGGCTTCCACAAACTAAGAATTATAATTTTAAGTTCATATTACGTACATAACCATAGATGTGTGAATCTAAAACCACAAAATCTTGGCTACAAGGGGTATTTAGATGCGTGTCTACTATGATTACTATGAGCTTGCAGTTATGGTAATGGGTTATGTTCTTAGTATGCACCCTTTAATCTGACTATTTTATTGCTGTAACATTCATAGACGTAGTTTTTGGAATTTTTTGAGCACATATTTTAGAGTAATGCAAGTAAAAAAAATGTTGCTTAAAAATGATAAGCGTTGTACATTGCTACTAGAATGGTTAAGCACTAACTGGTTGAATTATGAGCTACAACCTACTTATATAAGCTGAACATTTATAGTGACTCTAGGTACTTGCTTGACATTATTTTCATGATCATATATACCACATAAGTTACCACATTAAAATGCAGTATACCGTTATATCTCTTCTTACGAAAATATATTTTGGTTTTAACTTATTAAGGATTTTATGCTCTAATCATCTACAAAATTAATATAGAACAATGGATTATATGTGTTTATAACAATATCTTATGTGTTTGTTTTTTGTCTTTTATTTTTTGTGTTTGGGTTCGTAGGTGAAATAGTACGATATGGGTGATTCAATTAGTAGGCATGGTCATCGTGAAAAGGCTCCAAACTAAAAATATTGGATTATGGATATGAGTGGAAAAGCTTGTGAATGTAATTGTGTAAACACATTATATATTATCGAAATTGTTAATAATTTTATATAAAACATATCACATGTTGAATAATGTGGTCACCAAATTCATGCTATATTTGTTCTACTAAATCCTAAAATAAATAATTATAAGTCATACCCATCCATCGGACGGGTTTTGTTACTAGTATATATATATATGTATATATATATATATATATATATATATATATATATATATATATATATATATATATTATTAATTTAAAGTTTCGTTAGGACTAATATATATATATTGGGGTTTCAAAAAAATTATTATCTTATTATTTTATCGATTGGGGTCCAAATTTGTATTGGTCCCAAGTTGGGATTATAAAAAGTTATTAATTTTATCGAGGTTATTATTTTATCGAGTATTAATTTATAAAAGTTTTACTGTATAACTACTTACCTTTATCCCATGACAAACTTTTGACTAAAAAATCCAAATTTGGTCGCCTTTTAGTTGTGTCGCCCAAGAACTTGTGTCGCATTTGATTTATTATCATTTTGGTTCGCGATTAACTTGTGGCGTCGCGTTTTACTTTGGGTCGTGTGTTACTTTTGTGAATTTGAGTCTTGCTAAGTAAATTAAGGTCGCGTTTTGCAAATGTTGCGTGAGAGGTCTAAACTTGTGTCGCGTTTTAAAAAATGGGGGTCGCGTTTTTAAACTTGTGTCGTGTTCTAATGCTACTTAAAAAAAATTGTGTCGCGTAGAAGGTCGCGAAAGACAGGTGTTGGGTTGAAATTTTTTCCTCGAATCTAACGGATGAGAATTAAAAGTTCATTTTGTAAAAAAAAAAAACACCTTATGCGGCGTTTGATTTGATATATAAGTAGTGGTTGTCAGCCGTTTAAAAAATTCTCTGACTTAAAGGTGATATATACAAAGTTTATATACTTGGTGGGTCCACAAAATACCAAGAACCCATATTTACATGAAAAAAAAAACTCCTAACATGTTGACGGAGCTGAAACTTGATACTTTATCTTGTTAAAAAAAAAACTGTAACCTAAAATCACTATTCACATAATCACATTGCATGTTTGAAACCATGATGTAAAAGTTCTTTATTTTGTATTATTTTTCCCCTGTATTTGATTTTATTTATTTTTATCTCACTTTGTAATAATTCTCCCATTAGGGAGAATCCACTTTATCCATTTCAATCTCTGTCATCGAAGGATAAAGGACTAGCATCATTTCTCCATTGGGGAGATACCACTTTTGAAATGAAAGATCAACTCTTCGAAGGGAAAAGCTCAAGTGTGAAATTACAGCTATATTGGCATCGACTATGTCTCTCATCGTTCTCCGGCATGCGAGTTCATTCAGTATCAACTAAATTCATATTTACCTACCACATACGTAACACGAAAACAAAAACTAGATTGTGCAAAGTGCAAACCATCTTTGAAGGAGCCACAAAGAGAAGCCATCGTTCTTTGAGTATTAGCTATGGTACATCAGTACATCACGAATCACAAAAATAAACAACCAAGTTATGACAATTTGATGCAATTTCACTAATCTACGTGAGTAGACTAGCATCTTAGACTATGTGTAATGGTGGTAACACAACGCGTAAAACTTTGACGCATCGTCCCTTATTACACGAGCCCCTCACAACGCGTTGAAAGGAATAAAAAAAAGTAATTATGTTTGTGTGAGCACATTTTCTCATTAAGGATGTTTGATGTGGCGCTCATAAACACGGTCATCACTACATCCGTCTAAACCATCTAAAACTCTCAACTTAGGCTTGTAAGTAACAATGATCAGAGAATTCAAATTTAGCAGCTAAAATTGGCGTCAATATTCGATAAATCTACCATACTAAAAGAAAACAACCGGTCATGCAAATCCATAACGCCACCAGCATATCCCCAACCAAAACTGGAAAAATAGAAAAGCACCAGCAATTAATATAGGCATCACAACTCCTCTAGACAACAGAAGGGTCCAAAAAATCTGGTTTTATACCCACTTTCATTTTAATCTAAACTTCATTTCTTCACCGAAAGGGCCAAAAATACAAAGTTTGTGCTTAGTTTCTGGATTTGCAGACCATCATAAGGAAGAATCCGGTCAATGGATCTGTATCATCTTCAGGGAGTACTACACCACGCTGCTTCTTTCATTGCCTTGTAAAGTGTGGGTCTATAGGCTCCTGTAGTCTATGACCGTCACCTCATCTTCTGGAGCATCTAGGTCTTGGTAGCTGCACATATCAAATATGACCACAGATTAGACCAGTACAAATGCGAATTTAGCATAGCTCTACCATATAGCAGCAAAAGACCAACACAAATGGATTTAGCAGATATATAAAACTGTATAGTTAAAACAAAACTTGCCTTCGTAAACGACGAGGATCCTGTCTAAATGATGGAGGTAAAGCAACCATTGGAGCAGGAGCAGTCATCTGAAGCCGACCTAGCACATTTCTACCACCTCCTTCAAAAGGGGAAGGCCCGCCCTGATCTCGCATCATCCGCATTGCAACTTCAGGAGGAGCAGGGATAAAGGGGCCCAATGGACTACAAATAACAATTGTAAGACGTTAAAACACAACCATTAAAAGGGAAAACACTGAATAAATTGCACATTTTGACCCATTTACTTGACTAAAATGGGCCAAATTAAACATTGGCTAAAATGGAAATGGGTCATAACAGGTTCATAAGCCGCTCAAAGTCTTCTAACAATGAATACAACCTTAGCGTTATTCAGAAATCCATATTATTATTGTAGTAATATTGTTTTTCAAAACATGATCAATGATATAACTACTTTATTAAAAAAATCAATACTTTGGACAAAAAAGTGCGGTGTCACCCAACCCGGCCTAGTGTGTTCCAAAACATACTAATAATGGCCTGATTCCCCATCACCCAACCCACCCGACCTGCCCATTATTCTACCTCTAATGTATGCATCAGACAACTAAATGAAGACCAAGTAAGCTCACCCAGCACCAGGTACAGGCATCAATACTGGAGGTGGAGGAATGTCAGAAGGGAATTGAGCATGAACACCTTGCCCGCTAAAGGAATCAAACATCTGGTCATCATGACCACCACCATCACTCGAGTCAGGATTCTCGCCCTTATCAAATCTATCACCACCGTTGTTTCTGTCTCTGCGGAAATCTCGATCGTCTTTCAATCGATCACCAATACCAGGTCTATGCCTCTGGGGTCTTTCCTTCTGTGAAAAGATTGAAATATCTTATTAAAATATAAAACATGGCAGGCATTGTGTTATCTACTGGTCCAAATGGAATGAAGAAGTTGACAAAAGATGGAAGTATAGCAGTTTTTCATGGTGTGGGGTGTATTATGAGATGCTATTAAATGCATGATGTAATTATAGTTAGTGATTTTATGTTACCATATAATTAGTGATTTTATGTTACCATTAAGAAGGTAGATTTACAATTAAGATGAAAGACATGAATGAATGTTTTGTTATTGCAGAACTCATCACCTAGTTATCAATAAATACAGATAGAAATATACTCCAGCTTTTTGATAAAAACATAGATTAGGAGCTTGCAATAAATTAACAATTATGACAAAAGAACCAATACAGCAGAATGAAACTATACCTGTAACGACTGCTGCATAATAGGTTTCCCGCCAGGTGCATCTTCATCACTGTAGATTTTGAACAAATTTATTATTGCCATTTACAGAAAGGCACATAGAGAACAGAAAGGTGGTATAGAGATGCACTTACTTCATATAGTTTTGGAAATATAGATCTTCGCGGACTTTAGAAGTTACTTCCATCGAAAGTTCAGGGTGCTTCAGCTTTAAATGTTTGAGAACAAACTCAGCAGCATGAAAAAGCTTTGTGCAACCCTTTGCCCCACAACCGTACTTCCATCCATACTTCTCATCCCGAATCTTACGCACAAAGGGATCCAGTGACTCAGCTGCAGCAGCGTCGATTTTTTCCTTTGCGGTCATTATCTCCAATGGATCTAGACCCTTCAATCTCTCCTGCCAATGTGAATCTAGTTTATCTTCCCACTCTATCCCACTAGTTTTGGCATCAGAACTTTTAGATTCTGCCCTAACATGCCTGACACCTTTAGCTTCCCTCTTCTCAGTCATTCCATAATAATCCACACCATGAATGCGCCAAAGATAAGTAATGAGTGTATCTAGTAACTCAACACCCTCGAGACCTTTGACCGCATTTGACCCACGTATGATCACAACTGGGCCATTTGAGCTACTATGAGACTTTTCTCGGTGTGATCTATCATTATCAGCCCTAGATAGCATGTTATCATCTATTCCCTTTTCAAGGTCAAGTTTCTTAACAAGTGCTTGTGCTTGTACAATATCAGTTTGAATCCGCCTATATTCAGAACTAACTGGGTGAGCCTTGGGAGCACTTGAGAATTGATTTGATGAAATCCTTCCATGCCGTCTTTTTTTGCCAACCAAATCTGATTCATCTTCGGAATTAGGAGTACTTGTCTGTCCTGACTTGTAAGAAGATGAAGCAGTAACACCAGGTCCTCTGGTTCATGTAAAAGAGATGTTAGTGATTTATTATTTGTGAAAGGGAAAAAATACCCTGTAAAGGAGCTAATAGCATAGTACTTACAAGTCTAATGAATCATTCTCCAAGTCGAGCAAAAATTCCTTAGCCAACTTTCGAGCAACTTCATTTCTCCTAAGGAAGAGAATGTTCAGATATGAAATAACTAGATTAGAATATTGCAAGCAACTAATATAAAAACAAGATGCCAAGCAAGAATCAGCAGATAAAATCATACTTAATTGTGATACAAACCTTTCAATAACAGAAAGCAAATTTGTGGGGTGATACTTATCTTTCAACCTACATACAAAAGCAAGCATCAGAAGGGGAAAACTTAAATGACCTAAAGTAAGAAAAAAGGGAGGGAGGATGCAAAAGATACCAATCTTCGCCTTTATGGGCATCAAAATAAGCCCGTTTCTGAGTTGATATATACTCTGACTTGTATTCTTGATACCTGCAAAATTGATAAAATTCAATAATCAACGTTCTTAATCACAAAAAAGGTAAAACAAACTTACAGCACAAATACCTATAATATACCTGCGTTCAGCTTCGGATGGCAGAATGTCGTCTTCAAGCTCCTGAATAAACTGCTTATACGACATCAGCCCCTCTCTGTAATGTGAAAAATGACGAGTTAAAACTGTATGCATATAGTAACAACAATTTTATTCTAGTCTACTTAAGAGGTTATCTAGGCCAGAAACCAATGTAAAGAATCAGAAACACATCATTTCCGCAAAAGCAACAACCCGCGGAGCACTATGTGATGTGGTAGTTTGATAAATGCTAACCTGTTAGTATTGGCATGACCATTATAACCGCCGCGACCTGATTCCCAGTCTGCAAAAGCATATAGAAGCTAATATATGAATTTGTTCCATAAGAATGGGGAATTTTTTTATTTGAAAAAAAAAAGGTCATTACAAAAAAATGGTCATTACAATCTTAATTTACAGTTAATGTATGTATGAAGCAGATGCATATCCATCTTCAAGAGAAGTGCAATGGGACGAGCAGGCAGAGCTTGTAAATAACTATGCAATGTGATATCTGCTATAAACTCGGTGTGTTTGCCCATTGACTTACGAAAGAAATCACAGAGGTAAAGCATTACAAAAAGTTGAGCATTTAAAGCATGAAACCAGATAAAATACCATAACCTAATCTAAATTTCACTCAAAACCTTGAAAACATCTAAAGCAGTAAAGCTCACTCAAAACATTAAAAGAAACTTTAGCAGTATTACTCTTCATTCCAAAGGTCAGGATCCATTAACTATTACTACCTAACCACGCATATCATTCCAAAATCAAAAATCCCATTCATTGTCTCTAGTCTTTACCTAACCACGCCCCACAAGAAGAAGGGAGTAAACATAGCAAGAAGTCAAGAACATTTTAGCTACCAGATTTCTGATAAAAACACAGTGTGAGGTAGCTCCTACTTCCTAAAATTACGACAATAAGATAATATGTTGCCGAATGGTACAAAAAAGAGAGCTAGAATAGGAAAGTATATTTGATAATTTGACAATCATTAAAAACGATTTGAAAACGACAACAAATTCAATATATGATTTCTAGCATTGTGTTTCGGAGCCAAATAACAACATTTTCTTGGATTTCTTAAGTACGAATTTTCTACCTGCAGCATCTGAAACATGAGTGATTGACCAAAGTGCTGCTAGGCAATAATGATTTATGGAGTACCACTTCTTGAGCCCATGGTTCCCAATTGATAACAGAAGGTAGCAGATAGAATGGGAGACATCTGAGGGGGAAGCTATCACCTATTTATTGTCCTAACTACGCATTCCATGCGAGGGTTACCCTGTTGCTTAGCAAAGTGTTTATTAGAAGAAATTTTATCTACTTTATACAGCAGTGCAATAGTCAGTATGTTTATTCGTCTAGGCTCTAGCAACTGTAATGCAATGCTCACCAGAAAAGCAAATCTGATAAACCTAAAGCAACACTTCGCCTACAGAAAGATAACATATGGGCTTTTGATAGCAAACAAAACAACAACTACTGGTAAACTTGCTATTTTAAGATTTCTGAAAGGATAGAAGCTGATGAAAGAATTGGTGCTTACCAGGGCCACCTTGGTACCCACCAGATGAACGGCCACCCCTACCACGAGGCCTGTCATCATGATAGCCAGACCTGCCACCCATATCACGTTCATAGCCACCAGGGTGATCATATGCAAACCTGTACCAGCAATAAACAGCGTTATGAGAACCAAAAAGGGGATCTTGAACAAAACAAGCAGCGAGCAGACATTTAACTTCAAATAGGCTCGTTTGCATACTGAAAAAGGTATCCACTCTGTTCCAAGACGAAGCCAAACTAAGTGTAAAATTGATTGCATTGTAACCAGTCTAGTAGACAACCTTGTCCATATATGTTGGATTAGCATATTGCTGAAGAGTATTACAAAAGAACTCAGAAACTACTAGTAGAGCTCACCACTAACCAATATAATCTTTGTTCATATAAAGAACGTACTAATAGATTAAGTCTACAAACAGAACAAGCTAGTAACGGGTGAAACCAGCATATACTTCATTGTATTGGACCAAAGCTCTTCACCACTGATAATTACAAAAGGAAACGGGAAACCTAACCAATCTTTTTTTTATTATGAAAGTGATCAAAAGTAAATACAGTTTTTTTTACCCAAACAGTTTTTTTAATAGTCGCTAAGAGCAAGGCCATCTACTGAGAAGCTGAACTTGTAGGTAACTATATAAGCAGATCAAAGCTATGCATATAGCTCAATGAAGTTAGTTGTATAAACTAAGCTAGTAGGTCCTCACTCCTCAGAAAAGAGGAAATATGTCAAACTTCGGACCATTCATTTAGTGAGTGAAGCCAGGCACCAACGGTAGAGATTTTAAGAACTTTGTTAGATATTTTTTCATTTAATCAGCACATATGAACATAAACATAACTTCTACCTAGAAAACGGCGAGTCTGCACACCTAACTTGCAAATGCAATTATGATAAATTTCTTACCCACAAGTCCATTCACCACCTAAAGAAACTATTATCTTTGTAGTTACAAAGAATTGACTTCTATTGATACACCACACATAGAACCAAACTTAAGAAAATATGTGAGCAGCTTTAAATGTCAGCACCTCCTCATCACATGAGAACACGTTCAGTCTATTGACAACCGAATAACATGTAACAGTGGATAGCAGTGGAAAAATCAAAATGGAAACATAGATGCTCTTGTGATCAATAAAAGACGTGATGTTCTTACAACACTGACCATCAAAAATTGGAGATAAGCATAACATCTATTCTAACAACATCAGCGGCAGTTGTTAAACAGGACGTGTAAGACTACACTGGGCGGTAGGGCGTAAGCCACAGCCCACAGTTACATAACAAATCAATTCTCTTCGCTAATAATGAGACTCCCCTACATCTTCCTCTTGAATTTTATATCAGGAAAAAGTCTAAAATCTGTCTAACTACGAAGAACAGATAATGGACAATGCACAACAGAACAATAAGAATACAATAGAATGTGTACATAAACAAAAGAACCAGTCTTACATATATTGTAAATATCGCCCAACACCCTAAACAAGCCATAACAGAAAACTATTTGGTCACCAAACAGGTGTGAAATTGAAGGACCGCCAGATAATAAGAGTTAAAGCAAACCAACCAAGACTGGAAGCTGTATTACCATAAAGCATGGTGGCACATAATTAATTACTATATGAGGATTGCATTCGCATCACAATGTATCAGTCATGCATGCAAAAGTGCACATAAATAATGCAAATAGGTGACTGGGAGGAAATATACGTACACAGTTATTAATGCTATGTAGAATGCAATGTGAACTGCTTCACGATATGTACCTCATAAGGTGTATCAAACACACTTGCCGAAATGACCATTTAACATCTAACATTTAAATGTATGAAATATTAGAGCTACTTAGGTTTAATTATCAACTGATTTTAGATATTCTGCAAATGGTTCCCAGTGTATAATATCGAAACTGCACTTCCACATATTAGAGGTAAGAGCCGGAAGCGATCCAAAAACAAACTCAATGTCGGGCCATACAATTCGTCCCCCAGATTCTGAAACATTATCAGTACCTCCATTTACAACTTCTAGTCTCTCCTTCAATTAATACTCCACCCCTTCCAAATTATAGAAGCACTTTCCAATGCACTAAGAGTGTTAGAAACAGGAAAGTGCTGATGTAATTTAGAACGGATGGAGTATATCATCTCACGAATCATTATTTAGAGCAACTGAAATGACACTCTCACTCACAATTGAGTATTTAATTTGATGGAATATCACTCACTTGCTGACTCACAATCAAGTATTTTGAACATATTGAATATCACTCTCACTCGCTCACTCACAGTCAAGTAATAAGCTCACTGATAAATCACTCATCCACAAATGGCCGTGTCGTTTCAGAATCGCTTGCAAACTCCTTAATATGAATCAAACGAGTCATAATTAAGAGATACATAACAATGCCATAAGCTCAATCCTGAAAAATCAGTTCTAGCATAAACATAATCAAATATCACAAAATTTTGTTCAAACACATCAGCAATAATCTATTTATATCTAAGTTCAACTAGACCAGATACAAACAAAAAAAAAAGGTCATCATTGATCTATTTATACTCTAAGTTCAAATACATCAAATACAAGCGTAAAATAACCAGCATAATCTATCAAAAAAACTAACCTGCGCGCATCAATCCTACAACTAACCAACTTAAAATATTAAACAAACATCGTATAACGCTTTACAGGCAACAAACCTTCCATCACCAGGTCTAGCTAACTTACAAAATCTGTTCACAACTGAAAACGATCAACCTATGCGCGTTAATCCAGGTCCAACTAACTAACTTGCAAAATTAGTTTACACATATATAATGCAATCGAAAACTATCAACCTAAAGCGCTATAATCCAGATATACTAACTAACTAAGTTCAGCATCAAATATATAATCTAACAAATATACAAACGAGATATCGTAAAACAAATAAATAAAAAGCGAAAAACAGTAAACCTTCTATCACCGCCTCCTCTCGGACTCCCGCGCCTATTATCATATCCACCGTCATCTCTCCTATACCTTTTCTGATACGGAGGCGACCTCCTATCATAACCTCCACCTCTTCGATACGGAGGAGGAGACATCGAGCTTCCACCGCGCCGTTTATACTCAACACGGTGTGGTCCATTAGGTGGAGATCTATTGCTGTTGTTCCGGTGATCGTAATAGTCTGAGCGACGGTTAGGTGGACGGTCGTCGTCGCGTGAGTTGCGGTGACGTGGCGGTGGTGGTGATGGTGACGGTGACGGTGAGTGCGGTGGTGAGTTAGGGTTTTCGGTTGCGGTGCTTTCGGTGGTTTCGTTGTTGGTCCAATCGACCGGCATAGTGGTGGTGGTCATTACTTCTGTCATTTGTGAAAAATTGAAACCCTAGAAATGGTGTGTGTGTTTTGTGTGTGGATTGGATATATATGTAGTAGATGAAGTTGTTTTTTACATCAAGGGTCCTTGTGATTTCGCGTTTCGCGGTTTTGGTCATGTTTTGTATGGAGAATTTTCGAGATTAGAAAGGAAGTGAAAAATAAAAATACAAAGATAAATCTATACTACATATAATAGAAAAACGCATAGTTGTCAGGATCTCGATCCTGATCTTAGGATCTTACGATTTTACGATACTGCAAAGCAAAAACGATACAGATCCTACATAGGATCTTTGTAAGCTTAAGATCTTATAGGATCCCGATCTTGACCATATGATCTTACGATCTAATCCGATCCGATCTTACTTTTCTCGGATTACAAACAAAAAAAACTACAAATTTATGGGTTTTTTGTTTGTAGAATTCAAAAAACAACATGTTAATCTTTTTAAACATTTTATAATCATAATTTAGGACAACATTTATATAAAACATTCATAGTATTTTGTGATTATAATGTATTAGAATTTGTAGATTTGTATAAAATTACATAAACTATTAAGAAATAACATTAGAGTAGGATCTTAAGATCCCGATCCGATCTTACGATTACGATCTTGCAAAAACGAAAACGATCCTAGGTAGGATCTCGATCTTGACAACCTTGGAAAAACGGTCAAACTTTGAAAAATGAAAAATTGAAAGTCAAAGGTGAGAGAAATGTATTGTGTAATTAATACTCTTATTAAAACACCCAATTACTTAAAAGTACAATAATTTATTCACATTGTACAAGTAATTAAAAACATATCTAACAAATTAAAAACAACCAATTAAAACACATCTTACTAAAAAGTATAATAAAATTTTCACAATGTACAATTTAAATAAGTTACAACATAATCCTAATTATAAAATAATTAAACACACTAATTATTTTTATTTTTAAAACACCCTAAAATGAAAAGTACATGTTATTATACACATTATACAACTTAATAAAACACACAAAGCTTCATACAAGCTAACAAGTTGGTGGTACATATAGTTTTGAAAATCGGACCGGACCAACGGGTTCAACCGGGAACCGGTGTCGCCACCGGTTCGGCTAACCAATAACAGCTATCCGAGCACGAACTAGAGAGGACCCGTTGAAACCGATCTAAACTGGTGAATCAGGTCTCATCGAGATCTATTTCTCCGGTTAATCGTCACAGGGTACCATGTTATACTATATATAAAGGAAAAACCGAAAAGTAAAAAGTGAAAAGTTGAAACTATTAATACATATCGAAAACCGGGTTGACCCGGGACGCTTCAAACCCGGTGGGTTGACCCTATTTAATTTGACCCGTTTTGACCCAACCTGTCGGGTTGACTCGGTTTAAATCGACCCGTTTTTCGACGGGAACGGTACAACCGGTTGAACCACCCGGGTTGAACCGGGTTTCAAAACATTATGTTTTATCCCCAAATCTTCAAAATTTTATCATTTTTCGTTTAGAACCCATAAACTTTTTTTTAACATAAAACGATCTGTTGCTATATAAATATATTATATATATAAGTTTTTCTTTAAAAACGATTATAATGTTTTAAAATTAAGAGAAAATATGTGCCCGTTAGTGCACATTTAACTTTTCAATAGGCTAAATACGCCCATTTAAAAAAAATGGGGCTAAATGGGCCCAAATCTTTTACAAAATAGCCAAATTAGCCCATTTTTTTTATTTTGGGTTAATCACATTCATGCTAATTTTGGTACTTGCGTTCTTCTTAACAACGTCACCATTAATCACATCCTTGTTAGTTTTTACGCGATTTGTAATGTGTGTTGTTAGTTTTTATCTCAATGTAATTTTTACTTTCATTTTCATTAAATGTTTTTGTATGTTGTTTGATAGATGTTAATAATTTTATCTAGACTTTAGTTATCGTATAGTACGTTTTCAATTGCACTTTCATCGGTTCACGTTATATTTTAAACGCTACACAAAACACTCACCACAATATCACAAATCATTAATTATCTTATGCTAGAAACAGCTGCCGCTAGGCTCGGGTACTCGTCTAGTGAAATTAAATAAGAAATTCACTAAATTCTGGTATTTTTGATAAAGGGTAAATCATTTGAAAATATAGTTAATTTGACATTTTTTCTCACTGGGTGTAGCTTTTTTTTCTCATTCCATCAATTAAATTACAAAATCTGTCGTTGTGTGTATCCAATGACTTGTTTGACCTGCTCGTCCTACGTGGAGCAGGTTACATGCCACTTTACATTATAGCCTTTATTTATCTTTTATTTTTTGGATCCAAAGTGGATAAACTCACATGGCCACTCAACACTACTTCACTTTATTTATCTCTTCCCACTTTGATAACCATCATTTTCACCAAAGAGAGCTGATATTCACACCAACTTTTTTGATTTTTTCACCACACTCTTTTGGTATTTGACTAATATACCCTTCACTACTAATTTTTTAAAATTTACAACTTCTACCCTTGGCCTAATTTTACCCAGTCTAAACATTCCCGCCTCCTTCCTTTCCCATTCCCGCCCAATATTTATGTGTACAATCCACAACCATCTGCTACGAAATCCCTCCCATTAGATCTGCCATCCCCTTCACCATTGTTGATTCGTAACCACCTTCACCAACAGACCAAGTTATAAATAACGAGGTAAATCTCCTTTGCCATCACCTTCGCCATTGTGTGATTGCTTAGTGAATCCACCAATTAAAGGAATAAGGTTTCATTTTGCTGTTGGGTGCCCATTGTGGCCATGGTCCCATTTTCGGTGTTTGGTATTGCTTTTTTGGTTTGTCCCATGTTTCATGTGGCTGTGTTTTTTAGTGTTAGGAGGTTTTTTTTGCTATTTATTTATGTTTTTTCTGGTTCCCACATGGGCCTTGTGTTGTATTTTTCCCCATTATTGTTTTTTTTTAATAAAAAGTTAGCCTTTCAAAAAAATAATAATGATAAGCATCTTTATATATGATTTGCTTCTCCATGTGCTTTATATGGTTGCCTTCATGATCATTAGTTGATCCAAATATTCAACTTGCTCGAAGTTGTTATGAGTCAATGGCTTTTAGTTGTTCTCAAGATAATACTATATTAGTGATTACTTCATATATCATTTCTTTAGAGTTATATGCTCAGTTAACTGTTAACAAATACTTACTTTTTCACATAGAAGAGTTCAAACGAATCACCAAATGAAAAGATTCAAAATGAGAAAGTTTATCTAGCTAACTCCCGGTTCCAATCACGCGACAAATTATTGAAGGGTGTGCGAGCTTTTTATTCGAGCAAAGGATACGGGTTGTCTATGTAATTCAAAAAAAGACAGGTGGGTGCTATTGAAATGCAACCTTGGTGGTTCCTATCGAGATACAGGAGACATTGTAGATAATCGAACAAGGAGCATAGGAACGCATTTGATTAAATGCCCTTTTAGCATAAAGGGTAAAAATGGAGGTGATGGTGTTTGGGTATTTGAGGCAATAGACTTGACATATAACCATGAGCCATCTACAGACATGTCTGGGCATTCATCTTTTCGTCGTTTGCCACCAGAAAAGGTTGAAAGTGTCAAAGCTATGTCCTTGTGTGGAATACCCCCGAGACAAATTATTTCCTTTTTACGTCAAGAAACCGCATATCTTCCAGTAAACTCTAGAAATATATACAACTTGAAGGCAAAATTCCGCAAAGATGAATTAGGTAATCGGTCAAAGATTACTGCCTTGTTTGATGAGCTTGCAAAAGGTGGATTTTTTTCATGATGTCAAGCATAATCCTCAAGGTCGTATAACTCATTTGTTCATTGCACACCCGTTGTCAATTAAATTGGCAAAAGCTTTCTCTAATATCTTTGTAATGGACTGCACTTACAAAACGAATAGATTTAACATGCCTCTTCTAGATATTATTGGAGTTTCATGCTTCCATACCTCTTTCTACTCCGGGTTTGCTTTTCTTCAAAAAGAGGATAAAGATAGTTATGCATGGGCTTTAAGTACATTTAAAAAGTTTCTTGGAGATGTGAATCAGCCGTCTGTGATTATAACGGATAGAGAATTGGCACTAATGAATGCCATAGAAGAGGTATTTCCGTCAACAACAACTCTTTTGTGTGTTTGGCATATTAATAAGAACGTGTTCGCAAACTGCAAGAATCATTTTGTGATTGCCGAAGAGTTTGATATCTTTATATCAAATTGGAATAACTTGGTATATTCAACAACTAAATCCGACTATGCGAAAGGTTTGGATGATATCGAGTTACTTTATAAAGATAAGAAAGATGCAATTAAGTACATAAGGGAAACATGGTTGCATTGGAAAGAAAAATTTGTTACTGCTTGGACCGATAAACACTTGCATTTGGCTAATCGTGCTTCATCTAGAGCCGAAAGTTCTCATGCGAAACTAAAACTATATTTACAAGCTTCCACCGGTGGGTTTCAAGAAGTGAAACAGAAGATAAGTCAAGCCGTTGAGCATGAATTTAATGAGATTAAAATTAGACTCGCAAGCGAAAAAATTCAAGTCCTTCACAGTTTCAATATGCCTTTTTTTCGAGAGACTCTGTCACATGTGTCTCACTTTACGTTAAAGGAAATACATAAGCAATGGGAAAATCAAAATGTGGTAATATTTTCCTAATATCAGATGTTAAATTGTTTTTAACTTTTTATTTAAGTTTAATTTTTTTAGTTATGTGTTTATATTATTAGGTACAATGGCGCCTTGCACCGGTCATTATACGGCTACCATGGGTCTTCCATGTGCTCACAAAATCAAAGATTGGAACCAAATAGCACTTCCATTGGAGCTTATACATCCACACTGGAGGATCGACACATTATCATTCAATCGTGAAGATGGTTTGCAAAATGATGGGGATAACAAATTTGTTAAGTTGCTCGAAAAGTTGAATTCGAAATATCAAACGTGGCCTCTAAACAAGAAAGATCATGTAGTTTTAATGATTAACCAACTTGTTAACGAATCTAATACCCTCTTTGAGCCGATTATTCAACAACCAAAAGGAAGACCTCGAAAAGCAAAAAAGAATAAGGGTATAACTTCTACAAGACGAGATCCATCAAGATTTGAGATTGTCGAATCGTCAAGTGCACACAATCCATCAAGTTCTACGCGTGTATTTCATAACAACAATGAACCGGCCGATGAATTTAGCTATATCTATCATGATAACGTGTTTGATTTAAATGCAGTTCCAGATTTATGAAGTGCTTACATGCCTGTTTTTCCAAGTAGATTTGGATACCCTTTAATCTCAAATAATGAATCACAAAGTTGGCTTAGGAATTTTGGTGTTGCATTATGAACACATGTAACCTGTGATTGGTAACTATGGTGTGTGATTTGGTTTTTTATTTTACATATGATCTTTGTTTACATAGGTCTACAATGTTAAAGTTTTGATTTGTTGGCTGCAGTTAATATAATATATTGAGGCTTGTATAAAAAATGTTAAGTGTAGAATTAGTTCTTGGAAGAATAAAACTATTGTTTGTGTATAATTAATTCTTGGAAGAATAAAAATTGGCGCCAAATTTGTAGAGATAAAAGACCCAACTCAAAAGGTGAGTTTGTCAAAATTAAAAAAGTTACATGCAAAGGGCATATTAGTCAAATATCACAAGAGTGTGGTGAAACAATAAAAAAGGGTGGTGTGAGTATCAACTCCCTTCACCAAAACCCTAAATCAATGGCTTCTTCTTCTTCCACTTCCAAATCAACTCGAAAGACCATAGAATACTACATCAATGCTACACATTGTGAATGTAAAGATCCATTACCAATCGAAGTACAAATCTCTTGGACCCCAACAAATCCTGGTAGACGATTCAAAGCTTGTCCCATTAATGTAAGATTATTATCTTTAGATTTTATTATACTTCTTTTTCTATATAATGTTCAAGTTGTGAATGTAACACACTTGTTTGGTATGGAGAATTTTCGAGATTAGCAATGAAGTAAAAACTACAATTAAGATAAATGGAATTAAATAAAAAATTCATTAATATAATCCTAAAATATATTTTTTTTTCTTGAAAAAAGCTATAAATAGAAAAGAATTATATTAAATGTAACACACTTGTTTGGTATGGAGAATTTTCGAGATTAGCAATGAAGTAAAAACTACAATTAAGATAAATGGAATTAAATAAGAAATTCATTAATATAATCCTAAAATATATTTTTTTTTCTTGAAAAAAGTTATAAATAGAAAAGAATTATATTATGATAATCTCACTAACCATTTTTATTAACAAGGTACATTTTTCAATAAAACTCTACTTTTAAGCAATTAAGAGAAAAAAGTACACAATAAAAAAAAAAAAAAAAAAAAATCATTTTCCCAACAAAATGATGCAAATGAGGCTAACCAAATTACAATGCCCGCTTCTCTTTATTTCTCCCATAGTTCTCTTCAATTCTCTACTTTTTATATTTTTCTCTACTGAATAAAGGGATTTAATCCAACCCCTTTTCATATTTCTTTTCCCTCTGTGAATGAGAAAATAGTTTAGAATCCGGATCACGCGTGGATATAATGTAGGAAATGATACCGTTTATTGTATTAGATAAATATGGTAAAGATATTTATCTTGTAAGTTACGTATTGTATTATGTAAATGACTCCTTAGTCTATAAAAGGAGGTTCTAGGTTAGATTAGATATACGAATGTTATATATCTAAGGTCGATACACTTCAAGGTTGAAAAACCCTAATACTGTAAGAGTATTCGTATTAATAAATAATATTGAGGTGTTGAATGTTAACTGCTCTTCTTCTTAAGGTTAAGTGTTAAATTCCGCATAATACTTAATAAGTTGTTATTCTAAGTCAGTTTCTATATTAGATCGTTTGCTCAACTGGGATCAACAAGTGGTATCGGAGCTTGTGATCTAGAAACTGTAATCAAGAAGAGGTCAAGTTAAGTTTTGTTCAAGGAAGATAAGATGTCTGACGAAACTCACATGGTGACTGCTTCAAAGGTACCCATGCTCAAGCATGGTGAGTATCAAATCTGGAGAATGCGAATGAGGCAATACATTCGCATGATTGATTATGCTCTCTGGGATGTCGTTGAAAAGGGAGTCACTCTTCCTAAGAAGGGTGAGGATGGCAAAGAAATTACCATTTTTAGTGAAATTGATAAGGCTAAGAGAAAGCTGGAGATCAAGGCTCACAGTATTCTCTCCACGGGAATACCCAATGATTATGCTTTGGATTTTGAACAATATGAATCTGCTAAAGAGTTACTGGATGCTCTTGAGACAAGGTTTGTGGTAATGAAGCCACTAAGAAGTCCAGGATGAATATGCTCAAGCATCAATTTGAAACCTTCACGCTTCTTAGTGGAGAAAAGATTGATGGTACATACAATAGACTTCAAAACTTATCACCAACCAAGTCAAGTAGATTATAAGGTTCTTCAAGAAGATATTAATTTGAAGTTCATTAGAGTTTATCATCCGAATGGGCTATTCATAAAATTGTGTGGAGAAATAAGGTGGACTTTGATAAGATGACTCTGGACAATCTCTTCAACAACTTGAAGGTTTATGAGTCCGAGAATAAATTTGCTAATGCATCTTCTGCTAATCAAAACATTGCTTTTGTATCCACTAATCACAAGAGCCCACAAGATGTATCCATTGCTGCCTATGGTATAACCACGGCTATTGCAAACAATACCACTGTTAGTGATAATGTCAATGATGGTGCAATTTGTGCTTTTCTCGGCGATTTAACTACTAGTGTTACCGTGTTGAATCAAGATCTGGATCAAATTGATCCCGATGATCTTGAAGAGATTAATCTTCAATGGCAAATGGCAATGTTGACTCTCCAAGCAAGGAAGTTTCGGAGGAGGACTGGAAGACAAGTTAAATATGATGGTCAAAGGAGAGCAGGGTTCGACAAAAGCAAGATGGAGTGCTTTAACCGCAAGAAGAAGGGTCACTTTGCAAGGGAATGTCGAGCTCCTAAGAGGATTGAAGGTGTTAAGAAGATCATCAAGAGTCCGCTCCTTCTTCAGCATTGGTGGCTCAAGATGGTCTTGGTGATTATGATTGGAGTGATCAGATTGAAGAAGGACCCAATGCAGCTTTTCTTGCTAGTGAAGCTTCAAAAGAGCATAACTTTGCTCTTATGGCTTATTCTTCATCTTCTGGTTCAATTCGAGGTATCTAATGAGTCTGCTTGTTCTTTTAAATCATGTCATGATAACTTAGAATCTCAAAAAGCTATCAATGAGAGTATGAGGAAAGAAGTAGAAAGACTAACTATGGATAACTTAGGTTATAGAGTTGGTCTAGAGAGTGTGGAAGAGAAGCTTAAATACTGTATTAAATGTGAGTTTGAGTATGTAGATAAGATCAATATATTAGGTGGTGAAATTGATCTTAAAAATAGAGAGATTAAAAAGCTTAAAGAGAAACTTGAACTAGCAGAGAGTGCAAAACAAAAGGCCCTAGATGAAAAAGAAAAACATGTTGTTAGGGTAGCTAAAACACAATTTGCTTCTGATCTGGTTCATAAATCTATAGAGAGTCATCTAATGCAGAAGGGTTCTGGGATAGGATACAACAATATGCCACCACCCACTCTTATGCAACATGCACCACCTGCTAAAGAACTGTCATTTAGTAGTGAATTCAGTTTTAACAAACCTGTTGAAGGAATAAATAAGACTGAAACACCTAAGATAAGTTCTGTTACGTCATCTGATGCTCCCATCATTGAAGATTGGGAATCGATTCGAGGAAGATAGTAAAGTATCAACACAGCCTGAAAAGTTAGAACCTCTTAAGAAAGTTGACACTAGACAACCTAACCTTGTACCTAGATTTGGAGCTCAAATAACTAAGAAAGTGGTAGAATACAAGGAAGTACCTAGGGAACAAATGAAACGATATATACCTAGGGGCAATCAGAGAAACTTTAATGGTCTAATATCTAATAGGTTAGGTAATGAGTTTCAATGTGTCAAGAAAGCTTGTTATAATTGTGGTAGTTTTGAGCATTTACAAAGAAATTGTTATAAAAACAGACCACCAGTGTGGAATCATTGGAGGAGGGTAAATCACCAAAACTTTTCAAAGAAAACAAACCCTCATCCTAACAAAAACATGATTCCTAGAGCAGTGTTAATGAGGAATAGGAATACAAAATCAATTGTCACTGCTTCTCCCAAATGGGTTCCAACCACTCCTAAGCAAAGTGTAAACACGGCTAAGCAAAATCAAACCACCGATAAGCCAAAAATCACCACAGATAACAAAGAAGTTTTAAAAATTCCAAAGGTGATAACCGATACAGTGGTTGGAAATCATTTTTATGTTGTTAAGGCCTCAGCTAGTTGGCAATGGAAACCTAAGACCAAGGTTTTACATCATGTCAACTGTGCATCAATGGACCTAAACAAATTTGATTATATTGATGCACAAGGCAGACCCAAGTCAGTATTCGCTTGGGTCCACAAAAGGAACTAATCTGTTTAATTTCATGTGCAGGGCAATCTACAAGATGAGCTAAAAGACAAAGGAGTTTTTGATAGTGGTTGCTCGGGCACATGACTTGGGATGGGAGCAACCTGGAAGATTTTGAAGCTTTTGATGGAGGATATGTGGCATTTGGCAATGATCCAAAGGGAGGAAAGATACTTGGAAGAGGCACAATCAGAACAGGAATTTGGACTTTGAAAAAGTCTATTTGGTACAGGGACTTAAGTACAATTTATTCAGTGTTTCTCAAATGTGTGATAAGAAAAACTGGGTACTTTTTGGTGAAAATGAGTGTGTGGTGTTGTCTCCTGAGTTTAAGATGCCCGATGAGAAGTTTATACAACTTAGGGTACCTAGGAAGGAAAATATATATTGTTTTGATCTTAAAGATGTAATTCCTAATAGGTCCTTAACTTGTTTATTTGCTAAAGCATCTGTGGATGAGTCTAAGTTATGGCATAGAAGATTAGGTCACCTCAATTACAAAACAATCAATAAACCGGTTAAAGGGAACTTAATGAGAGGGTTACCTTCTAAGGTTTTTGAGTGTAAGGAACTGTGTGTGGCCTGTCAAAAAGGAAAACAACATAGAGCTTCTTGTAAGTCCAAAACTGTCAACACCATTACACAACCAATCGCTTATGCTTCATATGGAATTATTTGGACCTACTTTTGTCAAGAGTTTGAACCATAAGCAGTATTGCCTAGTTATCACTGATGATTATAGTAGATTTTCTTGGGTTTACTTTTTGGTTGCTAAGAGTGAAACTAGTGAGGTTCTCAAGAGTTTCATTACTAAGATAGAAAATCTAGTAAATCATAAGGTAAAGATAATCGGATGTGATAATGGAACTGAGTTTAAGAATGCTGTAATGAATCAGTTTTGTGTAGATAAAGGTATAGAAAGACAGTTTAGTGTTGCTAGAACACCACAACAAAATGGTGTAGCCGAAAGGAAAAATAGGACACTAATTGAGGCTGCTAGGACAATGTTGTCAGAATCTAAGTTACCAACTACCTTTTGGGTGAAGTGTAGGAACCGCATGTTATGTGCAGAGTAGAAGTAAGGTAGTGAAGCCTCATAACAAGACCCCCTATGAGCTGTTACATGATAGGAAGCCAATGATTGCTTTCCTAAAACCTTTTGGGTGTCCTGTTACTATCTTGAATACCATCGACTACCTAGGCAAGTTTCAAGAAAAAGCAGATGATGGATACTTTTTAGGTTACTCTTCAAATAGTAAAGCCTTTAGAGTATACAATAGGAGGTCTAAAATTGTTGAAGAGAACTTACATGTTCAATTCAGTGAAAAGACTCCTTGTGTTGAGAGCAAAGGACCAGAATGGCTGTTTAACATTGATATGCTAACCAAATCTATGAATTATGAGCCTATCATTGCAGGAACTTCCACTAATGTTGATGCAGGTACTCAAAAGAATTCTGGTGCAGAAGCAATTTCTAAGGAAGCTGATTCTCCTCAAGAGTTCTATCTGTTTGAAAAGTGGAAAGCTAGTTCAGTCTCACCCATCATTGATAAGCAAGGTCCCACTGATGATGATGTCTTGAATAATGGAGGCAATGTTGATCATCATCAAGATAAGGATGAGTTATTGAAAGATAATTCAGTGTTGGTAGAAGAAATTGAAAAGAAGAAAAAGCGTCTAAGCGCGGATAAGTCAAACATAAGCACTGATAGAGTTAATACAACCACTGCTAAGCCAACAACTTCTACCACTGTCATTACAAGTGAAATCCCTACTGTAAGTACTGATAGTAGTACTTTCTTTGGACCACATGCAAAGCCATTACATGGTGAAGAGGAGTATCCACATGATCCCGATATGCCTGCTTTGATTGAAATTGATACTCCTAATGATGATGAAGACATGGATGATTTCTTCAATGCTGATTTAACTAACTTGGAACATGTCATTCATGAAAGTCCTGTTACCTCAACAAGGATTCACAAGATTCATCCCAAGGAAAAAATACTTGGAAATTTGAATACTCCAGTTCAAACAAGAAGCAAGGTTAAGAACACTGAACCCTTTCCTGAACATGGGTTCTTTGCAAGATCACTTCACAAAAGAAATAGTCATAAAGATCTACAAAATTGCTTGTTTGCTTGTTTTCTGTCTCAAAAGGAGCCCAAAAGAGTTGAAGAAGCATTATCTGAAGAAGGATGGGTAGAATCAATGCAAGAGGAGCTTCTTTAGTTCAAACTTCAAGAGGTTTGGACATTGGTCGAACTTCCAAATGGTAAGAGGGCTATTGGGACAAAATGGGTGTTCAGAAACAAAAGGGATGAAAGAGGTATTGTTATGAGGAACAAGTCAAGGTTGGTTGCTCAAGGATACACACAAACTGAAGGCTTGGATTATGATGAAGTGTTTGCTCCAGTTGCAAGAATTGAGGCTATTAGATTGTTTTTAGCTTATGCTTCATTCAAAAATTTTGTTGTGTATCAGATGGATGTTAAAAGTGCATTTTTGTATGGCACAATTGATGAGGAGGTTTATGTTTGTCAACCTCCCGGTTTTGAAGATCCTGATCATCCTGACAAGCTCTACAGGGTGAGGAAGGCTATGTATGGTTTGCATCAAGCTCCTAGGGCATGGTATGAGTGCATGTCCACTTATTTGATGGACAATGGGTTTAAAAGAGGACTGATTGATAAAACTTTGTTCATAAGGAAGCACAAAGATGATATTTTATTGGTTCAGTTTATGTAGATGACATCATCTTTGGCTCAACCAATAAAGAGCTATGCAAAGATTTTGAAAAGCTTATGCATGATAAGTTTCAGATGTGTTCTATGGGAGAACTCACTTTCTTTTTGGGGCTACAGGTTCAACAAAGGACTGATGGTATCTTCATTAGTCAAGATAAGTATGTAGCAGATGTTTTGAAGAAGTTTAGATTTCAGGATGTGAAGAGTGCTAGTACACCAATGGAGACTCGAAACCATTGCTACCTGATGATGGAAGTACCAGAGTTGATCAAAAGTTGTATAGGTCCATGATTGGATCTTTGATGTATCTCACTGCATCTAGGCCAAATATAATGTTCTCAGTATGTGTGTGTGCAAGATTTCAAGTCACACCTAATTCATCACACATGAATGCTGTTAAGAGAATTTTTAGGTATCTTAAGGGTCATCCTAAATTGGGCCTTTGGTACTCAAAGGATTCTCCTTTTGACTTGGTGGCCTACACAGATAGTGACTATGCCGGTGCTAGTTTGGATAGGAAGTCTACAACTGGAGGATGTCAGTTTTTGGGAAGCAGACTTATTTCATAGCAGTGTAAAAAGCAAACTATTGTGGCAAATTCTACAACCGTTTGAATATGTGGCTGCTGCTAGTTGCTGTGGTCAAGTTCTATGGATTCAGAATCAATTGTTGGACTTTGGGTACAATTTTATGCATACTAAGATTTACATTGATAATAATAGTACAATATGCATCATTAAAAATCCTGTTTTACATTCTAGAACTAAACATATTGAGATAAGACATCATTTTATTAGAGATTGTAATGAGAAAAGGTTGATTCAAATGGTAAAAATCCATACTGATTTCAATGTTGCTGATCTACTCACCAAAGCTTTTGATGTGGGGAGGTTTCAGTATCTTGTTGTTAGTATTGGAATGATTAATCTCTAAATTCTCAAATTGTTTTGTACCAGTTTGTATATGTATTGAACTATTATTATGTAATCTTAGTTTTGCTATTTTTGTTTCTAACCACTGATAGTTTGTTTCTAACCATTGATAGTTTGGTTCAAACCACTGCTAGTTGTCCTGTTTTCACTAACCATTTTGCAGATACAAGAAAGATCATTATAGATGTAAAAGAAGTACTGAAGTTCATTGTTCATACATTCAAAACAGTTTACAGCTTACAGCTTACAATGCAACTTCAAGTGCAAATTAAAAGACTACTTCTATACATGATTTCCTATTACTATACTTGCTCACATAGTTCCTTCCAGTTGCTGGATATGCATTTGTCATGTGCATGACCAGTACAACGAAGAAGCTAAGGATCAAAATGGGAAGGATGGATTGATGAAAACGAAGATGATGACGATGACCACAGTAGATGAAGCACGAAGGACATAGTCATATCATACTTGCATCTGCTGGTTTCACCAAAAAGCATCATTCCATTTTCCTTTTTCCCTTCCCCCTTACAATATGTGAAGCAGCACCACAACCTGGTGCTGGTAGACCAAGAACCACCTCTCTGTTGTTTGGGAGTGGTGGGTTTCTTGCTCGTGGTCTTGTTTGGGGTTGGGATGATGAAGGTTGGGGTTTGAAGTTCTCTTCTTTGAGGAGTCATCGAGTCCTCATGCATCACTTGGATCCATCACACTATCATCTTCAGATGATGGAAGAAATGGGGATTTTCTTGGTCTTGTTTCTTGTGGAGGGAGGTAAAGCCGCCATGGGTTAGTGTCTTCTTCTGATGATGATGAGGGTGAGGAGGTTGTTAGATCAACAACTTCTGGTTTATTCCAACTAGGGTTCCACATGGTGATTGGAGTTGATTGTGGATTTTGGAGTACTTAGGGTTTTGATGTTAATTGGTGTGTGCGTTATATGAGTTTTGGGTTCTTTTATAAGCAGAGTAATGGGCTTTGGAAGTAAATGAGGGGCAGGTTAAATGTGGTTGAGGAGTTAATGCGATTCTTGGGTATTGGACTGATATTAATCCAAACAGTTGACCATATTGACTTACCTGTTCTAACTACGGATAGGTTATTTGGATCCCCTGATGGCTTTTTCTAACCACTGATAACCATAACCTTCTTCTCTGTGTTTGTTTTGTGTTTTTATCTTGCAGGTATGAAGGATTTGTGTACATAGGAGCTGATGTGTTAGCTACTTGTGTTTGTTTAAAATAAATAAATAAATAAATAAATAAATAAATTGTGTAATCCTTCATATTTTTGTGAGATCTCCTTTTCTTAACACAGATTTGCTTTCTATAACTCTTGGAAGTCTGGTTGAAGTGCTACTTTCTAACCACGGATGGTTACTGTCTAAACGCTGATAACTGTTCTGCAACCGCGGATAGCATTTCGTTAGAGTTGGATACTACAGGGGTGCTTGGGTAACTTTTGAAAAAGTATATTATTTCCCCCAAATCACGGATGGATCATTTCTTTGACCTTCAAACCACTTCTATTGGCGCTCTTATTAACCCTAATAACTTATCTTTGCCTAATTCACAAAACCCACTTCATAACCATCATTCATCACAATGGCTGAAAAGTTTTCCACTTCACATAACCTTGTTGCTATTCTCACAAAGAATGATCAATCTGAAGGGTTTCATCAAATGATTGATTTTCTTGTTCACAGTCCTATTCACTATGCCTTAACTGTTACACCAACCATTTTTAAAGCCTACATACATCTGGAGGAATGCTAAGCTAGAAAAGGTTGATGGAGTAGATGTGTTTCGCACTGTTGTGGATGAGAAGGCTATTTCTGTTTCTGAGGAGATCATTAGGGATGTTTTAAAGTTTGATGATGCTGATGGTGTTGATAATCTTTCAGATGTTGAGATTGTGGCTGGTTTGGAAAGATTAGGTTATACCCACAGAGGTGATAAGGTACAGTATTTTAAGTGTTTGTTTTCAAAACAATGGAAGTTTCTTATTCACACCTTATTGATGTGTATGAGTAATAAGACCACGGGATTTAATGACTTTCCTTCCAAAATTGCTACTGCTATTATTTGTTTGTCTGATAGAAGAAAGTTCAATTGGTCTAAGATGATCTATGAGGGGCTAGTTCAAAACATTAGGAAAAAGGGTAAATATTATTTGTATCCTAGGTTTGTTCAGTTGATTGTGGAAATTCAAATAGAGGAGCCTGTTGAGCATACTCAGGAGTATGAAGTAAATCATATGCTTTCTAAGGTTTTTGCACATATGAGGAATCAGCCACAAAATGTAAACATTATAGATGTTCCTTTATTTCCTCATATGATTTCTTTGTCCACTGATCATGAGTTTGATGAGGATTCTACTCCAATCAAAACCACTGCGATGCAACTCTACTCCCTCGATAGAATACCTCAGTAACTGCTGATAGTGTATCTCAACCCATTTCTAGTCAATCTCAAACCACTAATACAACCATTGTTTTCACTAGGAGATTGAAGGGCACTGAGCTACCTCAAGCTAGTGCTAGTGGTGTTGCTCATGAGGCTGTCACAGGTGGTGAAGGTGACATGATTGGAAGGGCTTCCACTACTGATACATGCTTAGATGCTGGTCAGGATAGCGGAAACATTAATAAGACCCAACCTTTGGCAACTCCTAATGTGGAGCGTTCCTTGGAACTTAACACAGGTGGAGGAATCCCTAGCCACTTGGCTAATACAGGTTGCATAGATGTTCAGTGCTCGGTCCGATGCTATGTTTTCTATATCCAAGGATTCACCTCTCGGAGCGTTCACACAGCCGAAGTGATGAGGATAGGTTGGAACCTGAACATGAATTGACGGATTCTGAGTTTGTACACGATGACTTTTCCAATGATCCACCTCTCGGACCAGTTCACACAGGTCGAAGTGGGGAGGATATTCTTGAACGCTTAAATGAATTGACGGCTAAATGTACCAAGATGGAGGAGACGATCTCGAATCTCAAGGAATTGGCTGGGTTTCATGAAAAGGATATTAGGCGCTTGAAGCACAGGGTTTTGGTTTTGGAGAAGATGAAAAGGCCTGGGCTTGCTGCTTTACGGAAGCTACGGAAAAAGAAGGTGGCCTCCTCTTCAGCTCTGAATATGAAGGATGTATCCAAACAGGGGAGGAGTGAAGGCATGAATTCAGGGGAGGCTGTTAATGTATCTATGGAAGAAGATGTTGATAGTGGAGATCAAACATTTTTGGTATCTGATAACGATGGGAATGAGGCAATTCTTGAAAATGTGAAGAAAGTTGTAGAAGATGTACATAACACAAACACTGATGGTATGTCTGAAACCACGGTTAGTACACTTCTAACCACGATGCCAGAATGACATGGCAACTATAAATACTACAACTATACCTACTACAATCATACCCACTGCTATTATAACCACTTCCACTATTGTCACAACTCTCTCTGTATCACTACCTAAGTCTAAAGAAGTTGAGAAAGAAGCTGCTAGTATATTGATAAATCTAAGCAAAACTTCATATATTTCTACACCTGTGATATCTGTTCAATCTACTGCAACAAAACCCAAACCCAAAGGAAAAACTTTAGTTATTGGTGAACCTCTAAAGAAGAAGATGGTTCAATCTGATGTTGGAAAAGGTAAAGGGGTTGCAGCATCGAGTTGAAGTTTAAATCCAGAGCAGAACAAGAAGCTTATGATGCAGAGTTTGTAAAGAATATGGTTGCTGAAGAACAAGAAGCGTTAGAGAAAAGAAAGAAGAAAGAAGAGGAAGCTAGTCAGAGAATGTTAGCTATATGGTATGAATCACAAAACTTTCTTCAAGCTTCTCAACAAATACATGATGAATATACTGCACAAGAATGGAATTTGTTGGATGATAAGGAAAAAGCTAGGCTTTTGGGTGAATGGGCAAGAAAGGTTGGTAAAGAAAGGAAGCAAGTTATAAGAAAGAAACCTCTTTCAATGGCACAGATAAGGAATGTATTAATGAAAATTATTAAGAATTCGTGCATTCACATTTCAAAATCTTAGTAAATTTTCATTTGAAAGAATTCTTGAGATTTATGAAAGATGTATGAAGATTAATCATGATGATTATTGTCCAATGAATTCTGAGAAGGAAGAAGAGTGGATTAAGAAGCATGATGAGTGGATGCAAAGTAAAAGAAAGAGAAAATCTGAGATTCAAGAGACATCTGATTCTAAAAGATTGAAAGAAGTTGCAGATGTTAATCAAATTGTTTCTTATGAGTTTAAGCTTAATGATGGAAGTGAAGGAGTTTGGAAAATTCAAAGACTCAACAATGAAGTTTATGAGTATAATAAATTTTCACAAATGCTTCAGTATTTTGAAAGGGATGATTTGATGAATCTTTGGAGACTTTACAAGAATAAGTTTGGTGAAGTATATCCAAATGATTATCATGAGAGACTGGTCTATTATAATTTGAAGATTTTATTTGAACCAACTCATAATGAACCTGAATGGAAAGGAATCTACAATGGTACTGTAACAAGATGGTTTTTATATCAAACTTGTGGAGTTCATGTTTTAACTGCTCCTGGAAAAGTTATTCACATGCTTGTAGAAGGTGATTATCCTCAGTTGAATAAGTCTCCGTGAATTATTGCTCGATGTTGAAACCTGGTATTATCAAGATGCTATTACCCTATGATGGTCAAGCCTATGATTTGTTGAAGAAATATGAGACAATTCTAAATCTCATAAGTGTTTGGCTACATCCTCCATTTCAGATGTTTTGAGCTTAAAGGAAACTTGAGAATTCTTTTGGAATGTATCAAGTTTAGGGGAGGATTGTTGGGTTTTTGGTTCCTTGAATCATGAATTACTTTAAGTACTGGAACCACGGACAGGTTTGATATAACCACGACGAAGTATGTAACCCGATAAAGACAACCACGGCTAGTAGTAGTGTGTAACCACGGATGATATATTGTAACCAATGCTAGTGTTTTGTATAGTCGGTTTAGTTTATTTATTAGATAAATATGGTAAAGATATTTATCTTGTAGGTTACGTATTGTATTATGTAAAGGACTCCTTAGTCTATAAAAGGAGGTTCTAGGTTAGATTAGATATACGAATGTTATATATCTAAGGTCGATACACTTCAAGGTTGAAAAACCCTAATACTGTAAGAGTATTCGTATTAATAAATAATATTGAGGTGTTGAATGTTAACTGTTCTTCTTCTTAAGGTTAAGTGTTAAATTCCGCATAATACTTAATAAGTTGTTATTCTAAGTCAGTTTCTATATTAGATCGTTTGCTCAACTGGGATCAACAGAACGTGAACTAGATTGTAGCCCAAGGTAAAATATCCACATGTCGTGAGAACGAGCATGAATGATTCTGCAGTTTCTTACATGGAACATTTCATGGAATGACATAATTAAATGAAGTAATCTAATACTACCTTGAATTTGAGTATTCGTTGAATGACTTAAATATATGTAGTAAATATTAACTTGAAATATGAATTGAAACCCGAGGTGGTGTTCATAATTACTTTAATTATAAATGTTTATGATTTTGTAAAGTCATAAACATGAAGTCTTTTAATACAAGACTTACAATATAAAGTAAGACGTTAACTTGCTATGTTTTAAGACATATGCATGAAGTCAATGAGTTGATCAATGACTTATAACGTATAGTGGGATTATAACTAATATGTCTTTTGACTTGGTCAAAAATATTTGTGTTATAATACATGCAATTGACTTGGTAATTCTATTGTACCATTAAGTTTTACTTTGTTGGTAAATAGGTAAGCCAAAAGAGTAGATGGTTATCTAAAATATTGTTAGATTTTCTTACAATATTAATTCTAAGGAAATACCATAGTTTTATGGTATGTTCTGTTAGAAGAATCAAAATCCATTGGCATTATGTGATTCAAGATAACTATAGTTTCTTCCAAAAGTTATCAAGGTTAGTAGATTGAGTATAGATTGAATATACTCACTAAGACTCCAACCTAGAAGATTAATAAGACACCATTTGTTTATGGAATGTGATGAATCACATTAAGTCTTATAAATGAAGTTCTGAATTTGTTAAACTACTTATAGAGTGAGTTGTAACAAACTAATGTTAGGAACTGTCAATGTTTTTTGTAATATCCCAAAAGAGAACAATGTATTGTTGCTCTACTTGCTAAACTATTTAAAGGTAATCTTAAAATTTTTAAAGGCAAGTGGGAGTTTTGTTTAGATCTTGAAAGATTGAATTACAAAATACATAATCTTCTAAAATGCACTGGCAAATATCATGATGAGGCTAAACATGAAAATGATAGACCTTAATATGATGGAATTGTCATTCATAGATCCGTAAGGATATCTCAGATATTTAATATGCTGAGGAATATGAGTTACAGGATCATGGTAAGCCTGTTAATCATAATGATAAATTTACCAAATGTTGAATTGTTGAAAATCAATCATACTATGAATGTAGAGATGCTGTCCATAAAGATAATCAACTTTAGATACTTGGTTTATCTTAATAATGAAAATGAGTTTCTTCAAATGATGGAAACCCCAAAGGGTTTAAATCTTTGTTTAGAAATCATATGGACAATATTGTACATGTATTTAATGTATGTCTAGTGATAATAATATCAATCATACTTAAGCAATTAACTATGATTGAATATTCTTTCCTATATACATTAAATAGAAGTATAAAGATTATAATTGTCATACTTGGTTTCATTGATATGAAATTTTGACAATGAATATCAAAACTCTTTGTTGTGAAATTACTTTTGCGAGGACGATGAGTAATACAAAGAAGTTTTATGAATTCAAATAATCTTTGGAAATGTACAAACTGCAAGAATCCATGAATGGATATATGCAAGCATCTAGGAGATGTTTCTTATGTTTAATATTAAATCCATGTTTGATTTAATAATTAAAATAAGATTGCTCATAAGTATTCCTGAAAGCTAGTGGGAGTATTATTTATTTTTTCTTAAATCTTATATGTTGTATGGGCAACTACATTCCACTGAAATTAAGTTTTAGTTGGGAATGAAGCTTCGTTTGTAAGATTTGGAAATAATATATGCAACTTTGGAATATATGTTTATTATTATAAACATATGCGGTAAATAAATGAGTCAAATAGAACATGATAAATACATATCTTTGACAAGATAGATGAGATCTTAAAGTTTAACTTGAAGATTCATCATGAACATCATGTTGTGTATAAAGTTGTTGTGTCATGCTTGATTACAAGATGATTTGACAACATTGAAAGTTGTTAGTGTAATAAATATTTTAAAGGAATATGTTCGGATTTAGAATCACATTCCACAATCTGGAGATGCTCCTAGATTCTATGGATGATTATATGCCAATTGTTTCATAATTGTCATTGCCAACAAACTTGAGTTTTGGTAGGCACCAACATTACGCTAGAACTGTTCAAAAGTTTACGGATATTTAAAGAGCATATTGTTGTACATAATGATGCTAGTATAATTGAGATGACACTCAATTCTAGTCACGGTATCCTTGATGATGACCATGTTGACTAGTTATGCTCAACTAAGAGCATAGTTGCATTATACATTAAAGAATAAAGAATACTTTAAACTTTAAAAGTTTTGAAAGATGATTGTCATATAAAGGTGGTTCAGGTTGTCACGCACCTTATGGAATAATATGACAATATCAAGATATGTGTAAACACATACAAGAAATTCACTTATTGAATTTTTGAAATAAGTATTCTCAAAATTCTTATAGATCAAAGTTAGTTGAAATTATGCCTTGTCGACAAGTATGAGATGCATGACTTGTGGCAAAATTCATTAACTAAGAATTATCATGCATTGATCTATTTAGTATTTGGATAAAAGGATATTGTAAATATTATTATTGAAATGAAATAAAGTATTTTGTTATGTTTATTATTCATTTATTATGATGTTATCCTATATTTGCATGTTTAAATCCTTGAATAACTTATGTTATTCTAAATAGTCCGTTGTCGATCAATAACATGGGAATGATATTGAATTAAGACAAATCTGAGTATTAGTGTCACACCCCCAATTTACCTGTTTTGCAGCGGAATGGAATTCCTGGGGATTGACTGTCATAGCATCACAATCACAGTTATATTGAACGACCTAAAGTGTCGTTTGGAAAATACATCGTTTGATTTAATAAAACAATCAGAGTTTACAAAGATAGGTCCCAATTGAAAATCATCTTGTGCGGAAATAAGTTTGTTACAATTCAAACGATGTTTTATAGTTTATAAAACCCAAGTGAGACGCGTCGTCATCTCGACTCCATGATGTGTCCAAATGCATGCCATGAAGTGTATGTCTTAGATACCTGAGATAAAACATGCTAAAAAGTGTCAACACAAAGGTTGAGTGAGTTCATAGAGTTTGAATTGAAATGTAAAGACTTTCAAAATCGTTTATGTAGCAAAGGCATTGTAAATCCACTCAGTTCCAAGTCCCGCCCATACAAAACTTGCAACCTGTGTGTTCACAACCCACTGCCCGAATATGTAGAGTTGATGTTCAAGTGCATGATGTCAAATGAATTCACATAATAGTGCATGGCTCAATGTATCGAAATCGTTTATGCAGCAAAAGCATTGTAAATCGTTGAAATGTAAAGACTATCAAAATCGATTATGTAGCAAAGGCATTGTAAATCCACTCAGTTCCAAGTCCCGCCCATACAAAACTTGCAACCTGTGTGTTCACAACCCACTGCCAGAATGTGTATAGTTGAGGTTCAAATGAATATGAGTGTGGTTCAAATCGTTCCAAGACCATTAGTTCATGATATTACCAAGACCATTAGCTCAATGAATATACCAAGACCATTAGCTCAATGAATATACCAAGACCATTAGCTCAATGAATGTACCAAGACCATTAGACCAATGAATATAACAAGTCCGTTAGCTCAATGAATATACCAAGACCGTTAGACCAATGAATATAACAAGTCCGTTAGCTCAATGAATATACCAAGACCGTTAGACCAATGAATATAACAAGTCCGTTAGCTCAATGAATATACCAAGACCGTTAGACCAATGAATATAATATGGAAATTCTAAGTATGGCAAAACTGTTACTACGCATGACTAAGCATTCAGTTCGGCTAAACATATGATTTGCAAATAGTCATGAATGTAATAAAAATAGTCGAGCATGTATCTCCCCCAAAACAGTTATGAAAACAATTAAAAGTAGGGGCCATGAAACTCACGGTTATTCATATAAGTTAAAGTACTTGTGAAAGTAAATGAAAACAGTTTGAGCATGTATCTCCCCCAAAAGTAGTATAAAAACAATTAAAAGTGGGGCTATGAAAACTCACCTGTTGCAATGATTACGATGACAAAAGTGGGTACACTGAAATATAGCGTGATACGTAAATCTTGACCTATGATGAATGATATGACATGTAATGAGTTGCAATGTAATGTTATGCATGCATTTCGTATGTTATTTATACCATTTGCGAGTTTTGAAAATATTACTCATCGTCGAAAAATACTCTCTTGACGTCTTGACCATTCAAAAATGACTTTACAAGTTTTTACGTCAAAATGTCATCCTACAATGATTTAATAATGATTTTTGGTGAAATTTCCACTTTTCGTCGCAAAACAATGTCGTCGGAATATTCATGAAATTAACAAAAATGGCTTTGGAAAACTAGTCGTAAAACGGTGTACGTCGATCGTTAGAGAACGAACTCGACTGTTTTGGAAAGTTTGTATCGATATCTAAAAGTTTCAGTTCAGGAGTTTTCGTCCAAAAGGTCTCTAACATAAAGATATTAGGGGTTAAAGATGGTGATTTTAGTTACCGTAACACTTATCTCGTAAAAATAATATAGTTTTTCTAAAAATAATAGTTACGGCAAGTTTATGAAAACGTGTATATCTTAGTCGTTTCAAATCCGTTTTCTACGTATTATACGTCCTTAGCTTCGTATCAAAGTATACTAATATGTTTTTGATAAGTCGAAATAATTTGTAAAGCTTAGGACTCGTTTTTGACTCGTACAAAACTAAAATAGGTTGCTGAAATTTCAGAAAATATATATTTCGTCGTCAAACTTGAAAAATTCATAACTTCTTCGTTATAACTCCGTTTTAATCCGTTCAAGCGGCCACGGATTCGTTTTAAAGTATATTTTCTAAATATCTAGGCCAAAAATTCGTGCCTACTGTCGGATTTTCCAGAAAAACAAAATAAGAACAGACCACTTTTAATACTTGTCGAAAATAGTTTTTCTCGTACTAAACCTATTCCAATCCCTTCAAATCAACTCCAAAACTATTCTAATCCTACCATACACCTTCTTAGGGTGTCATGGGTTCCTAGACATCATCAAGACCAAAGTATAACAAGGGAATAATTATAGGATGACCTTATATATATAAAACTCTAAAAATCATGTAAAAATGGTATAAACAACCCAAGTCTTGCATGTTTGCTCCAAATATGAAGAAATAAATATGAAATGAAAGTGAAAGATATAAAATGAAAGAAATATGCTTACAAGCTACTATGATGAGGTGCAAAGAACAAAGGTTTAACCTAAACACCCTAGGTTTTTATTTCAAAACCTTAATAAGAGTGTAATCTAGATTGTTAATCTTGATCTTGTAAAAATTTTTGTGATCCCTTCTAGCTTCTTGTGATGAACCGGTTTTGAGAGAGAATACCCAAGAGAAAGAAAAACTTTACTAACTAGTGTGATTTTTGTTGTGAATGAATGAAAGAATAAAGGCAACTTGGAGTATAAAACAATACTATCAAGAAAATGTTTGCCAACATAATAAATGTATACCCTCCCCTTAGGGCCGGTCTTTGGGGGATTATGTTTCTCAATTTTTTTTTTTTTTCATTTTATTATGTATAATATTTGTTAAAATGTAAGTATAATGTACATGTAACATTACTTGTAAGATTTAATATACATTTGTGTGTTTAAGGTAATTTTAGGTGAAAGTAAATTTTTAATAGATCCAAGTAGAGTATAATGATATCATAAAAATTGTAAAAATACATTCCTTGTGAAATTTGAGTGATATAATAATTGCCGTGTAGTTTTTGAGAAAAGTGTCGTAATAATATAACTTTAACGATTTATATTCAAAATAAATTCAAAACACTAGTTAAGCTCAAAATATAGTTTTTATAAACTAAATGTAAGTTTAAAATACATCGGGATCATTTTTGAAAGTAACGGATTAAATATTTAAAATAATAACTCACGCGATAACGTTTATTTAATATAAAAATTTACGCGTTAAATGTGAAATGAACTGTCATGAATGAACTATCATGATGCAAATGATGTCAATGAAATGTAGACTAATCTTAGTCCATATGAAATGTACGTGATGTTATGATCATGAATTCGCCGCTAAACCTTTAAGGTTACGCGAATTTGGAACACGTAAACCAAGTTTACGATAAATGTTGAAATAGTGAAGCAAGAATTGTTTCGAGAAATGACCTGAAAGTACGGGTTGTCACATTCGCCCATCCAAAAAGGAATTCAGTCCCTGAATTCAGTTCGGCTGGTCTCGGGTTTAGGGTTTGATGTGGCAAGCTTTCCCATTCTCGAGCAAAACCCTCAAAAGACTTTTAGGTAACCGATTTTTACTTAATCCCACAACTCATCAAACAAGAACTGTCATACGATTAGGCTAAATCGGTTTAGGTAACAACTTGTTTCTAGCTCGATCTTTGCAACTCATCAAACAAGAACTGCCACGCGGATCAAACTGGAAACAAGTGGTTTGAAGAAAATCTTTTGAAAATTTGGCTCGATTACGGAATTGCTTACTCATATAAGCCTACTACTCCCTTCATTGCATGATTCTTCCTGAATTAGACATAGGTGATCAGGCTATGTATAATTTAGGAGTAACTATGCAATGCTTGGACTAATCGACTCATATGTTGTTTGGTGTTGAGTCAACTGATGTTAAAATTGTGATGAACATCGAGGAGAGAAGACATGGAGAAGTGTCGTTAAAATGATAGTTGAAGTAAAAAGAATGAAAATCCTCGTAAATGATAACAAATCGGAAAGAAAATAAAGTACGATAGATGAGAATATTTTACAACGAGTGGTTTATCAAACAGAAATACATCTTAGGTTATAAAGATTCGGATACGAGGGAAAACATAAACTTAGTACGACATAGTACATAAGGAGAAATAAGACTGTTAGTTTCCGAACTTCTTCAGTCTTCCGCGTCGTTGATACCTTGACGAGCTCCTCCTCTTCCTTCTAACATATATACATTCCCATGAGCACCTTCAACTGGTTGACCTTGGTTTTGAGGACATTGGTTCCGATAGTGTCCTTGCTCCCGCATCGTAACATGTAACCATGGCCTTGACTCTACAATTCCTGGCAAGGTGTCCCAGCTTGTTACACTTGTAGCACTTAGCAGGACAAAGACCCGTGTGATGATACTTACATCGATTACATAGTGGTAGGTTCCAAGATAACCTCTCGCCTTCTATTGGCGCAGCAACATATACTATTGCAGTTTCTTGCCCTCTTTCTCTGTTGATGATGGTTAGTGTTACGGTTTTGGTTGTTGTTGTTATAATCTCCTTGGTCGTTTTCCCATTTCCTTTTGTTGTTGTTGAGTTGGTTATCGTCGTTGTTGTTGTTGTTTTGGTTATTGTGGTAGTTGGTGCGGTTGTTGGTATTGTTGTTACGGTTGGTGTTGTTGGTGTTGCCCCTCTTTACTACTTGTGCCATGAGCTTTTGAGACAATCTAATAGCTTCCTCAATCGTTATGTCGTCAAGAAGTCACATCGCCTTGAATAATCTCGGGAAGTCCTTCAATGAAAACCTCCAGTAGCTTCTCATTATCCGAAACCATAGATGGGCATAACACGGCCAATTCTTGGAACCTTCGAATATAAGTATCAATGTCGTACCCAATAGTTTCCAACTCATAGAATTCGGTCTCCAACTTCTTCACTTCCGTACGAGGACAAAACTTCTTTGTTACTAAACCCTTGAATTGCTCCCAAGTAAGCTTGAAAGCATTCTCCATTCCCATCGGTTGAGCATATGAGTTCCACCATGACAATGCTCCATCCAGTAATGTACTCGTAGCAAATTTGACCTTGCCGCCATCCGGACAGTTACATAGCAAAAACACCGATTCCAATTTTTCAAACCATCGAACCATGGCAGTGGCTCCTTCGGTACCTCTAAACTTCGTGGGATCTCCACTTTTGAAATCCTTATACGAACAGGTTTTAATTCCGGATCCTCCTGCATTTCCATAGAATAAAGCAAGCCTTGCGGCTACAACAGCAGTCAGCGGCCTCTAAGCAGCAGCAGCAGCCATACCGTTCCCTTTCAGTTCTTAAAGCATCGGCTATGCTATCATTCACCAACTTTTGAATAGCCGCTTGGGTCATTTCAACTGTGGCTTTCTTCGGTGCCATATCTTCTTCAAAACAAGAGGAAATGTGAGACGTAGCAAAATCCTGTTAATAATAGACGCTCCAAAGAAATGTGATAAGAATGATAAGTTTGAGGTTATCTTTCAAAATGATCGACGGTTTCCTACTTAAATGGGTTATGATGTGTCGTAAGTGTTTCAAATGTATAATGGTTTAGTAACTTAGTGTGTGAATAGAGTGTAACTCGACATATTAGTGGTGAAACAAAGGAGTGAGAGTGACTTCGCCCTCTTTAAAGGTTCATCTCGGCATTCGTCGTTATCGATAATGAATCAGCTGATATAAAAAAAAATTGTGATAGGGAATGACAAGGAATTCTCCACGTTAGAGTATGAGGAAGAGATAATGGGATGGGTAATTAAAGGCATCTATGTGACAATCGCTGTGAAATGAAAGTGAATAACTCGAAAAATGTACGTATAAATCGCATGCAAAGTGAACATGCACTTGTGATGAAATGATGAGATGCTATGATGATGTAGTTATAGTCTAGGGTCAATGATGCAACCTAGTTCTCTATAATCAAGCTCGATGCCAATCTGTCACACCCCCAATTTACTGTTTTGCACGGAATGGAATTCTGGGATTGACCGTCATTGCATCACAATCACAGTTATATTGAACGACCTAAAGTGTCGTTTGGAAAATACATCGCTTGATTTAATAAAACAATCAGAGTTTACAAAGATAGGTCCCAATTGAAAATCATCTTGTGCGGAAATAAGTTTGTTACAATTCAAACGATGTTTTATAGTTTATAAAACCCAAGTGAGACGCGTCGTCATCTCGACTCCATGATGTGTCCAAATGCATGCCATGAAGTGTATGTCTTAGATACCTGAGATAAAACATGCTAAAAAGTGTCAACACAAAGGTTGAGTGAGTTCATAGAGTTTGAATTGAAATGTAAAGACTTTCAAAATCGTTTATGTAGCAAAGGCATCAGTAATCCACTCGCCCAAGTCCGCCCATACAAAACTTGCAACCTGTGTGTTCACAACCCACGCCGAATATGTAGAGTTAACATTCAAGTGCATGATGTCAAATGAATTCACATAATAGTGCATGGCTCAATGTATCGAAATCGTTTATGCAAAGAAAGCATTGTAAATCGTTGATATGTAAAGACTATCAAAATCGATTATGTAGCAAAGGCATTGTAAATCCACTCAGTTCCAAGTCCCGCCCATACAAAACTTGCAACCTGTGTGTTCACAACCCACTGCCAGAATGTGTATAGTTGAGGTTCAAATGAATATGAGTGTGGTTCAAATCGTTCCAAGACCATTAGTTCATGATATTACCAAGACCATTAGCTCAATGAATATACCAAGACCATTAGCTCAATGAATATACCAAGACCATTAGCTCAATGAATATACCAAGACCATTAGACCAATGAATATAACAAGTCCGTTAGCTCAATGAATATACCAAGACCGTTAGACCAATGAATATAACAAGTCCGTTAGCTCAATGAATATACCAAGACCGTTAGACCAATGAATATAACAAGTCCGTTAGCTCAATGAATATACCAAGACCGTTAGACCAATGAATATAATATGGAAATTTAAGTATGGCAAAAAAGTTACTACGCATGACTAAGCATTCAGCTTCCTAAACATATGATTTGCAAATAGTCATGAATGTAATAAAATAGTCGAGCATGTATCTCCCCCAAAACAGTTATGAAAACAATTAAAAGCAGGGGCTATGAAAACTCACGGTTATTCATATAAGTTAAAGTACTTGTGAAAGTAAATGAAAACAGTTTGAGCATGTATCTCCCCCAAAAGTAGTATGAAAACAATTAAAAGAGTAGGGGCTATGACTCACCTGTTGCAATGATTACGATGACAAAAGTGGGTACACTGAAATATAGCGTGATACGTAAATCTTGACCTATGATGAATGATATGACATGTAATGAGTTGCAATGTAATGTTATGCATGCATTTCGTATGTTATTTATACCATTTGCGAGTTTTGAAAATATTACTCATCGTCGAAAAATACTCTCTTACGCTTGACCATTCAAAAATGACTTTACAAGTTTTACGCCAAAATGTCATCCTACAATGTTTTAATAATGATTTGTGGTGAAATTTCCACTTTTCGTCGCAAAACAATGTCGTCGGAATATTCATGAAATTAACAAAAATGGCTTTGGAAAACTAGTCGTAAAACGGTGTACGCCGATCGTTAGAGAACGAACTCGACTGTTTTGGAAAGTTTGTATCGATATCTAAAAGTTTCAGTCAGAGTTTTCGTCCAAAAGGTCTCTAACATAAAGATATTAGGGGTTAAAGATGGTGATTTTAGTTACCGTAACACTTATCTCGTAAAAATAATATAGTTTTTCTAAAAATAATAGTTACGCCAAGTTTATGAAAACGTGTATATCTTAGTCGTTTCAAATCCGCTTTCTACGTATTATACGTCCTTAGCTTCGTATCAAAGTATACTAATATGTTTTTGATAAGTCGAAATAATTTGTAAAGCTTAGGACTCGTTTTTGACTCGTACAAAACTAAAATAGGTTGCTGAAATTTCGAAAATATATATTTCGTCGTCAAACTTGAAAATTCATAACTTCTTCGTTATAACTCCGTTTTAATCCGTTCAAGCGGCCACGGATTCGTTTTAAAGTATATTTTCTAAATATCTAGGCCAAAAATTCGTGCCTACTGTCGGATTTTCCAGAAAAACAAAATAAGAACAGACCACTTTTAATACTTGTCGAAAATAGTTTTTCTCGTACTAAACCTATTCCAATCCCTTCAAATCAACTCCAAAACTATTCTAATCCTACCATACACCTTCTTAGGGTGTCATGGGTTCCTAGACATCATCAAGACCAAAGTATAACAAGGGAATAATTATAGGATGACCTTATATATATAAAACTCTAAAAATCATGTAAAAATGGTATAAACAACCCAAGTCTTGCATGTTTGCTCCAAATATGAAGAAATAAATATGAAATGAAAGTGAAAGATATAAAATGAAAGAAATATGCTTACAAGCTACTATGATGAGGTGCAAAGAACAAAGGTTTAACCTAAACACCCTAGGTTTTTATTTCAAAACCTTAATAAGAGTGTAATCTAGATTGTTAATCTTGATCTTGTAAAAATTTTTGTGATCCCTTCTAGCTTCTTGTGATGAACCGGTTTTGAGAGAGAATACCCAAGAGAAAGAAAAACTTTACTAACTAGTGTGATTTTTGTTGTGAATGAATGAAAGAATAAAGGCAACTTGGAGTATAAAACAATACTATCAAGAAAATGTTTGCCAACACAATAAATGTATACCCTCCCCTTAGGGCCGGTCTTTGGGGGATTATGTTTCTCAATTTTTTTTTTTTTTTTTTTTCATTTTATTATGTATAATATTTGTTAAAATGTAAGTATAATGTACATGTAACATTACTTGTAAGATTTAATATACATTTGTGTGTTTAAGGTAATTTTAGGTGAAAGTAAATTTTTAATAGATCCAAGTAGAGTATAATGATATCATAAAAATTGTAAAAATACATTCCTTGTGAAATTTGAGTGATATAATAATTGTCGTGTAGTTTTTGAGAAAAGTGTCGTAATAATATAACTTTAACGATTTATATTCAAAATAAATTCAAAACACTAGTTAAGCTCAAAATATAGTTTTTATAAACTAAATGTAAGTTTAAAATACATCGGGATCATTTTTGAAAGTAACGGATTAAATATTTAAAATAATAACTCACGCGATAACGTTTATTTAATATAAAATTTACGCGTTAAATGTGAAATGAACTGTCATGAATGAACTATCATGATGCAAATGATGTCAATGAAATGTAGACTAATCTTAGTCCATATGAAATGTACGTGATGTTAT
>OU343216.1:26769406-26800326 GCA_910596185.1 Chrysanthemum makinoi
TTCATTACTAAACCCTTAGTTCAAATATCTAGTTACTTGCATGGTTGCTGTTTATCCATATATTTTGTACAATAATTGGGACAACTGGGACTCATGGGTAAAAAGTAATATTTTGTGGAGTAATGGGAAAGAACGAAAAATTCAAATTCCCTTTATTTACGTTATTAAATACTCCAAGTGTTTTGATCTTTTCAAATCGGGTCAATTAGTGTTAGAGAAATAAAAACTCAAGCATGGAGATGCTCCTATAAATCCCTTATATTTTGATGTTATCATAGAGGATGGTGGAGTAAAAAGGTATGAAAAAAAAATCGAAAAAAGTGAGTGTTAAAAAAAATGAAAAAATGAAGAAAAAATACGGGCTACCATCCTACATCTATCCTTATGTTTATGGTTTTAAATTTATGTTTGTTTTGTTTCAAGTTATCTAGTTTAGTGAGTCGAGTCTTGGCTCAGCAATGCTACGCTTTACATGCTTGTAACATAAGATTTTTGACTTGCCACCACTAAATATCCCCTATCCAACAAAACCCTTTGTTTCCCTACCCTAAGCCTAACGTTACAACCCTTGTAGACCTCCCTCTTAGATAGTTGTTCCTAGGTGCTTACCAAAAGCGGTGGAGGTTTGATCTAGTCTCAAGTCGATGGTAATCTATGTACTATGCCAGGTAATGAGTGTTTATCTACCATTTCCATTCATATTATATTTCATATAAACCCGAGAGATGAGAGAATCCAAACACCACTTGTGAGGTGCTAGTATATAATTTTCGTGCTTGTTATGACTATTGTGGTGCTTTTACTTGTTGTAAACTATTTTAAACCAATGCTTCAGGCCCTCTAACTTATAAATTGATTGGTCAAAAGCACATTTGCTTGAGGACAAGCAAATACCAAGTGTAGGGATATTTGATAAGGATTTAAAACATGCTTAGGGGTCATTTAAGCCCTATTTCAACATATTTTACATCCGCATCGCTTAATTTCGTTCCTTTTTTACTTTTTAGGTCTTTTGGAAGCAAAATGTCGGAATGAAGCACATTGGGACGAAAAGGAGCAAATACATGAAGAAAATGGCAAAGTCAAGATCGAAGCCACTCAAGACTAATCAACAGAACCTGACGGCGTCCCATCCAAAGGGTGACGCCGTCCCTCTATGAAGACTTGATCAAAACATGCACGAGACGGCTCAGTGAAAATTCTGGTCATATAACCTGACGGCGTCACGCTTTAAATATAAAGGGCATCACTCACAGTACAATCATCAAAATCACCATCACCACCAAAATCTCCAAAGCTTGTACCTATAGAACTTGTGGGAAACTAGAAGGGGGGTTGTATAGTTTTACCGATTAAAACTTTGTTTTAAACTATTTAGATTGACTTCTGTCAATCTATTTAATGTGTGTGTTGGATGTTGATAGATAAGCGTATAAATAAGTAATGCAAAGATAAAGAGTAGGAAACACAAAACCACATCACAAGTATTTATAGTGATTCGGCTACAAGGACACCTTTCTTGCCCTACTCCACTCCCCGAGTTTCCCACTCGAGTTCGTAGTAACTACACAACACAAGCTCTTAATCATGAGAAGCCTTCACAACATCGCCTACTCTTTATCCGTACAATTAGACAATCGAAGTTCTTCCAATGAGGTAGAACCAAACCTATCATAACGTCGCCTACACTTTATCTGGTACAAGGCTAGATACCGAGTTTCATTGCAAAGGAGGAACTACTACACAACACTACACCAATACACAACAACCCAAAATGAGACACACTCCTTATTACAACATCATAAGGATATCACTATCCTTTAACCCAAACTAACTATCTTGTACGTCGATGCACCATATCGATTGTACACCATTGGCACCTTTCACTAATGTCTTTGACACGACCCTTTGGCACCTTTCACTAATGCCTTCGACACGACCCTTTGGCACCTTTCACTAATGCCTTCGACACGACCCTTTGGCACCTTTCACTAATGCCTTGACACCCTTTGGCACCCTTCATTAATGCCTTCGACACGGAACTTCGGCACCTTTCACTAATGCCTTCGACACGGACCTTCGGCACCATTCATTAACGCCTTTACCACAACACATCTAGGGAGAGAGGAAAGAACTATCAACAAGATAACTTCAGTAGTCTTGATGATGACGAAGCTTTGCAACCCATGGACTTGAGCTTGCTCGACTTCAAGAGGTGGTGATCTCGCCTTTAAGAGGAACCTAGAGAATCACACAAACACAAAACTACATAGAAAGATCATTTGGATATGAGGTTAGAGAGTTTACAATACTAAGAGAGAGTATGTGTAAAAGGGGTGAGTTGCAAGAGAGAAATGGCTCACTATTTATAGGCAATTTTCTCTACTATTCCTGAATTCTACCTGATCCTCCCCGAGGGATCCTGCTAGTGCAATCCAAAGGATCCGCCAGTCTGGGTCAGCTTAAGTCCGGATTTTGGGTTGCAAACCGGGTTATGGGTTATGGGTTATGGGTTATGAACCATGGGTTATACAAGATGCAATGTATCTAGACATTGGATCATGGGTCATGGGTCATGGATCGGATAATACCCAACATGACTTCATGCATGATGTCATGCAATGGGTCATGGGTTATGGATCAAGATCCATGGGTATGGGTCATGTACTTTGGGTTTTACCCAACTACATTCAATGTATCTAGTAAATGGGTCAAGTACTTAGATTTTTTACCCATTACAATATAAGTATGCACATTTCCATATTATGTAAATACTAGTTGTTACACATATGTATTTCTATAAAATGTAAACACTATTACTTGTTTAGTATTTTATATGAAAATGTAAGTTTGTTAGTAAACTATTTGCTCAAACCATTTACGTATTTTATTTGTTTCGTTAAAATGATTTTACGTTTGTTATCGATAAAACAATAGAAGATCGTAAAATATAAATAAACATTTTTACGGCTTATTTGTATTAACAGAACTCTTCTCAACTCCACCAACATCTCCAAATCCATTATTAGATGACCTAGAAGACCTACCTCCTAGGCCCGCAAATCCGCCACCACTTCCATCATTCGGAACCATTGAGCGCATCGCTCATGAACCACCAAGACCATCATTTAAACCAAACTCCCCTTTGGAACCGAGACCTCGTCTCTTTCACCCAATCCACCATGAAATTCATGGGCCATTATATGGAGACCATGCTCTACCACCTACATCCTTTTCTCCTCATCTTGATGACATTGATGAGTCAATGTGGGAAGACCACCCACAATCTCAAATGGAGATACAAGCTCATCTAGAAAACTTCCATGCCTTTTCAAATATGGTGGATTCTCACCTAAATGAGGCTTTGCAAATGTAAAATGCTTTTCTTTCATCCCTCATCACTCCATCAAATACCAACAACACTTCCACCAACGTTTCACCACCTCATAATGATCCTACTCTCCTACCTAGACACGGTTGTTCCATTGCGCGACCACATCTTAGCTTAAAGGACCCTAATCATGGTCCACTTAGGTTACAAGATGAGATGAGGTTCATCCTCAATCACATCCTTGAGCGTATTAATGCTCTTTCTCATCCTCCTCCTCAATAGGATGGTTCTTGCATTATTTTTAGGACTTTTTTAATTTCTAAGTTATTGTTTTTCTAGGAGTTTTTTTATTTTTCTAATTTTTAGGATTTCTTTTATGTATCAACATCCCCATTGTGTTCCATTTTATGACTTCTAAGTCATAAAAATTTCAACAAATGAATGGTGTTTATTATATGGTTGTTGGTAATTACTTGTTAGTTGGAATTACTTGTATACATGTGATGATGAATGTTACTAACCTTTCTTTTGTAGCTTTTCACAATCCATGTATCTTTCTCTGGGCACCCAATTAAGGGGGAGCATTGGCCAAAGGGGAGAATATGGCTCGGGCTCATTGCATTTTTCGCCTCGCCTATTCTTTTTGTTTCGACAAAAAGGGGGAGAATATTATTGAACTTGATCATTGACTTTCAAAAGTCAAAATGTTAAAGACCAAATAATTGGATAAACTAGTCATAAGATAAAATAAGCTTTTCATTGTCAACTTTATCTAACTAACTACTTCTTCCAAGTTCAAATTAATCTCATATTTTTATAACTCTTGTACATCTTTACATCTTTGATAAAAATAAAATTTATGTTTTGTCCTCAACAAAAAGGAGGAGATTGTTACAAATATCGGCCTAAAACGTTATTTATAGTTTATGATCTTTACCTTGTTTTGTTAACGACAAAAGTAAATTTCATTTTTGTAAAGTATAAAGCTTGTCAAGATTAATAGACATTAAAACAAGCTTTTCTTAAATAAAGTCTTCATCACTTAAGCATTTACATCTTATCACATTTTGATTAGCTATGTATCAATTAATATTGATATTCTTCTAAACTATAATGTGCATCAACATTTTTAGAACAAGTATGTTTAGTTCCTTAAACATAACATTACACATGTATTTACTTATAACATATTAATTCTAAAAATAGAAAACAACATATTACATCATGGCTTGCATCACATTGGAAACCTTTGAAAGATTTCATAGAATATTTTGGTTAGATATTCACTCATCATATCTTACATGATCTTGGAGAGATTTGGGTGATCTTGGAAAGATTTTTTGTGATCTTTACTGTCAGACTGACGGAACCAAAAATTAACAAGAGCGGAACCCATTTTATGGTTCCGCCCGCCCCGTGGTCTTGCTGCATAATCAATTTCTAAATAGCAAAGAAACCCAAGTTGTTTTCTCATCACTTATTAGCATAAAAACATAAATTCTCTCTTATATTACATCTAACTCAATTTCATTCTAGTGATCATCTTTTGTAGCAAAGAAGATCAAGGCATAATCAAGCTTCAACAATTAGTTGAAAGGCTTGTTTGTTTTGTTGTTATGTGATCTATTATTGTTCATACATCATTGTTGTACCAAACCATCTTAAACCTCTAAGTGTGAGTGGTTAGTATTTTAGTCCTCAAAATACATAGTGTGTTGAGAGGGTTTACCCTTGTAAAAGAACTCGACATCTAGCTGGTCGAAATATTGTGTGTTTAATGCGGTAAAGGTTTTCTCCACGTTAAATGAGCTTGTTAGTGAAGATGACTCGAGTTGGAGACTCGGAGTGATTGAGCAAGGAAAAAAAGAGTCCTTGTATGTAGACCGAACCACTATAAACAACTTTGTCGTGGTTTGATTGTTTCTTTCCTTTCTTACTTATTATATATTGCTTGCATATTATTTATTCTTCACTAACACATCTTTTATTTATATTGATTGATCTTACAATAAGTTTTCAAAACAAAATAAGATTTTAAACGGTAAAACTATTCACCCCCCCCCCTTCTAGTTTTCCACAATGACTCGACATCGAACCTTGATCGTCTTTAAGCCAGATTATCGGCCATGGGTGCAGCTTTCAAATACCGTTCTTGGTATTTTTTGCCCATCAAGATACTAACCTCGATCAAACTACCTTTTTTCAACCAAATCAACTCATAAGGGTTTGTATCTATGGTTTTTGAAAAATCAACACTTAAAGTAGTTTGGATCATCGAAGAGCAAAGATCATTGGCCACAACTACAACGTAATCGATGTTGTCTTCTTCCTTCTTCGTCATCAATAACATCTTTAATATCGGTATCATAAACTGGAAATGATTCCTATTTCACCAACATGTACCAAATAGGTTCATCTTGGTTCTCTCCTTCTTCTTGAAAACTTGGAAAATTGTTAACAATATGATACTCCTCATCCTCCCCTACATCCCAGAAAATTGGTACATATTTGATTTCTTTGCAAACAAAGGATTATCATGGTGGTCACCATGAATCCCGGGATTGTATGGAGCATTACCGATGAACTCGTGACTCGAAATTCTTATCCCAAGACTACATAAGGAACCATGATAGTTTGAAGGGACCTTACCGATGCACCCAGGGATCTCAACTCGTAACCTGAGCCTACATAAGGTTTCCTTCCGAACATCTCCATGGTGATTTCCACGATCACAAACATACACAAATGAATTTTCCTAGTTTAGGGTTTCCCATGCCCATTTAGATCCGGTCTTCTCCTGTCGACGTTCAAGTTCTTGATCCGATGCTTGAGGCTTGCAATTCATCCACGTGATCCGCTCAGGTTCTTGTCCCAGGCAAAAGAATCTCAATCCAATTATTAAATTATTTTATATTTCTACATATTGTAAACATTTTTTTAACAACCATTTACTGCATGTTAACTATCTTATACTAAAATCAAATGCTTTTCCTAAAAGACAAAAGAAAAAGAAATAAGTAAGCAAATAATTTTTTGAAGGGTTATGGTACAAACAAGTTACTAAAGTTTTCAAAAAATTTGTCCTAAGTTACTAAAGTTTCATTTTGTTCACTCAGGTATTAAACTTTGAAACTTTGTTCACTTAGGTTACTGAATTTATAAAAATATAAGTTCAGGTTATCGAACTTTGAAAGTTTGTTCACTCAGGTTACTGAACTTATCAAAAAATATACATACGGGATACTCGGAGTAACACTGAATTTATCGAAGTGTATGCTTCCAAAAGTTCAGTAACCTAAATAAACAAAATGAAACTATAGTAACTTAGTTCAAATTTTTGAAAAACTTTAATAATTTTTTTTACATAACCTTTTTTTTGAAATATTAAATTGGCTGTCCCATGCAAAGGTGAATTCCACTTTGGCGTCTCTGATGACGTATAGTCTATATTCGGGTCACGAACCCGACCAAGGCCCAATACTAATAAGCCCTGCACGAACTGGGCTACGCCGATAAGTATTTAGGCCCACGAAGGCCCAAACCCAATGTTATTTACGTAACACGATATCATATATATCCTAATTATGGAGATAATTATTCCCCAACCTACTTAGGCGGGATACGCCAAAGGTTGAGGAACACGAAACCAACAAGGATTTCGTGTATATAAAAGGAATCTTATCCTCGTACGATCTACAAACCCTAACTCTCCTTTAACCCTAAACCGATTACTTACTCTCACCCCGGAGGATAATCGTGGGAGACAATCCCACGATAAGCCTAACGGTATTTTGCCTTTAGTGCCTGTGTCTCAAGCAACAATCATCATTGGTAACAGAGCCGATTCAAACAAGGAACGCTTCAACTTTTGTATCAATAAGTGGCGCCATCCGTGGGACCATTCACTAAGAACTAAGAACTAGAATGACGAAGCATGGAAATCACCGATCGCAGCGCATCTTACCTAAAAAGTCGCTAATCGATCGCCTTCTAAGCAAACTTCGGGACAAACTGTGTTGATAAAACCGTGATCGTGCCAGATTTGGTCTTTCCTTTAGTGGAACCACGCCGGGAAAACCCGTGCCATCAGAACTACCGCTAGCGCAGGAGACCCACTGCGCAATCCTTTTGCCACTCCATTCCAAACTGCGGTGGAGACAAACTTCACAAAGCACTACGTCGAGCAAAAATAAGAGCATAGTGGTGGAAACTCGATACTTCTACCTAGAAGGGGGTTAGGTCGTATCCGAAGCTGCATCTAGTTCGTATCGCGAAAACTACCTAAAACCTTGGTCGCTCTCATGCAAAAGGAAGCAAAGAAGAGGTCGTCGGAGTTCGCATGCCCGAATTCGATTTGGGCCCGGTTAGAGACATCCCATCGCACGCACGTAAGGAAAGCACGGGAGGGATAGTCACCACCCCCAGTGTTTAACGTAATTGGGAGGAGAGTTGATGATCGATGAGACATCCAACTCACAAGACTGAAGGAAGTGAGAGATGAACAAATAAGTAATCAATGTCCATGCCGCACTGTAGCCGGAGAATTCATGACGCACTTCACATGATACCCCAAGTGAAAGCCCTTCAAGTCCGCATTCGAGGATAGTTGCATGCCAGTTTTAACAAAAGGAAAATTCATCCTCTGATAATTCCTCGGACAACGAGGATAGCGATACAGGACATTGGAAGTCCATAAACAGATATAATGACCAAGAGGAGTGATAACGCCTAAAATGAACATGTTTTTAGTAGCGTTATTGTTAGTTTTGTGCATGATAATCGGCTATATTTACTCATAATCATGGTAAAAGATGATGCATTGTGTATGTATATGTAGCAGTATCACGAATAGTTAAGAAATGAAGTTTTTATGCACATTTGGAAGATTCTCGAAGAAGGAAGTCGAGCTAGGAAGCTTGTGGATTCAATGATTGGGAAGCTCAATGATTTCTAAGTATTTACAGCAAGGGAAGATCAAGTTTTGCCTTGGAAATCATCAACGATAGAAGAAAAGTCAACAAAAAGTCAAAACAACACAAACCAAAATGATCGGTCACAACCGTAACCGGATCCGGCCAAGTAAATGGTCATTACAACCGACCGGGTTGTAGACTAAACCGATCCTTTCGCGTCGCGCTACACAATGTCGATTTATTGTTGCCTTAACTCCCCATAATCATTGGAGTCCAATCATTTCTTGACATTTACTTGTTGGGGACGTTTTGGTTAGTCGAAGCAAGCACCTTTGCTATATAATGAACTTAGTCCTAGTATACTAAGTGTGACACAACCAAAATTGTATTAGTTTACACCAAAACCAATACTAACCATATTATTCAGCCCAAAAGCTTAGTTCTTACCTAAAAACGCCCGTGAGCAAGGAGGGAACAATTTCATCCATAGTTTTGATAGTTTGGAGTTGTAAGGTGAACCTAGGTGATTGGAGGCTGCGGGTTGCTACAACCACCTAATTCTAATTCTTGTAATCACAAAAGTTTAGGTATTCTATGAACTTTGCTATGGAATTCTATTCTCTTGAATTGTTGGAATTACTTTGTTACTATTTGTGTTTAGTTATTATTATTATTATCATGGAGTAGTTTTGGGATATACTTTTGTGCTGGATGTAGTTAATCATATTAGTGTTCTCAAAATGTGATGCATGTACATATGATCTTGTTTAAATGAGTTTGTTGAAAAAATACTAGTCTTGGTTTGATTTGTCGATAAAAACATGTTTTAAGAAAAATGACCGAAGGATTTCTTTTGTGTTTTATTCCAAAAGTGAGTGACAAACTAGTATGGGGATATGGTGATTGACAACCACCATGTTTGCTTATTAAAACAAGACTAGAGCATTTTCATCATATAAAAGGGTCTAAAGATTCGTAAGAACAAATTTGATAAGAACATGTTGCAAACAAATGGAATTTCTATAGGATAATCATTGGGATAAGGACCGAAAGGATTACCTAAATGTTTTGTTCTAGAATGGTTTTTACAAACATATACCATGGTTGGGGAATCATTTTGCTTGATTGCATCATATTAAGAGTATACACCAAACCTTCATGAGTTCTATTTATGATTGATTATAGACTACAACAAGTATATATACATATATTTTTATTGAATTTCGCTAGAACATATTATTCGAGAAGCCTTGACAAGCTTTCGTATTGGAATCTTTTCAAACAAATCAATTTCAAACACAAAATCCCTTGGGACTATCTCGACTTTACCAAACTTTGCTATTGGCGATCTAGTATACTTGCTCGTATGTGTTAATAGGTTAGACGTTAAATCGTTTGTAAATTTTTAAAACTTGCACCAACGTAGCACATCAAGTTTTTGGCCACGCCTATATTTTCAATTTTATTTATTTTCCAAAATTAGTAGTTTTGGAATTAAATTTGTTTAAAAAAAGTTTTGTTACAAACTAACCGATTCGTTGGTTAGCCAACCTAATCCTGCTAGACCTTCTCAGGTGATTTGTAGTTGCATTTTTATTGTTCTAGTTCTTAGTTATTTGTCTTATGATTCCTATAGTATTCAGTAATTTTAGATTCTAGTTGCAGATTATATCTTGTAGTTTAATTATTTCTTAGATTTATTTATTTTTTATTTTCTTTTGCATTTGTCATTTATTAGTTAATTGTTTTGGTTTTTAATTTTTAGTTTTATGATTAGATAGTACATATTATAAGTTTAATTGTTTTTAATAATAGATTTTAATTGGTAGTTTTATTTAATTTTAGTTTTAATGGGATTTTATTATTATTTAATTATTAAGTGAAGAGTTTTCTTTATTAACTAGAAGTTTAGTATATCTTTATGACTCTTATTTGCATTTAATCAGAAATATATATATATATATGTGTGTGTGTATATATATATATATATATATATATATATATATATATATATATATAGTGGGTGTTTTGTGAGAAGTCTAATTTTGTGGAACGCGGAAGAGATCTTACCATCTAATCCCTCCTTTTTTAGATCTAATGGCTATATTAATCCCAATATTTAAAAAAACCATATACATTCTTACTTTTTAATCTACTATATAAATAAAAAAACACACACACATCAATTTTGCAGTGTGAAACAAACAAAATTCTCTCAAATTACAACTTCATAACCATCACCCCGTTCACCTCCATAGTCTTCACCACCGTTCACCACCATTCACCGCAGTCATCAACACCAACTTCCACCACAATCATCACCGATCACCACTATCAGCCTCAATCATCGCCAATCACCATCATCAGCCTCAATCATCACCGATCGTCACCATCAACTACAATCATCACTGTTCACCACCGTACACCGCCGTAATAATCACTGATCACCACCATCCGCCGTTTATACAAAGGTATTGAGTAAGTCCAAATTAAGCTTTTGATTCATATATTTTAATTCTATTGAATGATTATAGATAAATTCTTTCTTATGTTTTATGTGTTTGATTTTAGTTATTAGTTATGTTGATGACTAATTTAGATGATTACGTAAACTGGATGAAGAAAATGAAAGTTGAACATGTCTTTTGCTGATGGCTAGTCAATGTACACTACATGTTTGATGAAATGCTAGTTGTTTTCACATATGAATATAGGTTGATGTTTTCACATGTCTTTTGATGTTTTCACATATGCTAGTTGCTTATAACTCGAATTGTGTTGATGGATTGAAATGAGGTATTGAGATTTGAGAGGTTTTAAATAAGATATCAAATACCGTCACATGTGAAGAAATAAGGTATATAGCGGCGCGTTCAGATTTTCACATGTGACCATGTTGTTAAATAGCGTGTAAGGTTCAATCCTGTCAAATCCACTTACTTGTATATTAGGTTTTTGATGAGATGTATAGTTTTTTTGCACATGTGAAATTAGATAGCGTGTGATTTTCAAGCTTTTTGATAAGATGTATAGTTTTTCTGCACATGTGAAATTAAATAGCGTTTGAGGTTCAAGCTTTTTGATGAGATGTATAGTTTTTCTGCACATGTGAAATTAAATAGCGTGACGTTCAAGCTTTTTTGATGAGATGTATAGTTTTTCTCAGACATGTGAAATTAAATAGCGGTGAGGTTCAAGCTTTTTAATGAGGTGTATAGTTTTTCTCGACATGTGAAATTAAATAGCGTGTGATTTTCAAGCTTTTTGATAAGATGTATAGTTTTTCAAGCACATGTGAAATTAAATAGCGTTTGAGGTTCAAGCTTTTGATGAGATGTATAGTTTTTCAAGCACATGTGAAATTAAATAGCGCTTGAGGTTCAAGCTTTTTGATGAGATGTATAGTTTTCTTCTTTTTCAAGAAATTAAATAGCCGTTCAAGCTTTTTGATGAGATGTATAGTTTTTCACATTACGTGAAATTAAATAGCTGTGAGGTTCAAGCTTTTAATGAGGTGTATAGTTTTTCCCATGTGAAATTAAATAGCTGTGAGATTTCAAGCTTTTTGATGAGATGTATAGTTTTTCTCAAGACATGTGAAAATAATAAGCAGATCAATTATGATCATATCTTACGCATCAGCTACCAATATAACTTAAATGAAATTTTTACTGTTTTTTTTCCTAGCAACGCCGCTACTTGAGTAAACCTATTCAATAAAGTACTGAGATTTCAACAAGCTATAAATTAATTTGGTTAATTTAAAATCCTTTGTCTATTTTGTTAGGTGCAAAAACAACATGAACAACTTGGTGCTTTCCAGTGCTCCAAAGTTTAAGAACTTGAGGCGTTTGATCCTTCGTCAAGATAAGCCACAACTAGTAGACAACGCGGTCGAGATCATTGCAAATAACTGTCACGACTTGGAGGATCTTGACCTCAGCCAGAGCCTTAAACTTAGTGACCGATCTTTGTATGCTTTGGCTCACGGTTGTCCAAATCTTATTAAGCTCAACATTAGTGGATGCTCTTCGTTTAGTGATATGGCTGTTGCGTGTCTCAGTAGTCATTGCAAAAAACTGAAAGTGTTGAACCTCTGTGGTTGTGTGAAAGCTGCATCTGATAATGCTCTAAAGGTATACAAGAATCATCATTTTATTGTTCTAGTGTTAGTTGACTAGAATTCAGTTTAACATCAGTCACAATGCCGACACATTTACTAATTGTGGGTCAAAATGCCCAAAAATGTTTTCTTGTTGCATAATCTTTAGTGATCGATTATGTGTGCAGGCGATCGGATATAATTGTAGAGAGAACTATAATCTTTGAATCTCGGATGGTGCGAGGAAGTTGGCGACGCTGGAGTAATGAGCTTAGCTTATGGTTGTCCTGATCTACGTTCACTTGACCTTTGTGGTTGTGTTCTTATAACAGGTAACAACATAGTCCCTTATTTTTGTGTTTGGTTATAAACTTATAAATATATGTCAAAAATTGATTTCAAATGTATTCTTCAAAACAGGTGATAGCTGCCAGGCCTTAACAACTGCCTACATCTACGATCTCTGGGGCTCTACTTCTGTCAAAATATCACAGACAGAGCAATATATGCTTTAGCCCACGGGAATGAGCACCAAGTGTGGGTTTTGGCTAAAAGCAATAGGGTCAAAGAGGAAGGGCTAATGAACCTCAACATCAGTCAATGCACGACTCTAGCACCTCCTGCAGTTCAGGCACAGTGTGATTGTTTTCCTGCACTTCATACCTGCCCGGGTAGGCATTCCTTATTATAAGTGGTTGATTAAATTTGACTCGGTGATTGTGCATGTGCTTTTCAAGCACATCTTCCAGTCAACGCACTTGCTCATCATGCATATTGAAGGTTCAAAAGGTGGGTGAATCAGTGATCGAGTACTTTTAAGTAGTTCATTTCTTCTTGTTTTTGGGTAGAATCGTGTATATAGTTCCTTATGTCTATGACTGTTTGTGAACGAATACCGAAAGTGACTTCTTCTTTTGATTCATTTGTATGTATAAAGGTGATCTGAGATTTTACTAAACGGGCTAAATGGGGAATGAAAACTGGTTGCGCGGGCTTGGGCTTGGACTTTGACCTGTTAAAATGCATAAAACTCCTATGTATAACACAGGATGTGCATATTGGTTTATTCAAGAAATAAAGGCTAGAGTTCTTTGGAAAATATATCATATATTATTTTCTCATCTGCTTTGACTGGTACCGAATACCCGGATAATCCTTTTTACTTTTTTCAAACTAGCTTTAACTTGTGATGACCTGAGGCGCATGTTGATCGTCGAGTACTTTTGTTTTAAATACCCGACCTTCTATATTATCTTAAGTCATAAAAGACATGCTTTGCGAGTAAAATGATTTTTCTCGCATGATTTATGAGGGGTGTTTGGGACTGCATCGCCCAAACAGATCGATCCCACATATCAAATACTGCTTTTAAAAACGGGTTCCAGCCTCCTCTTTCGTGCAAACTCATTTTTATTAAACATAGTGCATACTAAATGTCTAAATCGATATTAGATATACCAAATAGGGATCATAAAATATTCTTTCTAGATGAAAAAAATGTATAAACCAAGCTTCATATGTTCAATATGTATAAGGAAGATTCTGCAGAAAATTACACACATAATTCAGTTTTAATCAACACGTATCACTTCCTTATCCAGGATGTTTGCATCCTTTCCTCGCCGTTTGAGCTTTACATACCAAATCTGGAAAACAGTGAATTCCGTCATCGTCCACATCGTATGCTGGATTACACAAGCACGTGAATAGCCTACCGATTCCCTGTTACATTTGCCAAAGAAATAAACATAAGTATTAGCTTGAGCATAAGCCGCCATATTTGTAAAAAAAAAAGTAAATTGTATAAACTATTGGTCATATTCGAAAAAGGAGTAAACAACAAACCTAAGTGATTAAGGGGGCCTCCAAAATCCCAAAACCTTATTTCAAATTTGGACCTTGGTTGCATTGAGACCGTCCTCTACTCTCAGTTTCTTTTCTTTAAGTTATGTCTCTGTTTGTGCTCCAACCAGTAAGCAATATAAAGTTGAGAAATCGAAAAAACAACCAAAATAGTACCAAGAGCAATATGTATAAAGGTTACCTGAAGAACAGCATCACCCCCAGATAGTTTAGCAATTCTTTCATTAAGTTTCTCTCTTTCATAGTCCTGTTTTGCCACCTGTAACATCAACCAAGATATTTGTCACAAAACTGAGCGAAGAGACCATTATAAATGTCTCAGACAACGTATATATAGAAATGTGCCTCAAGTTGGTTCTTAATTTGAGTAATTCGTTTGCTTATTAATTCCTGGGTGCTTCCATCACCAACAATGGTGGTAGTATCCTTAGTCAGTACCACATTAGTGCAAATCCTAAAACCTCACTTCCAGCATTCTCAAGGGTTAACCCAACCTCATCTCTGATCACAAACCCTAAATCATGAATGCACAGAGATTATCATAAAGTACAAGATGTACGATAACAAACAATATACAAACAGAGATTGCTAAATGGGAAGGTCGAATAACGGGGCAAAATGTGTATTTTTCTTGCACGGGTCATGAAATTTTTTTCCAATAACCTTTTATTTTTCTCTATAAACAATTGGAGTGTTAAATACGATTACAAAAACTAATATTTCTTAAGAAAATCTTACTCGTTTGCTTGTTACTTAGTTGACCCATTAAACTTAAATGACTTGCATCGACCCTTTCAAAACTAAATGGGTCGAAAGCCTAATATATATCGTTAATGTATGTATGTAGCAAAAGCTTTACCTCCAGTAAGGACAACAATATCACTATAATATTAACTCTTGCGCTCACCAAATCCAGGGGCCTTAAGTGCAGCAATCTTTAGAGCACTTCGTAGCCTGTTCACTACAAGGGTAGCAAGAGCTTCCTGTTCAACATCTTCAGCTATAATCAATATCGGGTATCCTCCTATGGTAGCATCCTTCAATAGGGCAACTAAATCTCGTGCATTAGTGGCCTTTATGTCAACCAAAAGCAACTGCACGGCAAAACTTTATATCAGTATCCAATAATAAGTTCCTATTTACGTGAGTAATTTGAGAAAAATGTATCATGATAATGTTACCTTGCAATTTTCATATTCACGGTCATTTTCTCTTGTTCGGTAACGAAATATGGAGAAAGGTAACCACGACCAAATTGCAAGCCTTCCACATACACATAATATTTTCAGAAGTTTTTCCTTCTTTAAGGGTCACTATACCTTGCCTACCTAATTTACTCATGGCTTCTGCAATCATATTTCCCACTTCGGGTTGTTCCCGCACTTACTGCCACATCACTAACTCGCTATCTTCGACCTGCAAATATTTTACACATAATGCAAATATCGATAATATGGATAAAAATGTAAAATAATGATATTTTACAAAAATGATAAAGAGAAGAATAGAGCTTATTGGGTTATAAGTTTAGATAAACATATTTTTCTCCATTTTATATCCGTACTTCATCTCATATAATTAACCACAACCAGTGTTTCACAACGTTTTGATCCATTTTTCGTATTTCTTCACATGTGAAGATATTGGATACCTTATTTCTTCACATGTGAGGGTATTTGATACCTTATTTAAAGCCTCTCAAATTTCAATACCTTATTTCAAGCCATCGACACAAATCAAGTTTTAAGCAAATTTTTCACATGTGAGGATATTCGATACCTTATTTCTTCACATGTGAAGATATTCGATACCTTATTTCTTTACATGTGAAGATATTTGATACAATATTGAATATTTCTTCACATGTGAAGATATTCGATACCTTATGTCTTCACATGTGGAGATATTCGATACCTTATTTCTTCACATGTGAAGATATTCGATACAATATTTCTTCACATGTGAAGGGTATTTGTTAAAGCCTTTCAAATTTCAATCTTATTTCAAGCCATCACACCGCAATTTTTCACAAGGATATTCGATATTTCTTCACTGAAGATATTGATACCTTCACATGTGAAGATATTCAATACCTTATTTCTTCACATGTGAAGATATTCGATACAATATTTCTTCACATGTGAAGATATTCGATACAATATAAGGCTAAACTTCTTCAACAACACAATTACTAAAAACAATCCAAAACCATGTTTACTGATAGTGTTTCCGTACAAAAACCAAAAATATAATCACCGATAACACAAGCAATCTATGTACACAACAATTGCCTCACCCCTAACACACACCCCTACCAACACCCCCAATAGACAATAATTTAAAGTAGAGCCACAATTACTTGCATTTTTTTATTTATGATTATAATCCTTACCAACAACAATTCTATAATGCAAATAATTCACATTAAAAATCAATAACATGCAAAAGACATATATATAAGATACAAAAATTTAATGTAATAAAAAGAAGGTAAACAGGTTTTAGTCTCAAACAAAATCTATTTGTTTTAATCTTCTCCATAGAGTGAGCTGGTCTCTTCTCCATTTTCCTAACGATTTAGTGGGATGTCATAAGCCGTATGGCTAACCACGTGATACATGGGTATCTAACAAATTAAGATCTATTTATGGAATATCGACATATGCTTATAAATAATCCTTTAATTAGTGTCATCTACTTCTGCTGGATTATGGTACAAAAAATGCATCCTTTGCAAATCTGCGCAAACTTTTTTAAGTGAAAATAATGCAAAATTTTAGAAAATCAATAGAATCTATCATGTATTGCAATAAACACTTGATAAATAAAACTGCAAGTAGAATATTATACTATATTGTATCAATACTAGTCAACAAATGTTTTGTAACAAACTGTCTATAAGAACCTTGGCATCAACAATCCAAAAAGATTACCCTTATTTACAGTGCAAATTAAGGTTTTCCACTAGTGTTTTTACACTACCCCTACCACAAAGGATGTGAAGAAAATTTACACAATTCACAGTTTTGTTATTGTATGTTCAACCAATCAAAGCATGCCAATATATTAGATCAAAAACAATATATATATATATATATATATATAAAACACTTATACGACATCACAAAACGATAAACACATTAGTGGCCCACAACAGAAGAAACTAATTTAATTAGACTAAGACATGGTGTCCAAGAGCATGGAATCAAGAGCATAGTCATAATGAGACCGAGAAGTTCAATTAGATAGATATATTTTTTTTCACATTTGTTGACCGAGAGATATAAGGAGGATTATTCTCCTTCTTTCCTTTCACAAATTAGTATATATATATTTTTTCACATGACAAAGAATTACTCATTGAATAAATAAATTAATGTAAATTTTCATTCTATTACTATTACACATACACATTCGCATAATGTTAATATGAAAATGCCCCAATGCTAGTGTGTGAGAACTACAATTTCCATTTTACTACTGTCACTCATACACATCCACATAAAGTTATTATGAGAATGCCCCAATGCTTTTTCACTAATGTTTTTCAAAATATAATGTAACATAGATGGGCAAACGCTATGTTAGTAACAACAACAACAATTACAAGCAATATCATTAATGAAAATTTTGTATTGTAGATAATTTTCTTACGTAAAAACAAAAATTACATGTCTATAATGCAAATAATTCATATTGAAAATCGAACACTTGATGGGTTACTTATGTCCTAATGCACTCCAGAACCCATGAAAACATTCCAAAAATATAAAGATGACAACTGTAACCACTTAATTTCGTTCAAAATTTGGTAGCTTTTACATAGTATTAAAGTGTTTGGCCATAATGAAGTTTCTGCCATATATGCACTTTTGTAACATATATCTGACGCTATGTCATTTTACGAGGTTGTACTTAAACTAAGACCCAATAGAAAAATGAAAAGTTGTAAGAAAATTACCAAACTAAGCTGTTATGCTATGTTCATAGATGACCACTTTTTAGGAGATACCCCATTGCACTCTCAACATTTGCATCGTCGCTTGTAGAGGTCATGGGCACCATACGATGCTCATTTTATGCATAGCCATTTCTTCTGAAAAATGATCCATATAAGCTGATTAAAATCAAATCAATAAGTCTAGGATGATACATGAATAGTTAAGTTGAATACACTTTTCATACTTGTATTGTTTTCGTAAGCGGCGATAGCGATCGGGAGCATTTCTCTTTGATGGATTTGTTTTCAGTCTTGGTGGTTATGTGGTTTGTTCTTAGTTGGCTTCCATTTCTGCAGCTTTTTCTTCAGATATTACTCTTTGTTTTTTTCCCAGGGGCTAAAATACCAACATTAGATTAAACAGGTTAGTCTTCAGGTGAAACAAAAAAAGACATACTAACATTGAATGTTGATACTTACCATCTAAAAACATATGAGTGAAGGTGAACAAATGTTTAGAAGAATCGTGAAACCCACAAGAGCACATGTGCCGATCCAATACCAGTTTCTCTAAGTGGGAACGTCAAAGTTCCTTAGAACTTGTATACCCAACCTGATGAGATTGTCCGAAGCCTGTATGAAATATAATCAATTTTAGCTATTGTGTTCAACGTTATTATACATAAGCAAGACAATGAAGCTTTGATCTATGACATATATTCTTTAATGACTGTGGGCTACCTCAGTCGTCTTCTTTTCCTAAAATCTCCTGTACCCTGAGTTAACTTCCGTGCGATAATAGGTTCCTGGAGCTAAATGACCAATCTTTATTTGTTACGAATTCCTTGCCACCATATCTATGCTCCATCAAATGCATGAGCTCTACAAACGTTTCCGTAAACTGCATGATAGTTATTTAGTTATGGCCATTGATAATCGCACACACAACAAAGAATGGAGATAGGAAATGTGGAGATACAATTTATGTTATTCAACAATTTCTCTACATTTAAAGATAACAAAGCATGACCTAAAATACATCTTTGCATGTAAAAACGGACGGTAAATTCAACTTTAATAGAAGGGGCAACGATATAAAGCTATTACGGTTACTAAAATGTTGTTTTGCTCATACCTCTATTGTAGTCTTGTTTTGTATGGTAAGGTAGATATGCCGCCCCAAAAAGACACCTAGAGCCATGCTCAGTGGGATTAGTAACAACCCATAAATGATCTGAATGAAGAGCAGAGTCGATGTACACTAGAAAGATAAGAATAAAAGCAAAAAAGGAATTCTAAACCATACGATACAGCTTGTCGATCCTTCACTTTGTGTCCATCCTTTGAGTGTCTACATTTAAACTACCAACAAGCAAAATCTAGCCATCCACATTATAAATTCAAGTATCAGACAACTTTAAGCAAACGGGCATATATCAGGAGAATGCAAAGAGTACAACATACCAGAGAGTATAAGCATGAAAGGAGAGCATACACAACAAACACAAAGAAGGCCTTATATTTCTTTGGGAATATCGTTTCTTTACTTATTTATGTTCAGACTTCTTCTTCCAGTATGTTTGCAGAATTTGAAACAGAACATGTTTAGCACTTCTTGTTCCAATTATGTTTTGCGCAAGATTAATATTTCATAAATATTATTAAGGTTAAAGTGAGAGTGGTACGAAAGTTTCATTTTCAGGTTCTTTTTTACCATCCTTTGGCATCAGTAGTAATGTTGTTCCTCTTCAATCGTGTTTTAACATCGCAAAAAGAAATAAAACGGTTCACCTTTCTTCATTCAGGGATAATGTGATTGCCTACATGGCGTAAAAAATGTAAGTCTTGATACAAACGACATCAACAAGAGCATACCACAAATTGGATCAAATGAAAAATCATTTAAATGATGCTTTACCCTAGAATTTATTTTCTTAAATCTATAACATATAAAATAATGCAGCAAAAGTCCAAAGGATTGGCACCAGCAGTTATAACTAATGAGTCAAAATACATTTCTATATACTCACGTCATATGGATCATGCATAAAAGCTCAATTAAGTACATATGGACTAGATGCATTTCATGCATAAACATCACAAAGTAAATAATGCTGAAATACAAAGCTGTAAAAAAGCAAGAACCCGTCATGCGTCTAATCAGTCAATCTGTTAGCACATATGGTCCTGAAATCAACTGACAGTAACCTTGGGACCATTTGTTTATGAGATCAAACTTGCTTAAAACGTAATGACATCGTTATGTCATATGTTCAACATTTGTTATAGTTATGCCAACTTGGCGAGTAATATAATTTCATACGCTACTTGTATACTGCTTCTAAATCATAAACCAATGCCAAAAGGAATTCTACGTGTCATAAATGATTAAAGGAGAGCCTTATGAAAGTTTCTCAATTACGTACAAACACGGATCTTGATTAAAGGTCAGAGTTAATGTTTGAAAGAGTAAACCAAGGCCATAACATTCTCAAATGTCAGATGTAAATCACAACTATCATTTATAGATAACTCACATTAGGATCACATTATATAATAAAATTAAATCAAGAGTCTCTAGAAGGGCATCTATAGCTTCACTTGTTATTAAGATCACATTATATAATTAGAGTTTCGCTTCAGCTAAGGCACACCAGAACGCAAATGAATAGTGTCCAAAAGCATTGGGCATGTCCTTGTGAAATCCACGTTAGCTCAAAGACCAAGAATCATTCATTCAATGAATAATATCGACCATACAAAATCATTTAGACACCTTCTCAAAATCAACCTTGAGTCAACCTAAACGGGGGCAATGACTCAGGGTGCACATCTAGTTCTAATAAGCGAAAACTACCCGACTATCCTCCATTCGTCCCTAAAAATAACCGAACACTCCTCATGTTTTGCCGGCGAATACTAGATGTTTATTAACTTACAGTGTCCTAAATCAACCTTGAGTCAACCTAAATGGGGGCAATGACTCAGGGTGCACATCTAGTTCTGATAGCGAAAAAACTCCGAGTTCCTCATTCGATTCGTCCCTAAAAATAACCGAACACTCCTCATGTTTTTGCCGAATACTAGATGTTTATTAACTTACAGTGTCCTATCACTACATCATATTACTATTTACACATGATATGCAAACAAAAACAATCGATTCTGAAAAAGTCAAACACATGGCTAACAACTTCCACTTCACAACATACAACTTGATAAGCACATAGCGACGACATTCACACACAATAACCTACCAACGTTTCTACAACAATCTCAAAACATAAAACAATAAAGGATCCACAAATTCAAAAAATCAAAGCGGAATGAGTAACTCACATTGTCATTGTCCTTATCGTGCCCCTGGTAATCCATGTAGAGAAGATCTGCATCCCACATAAATGGAGTCAAAATCACATATATCAACGCTAAACAATCAAATATACAGATATGCATACACATAAACACACACACTCCACAATTGTATATAAAGATACCTATTCATGAAAATGCATATATCAAGCTAAAAAACCGCATAACTGACATGTTATCAATGTCACCACAGTTATCTTTCATGGGACGAACTTTCAAGAAATTCTTTCCCCATTGAATACACCTATATCAGCCAAACCGTCCTCTAGGCATTTTTTTCTCGATTCCAATAACCCTTTGGCTTATCTGTAAAGAGCGACACTCTGTAAACGGCTTGTCGGCTTATAGGTGAGACCACACCGGAAACATATATATTTTCACATGTGAAGAAAAACGTATATGCCCAAGTATAAATTTAAAAAAATTAGTCACATGTGAAAATTTCGTTAATTGGTATTGGTTTGGAGCATTTCACTTAACATTTATAAATATTTAGTCGCATGTATAAACTTATTTAATATGTATATTGTTTCTTATGAGCACTTCACAGAACATATATAAATTTTTGGTCACATGTGAAAATTTCGTTAATTTTTAGTCGCATGTGAAAATTTCGTTAATTTGTATATTGTTTCTTATGAGCATTTCACCCGCATTTATAAATTTTAGTCACATGTGAAGATTTCGTTAATTTTAGTCACATGTGAAAATTTTCAATTGTATATTGTTTCTTATGAGCATTTCACCCAACATTGATAAATTTTTAGTCACATGTGAAAATTTTGTTAATTTTAAGTCACACGTGAAAATTTTGTTAATTTGCATAATGTTTCTTATGAGCATTTCACCCAACATTTGGTGTGTATCTAGTGCGTAAATGTGCACTCACTCCTACTATACTTCAACAAACAAAAATACTTGCACAATAGCTAGGATCGGTTCTCATGTTCTCAAGTTTTTGCTATATCTAACTCTATAACAAGTAAAAAAGAGGAGCTTCTAATAGCTTAAGCCACAACTTTATAAAGAAAATTACGCCTTGAAGCAAGGACTAACCAGCCGACTACATACAATCCTTATACACGTCTAAATGTTACACAAAAAGGCTAATATTTCAACTCTTGCGTTAACTATATTTCTGAGCAATTATCCAATTTAATTATGTATTTACCACACTTTTCAAGTAGCTGCAAAAATTTCATGTGAAAGTAAACTTGAATTAATACACCTATTTTGGATTAGAGAAGATCTTAGTCAAACATAACTTTTAGTGATTTTTGATTTTTCACTTACGGATGCGTTACGTTAAAAAGAAATACATGAAACTTGAAACCGTTAAGCATATCAATAGACAATTAAGATAGAATAACTACAAAGTTGAAACAACTGAATATAACCCTTTGAAACTATAATTAACTGCGGCTTAACATGGTTATTAAGGATCCATTTCACACGACCATGACTATTGATTAGGCGGTGGAGCTAACGAAAGAGAAAGAAAGCAATGATTATTAAAAGAAATAAACCATAATTTTTACCTTAGTAACTTTCACCAAATCTCAGCTATGTCCTCCATGGAATCTTCTACTTTTGAGAAGTGCCCTGATAATAAACACAAATCTTAAAAAGCCACGAGACATACATTTTCACATGTGACCAAATGGTTCACACATCTTAAAATTGTACGATATATGTACTCACACACGCCCAAGTTATTTACGCATCTCAAACAACTATGAGAAATATAGTTTCATATGTTACCAAGTTACGAGACATATCTTCACATGTGACTATGATGTTCACGCATCTTTAAAATCTACGAGACATCTATGAGAAATATACGAGACATTACTGTAAGTACTATCAAGACTACTAAAATAACAGTTGAATCAACAGAAAAAGTTCACAGCTTGAGCAATATTGGTTTAGGCATTTCATCAAACAGTTGGTATGCATTATAAATTAAATGAACATATAATACAACTTTGAATTGAACACTGATTACAAACATGTGAATAATGAAAGTGTAAGAATTTAACCTTTCGAAGAGCCAATTTTAACCTAGTGACCTCCAAATTACAAAAGCAGAAAACTATAAGCTCAAGGAAATGATTAAGGTCAGTGACAGAAAGGTGCTTCTATGGTGGCGATTGGTCCACTAACGGTGATTTGTGTTTTGTGGCGGTGGAGATCGGAGGCGATGGAGATTGGAGGTGATTTGTGTTGGTGTGTCTGAGTTTGTGTGTGTGTTTTGTTTGTGGAGAGAGAGAGAGACAAACAGGATATTTTTCCATGTGTGAGATGCAAAATGAGAATTATTCAGTTAGACCCCTACGATTTTGGGGAAAAAAATTACGAAAATGCCATTCCGCCCAAAATGATCTTAGATGAGATTAATTTAATTTAACGGTCCAGATCTCTTCTGCGTTTCACCAAAAATAGACTTTCATTTGAACGCTTGTCTATATATATATATATATATATATATATATATATATATATATATATATATATATATATATAATATATATTATTTTTCGATCAAACCGATCGGTTGCAACCCGCAACCGGATCCGGTTCGAGTTTCTGGCTAATTATTTTCAACCAACCGATTCGGTTGGTGATCCAACGAATCGGTTGGGGTTTCTGTGTTGATTTTTAGTTTTTTTAGGTCTTGAGTTTTAACTTATGTTTTTAGTTTTGTTAAGTGTCCTAACTTGTTTAGTATATGTTTCCATAGTTTGTTCTTGTTTGTATTAACTCTACGCTAATCATTCAGATTTTGTTTTGTCTTGTTTTGTCAAGTTGTCTAGTAATATGGATAGTTTGAGCGGAATCTCGGAATACCTTCGTACTTTGGATGAAATGTTCAGGATACGGAAGTTCACTGGAAACGATTGGAGGCATTTTGGAAGAAAGTAAGGAAAGAATGGGAATTACTGATAATGTGGAGGAAACAGGGTGAAAATAAGGTTCAGCTACCCAAGAAAGGAAGAGTCGTAGTGTTCACACAAGCACCTTTAACGGGTATGATTCGCGCTAATGAGGTTTGGAACACCTTGCAAGTGTGGAAGGTAAGTGCTTGGGACGCGCAGCTAATATGGCGATGGAGAAAACTATATTGTGGAAAAGGTTCTTGACGAAATTGGTCATGTATGTTTGGACTATGAAGCATGAAGCATATGGAACAAGGATGGTCAAAAATCTGAAGGTCAATATTCATGGACACATTTTTGAAACTGATTTTGTTGTGCTAGAAGAGGGGAATGCGGATGAACCTAATGTGTGTTTTGGTCGAGATTTTCTTGTCACGACCAAGTGTCAAGTAGATTTTGCAATGGGAGAAACGAGGATTAATATAACTGATTTGGAAGAAGGAAAAAGAGTAAAAGAGATGCTAGTGGAAGTTTGTGCGCAAAATATGAAGAGAAAGAGGTGGAAGTGGTTAAGTGGGAAAAGCAAATCGAAGAAACCGACATCAAACAAACTAACCCAACAACAACCTCCAACACCAAAATGATTCCGACCATCATCACCTACCACTACTTTCAAACCCTTAACGACAAACAAAAGAAGCCGTTTAAGAGAACCTAGAACAAAAGTTTCTTGAACTTAATGAAAAGAAACCGGTGATAGAAGTACTCCAAGATTATGTGCTTTACCGTAAGAAGTTGGATGCATTGATGCTAGCGAGGGTAGGGTAGTTGGAAGATAAGAATCTCACGGAGGAGGAGCGAGATCAAATTTGTTTAGAGGCATGCCAAGGAAGGAAAAGGATCCGGGTAATTTTGTGTTGCCGATCAAAGTGAATGGGACTACACTAGTTTATGCTTTAGCCGATACGGGGTCAAGTGTTAATGTGATGCCGTATCCATTGTTTAAGACTTTGGGACTAAGTAATCCTCAACCTAATCATTCGAGGCTTACTATGGCGGATAATTCTTAAGCGAAGGCAATGGGAGAGGTGAAGAATGTGAGAGTGCAAATTGGATATCAACCGTATTTGGCAGATTTCCTTGTCCTAGATATTCCGGTGGACAAGAGTTTACCACTACTATTGGGGAGACCATTCTTATGAACTTGTGGTGCGATTATAGACATGGGAAGAGGCACATTGACTATTGATGATGGGATTTCGAGGCAAACATACTACCCAAAACCAAGAGGACCAACTTTGGAATTTATGAAGGATTTGGAATGGATTGAAGCAAATGATGATTTAACATGTTTTGAAGTGGGACGTGATGTCCAAGGTAACCCAATGTACGGACCGTTAGTTCCGCCTTATTTTTATATAGAGGACGAAATGGAACGTGTGTTAGCGTAGGTAGAAGCTTCTATAACCCATTCAAAAACATACTAGTTTACAAAAAGTTGACGACTTTTAGGTTCTTTACCAGTGGCAACTTAAGAACTGGAGTGGAGACCGAGGGGTCGGGGACTTACAAGAGACAAACCGGAGATGGAGATTGGCATGTTAAGCTCGATATACTTTGTCCGACGGAAGAAGAAGATTCATGAGAAAGTTCAAAACTTTGAAACGTTCAGTGAGTTGCCCGGAAAATTTCAAAGCAAGGACATTCTAAGACAAGAGTATTTTGAGGAATTCTGAGGAGAGGACAAGAGGCGATAATAAACAAGCAATTATTTGCTTGAATTTCATGAGCTATTTCTTTTTGATTTGATGCATTTAGGATTTTTGTTTCTTATTTAATTTTTCATTTTTATTTTTATGATTGAAGTAATTTGGTTAATGCATTATGACTATGAGTTTTGAGTTGAAGTTTGGTTTAGTTCATTAGTTTGATGAGTTGAGATTTTTAGATTGGATGATTGTTCAAAATTTCATATGGTGGATGAATGTTGTGTGAATCTTTAGCAGGAATTTTGAGTAAAATTATGTTACTTAGAAGGTAAATGCCTAAGTAACATGTAAAAATACAAAATTTGGCAAAATGCAAACCGGAACGGTTGTGTCCTTGACTGAACCGGTTGCATCCAAGTATAAAAACCAAAAATTCACCTTTTCAGAAAAACACACACACACTAATTCTCCAGTGGGTTTTGCAAAAATTCGTCCAAGAGAAGCAGATTGAAGGTTGTTTAAGTTATAGGAAAACATCATGGCACCCAAACAAGTAAGCATCTACATTCAATTAACTCAATTAAGGTTTAATTAGAGCATTTGATTCGAATTGAATATTAGGTCACCAATTTGGGGGTTTTTGTTATAGTGCGAATTAAGTGGTGATATTTCAGGATTGAGTGGGTAATTGATGTAGGAGTGCGTTGCAAAACGAATTGTATTGATTGATTCAACATAGGATGAATACTAGATAATTGAATTTTCGGATTTAATTGGGTTGTGCTATTGAATCAAGATAAGTTGCAATTGGTGATTCCTTATGATAGATGATGCGTTTTTAGGAGTAATGGATGCCACCTTATTGATTAGAACTAATGATTGAAGATATAGGCTTATCAAGTTGAGTTCTAAGATGGTGATGTTTGATGTTTGATGATTTGGAAAGCGAGTTTAGAGTAATTCAAGGATGTTGAAATCATTGAGGATGATAGAATGCGATCTAGGAGTGGTTTGGACTTAGAAAATTCAAGTGTACGAGGGTTTAAGAGGCAAAAGCCTTACGAAGGCTGCATAACCGATTGGTGGCATTGCAACCAAACGGTTGGAGTTTGGCTATTTTGGAAACCGATTCGGTTCTCACGAACCTATCCGGTTGCGTTTCTGTGTTGATTTTTTTTTTGAAATTTTGAAATGGATCTTAGGAGGTTCCATGAACCTTCCTGTTTGTTCTAACACTCTCATATGGTCTTATATTTGTGATTTCTACAGAGAATTGTTGTAGGTAGCTCGAGTACGGAGGCAATTCCTATGAACCGCTTGTTACTAAGTTTTGTCAAAGGAACGAGAAGAAGAAGGTTAAGTATAGTTTGAAGCGGGAGGCAAATGCCAACTTAAAGTTCAAAGATCTCACCGACGGGGAGAAACATGCTTTTCGGAAAAGGTTGTCGAAATTGCAACATAGGACATGTTTAGTTCCGAGGGTGATTGATTGGGATTTATTTGAGGAATGTGATTGTGAAGATGCGTTAAGAGGAATGATGCGAACATCTTATGTATATCCATGGGATGGAGATTCGTTCAATGATTTGTCATGGGAAAGAGCATTTAGCGTCGATGAAGAGGTCTATCGAGAATGGTGTATGGAGTTCTTTTCAACCATGTATTTTGAAAGAAAGGTGAATGTAGGAACTTGATGAAGGAAATATGTGTTTGGTTTAGGCTTTGTGGAAGGGATCATGCTTACACTTTGCCGGCTTTTGGCGTGGCTCTTGGTTTGTATGAGCCACATGAGGTTAATCATCGATTATTTGAAGCTCACTTTTCTAGACTTCGGAGGTTTGAAAAAGACTATCCTAGTATTCCCGATTATTGGAATCAAGTGGGAGATCCTACTTGTGCTAGGAGGAATGCCTCAACCATTAGGAATCCGTTGATGAGGATACTTCACAAGTTGATAGTGACCGGGCCATTTAATAGATTTGGAAGCAGGGACAAATGTCAGAAACCGGACTTATGGGTTATGATGTGTGGAAGAAACTAAGGACGGTAATGCAGTTTGGCAAATAGCCGAAGTATTTGTCTAGGAGAGCCCGGAATCAAGAACAATAGCCACATTTGTGGAGGACACTTTGTGACAAAATTGGCGAAGAATCTTGGGTATTATATTGATGAGGAATTGGCTAGGTGGAGTGCCAAAGTATAGTGAAACTTGGACTGCACAAGGTTTTGGTAACGCTTTGAATAGGAGATTGAAAGTTAGGGGTATGGATGGAAACAAGACAACAATAACAACGACAACCACAACAACAGCAGCAGAGGAGTATACCAATGGAGAACGTGCAAGTGGGTACGTCCAGTAGTTTTGATTCGGGTTGGGGAGAGTGGAACCAACATTTAGATGAGATTCAATGTAGGGATGTATGGAGAGACTCGATGATGTTGAGAAACAACTACATCAATGATTATTCCATGCCTATCTTTCAACACATGGCTCATGAAGCCAATTATGAGTTGCCACCCTACAATCCACCCAATGTTCCACCATATCCTTTCCCTTACACTTCTTATCCTGGACCCTATCCGTATCCATATCTGGGTAAGCACCATTTCTGATCCAGTCCCCATATGGTCGATTACCGGAAGTTGGTGGAACAAGTTACGATATTGGAGGATCGTCGTCAGGAGTTGGAGGAAAGAAGAAAAGAGGAGAGTCGGTCGGAGATGTGGACGAAAACTACATAACCGAAAGTGATGATGATGAGTATGATGAAGAAGGAGATGACATGAGCGAGGACGAAGAGTGATTGTGGATCATTCATGAATTATGGTTTCAAAGATGATGGTTATGATGTGTTGAACAATTTTATTTTATCTTTTTAGGATGGTTAACGTATTTTGTTTTATTTTATCTAGTTTTTAGTTGCATTTGTTTGTTGTGTTTGCGTATTGCATTTTGTTTGCAGGATGAATGTTCGAAGTTATTGATGGTCAAATGTTTGGAGTTGGCTAACTCACACGCTTTCTTATGACCCAATATGCATATTGCATATTTTATCCCGTGGTATCTTTTAACTATTTCTTTTTCCCATTTTCTTTACTTTGAAGTTCATTTTTATTACATTGAGGACAATGCAAAACTTAATTATGGGGGAGGGAAGAAAATAGGAAAAATAATGCGCATTTTCATTTTTTTTTATTTAGATAACTTTTGGATGCAAGTGATTAGAAGAAATTCGCCCTTGATGGTCTAGTTGTTTTTCACGCATTATTAATATTTTAAATATATAACCTTGGGATTTCAATGGTAAAATAAGTTTTTTTTTGAAATTTTTGGATTTGAACCAAATTACGGAAGTAATTCATTTTGGATTCGATAGCATTTTCTAGCATGCATAATAGCCTTTTTCCACAACTTTGTGAGGTTTCTTTTGGTATAAAACACATCTTTTGTTTTATATTTGCTATGAGTGTGCCGGGGATTATGTCGATTCTAGAACTTGTACTAGTTATGCATTACGGTTAAAATCACTTCCGAGTGATCTGAATATGTTCAAGTGATAAGAGGCACCTTAGGAATAAAACCAAATGGCCTTCCATTTACATCTAATGATATATTAGCTAACCACATCGGTTAGTTAACCACCCACATGGACCCATTTGTTAGCGCTCATCTTTAGCGTAGATACCTTAGTTACACCCTTTGAGCCATCCTTTTCGTTTTGATAAATCAAAAATACAAAAAATATTTTACACTTTCCAGCTTTAACCAACCCTTATCAAGTCTATTGGTTTGTTGCTAGTTGTTTGGAATGTTGGATCGTTTTTGATGATTATGAAGAAGCTACACTTTATTTATAGTGTGTACCATTCTCCATCTTGGATGAAAGAGACGTCTTTCTCGATTTTTTTTTGTGTATGCTTACACTAAGTGTGGGGGAGCTATGATTAAAAAAAAAAAAAAAAAAAAGTTGTTATAGCCAATGAGCTATATGAAGGATATTGATTAGCCAATGAGTTAAATTGAGTTATACATATGTGCGGTGATCGATATTTGAAGAGGTGAAATAATCATTTTCGGAATTGTGGTTTGTATGATGGCTAGCAACATGGAGATTTAGACTTGATTTTATTTTTTTTTTTAACACCAATTTTCATATACCATCCCATGCCTTATCCATACCTTTTATGAACCTGGCCTTAACGTTATAACCCGAATAAAAGCCCTCTTTGATGAATTTATTCTCTTTGTTTTGATACTTGTACAAGCTTATGGTAAAAAGCATTGATCATGACTAGGTATTGAGTGATTTACATATACCCACCAATATATGAGTGTTGAGTAAATTCTTAAAATCATTCGTGAGATGTTCTAGTTATGTTATCTAAAGTTTTTGGTTCATTTTTAAAATTTTCACATATTATAAGCAAGCCGATGATTATCTTTTTTTTGGGATAATTGTTACATTTTTGAACCATGGTGTCTAGACCATTGAAATCAATTTTTGCAAATGTTAGACCTACTCGAGGGCGAGTAGAGCTTTAGTGTGGGGGAATTTGATAACGCCTAAAATGAACATGTTTTTAGTAGCGTTAGGTTAGTTTTGTGCATGATAATTGGCTATATTTACTCATAACTGTTGTAAAAGTGCAAAGATGCGTATTGTGTATGTATATGTAGCCAGGGTCTTGAATAGTGAAGAAATTAAGTTTTTATGCACATTTGGAAGATTCTCGAGGAAGGAAGTCGAGCTAGGAAGCTTGTGGATTCAATGATTGGAAAGCTCAATGATTTCTAAGTATTTACAGCAAGGGAA
>OU343216.1:26800426-26870005 GCA_910596185.1 Chrysanthemum makinoi
TTTGAGAGAAGGACGGTTTTCACACTATGCCTAACACCCTCGAAATTCAAACTTGTAAGTGCCGAATCCGGCTATTACTAACATGTTTTATGTTTTCTATGGAAGCTCCTGAGCTTTATTGATCGTGTTCTCCACATGCTCATGCCAAAAACACATGAAAGTTCTCATCAAAATCAAAGGCTACTCAAAGTTAAAGATGATTATTCGTCAATGTCAAAGAATCTACAAAGTTTAAAGACTCGAGAACTACATCATTGGTAATCAAAAGACAAATAGAAGTGTGAGCATGGTGGAGAAATACGTGGAGACACCAAACCAACGAAGTTGACAACGGCAGACAACAACATTAATTGATCAAAAAGCATGAAGAAACAAAGAATCAAGACTATTCTATATCTACACGCAAAGTTCAAGCTCAAGGAAAGTAAAGATCTCATCAAGTGGAGCATCTTTTGAATGACCACCCCTTAGGGGGAGATTGTTAGCCTTAATAGTTCTTCTTATAAGTGATGGTCATTCACATTTAGGAACTTTGTAACGTGTGTTAGATATTGTGATAGAATAGTCAACGGGCTCGTGGATTGGGCTAAGCTAAATGGTTATTAGTTAAGTTAAGCTAGCCTTATCTATGTTAGAATCCAATCCAACCCAATCCAAGCCCATCCCAAAGCCCATTAGGGCATATTGTATTTAGAGTATAAATACACCTCAAATGAGTCATTGAGGTGTGGTGCTTGAATGTGTGTATGTGTGTTTTTCCTTTGAAATAAACATCTATCTTGTGTTCATCTCTCTTCACATACACAGTTTGTAGAACATCAAGTCACCGTCTTTCCTTTCTTTATTTTATCTTCTTATACGCATAAGTGTTTGTGGTTTAACGTGTTCATCTTGTGATAAGGTGTGTTACGCATAAGGTTGATGTAAAAGTGTGGTCCTACATATAAAAATGTCAAAACTTATCAATATACTCTAAATAAGTATATTAGACGTGTGATAAGTCTATTAGGGTGCGTCTATGTTGTTAAAACCTTATAACGTAGGTTTGAGCACGCGTATTACGTAAAGAGTAAAATTTTTACGCAAAAATAACAAAGTGGTAATAGTTCATATAAAATATGACTATTGGTGAAAGTAGAGTATTTTGAACACCTAGACTTATCGTAGTCTTGTGTTGACCACGAGGAAATTTTACACGATTAAACTTTTGTAATTAATAAAGTAACTACTTTAAATAATTATTTATAGCCATTGGTGAGAAAAATGTTCAGAGTTTAATAATTCAAAACAGAGTGAATTATTTAACTTGAGAAATTACATGTTGATTCACTGATTTGCTTTACGTTATAGTAAAAGTCAAATAGTCAAAAGTCAAAGTCAAAGGGCAAATTAGTCATTTTTCCTTATGAAATTTACGAGTTGCTACGCCTCCACCATTCACGGGGAATCATGTCCTCATGATTTAGTTTGTGTTATGAGTTAATGATGTTCCTGAGAAGAGGTGGGGGTACTCTTGTAATGGAACTTCATCATGAAATTCAGTGAGTGTTATCTACTAACAGTATATTTGAGTTCATCTTCACGTCCTATCGTGGAATTCGGACCTCTTCTAGAGTTCCATTGAGTGTGACAATAGAATGCGACTTTTCTTAAGTCGTTCGACCTCATGGTGTGATCTCGTAAATTCTCCGATAATTTTCAAACGTTAATCAACTGATCTCTTCCAGAGAAATAGTGAGTCTCATCAAGATGACATCTCTTCGCACAACACGAAGAGTGCATGTACACTGCTAAGTTTGGGTAATAGCTCGAGTCTAAAAGCTACCAGCAAATTTTTGCTAATATATAAAGTCAATATATCTTAAGTTTGGTTTTTCTAATTTCCCCAAACGAATCATACCTTACTGCAACGAGGCTTTCAACAAAACCTTAATCCTAGTATCATATTTTGAAAGTTAACGCTTACATCTATATAACCTTTCTTGTGATAATGTGTGGCCTAATATTGCGGGGCCGGCAAGTGAATCTTGTACTAGATTCCTTACAATGATTTCAAGCGGCAAGTCAGAAATTTAATCAAAGAATTGTGCTAAAGATTGCAAAGTCAAATAAGCCGCAAGCATGCTTCTGGACAATGCTTTGTCAGGGTAAAATGTTGTTGCTCAATCTATTAGTATTGAGAATACTCACAAGATTTCTTGGACTAAGTTGAAGAAGTTACAATTCAAGAAGTATCGCTCTCGAAATGAGGTGCAAGAAACGAAGGTGAAGTTTCCTTGCTGTCAAAGGTGTTAATATCACGATGTATAATCGTTGTTTTTCAAGAGTTGGCAATAGTGTGTCCAGTGATGGTCTCAACTAATAAGAAGTTATGGGAAGAGTTCATCTGAGAACTTCCTCTAAGTATTCAAGAGAACGTTACTTCGTTTGATCACGCACGATCGATGAAACAATTCAAATGTCTTGTAACCAAGTGGATCAAGTTATGCGAGCTTAGACTGCTCAAAGATCCAACAATAGCAAAAATAACAACAGTGACGACAATTGTGACAACTCGTAATTTAAGGTCATTTTACAAACTTTAAAAGTTTCACTATTTCATCATTTATCGTAAACTACGTTTACGAGTATCAAATTCGCGTAACCTTAATGGTTTAGCTGCGAATTCATGATCATATCATCAAGGACATTTCATATAGACTAGGTTTAGTCTACATTTCATTAGCATCATTGTCATCATATTAGTTCATGCATTGATTTGCATTTTTCATTAAACGAATATTTTCCTATTAAATAAACGCTATCGCGTAATCATTTATTTTGAATATTTGATCCAACAATTCCAAAAATATTCTTAATATATTTTTATACTCATTTTAAGACTATAAAAATTATATATATATAGTTTACCCGATGTTTTTAATTTATTTCGTATATAAATTGTTATGTTTATATAATTACGAGCGTTTTTAGAATTCAACCTCGATAAATATTTATTCACTCAATTCTTGTAAGAAATGTATTTTTATAATTTTAATTACTTCAATATATTTTATTTTGTTCCGTTAAAATTTATTTTTAGCTAATGTTACCCTAAATGCTTAAATAAATACACAAGTTACTAATTATTATTGAATAACTACACATCTACTTATATATACAAGCATTTAACTAAAACTAAATGCATCTACTCACTTGTTTTCTTAAGTGTGTCTAACCAAATGGGTGACTCCACTCATTTTATGCAAAATATCCTACATATAAATTGTATTATACTCATACCTTATCACATACAACAAAAATATCAAAAGTGTAAAAATTAAATCTTCTCTCTACTCCATATAGCCGGCCACCATTGAAGGATCAAGAGGAAATCATAAAAATTTTGCTAGTCAAGTTCCAAACAATCTAGACATACTCTTGATTAAGGTTGTGAAATAAAAACCTTGGGTGTTTAGGATTTAACCTTTGTTCTTTTAAACCTCATCAAGTAACTAGTAAGCATCTCATATTCATTTTCGTCTTTCATACTCATGTTATGTTCATATTATCATGTTTAGTAAAACATACAAGTTATATGATGTCTATACCACTTAAATTGTTTATAAACTATACAAATTCATATATGTTATCCTATAATTACTCCTTGAAACATATCACTTTTGGTGATGTCTAGGAACCCATGACACCCTAAGAAGGTGTATGGTAGGATTAGAATAGCTTCGGAGTTGTTTTGAATTGGTTAGAATAGGTTTTGCTTGTAAAAACTCATTTCGACAAGTCTAATTAAGGGTCTTATCAAAATTGTGAAATCTGGAATTTTCGACAAGGATAAAAAATTTTGGGCTAGACATTTGGAAAATACACCTTAAAACGAAAACGTGGTCGCTTGAACGGATTAAAACGGAGCTATAACGAATAAGTTATGCTATTTTGAAGTTTGACGACAAAAACTATTAATTTCAGAAATTTCAGCATGTTAATATCACTTTTTACGAGTCAAAAATGAGGCTTAAGCGTTATGAAATGTGTCGACTTATCAAAATATATTAGTATAATGCTAATGCAGTCTAAGGATGTAGAAAACGAGGAAACGGACTTGTAACGAGTAAATTACACTCGTTAAACAAAGTTGCCGTAACTTTATTATATAAGCAACATAAATATATTTTCTACTAAACACATACTACGGCAACGAGGGACCATGTTGAGGGTCGTTTTTAACAATGATGTAGTACTTTTCATAAAATGATGTCTTCTAGTAAAAGTAAGTTTCCCTAACCTATTTTCCAAAATGTCCAACCGTCATTGCGGAGTTGTAATGAATTAATTACGGTCGCTCAAACTTTGCCGAAAAACCACCCTTAAACTATATTTTGGGCAAAAGTACCATACTTTAGCTATATTTTTCTCTATGATCGAACCCTATGATGAAAACTTAAATGCTAAAACTTTGAGATAATGATACAAGCTTCCCAAACCGTTGAGTTTGTTTCCTAACATTCATGTGCACCATTTTACTTAATTTCAAGGCCATTTAGTCACTTTCATGAAATTTTAAACGACATTATTTTACTAACGAAAAGTTATAATTACATAAATCACTAAATGACTATCGTAGGATATCATTTCAATATACATACTTGTAAAGTAATTTAAAAATGGTCAAGACGTTATGAGATTATTTTTCGACGATAAGTATTATTTTCAAAAATTCACAAGTGGTATAGATATCATACGAATTGCATGCAATATTACACATAACTTATCATATATCATATCATTCATAATAGGTTCGAGTAGAGATTCCGCTACATTTCAGTGTGCTCACTTTTGTCATCGCATCACTACATCAAGTGAGTTCCATAGCCCCATTTTCAATTGTTTTAATGCTTTTATTAAACTCTTTGGGGAGATACATGCTCAACTATTTTTAGTTACTTTCATAAGTACTTTAAATTTTTAAGGATAACTTCTATCATGATCACCATTGTTTCAAAACCGAATGTTGTACTATATCAATTGTTCTTGTTTATGTGATATAGTTCTACGTCGTATAAAGTTCTATGTCGGTTGACTACTGATACATTGAGTCATGTGCTATTGATTATGTGCTATAGTTCTACGTCGAATAAAGTTCTATGTCAGTTGACTACTGATACATTAAGTCATGTGCTATTGATTATGTGTTATTGTTCTACGTCGAGTTAGTTACTATTGTGAATTCATTTGACATCATGTGCTTGAACATAAACTATACACATTTGGCATTTGTTGGAACACACAAGGTTGCAAGTTTTGTATGGGCGGAACTTGGAACTGAGGGATTTCAATGCCTTTGCTGCATAAACGATTTTGAAAGGCTTCACATTTCAACACAAACTCTATGAACTCACTCAACCTTTGTGTTGACACTTTTTAGCATGTTTTATCTCGTGTATCTAAGGCATTCACTTCATGGCATGCATGTGACATATCATAGAGTCGCGGTGACGAGGTCTCACTTGGGTTTTATGAACTTTAAAACATCGCTTGACTTGTAACAAACTTATTTCGCGACAAATTGATTTTCATTTTGGACCTATACTTTGTAAACTCTGATTACTTTATTAAATCAAACGATGTGTTTTCCAAACGACACTTTAGGTCGCTCAATATATCTCAACTGTGGATGCTATGACAGTATTAATCCCCAGTGAATTCCATTCCACTGCAAAACAGTTATTTGGGGGTGTGCAGATTTGGCATCAAGCTTCGGTTATAGAGAACTAGGTTGCATCATTGACCTAGACTATAACTACATCATCATAGCATCTCATCATTTCATCATAAGTGAATAATCACTATACATGCGTTTCAGACGCACATTTTTTGCGAAGTTATTTACTTTCATTTCAAATCGATTGTCACATTAATGCCTTCCGATACCCATCCCATCACTTTGACATGGAGAATGCCCTGTCATTCCCTATCACAATTTTAACATCAGTTGACTTAACACCGACAACATCGATGATGAGACCAACTCTTTTAGAGGACGAAGTTGCACCTACACCATCACCGACCACCATTGATTCACGTAGGATCAGACAATTTTTTATCATTCGTGATTGGGACAGATCATACTTTTTGGTAGGACTTATAGGCTTAGTCCTAATGGACCTATTAGGATGCTTACTACAAGGAAGATAGTAGTATTTCATTCACCATCATCTCCTAACTTACCACTAGGATTTCCATCATCATCATCGTCATCATTATCATCTAGAGTATCATTTGTACCATCACATCTCATATACACTACTCACATATATGACTTGCCGCTTGGGAAGCGGGCATGATTTGACACACCACTACCATCTACCACTAAGACTACATAAACTACACTATCTTATAGATTTAAGGACTGTGAGAGTTTCAAAGTGTTGTTATTAGACGTTCCTTACCGCTCCTACACTTGAGAAATGATTAGACTACCAACAGGAACAGATAATAAGTACCTTTCTAGCTAATGTAATTTTATCATTTATTATCTCCACGATAATCACAACCTTTGTTTATTTCATTCCTTATTCCAATTGCCCAATTTTCAATCATTTCGCGATGATACATCACTATCTTACTAGGGGTTAGGCCAACTTCATTCTTGACCAATTAGGAGACTATTACCATTCTATGAGGTTCTCCCATGTATCCTACAAACCATTTAACAAATTTTATTCCAAGTTATTCTGCTACCATTTCATGAAATTATTTCACTTAATTTTATTTCAAGCCATTTTTACACCATCTTAGAAACATTGTTTCATAAAGTTTTAAAACAAGTTGTTTTGTTACCACCTCATCAATTGGTTTTCAGTCATTTTATCAACGATTTAATATCATCGTGCGAAACGATTTTTATGTTACTTTGAAAAATTATTGAGCCATTATCTTACAAAACAAAACGTTGAATACCATCTAGAACTCCGGAGAAACATAATACCATTTCAAGAAAACCAAGCATCACATCATTTGTCCTTGATTATACATAGCCTGATCACCTATGTATAATTCAGGAAGAATTATGTCATGAAAGTAACAAGCATTATTTCAAATCTCTTAAAACAATCTTCACTCAAAAGCAAAGCTTTGTAATCAGATAAATTGTTCATAAACATTTCTTTTTGTTAACACTCTATAGAAGCCTACGCCATTCATCCCTCACTCAACCGATTAGTTAGAATTTGACGAGTGACCTTTTTAGGAAAGGCTTCCTATATAATCTATGAGGAGGATTCCTCGATACAAGAAAACAATAAAAGCATTCTAGGACTACCAACAAGGACTAGAAGTATATAGTAAGACATTTCAAAACTCAACAAAAATCTTAAGACATCACGAGACATTCCGAAACACTATGTTGGACTAGAAGCCAAATTATATTATTTCAAAAGCATCAGCTGGACCGAGTTACAAGATTTAGTACGAAGCGAATACACACTAAGCAACACTATAGGGATAAACCAAGTCTTCTAACTGAGACTACAGAACATTTCACTAAACATGGCCTTAACAGTGTGTGAATTTCCCTACAATGAGTTTTCCTTAAAGGAAAATTTTAGGCTATCGATATAAACTTTCCCTAAGGCATTGTGTTCTCTAGAAATTACGGATAACCTACTTCTATATCAAGAGATGCAACAGATTTGAACATATCGGACAATCAATGACTCTCCATCTACAAGTGAAATCAGAACAAACACTCTTCGACATAGTATGAGCTGAAATCTATGTTTTTGCTAGCATGATAACAATCTAGGTGATGAACTATTTTAGCAGCACTCAATATCGGAACAAATCTTGGAAATCAATCACCACACCACATCACTTAAATATTTAAGGTTTTGTGACTTGACAACATAGAGCGTGGAAATATCTCGATGAGAGAAATTAAGAAAGTCACCATCAAACAATGAACATTGTAGTAATAGAGACTAAGCGCCATAGGCAAGTAAGACTCAAGTAATGACATTCGCTAGAACGAGAAACGCGAGGAATCACAACTGTTACCTATAATCTATTCTTTTCAATAAGGTCCTTTTCGACAGACTTAATATTTTGATATTTGGCACGAGACACGTGGTATCAATTCCAGTTGTACCTATTATAAGCTATTCGATTCACCTTAGACTGCTGCCCGTCCTTTCAATCTTCCCATGGAATCTACTAGGACATGAGAACCACCTATTATCCTCAGCTCAATGGTTAGAGCGAGAGAACAATTCCAACATTAGAAGATATGCTCAAGGCATGTGTGATTTTCTAGAAATGATTAAGTAATCATTCTTCATCGAACAAGTTGCTTTACAACAATAGTTAGCACATGAACATATTGACTACATCATTTGAGGCACTCTAAGGTTGAGGTGTCGATCACGTATTCAAGGGTCAAAATCAGGAAAGTTCAACTCATTAGTCCATGACTTATTCATGAAATAATACAAATCGTATAAATCAAAAATCGCCATAAGTAACAAAATATAGCTAGATAAGCTACGTCGATATACGACGCAAAATATTGGAAGTATGTTCCATAAGTCGCAAACCATTAGAATTTCAAGTTGGCAACAAATTTATGTTCAAAGTCCCGTCTTGGAAAGGCGTGGTACGATTCAGAAAAACATTGGACGGCCCAATGCGACTCAAATATGCTCACCTTTTCACAAGTAACATCGTAGAACCTAACATGGACTGAATTCAGGGACTGAATTCCTTTTTGGTTGGGCGAATGTGACAACTCGTAATTTCAGGTCATTTTACAAACTTTAAAAGTTTCACTATTTCATCATTTATCGTAAACTACGTTTACGAGTATCAAATTCGCGTAACCTTAATGGTTTAGCTGCGAATTCATGATCATATCATCAAGGGCATTTCATATAGACTAGATTTAGTCTACATTTCATTAGCATCATTGTCATCATATTAGTTCATGCATTGATTTGCATTTTTCATTAAACGAATATTTTCCTATTAAATAAACGCTATCGCGTAATCATTTATTTTGAATATTTGATCCAACAATTCCAAAAATATTCCTAATATATTTTTATACTCATTTTAAGACTATAAAAATTATATTATTAGTTTACCCGATGTTTTTAATTTATTTCGTATATAAATTGTTATGTTTATATAATTACGACGGTTTTCGTAAATTCAACCCGATAAATATTTATTCACTCAATTCTTGTAAGAAATGTATTTTTATAATTTTAATGACTTCAATATATTTTATTTTGTTCCGTTAAAATTTATTTTTAGCTAATGTTACCCTAAATGCTTAAATAAATACACAAGTTACTAATTATTATTGAATAACTACACATCTACTTATACATACAAGCATTTAACTAAAACTAAATGCATCTACTCAATTGTTTTCTTAAGTGTGTCGACCAAATGGGTGACTCACTCATTTATGATGTAAAATATCCTACATATAAATTGTATTATACTCATACCTTATCACATACAACAAAAATATCAAAAGTGTAAAAATTAAATCCTCTCTTCTTTCTCTACTCCATATAGCCGGCCACCATTGAAGGATCAAGAGGAAATCATAAAAATTTTGCTAGTCAAGTTCCAAACAATCTAGACATACTCTTGATTAAGGTTGTGAAATAAAAACCTTGGATGTTTACGATTTAACCTTTGTTCTTTAAACCTCATCAAGTAACTAGTAAGCATCTCATATTCATTTTCGCTCTTCATACTCATGTTATTTTCATATTATCATGTTTGAGTAAAACATACAAGTTATATGATGTCTATACCACTTAAATTGTTTATAAACTATACAAATTCCTATATGTTATCCTATAATTACTCCTTAAAACATATCACTTTTGGTGATGTCTAGGAACCCATGACACCCTAAGAAGGTGTATGGTAGGATTAGAATAGCTTCGGAGTTGTTTTGAATTGGTTAAAATAGGTTTTTGCGCGTGAAAAACTCATTTCGACAAGTCTAATTAAGGGTCTGATCAAAATTGTGAAATCTGGAATTTTCGACAGTGGTTAAAAAATTTTGGGCTAGACATTTGGAAAATACACCTTAAAACGAAAACGTGGTCGCTTGAACGGATTAAAACGGAGCTATAACGAATAAGTTATGCTATTTTGAAGTTTGACGACGAAAACTATTAATTTCAGAAATTTCAGCATGTTAATATCACTTTTTACGAGTCAAAAATGAGGCTTAAGCGTTATGAAGTGTGTCGACTTATCAAAAATATATTAGTAAACCTTAATACGAGTCTAAGGATGTAGAAAACGTAGAAAACGGACTTGTAACGAGTAAATTACACGCGTTAAACAAAGTTGCCGTAACTTTATTATATAAGCAACATAAATATATTTTCTACTAAACACATACTACGGCAACGAGGGACCATGTTGAGGGTCGTTTTTAACAATGATGTAGTACTTTACATAAAATGATGTCTTCTAGTAAAAGTAAGTTTCCCTAACCTATTTTCCAAAATGTCCAACCGTTCGTCAAGCGGAGTTGTAATAAATAAATTACGGTCGCTCAAACTTTGCCGAAAACCACCCTTAAACTATATTTTGGGCAAAAGTACCATATTTTAGCTATATTTTTCTCTATGATCGGAACCTCTATGACGAAAACTTAAATGCTAAAACTTTGAGATAATGATACAAGCTTCCCAAAACCGTTGAGTTTGTTTCCTAACATTCGATGTGCACCATTTTACGACTAGCTTTTCAAGGCCATTTAGTCACTTTCATGAAATTTTCAACGACATTATTTTACGACGAAAAGTTATAATTTCATAATAAATCACTAAATGACTATCGTAGGATATCATTTCAATATAAATACTTGTAAAGTAATTTAAAAATGGTCAAGACGTTATGAGATTATTTTTCGACGATAAGTATCATTTTCAAAAATTCACAAGTGGTATAGATATCATACGAATTGCATGCATAACATTACATTGTAACTTATCATATATCATATCATTTATAATAGGTTCGAGTTAGAGATTCACGCTACATTTCAGTGTGCTCACTTTTGTCATCGCATCACTACATCAAGTGAGTTCCATAGCCCCATTTTCAATTGTTTTAATGCTTTTATTAAACTCTTTGGGGGAGATACATGCTCAACTATTTTTAGTTACTTTCATAAGTACTTTAAATTTTTAAGGATAACTTCTATCATGATCACCATTGTTTCAAAACCGAATGTTGTACTATATCAATTGTTCTTATTTATGTGATATAGTTCTACATCGTATAAAGTTCTATGTCAGTTGACTACTGATACATTGAGTCATGTGCTATTGATTATGTGCTATAGTTCTACGTCGTATAAAGTTCTATGTCAATTGACTACTGATACATTAATTCATGTGCTATTGATTATGTGTTATTGTTCTACGTCGAGTTAGTTACTATTGTGAATTCATTTGACATCATGTGCTTGAACATAAACTATACACATTTTGGCAGTGGGTTGTGAACACACAGGTTGCAAGTTTTGTATGGGCGGAACTTGGAACTGAGTGGATTTACAATGCCTTTGCTGCATAAACGATTTTGAAAGGCTTTACATTTCAACACAAACTCTATGAACTCACTCAACCTTTGTGTTGACACTTTTTAGCATGTTTTATCTCAGGTATCTAAGGCATTCACTTCATGGCATGCATGTGGACATATCATAGAGTCGCGGTGACGACGCGTCTCACTTGGGTTTTATGAACTTTAAAAACATCGTTTGACTTGTAACAAACTTATTTCCGCACAAATTGATTTTCATTTAGGACCTATACTTTGTAAACTCTGATTACTTTATTAAATCAAACGATGTGTTTTCCAAACGACACTTTAGGTCGTTCAATATATCTGTAACTGTGATGCTATGACAGTCAATCCCCAGGAATTCCATTCCGCTGCAAAACAGGTAATTTGGGGGTGTGACAACAATAGTAACAAACGATGATGGGATGTGGAAAGTGAGAACCTTTCGAGAAATTATGTTCTCAAAATAATGGCCAACCAATAGGAGAAGCTCGTGGGAGAGCTTATGTGATAGATGATGGGATATCGCACCCAGTTTGTTAGTTCGAGACTGAACTAAGTCCATTAGCTCAAGAGTGTAACAAGCTCGTTAGCTCAATAATATGGAATACTTTGCCTTATGCGACTCGTGCATAATCAAATATGTGGCAACCAAATTCTTTTCTTGAAACACCTGATTCTATCAGGCCGCATTTCAATTATGTTCTTGAAACATCTAATTCTTATCAGGTCGGGTTTCAGTTATGTTCTTGAAACATCTGATTCTATCAGGTCGGGTTTCAATTGACTTTATCCAATTTTGTTATCTCAACAAACGGTTAATGTTAGTAAGGATTTGTAACATCAAAAGTGATAACTTAAGAATGAACTTAGGTTGTTCAAATGAGGTCTTAAGATTTTTGCTGAGTGGTAAAACACTATCGTGTTTTCTAGATCTTTTCAAAGAATACTTGTGATTCTCGAGTTCGAGTTCATACTCATGTCATATCGGATACAAATAAGCCCACTCATTTATAATTCGTTACTTACATAAAGAAGCGTCCCAATTTATGCAAGTAAGAAATCATAAACTTATGGTTCGGCGATTTACAATTTCTTTATTTAAATGAAAAGGCGTCCCAGTCCATTTAAATAAGGATATTCCAAATCATCCTACTTAAGAATTTCCGACACAACACTCATACTTAATCAATGAGTTACAAGGTGGTGTATTATGAGACTTCAAGTGTTCCAAGATTCTGGAATGAATGTTCACACTCATCTTCGAAGACGATGAGGAGTAAAATAATCAGAGAAAATCGACATAGAGTTCCAGAGAGTCGATGAGTTCATAGTTATGAAGCAGTTTTCTCACAATGCTTGAGAAATACCAGTGAGACCATTGTGCACACACACAATGTCTGAGAAATAGATAAAACTATTGTGTATCTCTTAATGGCTGAGATATATTTAGGCCAATTGTGTATCTCACGATGTCTGAGATATATCTAAGTCAACTGTGTATCTCACGATGTTTGAGATTTAAGAAAGACCATTGCATACTTACAATTTCTTAATAATAAATGAGACCATTGTACCAACTACAATTTCTGAGAAGGTTTCGTAGATCACAAAAATGTATATCATCGGGGATATTTGGTTGTGCCATAATGCCTTGGAATAGGCATATGCAGTTATGTTTAGTCAATCGTTTATATAAACAGTCTTTATATAAATAACATAGTATTGTGTTAAGGAGTAGGCATGGCGCACGAAATGTTGAAGACAACAATGAGTGATACGAGTTTATTGTAAGATGTAGTTATAGCCTAGGTTCATATGCAACCTGATTCTCTATAACTGAAGCTCTGATACCAATCTGTAACACCCCCAAAATTATCGCATCGGAAGATTGTGTCACTGGGGTATTACTTCATAGTTCACAGCACAAGTTACAGAGAACGACTATAAATGAGACGTTTTGAAATGAATTATCATTCGATTAAAATATTAGAGTTTACAAACCGGTCTCACAAGTTTGTACAATCATAAAAAGTACAACATGGAAGTTGTGATGTTTTTCGAATGATAATATATGCATTGTCTTCAAAATATTTTTCGTGCGCCTTTACATGCCATGCCAGCAAATTCCTTTCGAACCTGAGATAACATGCTAAAAAGTGTCAACACAAAGGTTGAGTGAGTTCATAGGTTTGTAAGCAAAATAGTTGATCACAAGATATCAAGTTTATGAAAGTAGTGGGCTACGTTGTTATACGCCCATAGTGCGTTTGATTGCCTAACCGGTCAATACAAATGATAGAAACCGCATAGGTTTGAAAACAATAGTGGACAATAAAGTTTTTAGTATAATTGCAATGTGTACAATTATCTTCTTGATAGTTATTATTGCTCTAAGCTCATGGCACTCACGACTGACTTTGTATATATATATCACGGATGATATATATATATATAAATATATATATATATATATATATATATATATATATATATATATATATATATATATATATATATATATATATAACTTGCCCCGGGTAGGTATTTTGCCCTTTACCTAGATAATCTCAAATATAGTGCGTCTTGTTATTTCCGATAACAGAGACGGGTTCGTCAATTCTGATAGGCCTATCCACAATATTTGTGCTCACTCCCAGTGATTAGTGGTCCATGATGTTGGGGACTTTTGGCAAAAACAACTTAGGCATGCAATAATACAGTCAAGGCATTCATTTTGCAAGTAATTGTCCATAATAAAGCATTTTAGCATGTAGTAAAAACAGTAGTATGTATCTCCCCCAAAAGAGTTTATAAAACAGTTAAACAAAAGTTGGGGCTATGAAACTCACTGTAGTGATCAGCAGCGGAGTGTAACGATATAATCTTTATCAATGGTAGAGTATGTTAGGATTTAGTAAATCCAGTTATTAAAGTGTCGTTCACCTCAAGTATATGTAATCGTTAGAAAGCTCGTAGTCGTAGTTATTTAATGTTAGGTAGTATTTAGTTTAGTCACACCGTGGAGGACGGACGGGTATTTACCCACTGTATGCCTGATCCACAGCCCGTAGGTGGCATTTATGTAAGATACTATAAATACCCTCTACCTCCCAAGGTAGAGGGTTGGAGCTCATAATAATACTTTTACTTTCTCTCACTAAGTTCCCTAAACCTCTAAACTTTCTCTCTCTAAAACCTAAAGTATACGCCCCTTGTGATCATGGTTTGATGTGTTTGTGAAATCCAATATGTTACAAATGGTATCAAGAGCCATGGTTTGATCATCTCTCTTACATGTTCTTGGATTTCTAGTGGTTTTATATGGTTTTTGGGTTTGAAAAAGTTTAGTGGTATTTGCATCATTTGGATCATTTCTTGTGTTAAAGTTTGAATTTTGATTGTACTTTCGTGTTTAGAATCATTGTATGTGCTTGACTTTTGATTTGGAAATCTTGAATCACTGTGGTTGGGTTAGTTTTGGATTGAAAAGTGTTGTGTTTGAACTTTTCTAGCTAGCGACTTGAGTCTCGGATGTGTGTTCTTTGTAGCGACTTGTAGTTAGAGTATTCAGCGACTTGTAGTTGTTGTGGGTAGCGACTTGTGCTCTAGCGACTTTTCTATTGAGACAAAGCGACATATAGTACAAAGTAGTGGCCGTACTGTTCAGTCTAGCGAGTTGTTCTTTAGCGACTTGCCCATTTTGGCGAGTTAGTCTTTAGCGATTTGCCCACTTAGCGAGTTGTTCTTTAGCGACTTGTCTACTTAGCGAGTTGTTACTTTAGCGACCTGTGTCTAGCGACTTGTATCACAGCGACTTGTACTTTTAGCGAGTTGTTACTTAGCGACTTGGTGACTTAGCGACTTGTCCTCAAGGTTTATAGCGACTTGGTTGATTATTGTTTCTGATACGGTTTTCTCTTGATTTAGTAAAATCCCGTGAAAGAATCTATTTCCCGGTTTAATCATAGAGTTATAAAATCTTGTGAAATCTGTAATCATGTCTACCAACGTGCCTACAATCATCTCTTCTGTAGCTGAGGACGTTCAAGCAGCTGGATCAGATACTCATCCACCCATGCTTGACAGAACTGACTATGACTCATGGGCTGAACGAATTAGGTTGTATTGTTTGGGAAAGGAAAATGGGGTCAACATTCTCAAATCAATTGATGAAAGACCTTATCAGATTGAGACTACAAGAGACATACTTGAAACTGCTGTGGATGGTACAGTGATCTTAGGTTTGGACAGACCAAAGACGTATGATGAGCTCAGTGATACGGAGAAGAAGAGATACGATGCTGATATCAGGGCTTCAAACATTATACTTCAGGGTCTTCCAAAAGACATCTATAAGTTAATCAATCACAACACTGAAGCTAAGGCAGTTTGGGACAATGTCAAGATGTTTCTCTCTGGTTCTGAGTTAACTAAAGAAGACAGAGAATCTCAACTGTATGATGACTTTGAGCACTTCAAGATGAAACCAGGGGAAAGTGTCACTGAATATTATGTGAGGTTCCACAAGCTTGTGAATGACATGAGGAATATCAAAATGACTATGCCAAATATTCAGCTAAACTCAAAGTTTGTGAACAACATGAATCCCGAATGGCACAAATTTGTCACTTTAGTCAAGTTAACTAAGGGTTTGAGGAACACTAACTATGAATAATTGTATGCATTCCTGCTTCAGAATGAGAGACATGCTATGTTTGAACGAATGATTCTTGAACAGTTCAAATCTAAACAGGGAGAAGCAAGTTCGTCAAATGATTCAACAGCCTTCTATACCAATGTAGGAATTACCACCAAAGCTTCTCAAGTCATACCCACGGGTAATGGTAACCACAAACTCATTCCTGATCCAAGGTTTAAACAACCTGATGCTGAAGCAACCATGGAATATTTCATCAATCAACTGGCTCTTATGGTTAAGCAAAATCTGAACCTCACTCCACACACTAACAATGATATCAGAACTGCATCCAATCTTCACAATCATGCTATTGTCAGAGATGGTAAGATCATGGTACAACCAGTGCAAGGAAGGAAGTATAAACAAGGAAGAGGTGGAGGATATGTGGCAAATCAGAATCGATGAAGGAATGTAAATCTAGGACAAGCAAAGCCAATCAAGTGGTACAACTGTGGTGGTGATGGAAACATTGCAAGGAACTGCACATCTCCAAAACGCCCTCAAAATGCAGAATATTTCAGGGTCAAGATGCTGCTTGTGCAAGCTCAGGACAGTGGAGCGGTTTTGGATGAAGAAGAGTTGTTATTTCTTACTGATGGAAATACTAAAACCTATGATGCTGATGTAGATGAGCAGCCAATTCAGGAAATAGGACACAATCATCAAAATGCTTTTCAAGTTGCTGACTGTGATGCATTTGACTCTGATGTCGATGATGAACCTACTACCCAAACAATCTTTATGGCTAGAATTTCACCAATGGTCTCTCCAAAGGTCTCTTCACCACAACAGGCCAGTCCATCCAAAGAGTCAATCATTTCAGAGGTATTAAAACTATACGATGAAGTTGATGAGCAAAAGATACATAACGAAGTAAAATCTCATGAAACTTATGAATCAAATATTGATAATGTAGATAATAGTAATATTGTCCCATATGATCAATATGTGATACAAAGTGAAAGTGAAATTGTACCAAGAGATGCATCTTCTGCAGTCAATAATGACTATGTCTTTGATGAATACACTGCATGTGCCCCTGATGATTCTGTTATCTCTGAACTTAATGCCTATAAAGAACAAGTTGCCATTTATGAACAACGTGCTAAGTTTGAGTTAACTACCCGTGAGCAGGAAATGGATGACCAAATGCGTACAATTATTAGAAAAAGTAATTTTAGGGAAGAAATAGTAAAACAAGAGCTAGATTCCTTGAAAAACAAGCTTTCAAAAACTGTTAAGCAAAAGCAAGAACTCCAAGATAATGTTAAAGTGCTTAAACAAGAATTTAATGCTAAGGAATCAAAACTTTTGAATGATTTTTTCAATCTAAAAACTTTGAAAAACAAGCTTGAAAATAAGTTGTACGTACAAGGGAATACCATTTAGACTGCTCACATGATCACTAAGCATAGAGTTCTCAGCGATAAGCATAGCATTACCCTAGTAAAGGAACCCAATCCTGAAATATGTAAAGCAGCTAGAGAAGCTCAGAAGGTAATATATTATGGTAATGAAATCCTTAAGCCTAGGCAGAAACCTAGTTGCGCTAAGTGCACTGAGGAAGATATGTAATTAGAAGAAGTCAATAGGGAGAAAATGGATAAGAAGCTAAAAGATCCTGAGTGTAAAAAGCAAAACATAACGTTCAAACCCCATGATTACACAAAAGAAAATTGGACCTCCCTGAACATGTTTAAGCCTCAAACTCAATTAACCCCAGAACAAATTTTTTGGAAGAAAGACATGGATAAGCAAAAAGCAAAAGTACTTGTTGAAACGAACACTCCCCTTAGGAAAGTGCCTGCAGCTACAGTATATCCTCCGAACACACCAATGCATTTAGTTCCTAGAACTATTTCCACTAATAGCAAGACCTTAATCAGCCTGTATGTTGTTTATCAACTATTCATTGATTTTGAGAAGACATGTAAGAAGAGAATCACACCTACAGGGATAACTGAAGGGGAAAGGAGTTTTGATCAAACTAAAGAATGCTATTTAACTGAGGTCATGCCTTTCTTTAAACAATTAAAAGGTCAATTTGAGAGTCTTAAAAAGAGGATGGACTTAGATATTAAAGAAATGGAAAAGGAATTTGATGCAATGATAGTTGAGGTCAATGATTATGAACGGGAACTCAAATACAATGAAATTGAAAGGAAGAATCTGCATATCTTAAATGAGAACTTAGTATTGAGTTCTGTGGCTCAAGATGTGTTTTATACTGTTACTAAGCATTCTATTACTGCTTCTCAATTTCATGAATTAACTGTTGCTTTGAAAGTTTCCCATGATCGTGTCATTGAGCTTGAAAACAAAAACTCTGAACTAAATGAGAAAATTGATCAGGATGATCACGATAATTTGGTAAAACATCTTTCTAAGCTAGAAGTTGAACATTTTGATTTGCAACTAAAATATCAACATCTCAAAGAAAATGTCAAAACCTCAAACATCAAGACATCATCAAATGTTCCAGAGTTTGATGCACTTTTTGAAATAAACAAACGTAACGAACAGATTCAAGCTCACTGTAACACGATCAGAAAGTTGAAAGCCCAAATTTCACAATTAAAGGGTGAAAAGAACAATGTGACTGGCTCCCAAATGCCTCCTCCTTTAGATTCTCAGTGTTCTCAAACTTTTCATCTTCAAAACTTGGTTAATGCTTTACAAAAGGAAAATGAGAGTTTCTAGAAGAAAATTAAAAAGTTAAACGACACTTTAAAGAGTTATATGATTCAATGAAAGTCACTCGTGACAAGAACAACGAAAAAATAACGTCTTTACAAATGGAAGTTGCGAATCTGAGGAGTCAGGTAAAAGGGAAAATGCCACTTGTCTTTAATGAGAATGTTGCATCAAAGTCATCTGCAGACTCTAAATATACTGTGACTGTCAAATACATTCCTCCTCATCTTAGAAATAATGAACTTGTGTTTCATAACTATTTTGCTCACCTTAAGGATAGTCTAGAATGTCTCTGTGAGATTGTAGAAGAGGATTTCATAAATAAGCCACTTGATAGCGAAATTAGGTTTGCTTGCATTCAGGCCAAACGATCTCAGGAACTGTTAGAATGTTTAAGAGCAACATGTCCTAAATCCTTATGTGAGAAAGATAAAGCTGTGATGGCTTGTTTTATGCCTAGTGCCAAGTATGCAACCCATTCTATACCCAGTGTTAAGAAAGTGAACTCTAAAGTGCCTTCAAGTAGTTCAGATCCCTGCACTTCTAGTTCAGAAATGCAAAAGGTAGCCCAACCAACTAATGTTCCCATAATTCCCTCTACAAGAGTAATCAGTGACATAAAAGCAAGTGGGTCAAAGCCTCCAAGCAATACAAAGCAAGATAGGACCTCGCAAGCTAAGAATGTACAATGGAAGAGAGTAGAAGACCACCCTAGGAACATTAAGTTTGAGTTGAATAAAATGAATCGTGTTGATTCTAGTATTAGCTATAAGTGTATTGTAATTAATTCGAATTCTGCTACTATCTACAAAACATGTAATGATGATTGCTTGGTTTCTATTACTAATCATGTGTGTGGCGTGAATGATTTGATTAATTCTGTTAAACATCCAGTTAAAATCGTTAATGCCAACAATCATGTTAAGAAGTCTAGAAAGCAATGGTGGAAGAAGGTTAGAAAACTTTGGAAACCCACAGGAAGAAAATTTAGTAATCAGTGGATACCTACTGGCCGTAAGCTTAGTCTTAATGAGTTGTGCCCTAAATTATCTAAGTCAATGCCCATTAGAAAATGGATGCCTACTGGTAGAACTATTCCTTTAAGAAGTGAACATACTTTGAATAGGTCAAATACGGACACTAGCACTACATCTATCCCTATTGATTCCATTGTTTCTACTTCCGATGTGGGTGTTCCAATCACTGTTACTAACCAAATGGAACCCATTTTTGCATGGGGATCCCAATTGTTCAATTATCCATTCTTGTCTGTGTTCAACTGCAGATTGTTCAAATCGTTCTATGGTACTTGGACTCCGGCTGTTCCAATCATATGACAGGAGATCGCTCGCGGCTCATGAACTTCGTGAGTAAATTTATCGGGACTGTTAGATTCAGAAACGACCATTTTGGAGCAATTATGGGTTATGGAGATTATGTTGTTGGTGATAGTGTAATCTCCAAGGTATATTATGTGGAAGGTCTTGGTCATAATCTATTTTCTGTTGGTCAATTCTGTGATTCCGATCTAGAGGTGGCTTTTAGAAAACTTACTTGTTTCGTTAGAGAACTTGATGGTGTGGAACTTTTAAGAGGAACACGGGGTTCAAATCTATACACCATCTCCATCGAAGACATGATGAGATCTTCTCCAATTTGCTTGTTATCAAAGGCCTCTAAAACAAAGTCTTGGTTATGGCACCGTCGTCTCAATCATTTGAATTTCGGCACCATAAATGATCTGTCAAGAAAGGACCTAGTGAGAGGCTTGCCTAGACTAAAATATGAAAAGGATCACCTTTGTTCTGAATGACAACTAGGAAAAAGCAAGAAATACGCCCATAAACCCAAACCTACAAACTCAGTTATGGAAGTTCTTCATACTCTTCATATGGATTTGTGCGGACCAATGAGAGTACAAACAATTAATGGAAAGAAATATGTGCTTGTTGTTGTTGATGACTACTCTCGATTTACTTGGGTTAAGTTTCTGAGGACAATGGATGAAACTCCAGACGTCATCATCAAACTTATCAAACAGTTGCAGGTTCGACTTAACAAGACTGTCAGAATCATTCGAACAGACAATGGAACTGAGTTTGTTAACAAAGAACTAAGTCAGTTCTATCAAAGCATTGGAATCAGTCATCAAAGAAGTGTTCCACGTACTCCTCAACAAAACGGTGTAGTTGAAAGAAGAAATTGGACTCTTGTAGAAGTTGCAAGAACTATGCTAATTTATTCAAAAGTTCTAATGTTTCTAGAGGCTGAAGCCATTTCCACTGCTTGCTACATCCAAAATCGCTCTCTCATCTACACCACTCATGGTAAAACTCCATATGAACTCGTCCATAACAGAAAACCTGATCTCTCTTTCCTTCGTGTGTTCAGTGCGTTATGTTATCCAACAAATGATGGTCAAGATTTAGGTAAATTAAGAGCTAAGGCAGACATATGAGTTTTTGTGGGTTATGCACCAAACAGGAAAGGTTACCGAATCTACAACAAAAGAACCCGGGATATCATGGAAACTATTCACGTCACGTTCGATGAGCTGTCCGGGCAAATGGCTCTAAGACAATCAAGTTCTGGACCCGCACCTCAACCTTCACTAAGTAGTCCAATTAGTTCTTCTCTTGTACAAAACCCCTCACCAACAATTCCATATGTACCTCCTTCTGAAGAAGATTTGAAGAAACTGTTTGATCCAATGTTTGATGAATATGATGAACCTATTGCTTGTGATCTATCCAATACATCAACAGAGTCAACGTGGAAAATCCTTCAGTATCTATGTCATTGAGTCAAGAAGCTCCTACTGCAGATCACTCATTCTCATCATCAGATCCTCAATCATCGAATGTACATCATGGAAATGTTTTTGGCACCAATGATGGAGATAACCCCTTTGCTACTCTCGAAGATGCTCCCTTTGAGAACATATTTGCTCCTAAACCATCATCAGAACCATCTTCATCAGGGGAAAATGACTCTGCCACTTCGGTTCCTCAACAACAACCACATGAACACCTTAGAAAATGGACACATGACCATCCATTAGACAACATCATTGGAAATCTCTCTCGTCCAGTATCCACTCGTAAACAACTTGCAACTGATGCCTTATGGTGCTTTTTCAACTCCGTACTATCTAAGATCGAACCAAAAGACGTTAAAACTGCCATGAATGAAGATAGCTGGTTCAATGCCATGCAAGAATAAATTCATGAGTTTGATCGACTAGATGTATGTGAATTAGTACCTACTCCTGACTGTGCTATGATCATTTCTCTAAAGTGGATCTTTAAAGTAAAACTTGATGAGCATGGCGATGTGTTAAAGAACAAGGCTTGATTAGTTGCAAAAGGATACCGTCAAGAGGAGGGTATTGAATTTGAAGAATCATTTGTTCTAGTTGCACGTATCGAGGCAATCAGAATCTTCCTGGCTAACGCTGCAAGCAAGAACATGGTAGTCTATCAGATGGATGTGAAGACGGCGTTTCTTAACGGAGATCTTAAAGAAGTCGTATACGTCAGCCAACCTGAAGGTTTTGTGAATCCTGAGCATCCTACTCATGTCTATCGCTTGAAGAAGGCCCTTTACGGTTTGAATCAAGCTCCAAGGGCATGGTACGATACGCTATCAAGGTTTCTTCTATCTAATGGATTCATCAAAGGAGTAGTTGATCCGACATTGTTCACAAGAAAGTCAGGCAAACACTTAATTCACGTTCAAATCTATGTTGATGATATTATTTTTGCCTCGACTGACCCCAATGAATGTGACCGTTTTTCTAAGGAGATGGGCTCTAAATTTCAAATGTCAATGATGGGACAAATTTCATTTTTCTTGGGATTACAAATTTCACAAAGTCCCGGAGGCATTTTTATCAATCAATCTAAATATGCTAATGAAATTTTAAAGAAATTTGGATCTGCCACTTGTGACCCTGTTGACACTCCCATGATAGAGCGTACTAAACTGGATGAGGACCACTCAGGGATCATGGTAGATCAAACGAAATATCGTTGTATGATTGGATCCCTGATGTACCTCACAGCCAGTAGACCTGATATTCTGTTCGTTGTATGCATGTGTGCTAGATATCAGGCTAAGCCTACCAAAAAGCACCTTGAAGCGGTTAAACGGGTCTTTCGGTATCTCCAAGGAACCATCAATATGGGACTTTGGTACCCGAAGGACACCGGTATGTCACTAACAGCCTATGCAGATGCTGACCATGCAAGATGTCAAGATACACGTCGAAGCAGGTCAGGAGGTGCTCAATTTTTGGGTGATAAGCTTGTGAGTTGGTCTTCAAAGAAACAAATGAGTACTTTTATATCTTCTATAGAGGCTGAATACATAGCCATGTCATATTGTTGTGCTCAAATCCTATGGATGAGATCCCAATTATCTTACTATGGCTTTGAATTCAATAAAATTCCTCTGTATTGTGATAACAAAAGTGTCATTGCTCTCTCATGCACCAACGTTCAACATTCAAGAGCAAAGCATATTGACATTCGACATCATTTCATCAGGGAGCAAGTGGAGAACGGTGTGGTGGAACTTTATTTTGTAAGGACTGAATACCAGTTAGCAGACATCTTCACCAAAGCTCTTCCTAGAGAACGTTTTGAGTTTATCCTCCCACGACTTGGTCTAAAGAGTCTACAACCGGATACACTCAAACGTCTTCAAGAGGAAGACGAGGAGTAAAAGTTTATCCATATCTTGTAAATATTTATTCAAAAATCAAAATACAAAATTACAAAACCAACAAAAAGCAAATAGAAAAATATAAAACTTTCAAAAATCCATAAAAATTTGAAAAACTCGAAAATTTTCAAAAAATATTGTCATTTTGTCATGTTTTTCTTGATTCGATAATATCTACGGTCTTTGTGTTGTCATTCAAAGAGTGACACGGGTCTTTAGATGTTGTTCGAATGTACATAAATCGTTTTAAAAAAATTGAGAGAAAGTAAAACTAAGGCTCATAGTCATCTCAGTCTATAACCCGTTTTTAAAGAAAGAACAGAGTCATGCTTTATCTTATTTTTCAAATCTCATGCTCTGATTCTAAAAACAAATGTTTGTCAATAAAAAGACAAATGTTTCCCTCACAAATATTTTTCCTTCTATAAATTATTCTGAAAAATATTTGTTAATTTAAATGAAAACTAATAAAAATAACTCGGACTCAATTTTTGAAAATCATCTAAACTTGACATTTGTCAAAATCTATATCTCTCAATCAACAACTTATGTCATTGATTGAGGGGGAGAATGATTTCATTTAAATCAAAAGGTTATTTGTCATACAATTGGTTCAGACCAAGGTTTATAACAATTGGTTCAGACCAAGGTTTATGTCATGTTTTCAAACGATATTCAAGCATGTTTAATCTTTGGAGTTTAAAGTCTCAGATTTGATCCTTATCGGTTAAATGTTTTCATAAGCAAGTCACAATTCTCCTTAAAAGCTTTCAAAATCAATTTAAATCTACCGAGTCACAAATCTTAAATGATTTGAAAATTGTAATCGGGGGGGAAATTTGTGATTTAAATTGGATTTAAACTGATAATTCGATAAATGGCTTTATAGTGATTTACATGCTCTCCTCCCTACATGTGCCAAACGATTTCAAATTTTCCATGCACATGTTGAGGGGGAGCATCTATTTCAAACCAAAAAGGATTGAAACGTGATTGATTTGTTTCAATGTGCAGATTCTCTCTTATATGTGCAAAACACTTTCGAATCTCGATGCACATATTGAGGGGGAGCAACTTTTTGAAAACCACATTCTTTCCCAAAAATATCTTTAACTAAGTATAAAAATTACTAATCTTGATCGGGAAGGTGATGTCGATATTTTTAGAAAATGTTAATCAATGAATTGAATTCTTCCTCTTGCCTCCGTGTGCCAAAACGATTTCAAATACACGATGCACATGTTGAGGGGGAGTTCTTTTTCTGAAATATCAAAAACAATTCAGGTACAAAATGCTTTGATAATATATCACAAGTATCTGGAGTGATTTTCAAATGGTTTTCAATTGGTTCCAATGGCTGATGAACAATACCAAAAAGACCGACCAAATTTACTTTATGTATGGTGATATAAGGATGGTTAGGTTAGGTATTCGTTCCCATGATCCAGCCAGAACCGGAGGGATCTACCCAGGGACAATCCACTAGATAGTGTAGAAGTCCTTAGGTATAAAGAAAAAAAGGAGAAAAGTGAGATATGGGAAGAGTGCGGACTGAGATAGAGCTAGAACTGGAATAAACCCAACAAGGTTTTAGTTATGAAGTCTCGGTAAGCACTGAAGGGGTTGAAGAATGAAAAAGAAATAAATGTGAAAAGGGTGAAAATAAATAGCCCTCCAATAATTCAACCTTAGGGCAGAAACCGGGTTCAATACATATGCTACTGGTTGTTACTAAGGTAACACCGGTATTGAAGACAAGACGTCATGGACCCGGTGACGCACTTCACTACAACTTCCCAAGACACTCAAGTTCCTCTTAAAAGGACTTGTTTCATTCTCACGGGGAACCAACATAATCTATCGACTTTCTCTTAGAGATTGTTGATATTGATGAAGGAGACCCTCTCCCTAGTCTCCGGCATAGGAACCAAATGTGCACTATTGAGTCTAGAGCCACAAGATCATCAAATAAATCTCATTAGGACACTGTCAATGAAGACTCTCTGTTTCACACAATGTGGAAAGAGAGAATATATTTTAAGAGTCCTACGCATTATCCTTGTGGTATTGCCAGAACATCTGAGTGATATGCAAACATATTCACAATGAAGATGGAAAGCCTTCTAGAGCCAACATCAAACAAGCTCTTGGTAGGTGGCATGTGAGATCTATCCAATAGATCAACCATGTGACAACTGAACAGAAACAATGGGGCGATTCAAAATTATGAATCAATCCTGGTTCAGGTTATGGATTGACGGATGCCTTTGAAAAACCGGTCGTTGTGCCTAAAATTCTTTTCACTAGCACATCGACTGTGTATTAATTTTTCAAAATTAAAAGGTGTTTATGATTGATAATTGATTTACCATAAAACCTACATTGTATTGCAAAACCCTTTATATTAAGCAATACACGATTGTTTTTCAAATCATTTTTCATCAATCAGTGAATCTCAATTCACTGGTTCACTCACTCCGTGTTGTCTTCTTTGAGACGTTCCGGTTTGAGAACAGCTAGAGCAGCTGCGAAACCCTGTCAAGGAGATTCTTCGGAATTATATCTGATCACAGGCAGTACTTGTACTGATCAACGGGGAACCGTGGGTCGTGTACCTCAATTCAACGAAAGTGATCAAAGACACTTTCGTGCGCTTTATTGCTAACTGTTGTATGCAGATACACCCGACGTTTGCAGCTGATCAGAATGGAGAGGTCAATCCATAGCCGCACACAACACATTCATATTTAAAGAAATCATGATAAGTGCATCAACGACTCTGATATTTTCACTCCATGCTTCTGCTACGCTGCCGCAAATATCATGAATCATATAAAGCTTCCGCTACTCTGATGAGAAGATATCATGATCCAGAATGTGAGCATGTCGGTCCAAAAGTCACAACTTCACATAATGTCAACACTACAAAGGAAGAGTCAGAGATTTATGGTAGTTGATGATCTCAAAGCTGGCTCAAATCTCATTATCACGTGGATCGTTTAAAGACCTCCACTTGGATTAACCAAACATGCAAAACATGAAGAATCAAAGACTACGAGCTTCAGAGCAAAGAACTTTAACAAGAATCCAAGAACAGTCATAATGTTATATCTGTTTGTATTCATTGTAATTTGAGGTAACCTCCCTTAGGGGGAGATTGTTAGGATTTAGTAAATCCAGTTATTAAAGTGTCGGTCACCTCAAGTATATATAATCGTTAGAAAGCTCGTAGTCGTAGTTATTTAATGTTAGGTAGTATTTAGTTTAGTCACACCGTGGAGGACGGACGGGTCTTTACCCACTGTATGCCTGATCCACAACCCGTAGGTGGCATTTATGTAAGATACTATAAATACCCTCTACCTCCCAAGGTAGAGGGTTGGAGCTCATAATAATACTTTTACTTTCTCTCACTAAGTTCCCTAAACCTCTAAACTTTCTCTCTCTAAAACCTAAAGTATACGCCCCTTGTGATCATGGTTTGATGTGTTTGTGAAATCCAATATGTTACAGAGTATGACAAGATCACGATCTTTAATGATCACCTACGAAAGCATAGTAACCGCATTTTAGTATAGTGTACGATATAAGTGTACAAGTATATGTAGTATGTTGGCTTTCAATATGATGTTGTACATAAATTTTAAGTTGATGTATCCCTTAAGTGTTGTTTGGCCTATAGCCCTTTTATAAATAACCTCGTACCATCATTCAGGCTATCAAAATCAAGAGGTCGTGTAGTAATCGCACAAGGAGCCAGGACACTTTAAATCGTAAATCCACAACTCGTCGATACGATACCCCGAAGAGGCCTCTTATGATAATGAAATTCCTTACTATTATTGTACTTGCCATTTATAAGTAAAGTATTTGACGAGACAAATGTTATATAAAACATGTGTCGTGTTTCGTCAAAGACTATTGATTGACTTGTGTGACGATATGATAATATAAGTTGTGTGTCGTGAACTAGTTTAACATGTCATATGGTCATTTTCTTAGTTTGTCAAAGTCTAGCAAAGTCCAATCTAATGAACCAAGTCTTAAAAACAAGTTTCAGGCATTAAACTTATATTACCCCGTTCGGCTAAGTCAACAATAATCAAGGACATTCTTGAGGATGTATCTAAGTTAAAATATCTTGAAAAAACACGTTGGCTTAACCTTGGCTTTGTTTTGGCCTCAAAGAATCAAAATACACTAAGGTTTCTTAGCCATGGTTGTTTTCCGGTATACAACAGGTCCGGTTAGTTTTTATAGTTTTTAGGATTTGTCGCTCATTTTTTGCTTATGTACCCCTGAGTTTTTGTAGAAAAAGTCATTCTGAACAACTTTCGTGTTTTACACTTTTGCTGAATCGGACCAGAAAAGGGTCAAAACCTCGTTTTAAAATCGTTTCAGCAAGCTTTCTTGTTCCAGCACTATTATTTACTTCTAGTAACACTTAACTAGGTATAACTTTTTAACCACAAGTCCTTTTTAAGTGATTCAAAAGCCCAAGTTTTAGTTTTTAATTCCTCTAACAGCTTCTCATGCTTAATCAAGTCCAAAGTCTAAAGTTTACTTATATCAATAGTCTAATTACAAGTAATTACTTATATTTCATTGCAGAAAGTTTGGCTGCACATTCAGTCCTGCCAAAACGACCATAAGTTGAGTTCTACAACTTTTTTTGATGCGCGGCTTTCGTCAAACTTCAATTTTAGGTCTTGGCTACATTTCATAAAACTGAGTTGACTTCCAGAAATGACCAGAACCATGGGATTTTCCCAAATGAAATCTGGTGTGCAGATTTTGACATATTTTTTCATTTTGGCTCTCATTTACTCAACGGGAGGAGTTATGAGGCGCGCCACCCGGCGAAACGACCATAAGACATAGATCTACAAGCCTATCTTATTGAATTAACCTCAAAGTTTATTGAGATGATCATTTTAATCAATCTTTGAGACTGTTGCAGAATTCAAACTCATAAAACCCACCTAAGGCTTGTTTTAGTTTGTTTTCATGTTACAAACTTCATGTACAACATCAATCATGCCATATTACATATAATAATTATATAAGGTATAAATTACATCAAATATGAATGAAAGACTTGAGAACTAAATATAATCTTACAATTTCTTGGATGAAAAAAATAAGAACTTAAGAACCACTATCCTAAGTTTTTCAATCACCAACTTAGCCTTCCAATCTTCAACCCAAGTCTTGAATCTTCTCACCACATGATACTAACCTTTATTAGTCACCCAATAATACTCTTAACTTCAGCCCTTGAACCCGTTATTATCTCTTAATTCAAGAAATGAATCACCAAGACAACTCTTGAACTAGGTTGGAAACACTTAAGCCTTTATCTTCCTTGTATAACTTGAATCTTGAAATCAAACTATGGAGATGGTATGATGATGGTGATGTACTGCAGCAAGGAGGGGAGAGGATAGAATTTTCTCTTATTTGATTTCCTCTGTAATGAAGAAAGGTGATAAAGATAGGCTTATTATATGATAACATGATTAGGTGTCTAAAGGGAAGACTTAGTAGTTTCACTTAAGGCCATGCAGACTTTGTGAAGAGTAGTGTACGCCCACCTCATGCTTGAGGTGGGGAGGGGCTAGCTTGCTAGCTTATGATGTATCTTCAATGTGAAGCAAGGTTTCTACGAGGTGTAGTTTGGTCCTGGTAATTACTAACGTTAAGCCTTTAAGTCACGAAACTTAAAATCGGGTGACATAAAAATGTAATACTTATAAAAATGTCAAAACATATCAATATACTCTAAATAAGTATATTAGATGTGTGATAAGTCTATTAGGGTGCGTCTATGTTGTTAAAACCTAATAACGTAGGTTTGAGCACGCGTATTACGTAAAGAGTAAAATGTTTACGCAAAAAGAACAATGTGGCAATAGTTCATATAAAATATGACTATTGGTGAAAGTAGAGTATTTTGAACACCTAGACTTATCGTAGTCTTGTGTTGACCGCGAGGAAAGTTTACACGATTAAACTTTCGTAATTAATAAAGTAACAACTTTAAATAATTATTTATAGCCATTGGTGAACAAAAAAATGTTCAGAGTGTAATAATTCAAAACAGAGTGAATTATTTAACTTGAGAAATTACCAGTTACTACCAGTTACAGTATTTGCTTTTACGTTACAGTAAAAGTCAAAAGGCAAATTAGTCATTTTGCCTTATGAAAATTTACGAGTTGCTACAGCCTACACCAGTTAATCAATCTAGATCTCAAACGTTAATCAATCTAGATCTCTTCCAGAGAAATAGTGAGTGTTTCATCAGTATGACACTTCTTCAGAATGCACACAAGAAGGGTGGCGAGTACACTGCTAAGTTTGGGTAATAATTATTGCTAATATCGTATAAAGTCCAATATATCTTAAGTTTGGTTTTTCTAATTTCCCCAAACGAATCATACCTTACCGCAACAAGGCTTTCAACAAAACCTTAATCCTAGTATGATATTTTGAAAGTTAACGCTTACATCTATATAACCTTTCTTGTGATAATGTGTGGCCTAATATTGCGGGGCCAGGAAGTGAATCTTGTACTAGATTCCTTACAATGATTTCGTAAGCGGCAAGCTCAGAAATTCTAATCAGCAATTGTGCTAAAGATTGCAAAGTCAAATAAGCCGCAAGCATGCTTCTGGACAATGCTTTGTCAGGGTAAAATGTTGTTGCTCAATCTATTAGTATTGAGAATACTCACAAGATTTCTTGGACTAAGTTGAAGAAGTTACAATTCAAGAAGTATCGCTCTCGAAATGAGGTGCAAGAAACGAAGGTGAAGTTTCCTTGCTGTCAAAGGTGTTAATATCACGATGTATAACCGTTGTTTTTCAAGAGTTGGCAATAGTGTATCCAGTGATGGTCTCAACCAATGAGAAGTTATGGGAAGAGTTCATCTGAGAACTTCCTCTAAGTATTCAAGAGAACGTTGCTTCGTTTGATCACTCACAATGGATAAAACAATTCAGATGTCTCGTAACCAAGTGGATCAAGTTATGCGAGCTTAGACTGCTCAAAGATCCAACAATAGCAAAAATAACAACAGTAACGACAATAGTAACAAACGATGATGGGATGTGGAAAGTGAGAACCTTTCGAGAAATTATGTTCTCAAAATAATGGCCAACCAATAGGAGAAGCTCGTGGGAGAGCTTATGTGATAGATGATGGGATATCGCACCCAGTTTGTTAGTTCGAGACTGAACTAAGTCCATTAGCTCAAGAGTGTAACAATCTCGTTAGCTCAATAATATGGAATACTTTGACTTATGCGACTCGTGCATAATCAAATTTGTGGCAACCGAATTATTTTCTTGAAACACCTAATTCTATCAGGCCGTGTTTCAATTATGTTCTTGAAACATCTAATTCTTATCAGGTCGGGTTTCAATTATGTTCTTGAAACATCTGATTCTATCAGGTCGGGTTTCAATTGACTTTAACCAATTTTGTTAGCTCAACAAACGGTTCATGTTAGTAAGGATTTGTAACATCAAAAGTGATAACTTAAGAATGAACTTAGGTTGTTCAAATGAGGTCTTAAGATTTTTGCTGAGTGGTAAAACACGATCGTGTTTTCTAGATCTTTTCAAAGAATACTTGTGATTCTTGAGTTCGAGTTCATACTCATGTCATATCGGATACAAATAAGCCCACTCATTTATAATTCGTTACTTACATAACGAAGCGTCTCAATTTATGCAAGTAAGAAATCATAAACTTATGGTTCGGCGATTTACAATTTCTTTATTTAAATGAAAAGGCGTCCCAGTCCATTTAAATAAGGATATTACAAATCATCCTACTTAAGAATTTCCGACACAACACTCGTTACAAGGTGGTGTATTATGAGACTTCGTAAGTGTTCCAAGAGTATCGAATGAATGTTCACACTCATCTTCGAAGACGATGAGGAGTAAAATAATCAGAGAAAATCGACATAGAGTTCAAGAGAGTCAATGAGTTCATAGTTATGAAATAGTTTTCTCCCAATGTTTGAGAAATACCAGTGAGACCATTGTGCACACACACAATGTCTAAGAAATAGATAAAACTATTGTGTATCTCTTAATGCCTAAGATATATTTAGGCCAATTGTGTATGTCACGATGTCTGAGATATATCTAAGTCAACTGTGTATCACACGATGTTTGAGATATAAGGAATACCATTACATACTAACAATGTCTTAATAATAAATGAGACCATTGTACCAACTACAATGTCTGAGAAAGTTTTGTAGATCACAAAAATATATATGATCGGGGATATTTGGTTGTGCCATAATGCCTTGGAATAGGCTTATGCAGTTATGTTTAGTCAATCGTTTATATAAACAGTCTTTATATAAATAACATAGTATTGTGTTAAGGAGTAGGCATGGCACACGAAATGTTGAAGACAACAATGAGTGATACGAATTTATTGTAAGATGTAGTTATAGCCTAGGTTCATATGCAACCTGGTTCTCTATAACTGAAGCTCTGATACTAATCTGTAACACCCCCAAAATTATCGCAGTGGAAGATTGTGTCACTGGGGTATTACTTCATAGTTCACAACACAAGTTACAGAAAACGACTCTAAATGAGACGTTTTGAAATGAATTATCATTTGATTAAAATATCAGAGTTTACAAACCGGTCCCACAAGTTTGTACAATCATAAAAAGTACAACATAGAAGTTGTAATGTTTTTCGAATGATAATATACGCATTTTCTTCAAAATATTTTTTGTGCGCCTTTACATGCCATGCCAGCTAATTCCTTTCGAACCTGAGATAACATGCTAAAAAGTGTCAACACAAAGGTTGAGTGAGTTCATAGGTTTGTAAGCAAAACAGTTGATCACAAGATATCAAGTTTATGAAAGTAGTGGGCTACGTTGTTATACGCCCATAGTGCGTTTGATTGCCTAACCGGTCAATACAAATGATAGAAACCTCATAGGTTTGAAAACAATAGTGGACAATATAGTTTGTAGTATAATTGCAATGTGTACAATTATCTTCTTGATAGTTATTATTGCTCTAAGCTCATGGCACTCACGACTGACTGTTGTATATATATATATCACCGGACGATATATATATATATAAATAACTTGCCCCGGGTAGGTATTTTGCCCTTTACCTAGATAATCTCAAATATAGTGCGTCTTGTTATTTCCGATAACAGAGACGGGGTTCGTCAATTCCGATAGGCCTATCCACAATATTTGCGCTCACTACCAGTGATTATTGGTCCATGATGTTGGGGACTTTTGGCAAAAACAACTTAGGCATGAAATAATACAGTCAAGGCATTCATTTTGCAAGTAATTGTCCATAATAAAGCATTTTAGCATGTAGTAAAAGCAGTAGCATGTATCTCCCTCAAAAGAGTTTATAAAACAGTTAAACAAAAGCTGGGGCTATGAAACTCACTGTAGTTATCAGTAGCAGAGTGTAACGATATAATGTTTATCAACGGTAGAGTATGACAAGATCACGATCTTTAATGATCACCTACAGAAGCATAGTAACCGCGTTTTAGTATAGTGTACGATATAAGTGTACAAGTATATGTAGTATGTTGGCTTTCAATATGATTTTGTATGTAAATCTTAAGTTGATGTATCCCTTAAGTGTTGTATAGCCTATAGCCCTTTTATAAATAACCTCGTACCATCATTCGGGCTATCAAAATCAAGAGGTCGTGTAGTAATCGCACGAGGAGCCAGAACACTTTAAATCGTAAATCCACAACTCGTCGATACGATACCCCGAAGAGGCCTCTTATGATAATGAAATTCCTTACTATTATTGTACTTGTCATTTATAAGTAAAGTGTTTAACGAGACAAATGTTATATAAAACATGTGTCGTGTTTCGTCAAAGACTATTGATTGACTTGTGTGACGATATGATGATATAAGTTGTGTGTCGTGGAGTAGTTTAACATGTCATAGGGTAATTTTCGTCAGATGGGTAGTGGTCAAGGGTTTAATGCTAATGGAAGGAATAACATGGGTGCTCCACAACAACGGGCTAAAGTGGGTGATCAGGGAAATGCTCAGAATGGAATTAATGGTATTCGTTGTTATAACTGTAATGAGAAGGGTCATCTGGCTAATGCATGCCCAAATCCGAGGACAAGAGGCAGTGCTTATCACAAAGAGGCTTTACTCTTGGCTCTCAAGGATGAAGCTAGTGGAACTCTTACCAACAAGGAACAGAGCTTCATGGCAAATGCAGATTCGGATGATGACATGGAGGACTTGTAGGCTAATGCAGCAGTAATGTTAATGGCAAACATGCAAGAACTCAACATGAGTGACACAGGCCCAGTGTATGACACTGATGGCTTGTCTCAGGTACAGGATCAAACTATATTCATTTCGGATCTGATATCTCCGCCAACATTTGCATCCGACGAGGATCAGAGTGTTCAACATGAGCCGTCTACATCTCATTCCGATGATAATCAAATAGATTCCGTAGTTATATTTGACGATCAAGATGACCTTATGGTTAATATTGATAACCAAGTTGACTCCGTGGTTATATTTGAGGATCTAAATAATGATCATGTTGAGACTCACGTTGAATAAGTTGAACCTGTGTCTAATCCAGATCTTGAGCTCATGACCAACTTTATTACGAACCAAAAATCTCGAATGGAAAAGTGCCAAGTCATCAATAAGAAATTACACAAGAAAATTGAATTGTTGACTAAGGATAATGAATGCTTAAAGTTCCAACTCAACATTTTTCAAACAAAAGAAAAACGTGAAAAAGGTTTTGAAGTCGCATTTGCTAAATCCTACCAAAATGAAAAATCTTTGGAAAAACAGATATGTGATCTAGTTGCATCCAAGAATGCTTTGTTGTCTCAAATAGAACAACTGAAATATGATCATAAACAACAACTTAACACTCTCACTTCGGAAACTCAAAAAGCCAAGTCTGAGTTGTTAACTTGTCAAAAACAGTTTTGTGAATACAAAAAGCATTTAAGGAAACAAATAGATGACTATCTTGAGGAAATTCTCGACTTACAAAACAAAATCAAAGAGTTTCGTAATGTTGTTTATAAACATGGTGAGTCAATCACAAGTTCACAACTATTCAAAAGTTTACCTTTAAACCAAATCCAAATGGATATGGACCGAATCTTGCTGATTACAAACCACGGTTTTCACATAGAGCATTCAAACCAAATCCTCAATTCTACAGTGCAGAACACAGAATTGATGATTCCATTATGAGTGTTGTTGAATATAATCGTATGGAGGAACTAGATGTAGAAGACGAGAGTCGGTTAAAATTGGAAAATGTTGTTTATAACAAACTATTTAACTATTCAAAAGCCATAACTTTCGTCACACAACAGGATAATTCTAACACACCTTGGGTTATCACGCCTACTGAAGTCTTCTAATGTTGGTCCCCAACCCAATTATGCACAAATTAATGGTCATTTACCTTCACTCAGTGAAGTAAAAACATTACCCGAACAATGTCAAATGCTTAAATATTTTGATACATTCATATCGGACATCAAACTTTTGGAACGTGAAATTGAAATCAATTCTAAAATAAAAGTTGAATATTTTCAATCGCCTAATCATGCGAAATCAAAGAGATATTTTTCAGAAAAGAATTTTACCTCATGTCCGAAATTTGAAAATGTGTGCAATATATTGGGAAAGGGATTTTCACAAGGAGCTTGGACTTATGAAAACAGTTTTCGACAAAAACTGAAACATCGATTTCAAATACTAAACATAAAAAGAAAATGTTAAGAAAAGATGTTGATCGACTCTTGGAAGATGTTATCTGTTTTGATACCATAAATGTTGTGTTACTACATTCATTTGCATATGCATTCGATTATATTGTTTTTGATTCTGTTGAAAATGTTGAGAATATCGATAATGTGCAGCAAATCAAATCTTTGAAAATTGAAAATGGCGTTTAATCAATGAACTTTCAAATGCAAAACGTCGTCTTCAATGGTGTCAAAAGGATTGTCAAAATCGAGAACTTGCTTTGCAAAACAAAATCATCCAGTTGCGTTCAAAATCTGTTGATCCAAAAATAGAACATCTGGATGATGAAAACGTGTCTTTAAAATGTCAAATTTCAAAATATGAACAAGAAATATCCAAAGTCAAAACATAATATGGTGTCATATATGATTTGCTTAAACAGACTCGTGAAAATGCATCACAAGAACTTGATAATTATCTTGCACACACTAAAGATTTTTTACATGTTAATGTAAACATTCGCTCTGAAAATCAAGATTTGTTGCTGTTGGGTTCAGTAAATACCCAAACCCCTTAAACTAGGATTTGAATAGAAAATATCCTAAGTATTTAATCCGTTAAACACAATCAGTCACTGGAAACATAGTCTCTCAAAGGAGCTAACTTCAGACACACTTAGTATGAGGCAAGGGAGCCTCCACTGCAGGCGGAACTTAAAGGGTGAAGACTAAGTCAAGAAGAAGATAGTGGATTCGTGGTGATGACAATAACTCATCAATCCTTCACTCCTCTCCAACTGTAAACAATCAAGACAAACGAAAGAAGAGAGATCAAGACTTTAAAGATCAAGAATGAGGGATTAGCGGAAAGTTTTACCAGATAAAACTAAGTCCCTCAAGTGTTTATCCAGCCTATACACAGTCTCAATCTATCAAGATCATATCTTCCCATTTATAGTAAGCTGCCATTCTCTATCAAGGAAAGAAGCTCGCCGCTACTATAGAAAGGTGAATGCGAACCAATATATCAATATTCGTGTTTGCTATGATCCATGTTTTTGTCTTCTAGGATAAAGTTAATAATCATACTTGTATAAATAGCATAAGAGAATGAGAGAAAAGTTTAAGCTTGTGAATTGTAAAACACACACAACAAAGCCAACTTTTCACTCCTCCAAATACAACTTTATCCTTGAGCTAGCTCAGCGGGTTCTAAGAGTTGTGCCTGACTTAGCCTGAGCTTAAAGAGGAGTCACCCAAACTTTGTCATTTCAATCCCAAGTACTATTCCGCAAGTACTTGGGTAACGAATTCTTTTGATTTATTTCTAATAAGAATATGATGTTGAAAATTACTCTGTGTGTTTTACTTATGTTAACTTCAGTCATTATTCACTTTTAAATTGCTTTAAGTACTTAATTGTCCTTTTTTAACAATAGTGAATAGGGAATAACAAGTGGTATCGAAAGCGCTTGATTATAAAACCTTTGCCGCTTCTAAAACGCTTTTTAAATCAGATTCCTATGGCTGAAATTGATGTACCCCAACTAGTCGATAAAAGGGTGGAGCTTATTCACCAAGGTTCCTAGACTTGAAGTTGGCAAATTCAACAAATGGAAAAAGCGTATGTTTTGCTATTTGATTGGGATGGAACCTTATTATATCAAGTGTATTAATGAGGCCCGTTTGTCCCAAAGACTGGGTTTGCCCAAACCTCAAGCTCGCTGACTCGTGGATGAAAGGAGAGTGGTCAACCAGACCAAAGACTCAAAAAGTATCATCATATCATGTCTTCCTCGATGATATAATGGAGTCAGCTTATAAGTCAGAACACGCTAAAAACAAACCGATGACCCGTCCATAGCCATGAAGGTCCATCCGATACCAAGGAAAACAGATAATGGACCTCAAACTTGAGTATAACACCTTCGTGGCTAAGGACTCAAACTCTCTCTCAAACTTACACCCGTATAAAAACTCTTTTAAATGAACTTGCTAATGATGGTGTTAAGTTATCCAAACATGAGATAAATGTTGGTTTTGTTAATTGTCTCCTGAGAAATGGTTAAACTTCTCTCAGGGACTTAGAAATGCAAATCACATCCAAACTCTTGAGCTTCCTGAATTTATGGAAATTTGTCTACAGGAAAACCTCATCAACAGACGATACCTCGACTTAAAGAAGTCTCGTGAAGTCAAGAAGTCCCTGACCATCACCTCACCTATATCAACTGTCTTCTTTTCTAACAATGTGGTTCAAGATTTTCAAGAAAATTCAGATGATGAGCCCGATGAGAGATCAAGTGAGGAGTACCTAAATGACCTGAACGTTGAATTTCGGGAAAGGGCACTCCTTGCAAACTCTCAAGGTTTATTAAAAGAAACAAAGGTTTTCAACCGCTAAAGCTAACGAGACATCAATGCTTTAAGTGTCACAAAAGGGTCATTTTGCAAAGGACTGCTTTTCAAAAACAATTTCTCGAACCTTCTTACGTAATCATCGTAAATCAATCCTCGTGCTTTAGCAAATTTCAACCTAAAATCTATCGCCTCATCAAAACTTTCGTAATAAATCTGACCAGAAAAAAACAATAGATTTTGAAGCCAAGTATAGGAAGATCAAAGCTAAGCTTGCATTACTTGAGGCCGTCCCTCTAACCAAAAAAGTGTTCAATCAAGGCTGGTAAAACAAAGGTCTTGTTGCGTAAACCTTCGACCGATGAAGAGCCACTCATCGATGATGAAATGGTGCATGTCAACAAGACCGATGGCCCTCTCTCGTAAGAAGACAAGCTAGATGTTGGAAAGAATCATGCCAGAAATGGAGAATGGGTCAACATCACAATGAAGAAGGTAAATATTCTACTTTCTATGGATGATGATTCCGATTGTACCCTATATGAACTATATCAGTGTTGATCTTAAGTTTGTAGAAGAGCAAAGATTAAATCTTTTTTCTAAGTACAACAAGTTAAGTTTTGAATTGAATAAGTGTAGGGATGAGTTACTTGTGTTAAAACAAAACAAGCTTGAGGCTATCACCTTACAGATTCAAAACACTAAATTAGTTAAAAGAAATCAGGCTCTTCAAGATGAACTTAAGAAAGAAAAGGAAATCATTGATAGCTGGACCACCAAGAATCCAAGAGTCTTTGATGTTGTGGGTGCCCCCAAAGAGCAAAAAGAGAGTCATAGGTGAACATCATCTTACCGACTCCTCAACAAAGACCGAGTCCTAAACCATTTGTGTCCGGTGGCATGATTACCAATATGTTGTTCTGCCTCAAGACCGATTGGATTGAAAGACTTAATCCGATAGTAAGCCTCCAAACTTTGACTCGAAAAATCTAGAGCTCGAAAGTCAAGCTCTAAAGAGCATGCTTGGACTTAGATGTGCCTAGTGAGCACTAAACACATCTCTGAGTCTGAAGATGAATCTCAAGCACCACTTCCACCTTTGGAACCTCTTCAGGGTGCCGATCCTAGCTCTGAGCTTACTCCATTACATTACAATCCACACTCTCCCAAAGAAAGGTCCGGACTTGGTAGAACCATTTTGAAAAGACCATCAAAACCAACTCAACAAGAATCCAACCCCATCGAAAATTCCACATCCTCGGCCCCATCAAGCCGATCGATTCAAAGAATCGACCAACTTGTGAGAAAGCTAATCGACAAAATGGAATCTATTGAAAAGGTCTCTCAACCAATCAAGGAGACAAAGTCGCCTTCCTCTAGTTTCTCAAAGTCAAAAGCCACCACCAAAATAAGGTAAGGATCTGTGCCACTATATCGGCCATACCACTGACAATTGTTATAGAATCCTTTTTGCATGATTCGTAAAAGGATGATCACAGATCACGACCACTTGCAATATGTGAGCTCTCTACCAAGAAAACTACACCAAATTTGGTCATCAATATGCTTCTTCATCCAAAGCTCAAAAGTTGAGAGCAAAGCCTTTTCCTCCTTGCCCACACTGCGGGCTTTAATGATCATCGCCCGATGATTGTCTTATGAACACATGTGTGATATTTGCAGTAACACGTACTCATAAGACATCTCAAAGATGACAATGTCATCCATGCAAGAAGAAGTTCAAAACAACCAAAATCCACAGAGTCATCCTCTCTGCCTCTAGATAAAACTGTGGTAGCTCATTGACTCCACCACTCCACCATGAATCGATTGCTCAATTCAAAGAGACCATGAGACCCAAACCCACTAGTAAGTGGGTTACAAAGAGAAACTAATCTCGCTTTACTACTGCAGCAGGCATGCCAAGGAACCTATCCGCATCTAGACAAGGGATGTTCAATAAGTATGACTGGTGAAGGAATATCTGCACAAGTATGTAAAGGAACCAGGCCAAAGGTAGTGTTTGGTGATAACTCATCATGTCCCACTCAAGGTTATGGTTCAAGAACCTAATGGAATAGTTTTTTCTAGGATTGCTTATGTCAATGGTCTCAAATACAATCTCATCGTCGTACACTATGTGATGCTAAGTATATTGTACAATTCAATGACAAACAAGGTACCATTTTCAATGCCAACAAGGAAGTTGTGTTGATTGCTCCCGTGAGAGACGATGTTTATGTCTTAGACATGTCAACTCTCTAAAGATGGAACTGCCTCTTTGCCAAAGCCATCAAACTATCAACCGGGTGTGGCACAAGAGACTCTCACACTTAAACTTCAAAACATCAACAACTTGGCAAAACAAAACAAGGTCCTTGGCTTACCATCACCGGTTTTTGCAAAAGATAAACCATGCTCACTGCGGAAAAGGCAAACATAAAAGAGCATCTTTCAAAACCAAGCAAAACTTCTCTATCAAAAGTCAGCCACCCTTCATATGGATCTCTTTGGACCGCCACCCTAGATCAATCCAAAGATGAGAAGTATACACTTGTCATTGTTGATGAGTATTCAAGATACACTTGGGTATACTTTCATTCCAAAAAGAGTCAGTACCGATACTATAATGTCATTTATCGTGAACATTGAAAACCGTAATGACATTACAAAGGAAACAAATCGAATCGACAATGGTACCGAATTTAGAAATGCCGAGCTTGAGAGTTTCGATGAGAAGGAATCTCCAAAAATTTTCATCTCCTTATACCCCTCGAACAAAATGGGGTAGCCGAAAGGAAGAACGTAACTCTCATTGAGGCTGCAAGAACCATGTTAAATGGCTCCTCTTTCAAAGCATTTCGATCAAGCAAAATGACTGTTACACTCAAAAACAGGTCAATCATTGTCAAAAGACATAATAAAACCCCATATGAGATATTCAAAGGTAGACTTCGACATCGCCTACTTCCATGTTTGGATGTCCTGCGGTTTATTCATAACCACAAGGATCATCTAGGCAAGTTCGATAAAGCCGATGATGGATAATTTCTAGGTTACTCACTGATCTCCAAAGCCTTCAGGGTATTTAACACAAGGAGACAACAAGTTGAGGAAACCTATCATGTCACCTTGATGAAAGTATAGAAAGCATCGATTCACCAACACTTCGTGGAAGAAATTGGAATTGATAACTCATCAAGATATCCTCCCGATGAGTACAACATCAAAACCACCTCATACCAAGCCGATGTCGACATCTCATATTATGTCTTACCACAACCTCGCCTCAACCAACTATCAAGTAATTCATTGATAATCGGGCCTTTCCCTACCGGGTTAGGTAACACTCGATCCATATGATCGTGATCCTATAACTCAAGAACCTCTACCCAACAAGTCACCTCGACAGATGATCTAAATGATCCCGTGGTTCTTGCACTAACTCCCAAAGGACATCTTTAAGCTCGCATCCTAGACCACAAAGTAAGTGGACAAGATCTCGTGACATTGAGCTTGTAAACATCAGGTGAACCCACCGAGGGAATGCTCACTAGAAGCATGGTCGCTAACTTAACCGCAGCTTCGACCAATGAATGTCTATACGCTGATTACCTATCGTAATAGAACCCAAAAGTGTCACCGAGGCTCTAAAATACCCAAGCCGTTCAGCTATGCAAGAAGAATCGCAACAGCTTTGATAAAAATAAGGTCATGACCTTGATCAAATGTCCTCGTGATGTAGTCGCATAGGAATGAAGTGGGTTTTCGTAAACAAAACTCGATGAAAACGGACCGCATTAAAACAAAGCCAGACTGGTAGCCAAAGGTTACAATCAACAAGAAGGCATTGACTATGATGAAACATTTGCTCCTCAAGCAAGAATGGAAGCCATCAGGATCTTTCTTGCATATGCAACATACATGAACTTCATGGTCTACCAAATGGATGTTAAAAGTGCATTCTTAAATGGTGATCTCAAGGAAGATGTATATGTTCAAGAACCTCCGTGCTTTGAGAGTAGTGAATTCGACTATGTCCGCAAGCTTGACAAAGCTCTTATGGACTTAAACAAGCCCCATGGCATGGTATGAAACTCTCTCAGCTTTCCCGATACAAAACAAGTTTGCGGAGGAAAGATAGACAACACATCTGCTTGTCTATAGAACTCAACATGATGTGATTCTAGTCCAAGTGTATGTTGATGACATCATCTTTGGCTCAACAAACTACAAACTTAAACAGCTTTGAAAACTGATGACTAAGAAGTTTGAAATGAGCATGATGGGGGGACTCACATACTTTCTTGGACTACAAATCGCAAACCGACAAAGGAATATCCATCACCAAGAGAAATACACCAGAATCTCTTGAAAAATATGAGATATCCGACCGTGCCTTAGTGAAAACCCAATGGTCCCACCTAACAACCTTGGACCCGATCTCACCGCAAATCACCAATCAAACTCATTTCAGAGGGATTGTAGGCTCACCGATGTATCTAATCGCTTTAGACAGATATCTAATTTCGGCCTCTGCCTAATAGCAAGATATCACCCAATCCTAAAGAATCCCATCTCACCGCAGCCAAAAGAATACTCGTGTACTCAAGGGAACCCCAAGCCTTGGACTCTATTATCCAAGATGCTCGTGGTTTGATCTCAAGGGTTACTCGATTCTCATTATGCCGCAACATGGACGTAAAAAGTACCTCGTGTCCACAATTTCGAGGAAAACTAGTTTGTTGGAGTGCTAAAAGCAACAATCGCTGGTTATGTCTTCACCGGTTGAATATGTAGCAGCAGCTGGATGTTGTGCCAATGTATTATGGATGAAAAGTCAACTCAGTGACTATGACATCCATTACAAAATGGTGCCCATCTTCGTGATAATACGTTGCTATTGCAATCTCCAACAACCCTATCCTCCACCAAAGAACCAAACACATTGATATCGATATCACTTCATCGGGATCACATAATGAAGGAGACATTGAACTTCATTTCATCCCTACTCAAATATCAACTAGCCGATATCTTCACAAAACCCTGGATGAACCTACCTTCGTGAGACCGAAAGGAGTTGGGAATGCTTGACATTGAAAGTCGTATTCAAAACCAATCTCGAAGTTCAACAAATTGTTCATTCTCCCCTAACATCCAAAACAAACCTCTCATCAATGATTAAGACTCATCGTGGTCCTCCCCGACGTAGCATTAAATGAGTAACTAAATGCTCCAAGTATTAGTTACTTAAATGTCCTAGGTTGGTAATCCCACCAATTTATAGGAATACATGTCTTACCGTCGTGAGTATCATCATTTACCTCACCCCACTTGGCATTAAATGCCTTTTCTCACATAAAATATCCTATGGATATTTTATTATCAAGTGCACTTTTATCGCAAGCGAATCGCTTTCCTTGAAAGACGGATTTATCACTGAAGTGGTGGGTGGCATTAAATGTGGAATATCAAACGATTTCAAAAATGGACTTTACATATCCACATTTATACAAAAACCACCCCTCTCACTTCTCTATAAATACCCTCTTCAAAAAACCACAAAACACACACAAATTATTTTCTGCAACTAAACTCTGTCAAAATCCTTTCTCAAATCCAAAAAATTTTTGTGTGTTCTCAAAATCTTCAAAAACTCTTTTGGAAAACCCTCCTTGTAAACATTTACAAAAGTTTTTCATCACAAACTTGAGAGATCCAAATACTTTGATTGTTCTAAACATTTACAAAAGTCTTTTGGAAAACCCTCCTTGTAAACTTTTACCCTAAAATCTTTTTTAATAGAAATGGCTAGAACACAATCTCTCCAGTTTGCTTCTCAGTGGGTAGGGGATCTTACTACGTTGAATTTAAAAAAAATAATGTCATAGGAAATTTTGAATACCCTGAAAGTGTCCCAACCTATAAAGACATTATAAAATTTTTATTCAACTCCCCACTCAAAACGGCTTTTGTAAATGTCCTCAAGATTGTACCCAAACTACCTCGTGGAATTTTGGGCTACAGCCTAAAGCTCGACCGACACCTTCACGATGAGAATAACCTTAGACCACTCATGGAGTATCTCATCGATTCAGCCTTAATGGGGCAACAATACACCCTGGATTACAAAACATTTTGCACTTCAAAAGGGTTAGATTATAACAAAGGTACTTATGTCGCCCATCCCGAACCCTCCACGCTGAAGGATAGGTTAAAACAAATTGTTTTAGATCCAACTTTTGGACAAGACCCTACCACTAAAAGCTCATTCCTCGTGGCTTGAGGATCCTCTTCACTTTTGTGATTCAAGTCCTCGGCGAACCACTCATCCATCGAACAAGTTAACTCTATTCATTGATGATGGCATACCGCTTGATGAATGGGGTCATTGTCGCATATAGGGATCATTTACGCTGATTTTGTAACTAGTTACGAGCAAAACTAGGACGGCACGCTTCATATCCTAGGTTTGTCTCTTTGTGCTTGCAATCGCTATCGGGTTCAAATTATACTCGTGATGAAAATTTGGAAATTTACCGCATCCCGAGCCCATCAAATTTTCAAAAGGACCCATCCCTTGTCACTCCCATTGAATTGACGCCCACATGATTGCCAGAAACAATCAAAGTGGATCGTGTCTCCAAACCCTCGCCCTAAAAAGAGAAAGTGGGAAGTCTCGTGATCGACTAAGACTAAACTAAAGTCTCGTGGCCCCTCGAGGCTTCAGGAGCACGTACCCTAAGAGGCACATTAAGCCCAAGACTAAAGCATAACCCAACGACCAGCAACAACCACCCCTGACAACGAAGGACACCGATACATCACAGCCAAGGCCCTGGTCACACCTACTACTCCCAAGATCCGTGGAAACAAACAACCCGGGTAGGGAGCCTTCCACCACCGATGATGACATTAACAAATCCAAGTCTTTGTTCAGGGCACACCGACGATCCCAAAGACTCGTGGGGAAACAAACAACCCAATCGATAGGATACAACAATCATCGACTAAAGGCACCTGGAAACACCCACCGCTGTCTCAGGGTCACATGGGGACAAAGACTCGGAGGAAAGAAACAAATCCAATACGAACCCAAAGCCAATCCCGACCGAGAAGGCACTGAAACTCCACCGTTGTCCGAGGGGTCAATTGGGACAAAGACTCAGAGGGATATATACCACCGTTGATATGGAACCCATCACCAACCCTTGCTCACTATTGCCGATGTCACCGTATTTTATTCTCGGAGGATGATCTGCCGAAATCAAGATGAAATTTTATCACCGAGAAGAAATAGACGCCGAGGTTCAATCAACAAGAGCCTCATCCCGATCCAAAGGAGCATATCAATCCCCATTCCAACATGATGATCATGCTTCAATCCTCCTCAAGCTCGATGAATTCAAAGAGTTTGACAATGTTCTTCCCTCACCGAAAGGCGCTTGGCTCGCGATCACCAAGGCTTCAAGGAAGCTATACTGTGGGTTACTAAAACATTGTAGGAACAACATATCGAGGTCACGAAGTTATGCATTTAAAAGGAGATATAGGCTTCATGAAAATGTTCATGAGCACAGTGGACTTGATGTATGACCAAATTCACCGATCGATGAAAATATGGCTAACTTCTTAAGGCACCTTCGTGATGTTGGCACAAAGATCGATGAAATCAAGGAGTTTGTTAGAGAAGACCCAACTCTTAACTCTCAAGTGCTAAAGGCTACTGAGGCATACTTGCAACAATCTTTCACGCCTCAACTCAAGTTAGATCTCGCCAAATCGCATATGTTCAGTGGTCTTTCATCATCACCAGCTCTCTTCAAGCTACAATGGACTCTCTCAATACAAGTGTGGCGCACCATGGCTCGGCATCCTCTCCCCTCGCCTCGAATCTTGGTCCCTGGATGACTGCCTTTGGAGCTTTCTGTGCTAACTTGGATGCAAAGCTCAATGGCATTCAGACGTATTGACACTCAGAGATTAAGGCTATGATGATGAAATCTATCGTGCCTTCGGGTCAAGCCGCCCGCCCCTCAAAGACACCAACACCAACTCTTGCCCTCACCGACACTCCAAGCAACAGCTTGAGGGGAGAATATCACAAGAAACTCCTCTTCACACCGAGGGGAGCAAACACCACCGCCTCGCTTGCTCCTACATCATCTCGCACCAAGATCAAGAATACCAATCTCATCACCCCACTCACCAACATCAACAACAACAACAACACGACATAGTCACACCACCTATCATGACAACTACACCTCCTTTGACGATCATCTTCCTCGAGCCGGGACAAAGGCAAAGGCATAATGACAATCGGCCGAGCCCGAGAAGATTCCCTATAAAATCGGTGACATCAATAATTGCCACACCGTGACTAAGTAAACATCTTGCAAAGAAGAAAGAAGATTGAAACTAGCCGAGGAAGAGAAAGGAACAGTGGAAGCACCGCTAAGGTTGTCGCCAAGAAGCCGAGAACATGGGACTAGATGCAAGCAAGCTTCAAAAGGGTCAGCAGACAAAAGTTCAAGGTCGCCAGTCGTCAAATGATCATGAATGAGAAAGCAAAGATGAAGCAAAGAAAAGGAAAGTTCAAGAGCTCAAAGCTAGAAAGGATTGATCATTACAACCGACAATGACAAGTCAAGGAAGCCCAAAGAATCATCGATGTTAAAATCATCCCCAATACCAAACCATCGGCAATGAATGTCTACTGTGGGGATGATAAGAGACATTTCAAGATTCATGATCCCCTAAAATTCACCGACTTTGGGATCATCAACTCATGAACTTGGTCCAATTATTGAAAGAAGCAAAACAAGGTGGTCAAGGATTCATGAAAATGCTCAAAGAAAAGATATGAAAGGTCGAGGGATGCACCACCAACTGAATTCAACCGCCTTGATCGCACCTCAAGGATCTCAACCACAAGCTTCCACCGAAAAAAGGAAAAGAGTTGAGTTCCAACCTAAAATCAAAGTGCCGCCTAGAATGCAAAGAGAGTCACTCGAGGGTGTCAAATTTATGAACTGTTTGGTGATTGAAGAGCCTGAAAGAGGGCTATTCCACATTGATGTCTATGGAAACCCAAAATTTCAAAGATGGAGTGATATTGATCAGCCGGTGTAGCCGCAATGATCGCCTATATACCAATGGCCTCTCAGATCCAATCCCCAAACATCGTGTTCTGTCAAGACCGAATGCAAAGATGAGAGACCATCCCGATAGGAAACACTCATCACTAAGAAAGTGAAGCTCAAGCACGGGTATCCATCCGACCGACATCATTTTATCCTTGTGTACTAGTGATAGGAAATATGTAATCTGATCAATAAAAGATGTATGTTCTTGTCAAATTACTCAAATGTTCCTTATTGTATTCATTAGTACATTCAATGTAAGAAGAAGCCTTTTGCTCACTTACACTGATCAAACACTTAGGCTATTTGTATATCCAAATAGGGGAGACTGTTGTTCAAGAAATACCCAAACCCCTCAAACTAGGATTTGAATAGAAAATATCCTAAGTATTTAATCCGTTAAACACAATCAGGTCAATGGAATGATAGTCTCTCGGTGAGCTATCTTCGTGACACTTAGTATGGGCTAAGAAGGAGCCCCTCTCCACTCAAGCGGAACTCAAAGGGTGAAGACTAAGTCAAGAAGAAGATAGTGGATTCAGTGAGTGATGACAATAACTCACCGAATCCCTTCGACTCCTCTCCAATGTTAAACATGAAGACAAACGAAAGAAGAGATGAAGACTTTAAAGACTCAAGAATGAGCGGATTAGGCGGGAAAGTTTTACCCGTGATAAAACTAAGTCCCTCAAGTGTTTATCCAGCCTATACACGCCTCAATCTATCAAGATCATATCTTCCCATTTATAGTAAGCTGCCATTCTCTATCAAGGAAAGAAGCTTCACGCCTACTATAGAAAGGAAGGTGAACAAGAACTTAATATATCAATATTCGTGTTTGCTATGATCCATGTTTTTGTCTTCTAGGATAAAGTTAATAATCATACTTGTATAAATAGCATAAGAGAATGAGTGAAAAGTTTAAGCTTGTGAATTGTAAAACACACACACACAAGCCAACTTTTCACTCCTCCAAATACAACTTTATCCTTGAGCTAGCTCAGTGTTCTTCTAAGAGTTGTGCTCGGACTTAGCCCGAGCTTAGAGGAGTCACCCAAATTTGTCATTTCAATCCCAAGTACTATTTCGCAAGTACTTGGGTAACGTATTCTTTTGATTTATTTCTAATAAGAATATGATGTTGAAAATTACTCTATGTGTTTTACTTATGTTAATTCAGTATTATTCATCTGTTAAATTGCTTTAAGTACTTAATTGTCCTTTTTTAACAATAGTGAATAGGGAATAACAGTTGCACACTATTGTTGAGTTGAAAGCTAAGCTAAGAAAGTGTGATAAAGATAAGCCTAGTAACACTAATGGACTTGCACCATGAATGCTTAAAATTGACACCAGAACGTCTAATGACAAACCACAAGATAGTAATGTGCTTCCTTCCACTTAAATCGAATAATTGCCTATTTTTCCCAATGCAAGCACTTCAAACTTAAGAGCACATCAAGGAAGAATAGGAAGTTGCGACTTAAGAAAAGAACAATAAAGACCTCTCAAGTAGAAAATACCTTATGACTTTGAATAAGACTCAAGTTGCACCCACTTTAGACATTGCGCTAGACAAATGTAATAGAAAAAGTGATGTAACGAATGCTTAACCTTTAAGTACTTTAAATGTTATGTTTAAAGCTTCTTGTGTTGGTTGTCGTAAAAGCATGTTTTCTGGATGTCATGATAAATGTGTTGCTAATGCTATCTTATCTCGTAGTTGAATAATAGAAACGGAATACCTCTAGTCCCACTAATGCTTCTAAGTCTGTGCTAGGTAAACCACCCTCTAGTGTTCCAAGCACGATCATTAATGTACCCATAGAACCCCCTTCACCTCCTAGGAAGAACTTATCACCTAGTACATTTACTAAGACCAAAGCTAAGACTAGTTGGAGATGGTAGAAATGGTTACATAATACACTTGGCTTTAAATGGATACCTAAAATCATAAACATGTGTGTTTCAACTATAACCGTGATCTAACCCTCTAACTCTACTTCTATTCCATCCGTGTCATCAGGTGTGTATGCAGTGATACGATCATCCTTTGGGTTGTTGATAGCGATGTTCCACACATGACAGCAATCTAAACTGTTATCAAACTTTGTTTCAAAGTTCATTGGCACTGCCGATTGGGAATGATCACTTCGCGGCTATCATGGGCTTCGGATATTACATCAAGGAACATCGAAATTAGTGAGTTTATTATGTGGAAGGTCTCTCACAATCTTTTCACGGTCAATTTTGTATGGTGATTTGGAAGTTGCTTTTAGGGAGAAAACTTGTTTCATTCATGATCTACAAGGAAATGATCTTATGTCTAGTCAACGCACATCAAGTCTTTACACAATCTCAATGCAAGACATGATTGCTTCATCTCCCATCTGTCTCCTTTCAAAGGCAACATCTACAAAATCTTGGCTATGGCACCGTCGACTTTCATACTTAAACTTTCAAACCATAACCAATCTTGCACGTTACAAACTTGTTGAAGGTCTCCCAAGATTTCGGTATTCTAAAGATCACCTATGCTCAGCTTGTGAACAAGGGAAAAGCACTCGTGCTCTATTTCCTTCAAAGGTGGAACACAGCTCACAGCATGTGCTTCATCTTCTTCACATGGATTTGTGTGGTCCATGCGCAGTGCAGACTATTAACGGCAAATGCTACATCTTGGTAATTGTGGATGACTACTCAAGATGGACTTGGGTTTATTTTCTTCGAACTAAAGATCAATCCACGATGATCATCACCTTTCTCACGAAAATTCAAGTTCAACTCGAACACAATGCACAAATCGAACGCACAAAGGAATTGAATTTTTGAATCAAACTCTTCGTGCATATTATGATAAAGTGGGAATTGAGCATCAAACATCCATTGCACTTACACCCGAACAAAACGGAGTGGTTGAAAGACGAAACCGCACGTTAGTGAAGCCGCAAGAACGATGTTGATAAATGCAAAACTTCCAGATTACTGTGGTCGGGCCGTGTCAATCAAATGCATGCTACACTCGGAATCGTTCAATGATTACCAAACGCCACAACAAAACACCTTATGAGCTTATCCATAACCGAAAACCGAATCTCAAACACTTTCATGTATTTGGATCCCTTTGTTACCCAAATAATGATCGTGATGACTTTGGTAAGCTCAAAGCTAAAGCTGACATTGGAGTCTTTGTTGATACCTGAAAATTCTAAAGGATACCGGATCGGAATCGTCTGCATAAGGAGATTATGGAAACGATTCATGCCAATTTCGATGAGCTTATCAGAATGGCTTCGAGCAAAACAGCTTGGAACCCGTCATAACCGCCTAAACTTCCCTCAAACCCCATCATCACTGAACCAAGCTTAAAACTTACTTGACGTCAAATGGAACAGCTATTTGCTCCTCTATTTAGTGATGATATTGATCAACGTGCTCCAGATGTATCAAATGTTTCCGCTACTCAACCAGATAATAATCCAATACCTGAAACACCTGAAACAACAATGACTATTGAAGAAGCACCTCCAATTGATTCTACAACAAAGCACGAACAAACCGTGATCCAATGACGCCGAACCGGTGATGATCTTCCAACCATGAAGTACCCCAACCTACATATTATGATCCAAATGCGTTCTTCAACCCTTTTGCAAATGAAATCGCCACTTCGATGTTGCGGAATCATATACAAGTCATTTGAATCCTCCTAATCTGCATAATGTATATCAACATCAACCATCCACACATCGTTGGACTAGAGACCATCCTCTTGTGAACATTATTGGAAACCCGAATCAACCAGTAGTAACTAGACAACGCTTCACCGACAAAGGAACATTGCATTTATGTCTCACCGTCTCAAGTGAACCCAAAATATTAAAGAAGAAATGACATATGACAACTGGATTGAATCCATGCAAGAAGAACTTAACCAGTTTAAACGTCTTGAAGTATGGGAATTGGTGGCAAAACCAACAGGGTCTATGTTATTGGTCCAAATGGATTTGGAAAAACAAATTGATGTCAAGGTACTATCGAAATAAGTCACGCCTCGTGGCTAAGGGTTATAGACAGAGAAGGGGATTCACTATGAGGAATCATTCGCACCATTGCTAGACTTGAGGTCGTTTCGATTTTTCGGCATTCGCAGCCACATGAACATCACGGACTTTCTCGATGGACGCAAAACCGCTTCTAAATGGTAATCAAAGAAACAGTCTATGTTAGTCACCGTAGGATTTGTTGACAGTTCCCTAATCACGCCTACAAACTGAACAAGGCTCTCTACGGTCTCAAACAAGCCCCTCAAGCGTGGTATGATAAGTTGTCATCCTTTCTCATCTCTCATAATTTCTCACAAAGGATCGGTCGACCCAACACTATTCATACAATATCACGAGGAACACATTTTAATCGCTCAAATTTATGTGGATGACATCATTTTTGGGTCAACACATCTAAAGTACTCAAACGCTTTGTCAAAACTTATGAAAAAACATTTTGAAATGTCCATGATGGGTGAAGTTACGTTCTTTCTAGGACTACAAGTTCATCAATCACCTCGTGGTATTTTCCTGAGTCAGTCCAAATATGCTCTTGAAATTTTAAAAAAACATGGAATGCAAACCTGTGATACCTATGCCACACCTATGGCACATACCAAGAAAATGGACGCCGATTTATGGGAAATTGGTTGACCCTACCAAATACCAAGTATTATTGAGGTCTCTCATGTATCTAACACCAAGAGACTATTGTATTTGATGTATATCTTTGCTCCCATTATCACGAGACCAATGAAACTCACCTCCCGAGGCTAAAAGAATCCTCCAATACATCAAGGGAACCATTAATTCGAGATCCGTATCCGAAGGATTCGGTTTTGAACTAATAGCTTTTTCGACGCCGATCATGCAAGGTTGCTTAGATTCTAAAAGTACTCGTGAGCTCTACAATTTCTTGGTGATAAACCGTGTCATGGCAATCAAAGAAGCAGATTGTACATCGCTTTCCTCAACCGGCAGTAATATGTAGCCATGTCAACCTGTTGTGCTCAAGTCATTTGGATGAGAACACAACTCAAAGACTATGGTTACGATTTGGACAGATCTCATGTATCATGACAATCGGAGTGCTATTGCGATCTCGTAATTCGCCAACACTAAATCAAAGCACATCGATCTTCGATATCATTTCATCAAGGAGCATGTAGAAAAGGGTACCGTTGAATTATATTTTGTGGGTACTGAATATCAACCGCGACCTTCTCACCAAAGCCTTAGCTCCCCGATAGGTTTCTGAGTTGGTCCACCGGATTGGTATGAGGTGTTTGACTCCAGAGGAATTGGACGAACTTTTGACACATTCTTAAAACCATCCAAACACCAAAACCTCTTTTGTAAATATTTTATCAAAAACAAAATATAAAATATATAAAATACAAAAATATTCTTCTATCTAAATTTCTTTCAACATGACAAATACAAATCTTCCGTCAACACTTTACTCTTTCAAACATTTCAATATTTTTACGGTCAAGTGTTGAGGGGGAGAAAGTAAATATTTTCTGTTTCATAAAACCTTGTACTTGCATGTTACCCTGAACTGGTTGTATTTTTGATAATGGTGGATACGTTTCTTATCTCTAAATACTCCTCGGACTCAAATTTGTAAAATTTCTCTATTTTTAAAGTCGAGGGGGAGTGTCGTCAAGTTTCTTTCCAAACTTACACTTAGTGCTTAACCAAAATGGAAGTTTTGGGCTGTGAATGAAAATGGTTGAGGTGGAGGGACCATAATTGTCAAATGTTTAAACTCTACTTTAATAAAACCTTCCACCTAAAACACTGAAACATTTATTACAGTCATTTAAAACTTTACCAACCATATCCCACGCTCCTAAATCAAAACTCAAATCCGTGTGAAAAATGTCGAATTTGTAAGTGTTTCAAGCTTCCTTGAGTGATTCTAAACATTGGTTTTTAATGACATACAAATCCAACGGTTTGATAATACTCTAGGCGTGATTATGTGCTCTACGCGTAAGCATATGAACACGTGATCACGTTTGGTTGTTTGTTGTGAAATGGGTGTGTTAAAATGCATTTAATATCAATCCTAAAACTATTTCCAACATCTAAATCAACCCAGAAAATGTTTTTAATCATCCCTCATGAATTAGGGTTTATGCGTGAATTGGGTGTTTTCTATTGTGAGGAATTCTGGATAATTAGCTGCTTGTTTGATGATTGTTACATGTTTAATTAACCAAAACCTACCTTGAATCATACCCAAAAACTTTAATTTTGCTAGATTAAGAATTAAGGTTTAAGTACTTGTTAAATTAGGTACTTTTGATTCTTGAGGTTTTTTTACGTTAAAACGTATTGGAAACCTCTCACATAACTTCTAAGATGTTCCAGAATTAGTTTGGTTGAATTCCCATGGTTGAAACATTTACGCGTAGGATTTGAATCCTTAGGGTTTAAGTTTACGAATTATCTAACGTTACGCGTAACCAATCTCTATTTGTGATAACATGTTTTTTTGAAAGAGGATTGAAAAATATTAACCGAAATGTTATGAATAATTTATTTCGTGTTTTACGCCGTGCAAAATCGTAATCAAGGTTAAGATTGGAATTTACGCACAAGAAATACCTTACGCGTAGAGGTTAATCTTACGCGTAACACTTACGCGTAAGGGTCTACATGGGGACTACGCGTATCCTGTGAAGGATATGCGTAAACTTGAGTCTTATGCATAAGGTTCACTCTTACGAGTAAACCTTACGCATAAATCCCAACATACGCTAGTAAGCTTTATGCCAAGAGCCTTTCCTACGCGTAAGATTTCACGTAAAAGGGACTCCTACGCATAAGCTTAGGTCTACGCGTATGGTTACACTTTGTTTACGCATAAGCTTGCATTATTACGCTTAAGCCTAAATTTTAACTTTACCAATGAAATGTTACGCGTACTAACTTGTAAATAAGTTACTCATAACGTTACAAGACCAAAATGTCACTAATAAGCTATAATTGTTAAAATGTTGTGTGAATGAGTGAAAATGTGGACTTTAAATTTCAAAATTGATATACTCACGTAACTTATCACATCAACTTTGGACTATTGGACAAACAAGTGTCATTGGATTCGTAACATTCATTAACATAACATATTCAATAATTGGACAATAAAATCAACTTTTGACTAACATAATGTCTTTCGATATGTTGGTTCTTTTGGCTCAATATCTTTCAGATCATGAGATGGACATCACAATGGAAAACGTTAACGCACCAAAACAATTGAAGACATTTTCCCTAGTGGTTATAGAATGAAGATTGGCAAGAACAACCTCAGAGTGGACTTTGATAACTTCACCTGCTCTGAATCCTCTTGCCGAATTGCAGTGGATATTTTGAAGACTCATCCTTACAAAAACATGCTCACCAACACAAAGAATGCATACGAAATTTATATTCATCGCCTCGAACACTATGAAGAAAATTGATGGTCAAGATGCTGTTACAGTGACACTCAACGATAAACAAGTCACCATCTGTTGCTAATGTACGAGCAATTCTTCGCTCCTCGCTATCCACTACCAAGACGTTCCAACTCCAACTGAAGAGGCTACTCTACAATCCATGGTCGATATTGGCTATGATGAAGCTGCGGAATCATTACCAAACATTCTTCAAGATCTAAAGAATATTCCTCACCATGGAGAACTTTATACATCATGATCGCAAAGTTTGTTTCGTAGAGACAAATATATGAGCATCCTAAGTTAATGGAACTACAAATCTTCTGGGGCATGGTCAACAAAATGCACATTGACTATGCAAATTTGATATGGGAAGACATGATGTTTACCTCAAGAAGCTGGAACTAAGGTCCCTTTCATCGATACACAAAATTGTTGATCCAGAGGATACTCGGAATAATCATGACATTCCTCGAGACTTGATGACCCCAACCATCATTCTGCGTTGTTTGAGGCAACATTAAATATTGTCAGATTCAAAGACTCATCAACAAAGAAACAAGGTGTAGTTTTGACTTACTGCCTGCTCACTGATGATATTAAAAGCCTTCAATTGAATTTACGATATCAAGAAGCAGTGACCTTAGGCAAAGTCGGCTTCATGGATGAAAAGTCTTCCGCCATACCAGTTAAAAAGACCGGGAGAGGTAGTACTGGAAGTATAGCAAGCACTGGGAGTGACCTTAAGTATCCTAAGAGAAATCCATCACGAAAAAGAAAGCTTCCATCTGAGGGTGCCATTCGTACTCTAAAACCAGACTTAAATTAGAGGATCAAGACTGGGATACTGAGACTGATGAAGAGGTTCACTATTCGAGTTCTGTTACGGATGATACAACAATAGTTGAAAACCTCAAAGTCCCAAAGCGATAAGGGTAAGATTCCGGACTAAGAAGAAGAAGAAAGTTCAGATGAAGAACCAAAGGACGAGCAGAAAGACTACCACAAAACTTTGAAGCATCTAAGGATTCAGCATGCTGCTACGGAATTTAACCTTCAACAAACTCGTGGCCCTGGAGGTTCAAGTGGAGGTGCACTAACCACACCAGTTCTTGATGCGGTTATTCAACCCGATAAGGAACCGTACCACCAATCACGAATCAACAGAGCAACAAAGAAGAAGAAGATCAAATCATCTTTGATTTTGAAGTAGGAAAGGAGAAGGATGAAAAGATAACCGATGAAGACATTGAGGAAGCTGCTAGGGAAAGAGCTGAAGAGGAAGCTCAAGCTAAAGCAAATGAAGAGGCTAAGCAAAAGGTCAAGCAGAAGAGGCCAGGTAAAGGCGAAGAAAAGGCTAAAGCTCGCAAAGAAGCCGATGATTATATTCTAGATAATCCTCAACATAACCTGAAGGAACTGAGCCACCAAAAGACCCAGAGCCATCTCATCACTATCTTCATCGATTCATCATCTCATTCATCACCACCACCATCCAAAGATGCTACCACAAGATCAACATTCAAATCTGTCAAGAAACCAACCAACACTTGGGCATCACGTGCAAAGACCAAAATTGTCAAAGTCAGTGGAAGTAAGGAAACGAAACATGGTCAACAAGAAATTCAATCAACCGGGCCGGACTAAATTTACTTCAAGACATGATGAACGAAGTTTTGGATGAAAGAGAACAGATCCGCCAGTTTCTCAATCGCGATATCCAAGGGGAAATGGACAAGACGATCAGAGACTATACTCACAAGTTTCTTCTCGACACCGTCCCTGGAGTGACAATAGAGATGTTCGCCAGACAACTCTATCCTAATCTCATGGCATTGGTGAAGCATACAATGTCAACTACCCGTATTGCTATGGAAATCAAACCAGTTCCATATCCCGTTGTCTCTGATGCTGAATTGATCTCCAAGCTTGTAATGCAAATGTCTAAATGATCTGCAACATTTACTTCTGACGAAGCTAAACTGTTTGAAGCATTATTGGAATATCAACTCAAAACATTGTGTAAAGAGTCAGCTGAAAGGGCAAAGCGACCAAGAGACGATGATGATGCAGACAAGGATTCTGAGCCAAAACGCAAAAAGAAAACTGGCGAATCCTCATCTATGCCTCCACCAACCCTAAGGACCACCACCACTAGAAGATCTTCACAACAACGCCCGCTAGTGACAAACCTCGGACTCTCTGGTCTTCACCACCAAAGGAGAAACCGGTGATCATTTCAATACACCGTTGGTGATGACGAGATTCCCGAGCCCCAACAACAACCCCTTCTTCTACATCAACTAAGCAACCAGATCATCCTCCAGCCACAGAAGAAAAATTCAACATCAGTTGTATCATGGCTAGATGAAGATGAAACTGACGAATATGAATGGTTTTCAAAGCTTGTTGATGCAACCCCTCAATTGCCGGAAGGCCAAGAACCGGTAGATGGTCGAACTATGGAGCATGTCAAGATCATCCAAGAAAATTTTAGAAGAAGATGACAAACCAGAGTTAAAGCGAATTAAGAACGGCTTTTCAACTAATGGCGACAACTGACAGTGTCATTGAAGTCGAATATCATCTCGACAACATAGCACGAGCCATGTCCAACAATATTGATTGGCTCAACCGTGAATCCAACATTGACTTCACCAGACCTGACAAGGCTCCATACTACACCGACTGGACAAAGCCACTACCCACCATTGGTCGACCTAATCAACCTCAGATTCCCTACCGGTATTTCTCAACAATGACTGAATTTCTTCAAAGACGGTAGCGAAGTTAGCAAAAAATACGCTACCTCACTCACCTTCCCTATCCCGGCAGCAATCTTCTCCAACAATGTGGCCATCGAGGAGGAAGCCACACATATGTTCGTTCATAATTATGACCTCGATGCACTGTATGGAATTCATCATTGGCCTGAACGAAGAAGAATCTACTACAGAAGCTGCCACGTACTCAAATCTAAGAAAGAGGTGTACAGTGACCAACGGATCATTGTATAATGCATGTCAGCATGTCTACTAAGTGGGACTACTCATTCATGAAGAAAATCATAGTCAAACGCCAAGACGAACAGGAATATGACTTCTCTAAAGCGGATTTTCTGAGATTGTCACTCAATGACATTGAATACATGTATCTTGCTAAGGTACAAGGTCGAATGCGACATTTCTCCACCAACATCCAGCTCCAGTACATCAAGTCATTGCTGATATTCATCAAAAGCATTGTCATCCAGAACGCGGTTGAAGACCTTCAACTTACCGTGGAATCATACCAAAAACGTGTTAATCTCACAAAACCAATGCTTTACATTCCCGATATCAACCACCTGGCTCAGTACACCATTCTCAAGAAACCAAAGTTTGGCGTAGTCTACCGTAGTGAAATTCACCATAACTGTTTCATGGCATGTAATGAGCTTCACAAGTTTTGTGATCACACTTTGAATAAGGTTCGGGACGGTTAGCATATCGTTAAAGGAGGTTCATGAAGGCATAGGGTCGAAGAAGAGAAATTTGAGGAAAAGAGGATGCGAAGAAAATCATCACAAGGATTGATGAAAGGTTGTTTCGTCGCGATCAGATGAGGAATTTGGAGAGCTTCGTGGGTGGACGATGAGTATCTCTAACAGGTTATCAACGCCCGAAAGAACTCTCGGTGTTATTGTCGGACTGCCTGGTACTCCTTGATTACTCTCTTGATTAATATTTGGATATGTTGATCTTTATTATTAACTATGGCTTGTGCACACATAACAGTGTACAACCCGTACTTGTAATGAAAGGACCCTGTGGTACGCATCAGTGCCACAATCCTATAAAAGGAGCGAAAGCTTCTTACTTTTGAGTAAAACTTATCAAAACTTTCACTTTTCAAAGTTTTGCTCAAAAGAACAAGTACTTCCCCTTATATTTTTCTAAACCTCAAAAGTTAGTATTACTTGTTGAGGGGGAGTACTTGCTTAAAACCTTTGTTCACAAATGATTCTTCGTGTAAATATTCCTACAAACTCGAAATGGTCATATTTGATATCAAAATTTCATCAAAAATAACATGTATATGCCATTTTTGAGAGGGAGAAAAATTGTGTGACAACCTTTCGAGGTTTGTCCACACCTTCAAGGTAGTTATTAGAGCTAGTTGTCACCTAAAATCTGACAATGTAACTCTTTAACTATGCAACGTAACCGTGTCTCGCGGGGAATTGTCTATCTTGAGTCGATCAATTCAAAAGTGGGTGCTCTTCCTCACCGCGATTTCACAAAAAACACTTAAGCACGTGTGAGGGGAGTATTCTGCAAAATACAAAACTCTCACAGTGGTACAAAATGTTTTTACTCATAATCACTTTGAGAGATTTTTCATGAAAACGGTTTTATGGCAACATAGGTTAGTCATGGAGTTATAAGGTGACTAAGGTTAGGAATAACCGTCCTATGATCCGCCAGAGCCGGAGAGATCTACCCAAGGACACCACCAATAGTTAGAATTTAGAAGTCCTTAGGTATGATTATAAAAAGGAGAATATGAGAATCGGAGAAAGAAGGAGTTGAAGAATTAAAAAGAAATGTAAAGAAAATGGTGAAAAGAAATAGCCCTCAAAATTATTCAACTTAGGGTAGCATAAGGGTTCAATACATATGCTACGGGTCTGTCACTAGATGACACCAGTATTGAAGATCAAAGTCGTCATGGACCCAGTGACGCATGCACTAAACCTTCTTAGCCACTGAAGTTTCTCCCAACAGAAGCTTGTTTCATTCTCACAGGGAACCCTACGTAAACTATCAGCTTTCTCTTAGAGATTCCTGGTATTAAATAAGGAGACCCTCTCCCTATTCTCCGCTTAGGAAAACCAAAACGCACTATTGAGTCTAGAGCCACGAGATTCATCAAAAGATCTCTTAGGAACACTAGACATTTCATCACTTGTCGTTCAACAATAAGGACGCAAGTGATACCATTCTAGAGTCCTACACGATCTTAGCAACTGTCGAGAATATTTATGAGGGGTTCACAATTGTGATCCTCGTGATTGAATGGAAACTCCGCCAGGTCAATATCACGCCCCCGACAGGGTCACTTCTGTAACTCCCTTGTGGTTACGCTAGTGTTGTCTCAAACGGTGATACGTCATGAGGTGATGCTTCTTGTACCCTCGACTCACCTGAATCAGGTGTACTGTACATTGTGTTATCCAACTTGAGGGACTCCAGTTCAGGAACAACCTTTGCTAGAATTAGAGATGTGTTTTCAAACTATGTTGTTAACATGCTCGAAGTTCAACTTGTAAGTGCCGAAATCCCGCTAAGAGATTCCTTTTAAGAATCGAGTCTTGAAATGCGGTCATTACTTGAACTTGTTCAATGTAATGCCAATTGTCCCTTATGGGATTCGGACGGCCGACGCCCGACCAAGGTGAATGAAATCAAGACATTCATTAGAAGAACAATCGTAGTGGTCAACTCTTTAAGAAACGACCACAATGATCGATTGGTGTTTATCACTAACCCATTCTCATGTTTTCTTCTTATGGATGCTCCTGGGAGATGATCGTGCAAATTCTCCACATGCTCAAACCAACAACAACACATAATTGAAGTTCTCTCGAAAGGCAACACAAAAGTCAGAACGATTCTTCCTCAAAGCCAAATAATCAACAAAGTATAAAGACTAAGAGAACTACATCTATCCCGATATCCAACGCAAGAGCGTGTGAGCATGTTGGAGAAGGACGGAGACACCGAGCAACAGTTTTAATTCGATGCAGATTGCCACAACATAACATCACCTTATCCACACCAGAACAAAGATAAATGAAGACGTCAAAGCTGAAAACTTTAAAGAAAACAAGATCCTCACACTAGGGAGATTTAGAAAAAAAATACTCATTTCTAATGTCTTATGAGCTAAGCTTATGACTTATTTTAGGTCATAAGCCCAAGCTGATACGATCATAAGCCACCAAAATGAGGTTACTGGATTTTAAAATGTTAAATGAGCAATTGAATATAGAATTCGGGTGACCTTCAAGTTTCACCTGCTTTAATCTCAATTCATACTTATCGGTATAAATTATATGGGTCAAAAGTGCCGGATATAGCCACTATTACCTGCCGCAGGTTCGCCGCTCAACGCTTCCTGCAGCTCTCTCTTTAACTAACACCTCATCCGCTCGCCGCCTGGGTTGTGCAATGGTAAGACTACCCCTCCAAGAAAGGTTGTGATTGTAGAATCATAAAAACAACTGTTTTAAAAATCAACAACTTTGAATCAGATATACTAGAGGTAGAAAATTGGTGGCTTGCGGAATTAGGCTTTTATGTTTGTATTAAAGGCAAGGCCACGAGAAAGCCCATAAGCCTTGGCACAAGCCCATAAGAAAGGAAGGGACTAGAAGTGTTGCCCTAGTCCCATTCCCCTATATAAGCAATTGTAAACCTTCACTTGAAGGTTGGTTGTTCACTTTCACATATATCCTAAGCATGAACTTTCTTTCATTTATATCGTGTGTGTGTGTGTGTGTGTGCAAGTGTTCATCCCATCACTTACCTTATTTCTAACATATTGATATTTGTGTTACAATATGGTGACCTAACAACACGTCATTTTGCAAAGCACATTTCTGATAGTCAATTGGTTAATGTTTATGCATAAAAATGAATTTTATGTAATGTTTAAGATTTCTGGAAAGTTTCGTTAATTTTAGAGTCTTGAAATTGAGTTTCCGAAAATGTATAAAGTATATTTTGGGACAACTGTGATAAGGGCATAAAGCCATATGTGTCTGAGCATATGGTTGTATGTTATGGGAAATTGTTTTTGAGTAAACCGTATGGCTGTACGCTTTTAAGCGTAAAGTCGTATGCTACATATCAATGGGTTTTACAAGGGAGTAGACCATATGGTTGTATGCCCATAATCATAAACCCATATGCTCTAGTTTTTGGTCATTTTGTTTATTTCAAATAAAATCATCCGTGGCTCGTTAGAGGTCGTACCCTCCGTCATTTCGAAGGTAATTAAGTATAGTTTCATTTAAAAATGGTTTCAAGGTCTCAAAGTTTATAGAATTTTTTCAAGGGTCATAAGAGTAACGAGATGTTCATTAAAGTTAATAAGTCCGTAAAAGTTAAAGTATTTGGTCAAAACAGGCACGGGGTGTAACACTAATGTTGCAAGATACAATCATATTAGCAAATATAGATGACTCCATCTTATGAAATAACATATCGACACTTCCTAACCATAATCACCCGGTACTTGTTGTATCAAGCTATTAACCTCCCCTTACAAAATGACTAAACTTTCACTTTTCACATCGTTATTAATAATTTTGAATTAATTTTATTAGTTTTGGGCAAGGCAATTACACTAGTTTTCATTACTAGATTTTAATAGTTTAAATGTAGCATGCTTTCGTGGTTATGCCTTTGTTTAATGATACATGCAATAGTGGCTTAAAGGGAAATCCAAATGACCTCATCAATAGAATTACTATCGGACGAACAGGATCCTTAGCACATACGCCACCTTTAATTTCATATTTATCGTTATTGCTTTAATTTAAATTAGATACCATCATTATTCTTATTAAACTCAAATCCACAGAATAAAAACCTTCACATGTTTCATACACACACTAATGGGGAGTTTAGATTAGCTTATTTGTAGGGCTTGTATGCTTAGTGAAGATTTAGAAAAATACTCATTCTAATGTCTTATGAGCTAAGCTTATGACTTATTTTAGGTCATAAGCCCAAGCTGATACGATCATAAGCCACTCGAAAATGAGGTTACTTGGATTTTAAAATGTTAAATGAGCAATTGAATATAGAATTCGGTGACCTTCAAGTTTCACCGTTTTGACCAATCACATGCCCCTTATCGTATAAATTATATGGGTCGTGCGCCGATATAGCCACTATTACTCGCAGGTTCGCTGGCTCAACGCTTCCCTGCAGCTCTCTCTTTAACTAACACCTCATCGGCTCGCCTGCCCTGTGCAATGGTAAGACTACCCCCTCCAAGAAAGGTTGTGATTGTAGAATCATAAAAAACAATTTGTTTTTAAAATCAACAACTTTGAATCAGATATACTAGAGGTAGAAAATTGGTGGCTTGCGGAATTAGACTTTTATGTTTGTATTAAAGGCAAGGCTTAATAGAAAGCCCATAAGCCTTGGCACAAGCCCATAAGAAAGGAAGGGACTAGAAGTGTTGCCCTAGTCCCATTCCCCTATATAAGCAATTGTAAACCTTCACTTGAAGGTTGGTTGTTCACTTTCACATATATCCTAAGCATGAACTTTCTTTCATTTATATCGTGTGTGTGTGTGTGTGTGTGCAAGTGTTCATCCGATCACTTCTTACCTTATTTCTAACATATTGATATTTGTGATACAATATGGTGACCTAACAACACGTCATTTTGCAAAGCACATTTCTGATAGTCAATTGGTTAATGTTTATGCATAAAAATGAATTTTATGTAATGTTAACGATTTCTGGAAAGTTTCGTTAATTTTAGAGTCTTGAAATTCGAGTTTCCAGAAAATGTATAAAGTATATTTTGGGACAACTTCGACTGGGGCATAAAGCCATATGTGTCTGAGCATATGGTTGTATGTTATGGGAAATTGTTTTTGAGTAAACCGTATGGCTGCACGCTTTTGCGTAAAGTCGTATGCTATATCAATGGGTTTTTACGGGTTTTCGAGTAGACCATATGGCTGTATGCCCATAATCATCAACCCATATGCTCTAGTTTTTGGTCATTTTGTTTATTTCAAATAAAATCATCCGTGGCTCGTTAGAGGTCGTACCCCCCGCCATTTCGGGTATTAAGTATAGTTTCATTTAAAAATGGTTTCAAGGTCTCAAAGTTTATAGAATTTTTCGTGGTCATAAGAGTAACAGAATGTTAGTTAAAGTTATCGAAGCTTTCAGAAAAGTTAAAGTATTTGGTCAAAACGGGCACGGGGTGTAACACTAATGTTGCAAGATACAATCATATTAGCAAATATAGATGACTCCATCTTATGAAATAACATATCGACACTTCCTAACCATAATCACCCGGTACTTGTTGTATCAAGCTATTAACCTCCCCTTACAAAATGACTAAACTTTCACTTTTCTCATCGTTATTAATTTTGAACTAATTTTATTAGTTTTGGGCAAGGCAATTACACTAGTTTTCATTACTAGATTTTAATAGTTTAAATGTAGCATGCTTTCGTGGTTATGCCTTTGTTTAATGATACATGCAATAGTGGCTTAAAGGGAAATCTAAATGCCCTCATCAAAAGAATTACTATCGGACGAACAGGATCCTTAGCACATACGCCACCTTTAATTTCATATTTATCGTTATTACTTTAATTTAAATTAGATACCATCATTATTCTTATTAAACTCAAATCCATTTAATAAAAACCTTCACATGTTTCATACACACACTAATGGGGAGTTTAGATTAGCTTATTTGTAGGGCTTGTATGCTTAGTGAAGATTTAGAAAAAAAATACTCATTTCTAATGTCTTATGAGCTAAGCTTATAACTTATTTTAGGTCATAAGCCCAAGCTGATACGATCATAAGCCACTGAAAATGAGGTTACTGGATTTTAAAATGTTAAATGAGCAATTGAATATAGAATTCGGGTGACCTTCAAGTTTCACCTGTTTTGACCAATCTGACATGCCCCCTTATCAGGTATAAATTATATGGGTCAAAAGTGGATATAGCCATATTACTACCTCGCAGAAGTTCAAGCCGCTCAACGCTTCCTCGCTCCTTTAACTAACACCTCATCTGGCTCGCCGCCGGTTGTGCAATGGTAAGACTACCCTCCAAGAAAGGTTGTGATTGTAGAATCATAAAACAACTGTTTTAAAATCAACAACTTTGAATCGATATACTAGAGGTAGAAAATTGGTGGCTTCTGAATGGGTCAATATGGTTCTCAAATGTGCTCTCGGCCGAATTTTAAAGTCTATTTAGCTTCTTACCTAACGCAGATTCTAATCATATGATTGATTCAAGTGTGGTGCCACTGTATGAAGTCAAGGGGCAACTTAATTTAGTTTTTGAAACACATAGACACAACTACAAAATAGAGCATATGTTTAAATACCGCAAATACACCATTAAGCTAAGAGAGGGACATAAAAACAACAGAAAAATAGACTCGCCAAATTGAATCCTACCGATAGGAATTTTGCTTTTGGGCATCCGCGAAAGAAACATAATCCATCTTATCTCCCTTTAAAACCTAAAACAAGATCAATTCTAGTTGTTATAAACCTTAATTACATAATTTGTACCACCTTTAAATCTTCTTGTTTTTTAGCATACCTTTACAATTAAGTGCACACAAATTATATAAACACGGGATCAAAGTTAAAAAAAGAAACATATAAGATAAAGACATGCCACACACCTCATGGTTTTACTAATTCTCACTCTTCTTTTGCCAAACTTTTATTACAATAGAATATATTCGTCTCTAGTTTCAAACCTAACTTGAACTCTTCTTTACTTTTAAAAGTAGTCCCTATAAACACATTCGTACAAATATCTGTCAAAATGAAGCAATCTAATGTGTATTAAAACGAACATTGCTATAGCCATTAGTCAAAAGACGTGACCTATTTTCAGAAGAAGACATAATCTTACGTAAACCATCCTTTTCCGCAACAGGATCTTCTAAATCTTTCAAAACCATTTCATACACCCTTCATTCTTTTGGTATAGTCAATCATCCACTCTTGTTTGCCCTTCAAAGATGTGTAGTCATGAAACACGATCCCATAAATTTCTCAAGAAGCAACAAAATTAAACCATGTGATAACTTATAACAACAATCTAACAAACCTTCCAATCAAAGTATTTAAAATCGATCTATAACCTGAGGGATGACACTTTCCTCAACCCACAGCATTTGCTCTTGCTTTTCATGTTTGACCTGTCAGGGTTAAAAGGCCATTCCGGAGTTTTTAACATTTTGAAGGGAATGGAGAGTATATTCAACTAACCCTTCTAACCGAAAAATAGTGAGTCTTGATACATACGTTTAACATGGAAAAATATATCGGCTAAAATGTATATGCCACGATAGAGTGAGACACAATTTCAGTACAAACACAAACTTAGCTTAGATTAGTTGATACCTTGGTTAAGCACATGGAGGTTGTTGAGGAGACCCTTTGTCGCACTCTACTATCGTTCCACCTGCAGAACAACATAGTTAAAAGATCATCGACCAAGTGAACGTAGCTTATAGCATTTATGAAATTAGTGACTATGATTGCGTTTTATAACGTACCATGACCATCTGTTAAAAAAATATTTATGACCATAGTTTATAACATCCTATAAAATCAATTTCCAATACCATAAACTCAACATAAGTGCAACCGCAATCCTAGTATGGCTGCCCCACCAAGATACGGGCTTTGATAAAGAATGGGGCAAATATAGCAGAACATACCCAGTCTAAAACGATGGGAAAGAACCGTCCTTATAAGTTGTATATCATGCAGAGATGTATACAAACTCATGAAACCATAGTTTCCTTTAGCTTAAATCGACTTTGAATAAAGGCAGCATTGTCAAAAACACCCTTAGTTTTGGCAGAAACAACAACCTTAACATAGAGGCTCAGCCTACAAATTTAAAACCAAAACCAAAACCAGCGTTGGATGCAACCATAATTGGGGCTAGATCAATTTTCCAAGATACCGGTGCCAATAAATTATGTTCATAAAATGTAAGAATGTAGATAATCATCATCATTGCCTTAAATAAACATCAAGGATGGCAAGAACAATCTAAGTGTTGTTGCCTCGCCAAGATACCCGAATCAATACTCATTTACCATCACACAATAACACGAAAATTCTTTGGGTGGCCTTTATAAAGGCAACAACACAAAAAATAAAATAGGCATATGTGAAAGGCGCACCACCATCTAGCACAATCCGGTACTACATCATTTCATCGAGTGAACAACACAATAGGGGTAACCAACCCATAATGAATTTTAGGTCACCGTCGTCGACAACCCACCACCTACGCCACACGCTACAGAGACATATGAGTACGTAATATGAGGCAACCTGAGCTATGAATCCACAGTAAAGAGAGGGTTAACCCGCCATGGCTGCAAATCCATTAACTTTTCAGCCAAGATATGGATAAACTCGACTCTACACATTATGCTTATAACCACATGTTAACTCATTTTTGTTTCAACATATTTTCAGCTATGAGGGTATAACACGAAAACAACAATAACGTTACCAACCAATATAGCTTCCATTAGATTAAAGGCAACATAAAACTAATCTTTATACCCCAAAACCACTCAAGAGCATTAACAAGAACATGTTAAAAAATTACCATCATCAACAACAACAATATATAAAACGACTAAACCTAGTTTTATCACAACTTATCACCAAAAGTGAGCATTTCCAAATACACATACACAAACAACAACCATTTAAACCATAAACCAATTTAACTAACCCCTAGAAGCAACAACGTAAACAAAAATCATACATAGAATCCAAATAATTAAACCCCATAGACACCTATAAAATGTCTAAAACAAAAAATAATTAGATATAATCAAACTTACACCTAAAGCATCACGGGACTTAAACTCTAACACAAAAACGCAAACCACACAATCTTTGAAAATAGCAGCTAACACAAACATCAAAAGCCATCTCACACAATCACAAAGTATATCATTCACTTTCTGGAACTCTTTGAATACCGACCAAAAAACCCAGCGGTGGATTTGTTTTAAGTGGTGTGTGTGTGGGTATGAAGCTTGAGATTATAAACAATAGATTACATGTGTTAGCATGAGATTAACACACCTCAGATCCCACTTGTTAGGTCACTAGTTTTACAACACAAGCTTACAAGAAAGATAGAGAGGCGATTGACCAAGTATCCAAACACACACACGATATGCTTATGACCGGTTATGCGTAGGGCATGAGTGAAAGAAAAACTTGAACAACCAACCCTCAAGTGAGGGTTATTACATAGTATTTATAGGAGGGAAGCTAGGGCAACACTCCTACTCCCTTCCTTTCTCCTATGGGCTTGGGCCTAAGCTCATGGGCCTTCTACATAAGCTTAAGGCTAATAACAAACATAAAGGCCATAATAAGCTAACTATTACATATGAGTAACTGACACTTGAATAAGGTTTAGGAGTGATTCTAACAATCTCCCCTTCAAGTGTTATTACATATGAGTAACAAACACTCAAGTGTTGGTGATGAAAAACGGTGAAGGCATTGATGTAATAGTAGCTTTGACGCCTTCCGACATTCTTCTTTCTTGTGAGGAGAATTGCCTTGATTCAACCATCTCCCCAGTAGTGAGATAGTTTTCTTTGAACAGCTTATGCTTTGACGTCATCTTTAACTCTGTTCTATGATCATTGTTCTTTGTGATGAAAGTGATAGTATGTTGTTATCAAAGATCAAGTCCGCCTCAGTTCCGCTTCGTTGCTCCAGTGTCTCCACGTCTTTCTTCAACATGCTCACACGCTCTTTTGACGTTGGAAATCAGTATTAATGAAGTTCTTTAAGTCTTTAACTTTGTAGATTCTTTGTTTTGACGAAGAATCATTCTCACTGTTGTGTTGCTTTTGGATAGAACTTCCATTAGTGATGATGTTGGCGTGAGCATGAGAAGAGTCCGCATCGATCATTCCGCTCCAGAGCTTCCATGCTAAGTAAACATTAAACGGTTAGTAATAAGCGATTCCGCACTTACAAGTTTGAACTCGAGAGTGTTGACAAAGATAGTGTGAAAACACAACTCTAATTCTTACAAAGGCCGTCCTCGACGGAGTCCCACAAGTGAGATAACACGATAAAATCGGTACACCCCACGATTCGATGAGTCGCCGAGGTACACCAAGCATCACCTCACCATCGAGACCGCTTGAGACCACTCGCGCAATACCCAGGAGTTGCCGAAGCACTGCCGTCAGTACGTTTGATGTTGACCCGCAGGATTTTCCATTCAATCGAGGATCACAAATGTGAACCTCTCATAAATGTTCTCGCATGATTGCTAAGATCCTGAAGGACTCGATAATATATCACTGAAATTCTTATTGTTGAATATCAAGTGATGAAATGTCAAGTGTACCTAAGAGATCTTTTGATGAATCTCGTGGCTCTAGACTCAATAGTGCTTTTGGTTTTCCGAGCGGAGACTAGAGAGGGTTTCCTTCTTGAATACCAGCAATCTCTAAGAGAAAGCCGATAGTTTACGTAGGGTTCCCTGTGAGAATGAAACAATCTTCTGTTGAGAGAAACTTGAGTGGTTAAGAAGGTTTAGTGCATGCGTCACTGGGTCCATGACGACCTTTTAATCTTCAATACCACGTTACTAAGTGACAACTAGTAGCATATGAATTGAACCCGGTCCTCTAAGTTGAATAACTGGAGGGCTATTTCTTTTCACCCTTTGCATTTCTTTTTTTTTTAATTCTTCAACTCCTTCTTTCTCCGATTCTCATTTTCTCCTTTTACAATCATACCTAAGGACTTCTAAATACTAACTATTTGTGGTGTCCTCGGGTAGATCCCTCCGGCTCTGGCGGATCATAGGATGGTTATTCCTAACCTTAGTTACCTTATAACTCCATGACTAACCTATGTTGCCATAAAACCATTGTTGTGAAAAATCTCTCAAAGTGTTTGTGAATGAAAAACATTTTAGTACCACTCTTGAGATAAGATTTTGCATAAATACTCCCCCTCCACATGTGCTTAAGAGTTTTAACGGTTAAAATGCACTGAGGAAAGAGCGCAAGACATTTTGAATTGATCAACTCAAGATAGACATTCACCCACGAGACACGGTTACGTGGCATAGTTAAAGAGTTGCATTGTCAGCTTTTAGGTGACAACTATCTCTAATAAATACCTTGAAGGTGTAGACAATCCTCGAAAGGTTGTCAAACCCGTCCGAGTTCATGTCTACCAAGAGTTTCTCAATGGTACATTCTA
>OU343216.1:26870105-26909435 GCA_910596185.1 Chrysanthemum makinoi
AAAGATGGATCGTTCAAAAGACCTCCATTTAAAGTACAAAGTTATCGGACTTTAATGAATCACTGCTAAAGCACAAAGATGCAGATGTTGAAGAATTGAAGTCTACGAGCTCAGAACAGTAGACAAAATAGAATGCTAGATTTGGAAATGTAAAACATGGGGTGACCTCCCTTAGGGGGAGATTGTTAGGAATTAGAAAATTCCATGTTAAAGTGTCGGTCACCCCAAATATTATCTAGCATAAGTTAGCTCGTAGACATAACGTGAGTTACGTTATTTACTGTCTTATTAGTTAGTTATTAGTCTAGTTTAGCTTAGTGCAACACCGTGGAGGAAGGACGGGTCTTTACCCACTGTATACCTGATCCACAGCCTATAGGAGGTCGATATCAAGGTATAAATACCCCTTCCATCCATGGAAGGTGTGGCTTTTTGAATAAACCTTTCATTCATATAGCAACTCTCTTTCAAGGAACCTCCTCTCAACTCTTTTCATCTATCTAAAATGGCTTTCTTGTTTAATCACAATCCTAGACCACCCGAATCATCAAACAACATAAATATTAAGATCCTAACAATTTTATTGAAAGGTGAAAGGCTTACACTAGAGTCTCACCCCTCCATGGAAGTATGGAGGGGTATATATAGCCAAGCACATACATAACTATTAAACTATGACATAACTAGTCCTTGTGTTTGGCTAAATAAGATAGATTATGTAATCCCGTAAATGTCGTTCCATTTCCGTTAGAGCGATTCCAACAATCTTCCCCCAATGGGACGACATAAGGGATTACTTACAACATTTCTACAAGTAATAAAACAAATAAAGAAAAGTCTTTATAAACTCGAGGATGATGACAGTTTACTTTTTGTCTTCTTTCTTGTACCTCGACTTGAGAACTGTTTTCTTCACCTGTAGGCAAATGATGTAATATGCATAAATTGGATTAACTTTCCCCCAATTCATGCTGCATGTTTTTAGCAGCTTCTCCGTACACTCCTTTTGGCGAAGTTTCAATCAGCTTCCCCCAAACTGACAACCGTCTTTAGCAGATTCGAAACTTTGATGTAGTGAACATTTCCTCTAACTTTTGAAGTTTTCAGTACGCAGCGGAATTTGTAGATGAGCAGTAAACCACACAAGGTAAATCTGACTTATTGCGGAAAGTCCGTTCGGGGGTAACATGCAAGAAATCAACAAGATCTTCTCACGTATGTAGATGCTTCACACCAAACAAACCACGAAAGACGAAATGAAATGACTTCCCCCTGAATGTTGCGGTCTATCGGAATAATAGTTACCTGTGAATCTGCAATTACTCGATAAAATGACCGTGTGTGAGGCATCACAACATCATATTTAGGTAACTTCACACATGATAACTCTGTGAAAGTGAGACGATAACACCAACTTGAGAAAGTTTAACCACTGATCGTCTCTATTTTTCCCCCGATTGAAGAAATTCATGAAAGGAGAGGGTTTTCGAAAAAAAATCCAAAAACAACAAAGGAAGCAGACACAACCTATACTCTCTTCCCCCCGATGTTTTCAATGAATCAGAATCATACACCACGTATGTTGATGATGAATTGGAGACATCGAAACCATGTATGTCCAAGTAATCGAACAATTGTGAAGTACCATAAATATCTTGTGAGAATCAATTGCTGATAAGACTTCTCTACTCGTGTATACTCTTCTCAGCTAACTTTTTACCGACCCCATTATCATTCTGACGGCTTTTTGTAGTGACTAATGATGGAGAAAACCCAATATGACGAACTTGAGACTGAAGTAAAATAACCCGAACTTGTGACTTAAACTTGCACTATTGTCAGACGAAGAACCCTTTTTCTTAACTCCATCGAAAAAAGGTAAACTTAAAGTTTCTCAAATTATCCACACCTTAGTGTGACACTTGAGCACAACAACGTAACTCTTTAAAAGTGATAGTTATAAGCGCGTGAGCACAACAACGTAACTCCTTACATCAAGTTCAACTAGATAACTCAAGTCTTTGTCATTCGAAACGGTTAAAGCTCGAACAAGGATCTCGAAGAATCATGCATCCAACCAACCCCCGATATCTTCAGATACTAAGTACACGCACCCGTGAAATCCCACTTCAACCTCAAATAAATAATAGTGAATTCACGCCGTAGTCACATCTTGCGGTTAAATGCCCAAAATTAGCCTTTGTTAACGGTTTAAAATGAACTTGATAATGGTTCCCGATGTTGTCAAAAATTTGTATCCTCGTGAAAATTTGTCATAACCAAAATACCACATCTCTTGCCAAAATTTTATACCAAAAAAAAATGAACACAATGCATTTAAAATACATTTAGCTCAAAACTTTGGTATAAATTTCGGATCAAAATAAAAACCATAGGCCCACTCCAATAAAAAGTCACCCGAGCCCATCAAGAGTCCATCTCATCTCATACAATCGGTCCAAGAACTCAACACTGATCCAATTTCAATCCACTTAACCTAATATTCGGGTATTAATAACAAACAACACAACTCTAACTTGTCATTTGTCAAACCCTAAATATCACACACTCAAATGTGTCTGCCCCCATCACGAACCCTAATCACAAAAAGCCATCAGCCCCCAAAAAAAAAACGCAGCCGTCATAAAGACTTGAAAGACAACATCTTGAAGAGATCTAGATGTCCGTATCAAGGTATCTTAACGAGATCTCAGGTAGGAATTAATATTCGTTCTTGAGTATTGAAAGTTTTTTAGAACGTATGATTAAACGAATGAAAGAGATGATGGTAACTTATTAGTTATTGTCATTTCTTTTTGACATTCGGAGAGGGTGGTAATCACAGATCTATGACGAATATTATTAGATCTTAATAGATTCTAATACACCTGAGATCTTTCGAAACAAACACGAAAAAAGGTTATAACAGATTTGTTATTCACCATTTTCTGTTATATTCGAACATAAAAAATGAAACTTTGTCTTCAATATAGATCAATGATGATATTTCTTTTCGTGTATAGACTTTCAAAAGTCTTGATTACTCGAGAGAAATAGGCTGAGATCATTTGTCAATTTACTTTCAAGATCGAGTCTTGATTGAGTAGGAGAGATTGTTAGAGTTGGTTGAGGATGTGGTCGAGATGTGGCTGTGGTAGCTTCTTGGTTTAAGTATCAATCATGTTTTGGTTTTCGATAGGATTGTGAAGACTTATGATGTTATAAACTAAAGTCATAAAGGAGTTGTTGGTATTTGGGTTGTAGTCAAAGGTCTTCAATTCTTCTTCATCTTCTTTCTTTATGGTCAAAGTCTGTTTACATAAGCCTTGCAGCGAACATTACGCTAACGTAAGCTGCGTAAAAACCTTGGCGCGAAACCATGTTTTACGTTGCTGTAAATAGGCTTTGGCGCGTAGACATGGTCTTTACGCGAAAGCTGGCGCGTAGCATAGGCATATGTAAAAACCTTACGCCAGAATCGTTCCATGCATAACTTCAGCGGCGCGAATATCTCTCAAGATGGCACCTTAGGCATAAAAATAGGGTTTGACCCTTTGTTGACTTTTTCCGCTTTTTCTCGACCAAATCGCACCGTCATTGTAACCCGTGAAGTTGGTAAGAAAAACTCTTCATTTTGCCCGCTTCACCACTTGAATATGAATTGTTGACCACAAGAAACTTTCACTAATATTTGACAACAAAAATAATCGAAAAAACTAAAATGAATAAATCAAAACAGCTTAAGACCTTTTCCATTTCAGTTAACCCATACTATTTTGGACTAGAAAATACATTTAACTTGTATAAAAACTATAAACACAAAAAATGTTAAAAGCTAACAACTTTGTTTAAAAACAGATTTTTATACAAGATTTTGACAAGATAAAATCACCAAAAATTAACCAATGATACAAAACCCACCTTGTTCTGATACCAATGTTAGGATCGATGTATGGATGATATGGTGATCGAGGTCTTGGAAGATGGAAGAAAGCCATCTTCAAGTACAGAGAGAAAACAAGAGAGTGGAGAGAACTATGTGTTATTTTATTGAAAGGTGAAAGGCTTACACTAGAGTCTCACCCCTCCATGGAAGTATGGAGAGGTATATATAGCCAAGCACATACATAACTATTAAACTATGACATAACTAGTCTTTGTGTTTGGCTAAATAAGATAGATTATGTAATCCCAAATGTCGCTCCATTTTCGGTTAGGAGCGATCCCAACAGTGTTTTGTGTTTGTTAGTGATTGGAGCTTGAATGATTGGATTTGGATGTTGTGGATTTGGGGTGATGTTTGATTATTGGAAGGGCGACGAGCCACAAAGGCGCGACGCATGCGCTCCGGTTTACAGACGCGGACCCACGCCACGGGTCCGGTCGGGTCGTTTGGTAGCTTGTTGCTGGATGGTAGGAGGTTTGGATGACGCGGAGCCGAAAAAGCTTCTAGAGCTTGTATGGTTCACATGGTTTCTAACCGTGACCGGTCATCGGCCATTAGGGTCATAACATTGGTTTCGTATATTTGGTTGATTGATTAGTCATGATTTGTTTTGAGTTAGTTTGGATTGAATTATATTATGACTTTTAAATTTGGACTTAATATATATATTGTTGACTTTGAGCTACGCCATGCTATTTTGACTTTTTAGTCAATAGTTGACCCCGACAAAGCCGTAATATGGACTTTAGTATAATTTGGACAATTGATTGATTAAAAGTCGAAGTTATGACTGTATGCTGTGGACTCTAAACTAATATCTATATAGGATATAATTGGACCTAAAATATATATTTATACATGAAAATGCTAATAGAACTATGAAATGTAAATAATAAATGGGTTTTTGTACCAAAAATATCGATAACAAGACTTATCTTGTTATTTACTATTTTTAACAAACCCACGTACTAAATTGGAAATGTTTTGTAATGAATAGATAATGAATAAGTAATTAATAAATGTCAATTAATGTAATGAATAAGTAATGAATAAGTAATTAATAAATTGGAAATGTTTTGTAATGAATAAGTAATTAATGTTTCGTAGTACACGCTATCAATAAATGTCAATTGTGGACATTTAATATTAGCGGTATTTATTTACTTACGCGATATGCATGGGTTACTGATAACCTAACGCTAATATTGTTGATCCATGGGTAGCTGGACTTATTAGGTTGACAAATCTAATAAGAGCCCGCTAGGTACGTTGGGTAACCCTATTAATGGGTGAATTATCCTTATGACTCTTTAGGATAATGACATTTATGGGATAATAAGCTTACCTAATAAATAAAGGAGTTTTTCGAAATATCTAATTGATAAGGTCTACTATTTATTCCGAAACTTATTGAACTATGGAGCTTATCGCTTAGAGGTCTCATTGTGTCGCATTGAGTTATATATTGGTTGTTTGAGTGCATTCATAGCATCATATTGAGTCGATACACCCAAACGAGGAATACCAAACACTAGGATTAAATGGTGAAACGAGACATTTTTGGAAATAAAGAAATGGAATATATTGGGGTATATAACGTTGATTTTGAGGAATATATATATTAAAGTTGGTCTACATTAATAGGTTGTGCCAAGTCGATAGTTGATGTGCCGCGGATTTCGTTTATCTTCGCTAGTGTTTATTCGTGACGCTGATTGTTTGAGGTGCGCTTTCATATCTACCACTTTATTCTACGCTTAACTATACGCGAGAACTATTTTTGACCTTAAAACTATTTGGATTTGCGTATATGCTTGACTGCTTAGATACACGATATGCGGTAGTTGTTGCCTTAGACTAGGTTGAACCGCTGTCTAGCTAAGAATAGACTTCTACATCACCTAGTCCGGGTCAGCAAACTGTTCTAGAGGTTGCCATGCCATCGACTAGAGTCGCAACCAGTAATCCATGGATACGGGATATGATTGGAGATCCTGTAGGATCAGGTGAAACGGTATTTATCTATCTATGTCTGGTATAGCAAATCAACTCTACTGTGTCCACTATGATTTTGTTGAACTTAAACCTATGAACTCACCCGCCTTTTAATGACCTTTTAGCATGATTTCTCGTATTTGAGATGTTTGGAATACGGATCTATGGAAGTCAAGACTGGGTTCAAGGATCATTTCGACTGATAAACTTTGGGGACCTATTTGATTAAACATGTTTGGGCCTAATATTTACACTTTTGGATTAAATGTTTTGAATAACTAAATTTGGGATTGGTTTTGAATGTTAAATGATTATCTATTTGCTATACTTGTGTAAAGATACCAATCCAATAGTAACTACCTAAAAGTTGATTAAGTCTTCCCAGACTGAGATTTGGGGGTGTTGAACATCGGGCCTATACTACCAAGAAAAACAAATAGTGAAAATGGCAGATTTGGAGACACATGTGTTCCAGAAATATCCAGAGCATGTCCAAATGTAACTATTAAAGGTAAGAATTATTTGTATTATGGTTTAAAAACCACGATTACCAAAATACACTTAAATACCGATGCAAACACCATAGATTTAATTTTTTACAATAACATAAAACGATTAAAGAGAAAAATGATGTCAATGCACATTTACATCATTCATAAGGAAAACATAGACATTTTAATATATATATATATATATATATATATATATATATATATATATATATATATATATATATATATATATATATATTTATAATAGACTCACATCACTGATGTCTTTTTGTTCGACCGATTTTGGTTCTCTTTAAATGATAATAATAACTAATTTGTTTATTGCAAGAAGGCATGATCGGTGTTTGCATTCAACAACAACCTTCTCAAGAAACCATGATCAGGTTCAGATTCAACAAGACCTTTAGACAAGGATAGTCAACCAAATTATGAGTATTATAGTAATATATACAAACCAGCCACTGTGAATGCAAGGTAAGTAATTCGTAAAAACTTTATAACTAACTCAAGTAGTCGGACTCAATTATTATATCACAATAGTAGAATTATTATTATTATTATTATTTTTAACTTTTTCTGTAATTGATAACAGGATCATGTCCACAAACCAATGTTAACAAACGCCGGTTAACTGACATCGACAACCATAACAAAGCAGCATTAGTAGAAAGCAAAACAAAAAAAAGGAGGATGACAAACAAGAAAGGCGCAGAGAATTTACCGATGGTAACATATTCAATAGCAGAACATCAACAAATACTACAGGTAAATTCGTAAACAGCATTTTGGTTTACTTTGCACATTTTGTAATCACATACATGAATATATTTGCTGATACCAATTTAATAGCAGACACAGTATCTTCATACATTGATTTGGGAGACTCTGATTGGAGATGTGAACATTGTGGTGCGGCGTTTTGGTATAACGAAAGACTAAAAGGTGGTTCTGCACGAGGAATACCTAGATACAATCGATGTTGCGCCGGTCGAAAAATAAAGCTTGAACAACAGTTAGATCCACCAGAAATTATTCGAAAGCTATTCAAAGACAAAGATTTTTTGGAAAACATTCGAGCTTATAATCAGATGTTTAGTATGACATCATTTGGTGCACAAATAGATGATACAGAACCAAGGGGACCATATGTGCTCAAGATCTCAGGTCAAATTTACCATTGGATATGATCATTCTGTCCATCTGATAGTGAAGATCCACGGTTCTTGCAACTATACATATATGATACGGAGAATGAAGTTGAAAACATGATGAAATCGTTTGGTGGTCAACATTCAGCCAGGCTCAAACCATAAATTGTCGGAACATTGATACATGTTCTTGATGAACATAATGAATTGGTGAGATTATTCTGGATCATGAGATGTCTCACTAACGAGACTCTACCCGAGTTCAAAATAGTGCTTTATAATGTAGCTGGGTGTCGCGAATACCAACTACCATCTTCAAACATGGTTGGTGCTATACTGTTTGAAAGTGTTCCTAACAGCGTGTTACAGACACGATGTTATTATCCCAAAAAGGTGAACATTCAGCGATTGAATAAACAAGCTCCATTCATCTTACATGTCTCTTCAGTTCCCTCTACTCTTTATATATGGTCAATCGTGTTTTAATACCAAAATGGTACGTTAAACCAACCAGTTCAAACGAACGCTGGAAAAAATTATCTATGAACATGTACTACATGTATCAAATTCATGAGTCCTCGTACAAGGGAGCTTTGATGTTTAGAGGTGGGAGACTTTTCCAACAATATGTTGTTTCTGTGTACTGTGCCCTGGAACAAGATCGGCTTGACTTCATAAGAGCTAAACAAAATACTATTCGTACGAAGTATCTAGCAGGTATCTATGATGCCATGTCTAGGGGAGACCACAGTGGTTCTGAAATAGAAAAAAAATCATTCTACCTGCAAGTTTCACCGGAGGACCAAGATACATGTACAGCCACTATTTGGATGCCCTCGCCATCTACCGAGTACTTGGGAATCCACAATACTTCATTACATTCACATGTAATGTCAACTGGCCAAAAATCTGGAGATACATGAAAAGATATCCAGAACTGACAAGCGCAGATAGAGCTGATATTGTGGATCGTGTTTTTGAGCAAAAAGTAGACGATTTCATAAGAATACTCAAAGATGGCAAAATATTTGGACGCGCGACAGGAGGTACTAATACATTAGATCATTTTTTGTTTCATTTTATAATCCGCAAAAATAATTAGGACATTTAAAAAAGCAATAAGAAAGAATACAAAATGACAACACTTTCTTTGTATCCTCTCTAACAATCTACAAAAATCTTATTTTTCAGTTCTCTATACAATAGAGTTCCAGAAACGAGGTCTTCCTCACTGTCACACACTCTTATGGCTACATTATGACAGCAAAATACAGTCAGCTGAAGATATTGACAGCTTCATCTCCGCAGAATTACCAGACATGTTATGTGATCCAGAAGGTTACAAGATTGTAGGAGATATGATGGTTCATGGCCCATGCGGAGCTGCTAACACAAAAGCACCATGTATGCAAGACGGTAGCTGTAGCAAGAACTTTCCAAAAAAATACAATGACAAGACATTTTTTGATGAAAATGGCCATGTGCGTTCACCGGAGACTAAAATGCATGGTTATGCTACAAGAGGAGGCATCGGTTATTGACAATAGTTATATTGTCCCATATAACCGATTACTTTGCCTTATGTTCAACGCCCATATAAATGTAGAATATTGTGGATGGAGCATGCTGATAAAGTATTTGTTTAAATACATATCCAAAGGCGCTGATCGGATTGCTGCACGTATTATAAAACCGCTAGGTGAAACTACTACATCAGCAAACAATCCGAAGATAGAGATAGACGAAATCAAAAACTTTATAGATGGTCATTTCGTATGTCCATACGAAGCATGTTGGACATGTTAGGTTCCCATATTAGTAACACAAGCATCAATAGAAGAAATAAAGAAGAGATATAGATCGGTTGAACAACTACACACACACACACACACGTATGAATATGCACGGTTAGGCATAGAGAGTGAAAGAGTGAATAAATTGAACAACCAACCCTCAAGTGAGGGTATTACAAGACTATTTATAGGAGAGGGAGCTAGGGCAACACTCCTAGTCCCTTCCTTTCCTTATTGGACTTGGGCCAAGGCTTATGTAGGCTTATGGGCCTTCTACATAAGCCTTAGTTTAATAACAAACATAAAGGCCATATTAAGCTAACTATTACATATGAATCACTAACACTTGAATTAATGTTTAGGAGTGATTCCAACAATCTCCCCCTAAGTGTTGGTGATGAATGAAAGAGTGATAAACGATGTAGGTGCTGATGTAATAGTAGCTTTGACGTCTTCTGACATTCTTCTTTCTTGTGAGAAGAGGTGTCTTAATTCAAACAATCTCCCGGTAGAGAAATTGTTTCTTTTGAAGTATGCTGCTTTGGCGTCATCTTTGTTCTTTGATCTTTGTTCTTTGTGATGGTAGTGATAGTATGTTGTTGTTGTCCATGAGTGCCGCTTCGTTGCTCGTGTCTCCACGTCATTCTTCAACATGCTCACACGCTCTTTAACGTTGGATTACGAGATCGATGAAGTTCTCTTAGTCTTTAACTTTGTAGATTCTTTGACTTGATGAAGAATCTTTCGGACTTTTGTGTTGCCTTTTGATAGAACTTCCATTAGTGATATTGTTGGTATGAGCATGTGAAGAATCTGCACGATCAGTCCGCTCTAGAGCTTCCATAAGAAGAAAACATAAGAAAGGTTAGTAATAAGCGGATTCGGGCACTTACAAGTTTGAACTTCGAGAGTGTTAACAGCATAGTGTGAAAACACAACTCTAATTCTCACAAAGGCCGTCCCTGAACCGGAGTCCCACAAGTGAGATAACGCGATACCAAAGTACACCTACGCCTGGGATGAGTCGTGAGGTACACCGAAGCATCGCCTCAGACTCTAGACCGTTTGAGACACACTAAGCGTAATCCACGGGAGTTACGAAGTGACCTGTGTGGCTGTTTGATGTTGACCCTGGCAGGAGTTTCCATTCAATCACTGAGGATCACAAAGTGAACCTCTCATAAATGTTCTCGACAGTGTGCTAGGATCTGTGGTAGGACTCGATAACTTACCACTGTTGTTCTTATTGTTGAACAACAAGTGATGAAATGTCAAGTGTACCTATGAGATCTTTTGATGAATCTCGTGGCTCTAGACTCAATAGTGCATTTTGGTTTTCCTGAGCGGAGACTAGGGAGAGGGATCTCTTCCTTAAAGATGGGGATGAGTCGATGTCGGTCGATGGTGTGAAAACACTCTCCTTCTTCAATACCAGCAATCTCTAAGAGAAAGCCGATAGTTTGCGTGGGGTTCCCTGGGAGAATGAAACAAGCTTCTGTTGAGAGAAACTTGAGTGGCTAAGAAGGTTTAGTGCATGCATCACAGGGTCCATGACGACTTTTAATCTTCAATACCGGCGTCATCAAGTGACGACCAATAGCATATGAATCTGAACCCGTGTCCCTAAGTTGAATAATCACGGAGGGCTATTTCTTTTCACCCTTTTCTTTGCTTTTCTTTTTTAATTCTTCAACTCCTTCTTTCTCCGATTCTCATTTTCTCCTTTTTTCTAATCATACCTAAGGACTTCTAATTCTAACTATTGGTGGTGTCCTTGGGTAGATCCCTCCGGCTCTGACGGATCATAGGACGGTTATTCCTAACCTTAATCACCTTATAACTCCATTGCCATAAAACCATTTTCATGAAAAATCTTTCGAAGTGTTTGTGAATGAAAAACATGTTTGAACACTTCAAGAGTTTTAGATTTTCAGAAATACTCCCCCTCAACATGTGCTTAAGAGTTTTGACGGAAATATGCACATGAGAGAAAGAGCGCGCACTTTTTGAATTGATCGACTCAAGATAGACAATTCCTTGCGAGACATGATTACGTTGCGTAGTTAAAGAGATACATTGTCAGCTTTTAGGTGACAACTAGCTCTAATAACTACTTTGAAGATGTGGACAACCCCGAAAGGTTGTCAAACCCGTCAAAGTTCATGTCTATCAAGAGCTCGAATAGGTACAATTTACTTGGATAAGTCTTGGAAGACAAATCTTTTCAATGTATGAGCGGGCCTCCGTCAATTCATGGGTTGAAGTCTTTTCACGTGAGGATTCAATAGCAAAACACAACATATTTCTTATCACATAATTTTTCTCCCCTAAAAAATGGCATATAAATGTTATTTTTGAAGAAATGTTGAGAATAAATATGACCATTTTGAGTTTTGTGGGAAGATTACACGAAGAACATTTTGTGAACAAAGTTTTAAGTCAAGTACTCCCCCTCAACAAGTGATATTAACTTTTGAGGTTTTGAAAATCATAAGGGGAAGTGCTTGTCCTTTTGAGCAAAACCTTGAAAAATGAAAGGTTTGATAGGTTTTACTCAAAAGTAAGAAGCTTTCACTCCTTTTATAAGGATTGTGGCACTGAAGCGTACCACAGGGGTCCTTTATTTACAAGTGCGGGTTGTACACTGTTATGTGTGCACAAGCCATTAATAATCACACATCCAAATAAACATGAAAATGAAGGTAAAACAGTTTAAGGGGTACCCGGTAGTCCATCAATCTTTCCAGGAATGCGATCAGGGCGTTGATAGCCGGTGAGAGAAAACCTGGGACGACCACCTACAAAGCTCTCGGTGTTCGAATCGGTCCTTCTGTACAACCTTTCATTAATTCGAGTGATGATCCTCTTCACATTCCGTCTATCCTGAGAATTCCATCGCTTAGGAGAACCAATTCCTTCATGTATCTCCCTCAACCTATAAGCCAAGCCATCCCTGACCATCTTCAATGTGTGATCCCCAAACTTGTGAAGATCTCTACACGCCATCAAGCGAGTTGCGTTGTAGTTCTTCGGCGGTAAACTACTCGAATGGTTTTCGATGAGAGTGTATTGTGAAAGATGGTTGATGTCGTATTTCTAGCTGAGGTGCGGTGAAGTTGACAATGGTCCGATATGATTCAACACAAGTTGTAAATCTTCTACATGTTCTTGGATCGCTATGCTTCTGATGAATATAAGTAAGGACTTGATGTATTCACGTTGAATTTCACCGATTAAATGTCTCATTCTTCCCAGTACTTTAGCAAGATACAGATCTTCAATGTCGTTGAGAGACAAGTTCTGAAAGTCCGTTTCACAGAATTCATAGTCCCTTTCGTCTTGTCTTTTGACCACGATAGACTTGAGGAAGGTGTAATCCCATTTAGACGAAAGAGTGACATGCTTAACAGCAATGATCCCTTTATCACTGTACACTTCATGTTGAGACTTTCGACCTGGCGGCTTTTGTAGTAGATTCGTCTACGTTCCGGCCAATGGTGAATCCCGCATATCTGCATCGATGTCATAACGTTCCACGCTGTTGGAAAACATGTGGGTAGCCTTTTCTTCGATGGCTATGTAGTTGGAGTATATGGCCGAACGGAAGTGTAAGTGATGTAGCATATTTCTTTGAATCATCGCTACCGTGTAGAAGAAATTCCAAATCTTTGTTGAAGAAGTAGCGAAATGGAATCCTAGGTTGATCTGGTTGGCCAATCGTTGGTAGAGGTTTAGACCAGTCGGTGTAGTAAGGAGGGTTGTCCCTTTTGGTGAAGTCGATGTTTGCTTCAGGGTTGAGCCAATCAATGTTGTTAGACATGGCTCGTGCTATGTTATCAAGGTGATATTCAACTTCAATAGCACTTTCCGGTAGTCTTTGAGTAGTTGAAAAGCTTCATTCTTGATTCATTTCAACTCTGATTTCGTCATCTTCTTCACACGGAACTCTCTTGCAGAACTTAGCATGCTACAACGTATTACCTTCTACCATATCCGGATCATCGCGAAAGCGAAGTGGCATCAACAAGTTTAGAAAACCATTCAAATTCGGTGTCATCTTCGTCGAGCCATGAGACGATATAAGCCTTAGGAGACTTTTTATTCTTCTTTGGCCTTGATGAGGATGATGGTTTCTTTGTTGAAGCAGGAGAGGTGGGTTGTTGTTGGGGCTCAGGGACTTCCTCATCGTCACCACTAGTATACTCAAAGTGATCACCGGTTTTTTTCTCGGGGTGGTAACTCGAGGAGTCCCGAGGTTTACCGGTAAGAAGGCGAGGAGGAGATCGTGGTTGAGCTGGAGTCCTTTGGGGTGGAGGATGCATGGAGGATGATTCACCGTTTTCGGGCGTTTAGGCTCGTTATTTTTATCCTTATCCTTATCTTCATCGTCTCTTGGACGTTTAGGCCTTTGAGCTTCTTCTCGTATCTTTGATTTAAGTTGGTATTCCAGCAATGCTTCAAACAATTTACTTTAGTAAGCAAATGTTGCGATCGTTTGGACATTTGAGTTACAAGCCTGTTAACCAATTCAGCATCTGAGAATATTATGGGATCATTTGGATTGATGTTTACTTGCATTGGTGTTGATCTCATCATTTGCTTGGCCAAGTGTAATAGATTCGGATAGAGTTGTTTGGTAAAATCTCCTTTGTAACTCGGGAACGATGTCAAGAAGGAACTTGTGAGTGTAACCTTTGATCATCTCGTTCATTTCCTTGAAGATCCGTTGCATGAACTTCGGATGTACTCCTTTCGGTGACATCTTGTCATTCTCGTCATGAAGATCTTGAACTGGTCGCGAGAAAATTGACTTTTGTAAAGTACGTCTTTCTTCCACGACCGCTTGAGAGCTAACACCTCGATCCTTGTCCTTGCTCGAGAAATCCAAGAGTCCGTTGGCTTCTTCACAGATTTGGAGGTGGATTTGGTTGTTCTTCGGATGGTGGGTGGAGAAGAGTGAGAACATGAGTCCGATGATGATGAGATGTGAGGTGACTCTGGATCCTTTGGTGGTTCAGAGGTTTGTTCTTTGGAACGTGCTGGACTTTGTAGAAGAAATTCATCATATTCATCCTCGTCATCCTTTGCAGTCTTAGCCTGTTCTTCAGCCTGAATCTTGGCTTCTTCATCGGCTTTGGCTTGAGCTGCAGCCTCTTCATCAGCCTTTTATTTCTCAGTCTTCTCCTTTTCAGGTTCCTCAAATTTGTAATCAATAGAATCTTCCACGCGCTTCTGTTGTTGCTCAAGAGTGGTGGCACCAATTCCCTTATCGGGTTATTAACCGCATCAGGAATTGGTGTGGATTGGACACCACCACTTGACCCTCCGGGGCCACGCATTTGTTCTTTTTCAAATTCTTTAGAAACGTGTTGGAGTCTAATGATTTTGAACTTCTTCCTGAAGTCAGTGTCCAGTGGCTCGTTGATTGGTGCAAAACCGTCAAGTTATCTCACTCAAGTCTGCCACTTGTGAATGGCAAACCGTAAGAAACTTAAAACAGTTAAAACACAAATGCAATGAAGATCAGGAGAGTATAGTGTTTCCCCAGGTCGTTAAGTCCCAACGAGCTGTGCGAGAATAGCCAAACGTGTAGTGATCGAGAGATTTGAACGAAAAAGAGATTTTGATAATTATAACTACAGGAAGGGTATATAAACTACAAGGGCTTTAAATGCAAATTAGAGGGAATTTAAAAAAGATAAACTATATTAAATAAACGCTATCACTATTTGTAAAATGATGTTTTTGATTTTTCTTTTATAAAACTTAAATTAAAAACTTCACGAAGCGTACAAAAGAAAATGTGAAACTTACACAATATTAATCCTAAAAATATGAAACTGACATTTTTACAAACCTAATGATAAAAGAAAATTTTTAGAAAAATAAAATTATTTTTATAACTATTTATTTAATTATTATTAATTAAAAACTATTTTTAACTATTTAATAATAACCTAAAATACAAGAAAATATGAAATAAAGCTTGAAAAATAAAATTATGACTTAGAAAAAATCTAAAATAACAAAAGAGAATTTTCAAAACTATTTTTTGTATTTTTCTGATTATTTTTCTATTTTATATGAATTTTAATCTATTTAAAACTAATTAAATTACTTAAAAATACAAATTTAACTAAGAAAAATCTGGAAAAATATTTTTTTGTCTTTTTATATTTATCTTAACTTAAGAAAAATGAAAAATTATTTTTTTGAACCTTTTCTTAATTAATTGTATTAAATGCTAATTAAAAATGCTTAAAAACTAATTAAAATTAAGAAAAATAGCAAACGGACCAAGAAAAATGTGAAAAATTCAGGAAAAATCTAATTTAATATTTAGAATCTAGGAAAAATATAAAAACATGGGGCTGTGTGCAAGAATATGAAACTGCTATGCAAAGTGCTTATGAATAAGCACTTTGAATAAGCAAATGAAAAGCAAAGACCACCAAAACAGAAGCTATAATATGCTATAAGTACCCAAATGCAACTTAAAACAACAAGCCTTAACCTCTGATTAACAAGCTCAACAGATTTGAGGTTTTGGCTAATGAGCTAAAAACAGTTTTGGCTACCTACTTTGGAACCCAAGGATAAGCTGCACAATAAGCTAGAACTGAAAAACAGAGAATGGAACCTACACTAGACCTGGCTGGCTTCTTCTAAACCAAATATGAGACCAAGGCAAGCTCTGATGGAGCTTGGTGCGGCTGACACAAACCTCACTGACACTCAAGATTCAATCGAGTCAATGCAAGGGCAGGCATTTGTGCCCATATTGACAAGCCAATTTGAGGCTTAAACAAAATTTATAAAATTCTACAAAAATCATAATAAGCAAATGGACCAGCTGAACTTATAAGACCCGGAGTTTTACTTGATTTGAGCCAGAAATGAATCCATTAAAAATCACTCTAGGTTGGTAAAACTGATATTTTGCAAATTTGACTTTTTACTCAGAAATGAAACTTTGACTTTTTTGAGATTTGCAACTAATTTGTGGACTAATTATGATGTTATAAGATGAAATGAAACTAATGCAATCTATATCTATGAGTTTTAAACATAAAACAAGTTTTTGATTTTTAAAAATCCTAACAGTTGTGAGATTAGAACAGTAGAGAAGTAATTTTGACTTTTGAGCCTTGCAGATGCAATATTAAGACAGCATTGAGTCAAGTGATGCTATTTGAGACTGAGTATGCAGGTTTTAAGCAAAATCCAAAGCTTAAGCTTTGGTATTCCAACTGAACCAAACACTATTTTAGACATCGATTCACTAATTTAAACTAAGCTCCTTACTGATTTATCTCATTTTACAACTTAAACTAACTCGGTGACCTAATCACTACTAAATAACCAAGCTCAAGTCATATAATTATCACAGATACAAACACAAACATAAACTGCAAATTGAACTAAAATTGAAAATGAGATAAACAACACTCACAAGAGGTCCAACTTATGCAGTAGCTTATACAGAACCCACCCTACACTATCTTAATCTAATTCAACCCATATCCATGCTCAGCATTAGCCCAACATCATTTCCATTTCCAAATGCACCCATTTTGACTTTCATTGACCGGGTACCCAAGTTGCTTGAAACTTATCTGCAAGAGAATTACAAAAGCTTTTAATAGCTCAAACAAGCTCATGTGAACTTAATAATAGTCTACTAATGGTTTGGATAAAAGAGTTTGAAAATGGATTTTCAAATAGTGAATATGAAATTTTGAATCTTAAGTAAAGCCTTGAATTAACACTTGAAAACAGATTGTATTGATTAAACAACTTAATTTGAGTACAATATAACAAAAGATTACATTTTTAAACTTAAATTAAAGCATAAATGTTAAAAGCACATACAAGAAAAATAAAACTAAACTACTACTTTCTTTCTTGCTTCTTCTTTCTTTTTATACCCAAACAGCTTCCTCTCACTACTCTCATTGATTCCACTGGCTTTAGGCCCATTGGATCTGTTTGTATTTTGGCCATTGGATGAAAAATTGGCGGAAAGGGTAATTTGACTATTGTGCCTCTGAAACTGCAACTAGGGGTGGAGAGGTATGATGAGTGTGGAGTGAGGGGGGAAGAGATAAGGTGGGAAAAGATGGGAATATGTTGAGAGTTGAAGAGGAGCACGGCAAGTGGTGGGGAAAACCAGTTGGGAGGGAAAGGTGTTTGGGTTGGACGGATTTGACCAGGGGGTCCAAAAAATGGGAAAGGGTCAAAGGAAATGGCAGGGTCACAAAGGGTTAAGTGGCAGGGATCCAAAATTGAATTTGACAAGGCTTGGTTTGTTAATGATAGGGACCTTTTTGTAATTTCTGAAATTTGGAGGGACCAATTCTGCCATTATTCCAAAGTTGTCACAAGGATCACTTTTGCCAAGTTCCAATAGTACAAGGACCAGTTTTGTCATTTTTCAAATTTCCAAGGACTATTTGTGACAGTTTCAAAACTAGAGGGACTAAAGTTGTAATTTTGCAATTTTTGCTTTTAAGGACCAATTTTGACAACTCATCAATCCCCCACACTAAGATATTGCTAGTCCCTAGCAATGTTTTGAGAAAAATTAATGGATTTCATCTCTTTACCAAAAGCCATTACTTCTGGAGTAGCTAAATGTTTTAGTTCAAGTAAGAACCTTGGTACACCGATAACCAAGTGATTTTGAGCAAACCACCGACTTTCAACGGATTTGATTTGTCTTTACCGAAGCCGTTTCCTACGGACTAGCCAACTCTTAGATAAATTATCAATATTATCTTTGGTGATCTGATTACCAATTATGGTTTTTCCACTGCCTTTACCACAAGCCATAAACTTGCGGGCTAGCCAACTCTTCACTTTTAAGGATATGGTGAACTGAATACCATACAATTTTGGGCAAATTGTGCGTCCAACGGATTTGATAAATCTTTACCAAGAGCCGTTTGCTCCTGGATTAGCCAATCCTTGTGTGGGTTAGACATGGTGGACTGATTACCATTTGTTGTGTTTAGTACATAGTACTTCCACTAATTTTTTTTTAAATTTGGCCATTTTGGGGAAAAAGGGACTAAAAGGGTACATTTATGATCAAATTCGCCGAGTTTCCCCACACTTAGAAATGAATATTGTCCTCAATATTCAAAGTACTACGTGTTATGTTAAACTTAGAACGTTAAAAAGATAACATTACTAGCTAAGTGTGGAAACACAACAATTATTCTCTTTTTTTTTCTTTTTTTTTTTTTTTTTCAATTTTCATTCATTTTTAAGATCTATATACAATATGTGGGGCATCTCCCCCACACTAGGGTGGTACACACGGGTGAAAACCCATGTTTAACTACTGTTTTTGATTACCGAGTCGCTAGCTTGACTCGACCCCGAATTAATTTGTTCATGGGGAAGTAAGTGGAAGAGACAATCTCCATCGGACTTTCATTCAAGATGTTTGTACAAACATTTGAAGTACGGGAAAGTTCCACACCGATGAGATATACATAGAACCGGCTCACAAATGGTACATGGAAATGCCGGGATCAAAAATAGTGTCCTCATTCCTGAAGGAGAAAAGGGAACGAGAAACCACACCATCTGTGAAAAATGGAATAAAGATGTGCATCACAATTGTAACACCCCCAAATTTGTTTAGCGGAAGCATACGTGTTATTTGGGAGCGTTACGGAGTTGGTGGATCATAACACAAGTAATAAAGAACGGAATACATACTCCGTTTGATTTTATAAAATAGTTTTAAAACGTTGTCTTACAACATAGTTTAAATAAATCGGTACATCCCATTAGATAAAGTGGTCCCAATGTAAAAACATCATTTTTGTGTAAAAACACTTCTTTAATACTACTACGACCATACATCTGCTTCTTGCCTTGCCTTCATGAACAAATCTTAAACACCTGAGAAAATATGCTATAAGGTCAGCTAAAAGCTGGTGAGTTCATAGGTTTAAATTAGAATAGTAAGCTTGGACCATAAGCAAGGCATATAATCATTACAACGAATATAATGATATATGTATGAATGTCTATTACGTTAGCTCTAAGTTCATGCAACCGATACTATGACAGTTTATGTATGCTAAAAGATGTCATACAATATAGGGGCCCATAGCAAGTGTTTTGTCCCTCAACACTTGATTCCGACATGGTATCGTTTAGCCTTGGCCTAAGTATGGCCAACCAAACGGAGGAGTCACCCTCAATAGATCTATTTATAACATTCGCGTTTCCCAATGGGGAATGGACGGTTCATGAAAAAGGGCATTCTCTAGGGACATAAGGGCTTAGGCTAAACCACGTAAGAGTAATCATGTAATAGTTTTGGTCCATAAAATGTTTTGCATATTTCTCACCCCAAAATGTATAAAACAATTTATTAAGTAAAAGTGGGGCTATGAAACTCACCTTAGCAAAAGTGCAAATCCAAAAGTGGGATTAGTGATGGTTGTGGAGTGGCACCGACACGCGACCTAGATAAGGAGGGCAATGTTTTAGTTCATTATTTTAAGTATTACATACTTAAAATGGTGCAATTAATATTATTCTTATATATAATGGTTTTTAAATCAACCTTTAGTTTGTAAAATAATTTAAGAGGTTTACTAGTAAGTATATGAATGTATATATACTCTTTTCATTTTGACATTAGTATGGTTTTAAAATCCAAGTTTGATTTAAAATAAATAATTAAAATGTTCCATTAGTAAGTATCTAGATGTATGTATACTTATTTAGGTTGACACAAAATGGTGTTGTCAAAATTATGATTTGTTTTCTAATTGTGTTTAGAAAATACGTAAGTTAGAGTCGTAGTTAAAATGATATGATAGCCTTCGTTTAATTATAAAAACGGTTCTTACAATGTACAACTGGAAATCGTTATGATACAAGTTGGTTTACATGTTGTCGTTAAATCCGTTATGTGAATATTATTATATGACTCACAATTTTTAGACACTTGATTTCATTGTCCGTATGCTTAAACCTTTATTTTACTTGTTGATATAAGTGTACATATCAAAGATTGAAATCTCCGAATATGCGGCAATCGAGTTTGCTTTATAATTGATTCCCGGTATACATGACACGTTTTATTCACTCTTTGCGAAACATGGATACAAGGCTTTTTGATAGAGGATACTTGGGCTTTTACTCGAGTGGGCTGTGGCCTGAATGGGACATGCTTGGTCCTAATGGGCTTCGGCCCAAGGTAAACTAACTAGCACCCTTCTTGGCGAAATGGGCTGCGCCCATGAGAAGGGTAGGAGTGTAAGGTTGAACTTGTACATCTTCATCGCCAAGAGAAAAATCGAGAATTAATGGAACGTCATGCGGATGGACCTCGACCGAAGTTGAACTCACACTACGGTGATACGTCCAAGTGTTCCACAGCGATGATACGACAACTTGACTTGACTTCCACATCACAAACACTACCTATGCCTAACACTTTACCGGTTTTACCACGACAACGACGACAAGATTATCAAGGCATTTTCGGATTTGCTAAGAGTTGTAAGAGGCTTTTATACTAAGGACATGACCACTCGAATAAAATAACGACTCAAGAGTTTTGGAGATGCATCAAATCTACACTACCAAGCATATTCTTAAGGACTAGAAATCAAGGATGGAATCAAGTCCTTGGTGCTTAGTCAAGTGCAACACGACTTGGTTCTAACCGCTAACCATTTTACTCTTACGGACAAGACAAGTATAGATTTTTGAAATACATTTTAACACAAGAGCACTCTTGTCTCGGGTTTCTCACTAGGCGTACATGGAGATTTCGACCCAAGGTTCACCTCAAAGATTTGAGTCTCAAAACAAATGAAAGACTAGCATGTTTCCCATGCTCAAGCAAAGTTAAAAATCAAGTTTTCGACATACTTTTAAATGACATAAATGTCGACAGGAAAGTGTGAGTCTCGACATGGTTTTTACTAGTAGACTTGTAAAGCTTGACTCACCTATCTTGTTCTAGTTCCTAACTCGACAGAAAAAAAAGCAAATGGACCCTTTTTTGCAAACGACCACTTAAGCTTAAGTTTACATAGTTGGTTTACCAACACACAAGTATTATCACATCAAGAGTACTTAGTTACCTAGTCAAATTACCAAGTTTCAATAAGACTTAACCCTCATTTTCTTGGCTTGTTTTTCCTCACAGGAAACTGTTTTAACCATAGGATGACCAAATCAAGTTCCAAAGTAACAAGATTATACTCATATTGCAAAGTTGTACATTCTATACTTACAAACTTAAATGAAAACAAGACATCACAAATTAGCACTTCATTATTAATGCTTACATTACAACGAAATCATGAGGAAGGGAAAGACCATGAACCTTATCAAGAATGAGATGTGAATATGTTGATGAAAGCCAAGTCGAGGGACCTCCACACAAATCAAACCCGTATACCGATTTTGAACAAACCCAACAACTTCTTGGTAACCTTGAGAATATTACTCTCTTGTGGTGTGTTTGAGTTTTGATTTGTGGGTGTCCTTGGTCTCTCAAGTTGCTTATGAAGAGGTTAAGAGGGAGTCTTGGACCACCTCTTTTCATCTTGAAGTTTTGTTTGAAGCCAAAAATGGCTTACTTCCAAGACCTACGAATCTTTGGACATAAGAGATATAGTGGTGCAAAGATTTTACTTCTCCCTTGTGATTTGCTTTGATCCTCCTTGGATCCCTTCGAAATTAGTGGCGTATCTAAGGAGATTTGGGAAGCAAGGTTTTTCATGGATTTGGGTATGAGAGAGATGGGTGTGTTGGATGAAGATGTTGGTTTATCTCCTTTTAGCAAGATTCGGCCTAGGATGGGAGTACAAGCTAGAGGTTGAAGATGGATCTTGATTCCTTTTGCTTTTCTTGGTTCTTGGTTTTGTCGTGAGTGGAAGAGTAAAACAAAAGGGGTTGTATTTAATTTTTATCAATTCATTTCTTGTAAAGGTATAATAAGTGTTTTAATAATAATGATAATGTAAGTAAATGTAAGTAAGGTAGGTGTATTGTATGCTTATGATTATTTTGTGTAAGTATTTGTATGTGGAATAATGATTGTATAAGATGTATGCATTTACATTATAGTTATGTATGTTTGCACTTGAGTCTTATAAAGTCATTGTTTATGTGATAATGTGTTTAAGTATTTCGTGTCCCGCGAAGTCATATTGTGACCAAGGTATCATTGTTCGACAATTTTTATCTGTGGTACTTTATTGTAACGCGTTCTGAAATATTTTATCCTTGTAATATTCCAAGTTCTTTGGCATTTGTTAATTGTTTTAGTGAGTCCTTATCATAGTGTCTGCGACGCTGCGTGTAGTGTCGGTCACTGGGAAAACGAGATAACCTCTCGTCTTACAATTTAAATCATAAGACAAAATAAAATATTCATAAAACGATATGAATGAAAAAGTGATGCGGTTACCTACTGCATGCGAGTTAGCTACTCGAATGATCAGGCAAAGCTTATGCATGCTTAATAAATTTGGCTTAGTAAAATGCATTACTAATTATCAGTTAAATTTTGGTGAAAATTTACAGTGTGTCACAACAATGCAATCCCATTCTTCATTAGTGAGGAGTAAATCACCATTTGTTAGATTTTTAAGCTTAGACTTGAAGCTTGTATGGTGATTGGCAACAAAATTTCCGGGAGGGAGAGCTGGAAACGGTTCTTCAATCAACAGATTTTCAAGAAAGAGGATGTCTCCTTCCGAATCAAAGTAAGTATTGTCAATCCTCAGGAATTGACTCATCATTAAGAAAAGCATCGACCTCCTTCCAAAAGTTGTCATCTTCCTCAACTGGAGTGAGAGAAGGAATGGAAGAGTCGGAAATGGGACAAGAAATGAGTGGATGATCATTATATAGGAGATTTTTAGTTTCTCCAAGATCGCTGAAATCAAAGAGATCATCGTCACTTTTCGATGAAAGTGGAATGATGTGAGTGAGTTCATTGGTGAACTCCTCAAGAAGATGATCAGCATCAGACTGTGGGAGTGATGCCTCAACATACTCAATGTCTCCATAAGATTTGCAATCATCGCTAAAATCGGAGAAAGTTTCAAAATGATCTTTTGAACACTCAAGAGGGGAAAGAGAATCACACATATGATCAGAAGTTCCCTGTGACTCTCTCGGGATTGGGACAAGGTTCTCAACACTAGACTTTATGAATTCGTCCGATTCCTTTTCAGGAACAGTGTCAAGATGCTCATCCCCCATGTTCAAAGAGTGAGTGGGAATATCGGGTGTGATAACAACAGACTGAGGGAGTTGAGAAGGACTAGCATACATATGTTTTATACTTTCCATTTGTTCTTCTGCTAGTAATTCCATCATAGTCTTTTCTCCCTGATTTTTCATGGAAGGAATTTCAACTGATGAACTTGATGAACCTGTACAAAATTGACGAATATCAAGGGTAACTTCATCATCATCGTCATCAGGAATGAAACGGAATCGAGAGCTAGATTTGGCTGCTTTTTCTTTTGCAATTGATTCCCTAATAGATTTTTCAAAGGCAATCTGGGAATCTAATTTAGCAGTCCGCTCTTCGGCTAACAAAACTTCCATGGATTTCTCATTTGGATTATCTTGGGAATGTTTACATTCCTTCAAATCTTTCACTAAATCCAAAAGATCAAGGAGAAGATTTTGAGGAAGTGGCTCAGGCTGAGGTGGTGCCTGATTCTCTTGGTATTGTGGAGGTTGGTCATGATATGAAGAGTCGTAATTGTTACAGGGAAATGGATTCCTTGTTTGACAATCAGAGCTACAGTGAGGACCTCCACAATACTCACAACAGTAAAACTGATGTGGCTGTGAGTCATATGTGTTGTAGTCATAATTGTTATCAGGAACCTGCTTATAGACAAGCGTGTTTCCCGATTGACAATCAGAACTATAGTGTGAACCACCACAGTACTCACAACAAAAAACTGCTGAGTCTCACGGTGTGGTAACTGATGGAATAAATCAGTTGTGTTATGGTAGGAATAGGGATCCTGGTTATAGACAGACCTGTTTCCTGATTCCACCATGCTACAACTGGGGCAATTGCCACCATTATAAGGACCACCACACCATTGGCAACCAATAGGGTGAGGATAAGACATAGAAAGAATCAAAGGGTTCCAGAGGGTAAGAAATGAAGAATCAAAAGGGTAAGAGGGTAAAGAGGAATATTTTTGGTATTTTTGAAAAACATGTTGTAAATATAAGAAAGAAAATCTTTTTGGGTTTTTTTGATTTTTATAAGAAGATATAAATATATAGATGGTATAAACAAGGAGTGAATATTCAAATCACTAATCTGCTAAACGTAAGACTATTAGCACTGCTCCTCGGCAGCGGCGCCAAAATTTGATTGGTGCAAAACCGTCAAGTTATCTCACTCAAGTCTGCCACTTGTGAATGGCAAACCGTAAGAAACTTAAAACAGTTAAAACACAAATGCAATGAAGATCAGGAGAGTATAGTGTTTCCCCAGGTCGTTAAGTCCCAACTAATGTGGAGAATAGCCAAACGTGTAGTGATCGAGAGATTTGAACGGAAAAGAGATTTTGATAATTATAACTACAGGAAGGGTATATAAACTACAAGGGCTTTAAATGCAAATTAAAGGAAATTAAAAAAGATAAAATATATTAAATAAACGCTATCACTATTTGTAAAATGATGTTTTTGATTTTTCTTTTTATAAAACTTAAATTAAAAACTACGTAGCGTACAAAAGAAAATGTGAAACTTACACAATATTAATCCTAAAAATATGAAACTGACATTTTTACAAACCTAATGATAAAAGAAAATTTTTAGAAAAATAAAATTATTTTTATAACTATTTATTTAATTATTATTAATTAAAAACTATTTTTAACTATTTAATAATAACCTAAAATACAAGAAAATATGAAATAAAGCTTGAAAAATAAAATTATGACTTAGAAAAATCTAAAATATCAAAAGAGAATTTTCAAAACTATTTTTGTATTTTTTCTGATTATTTATCTATTTTTTATGAATTTTAAACTATTTAAAACTAATTAAATTACTTAAAAATACAAATTTAACTAAGAAAAATCTGGAAAAATATTTTTTTGTCTTTTTATATTTATCTTAACTTAAGAAAAATGAAAAATTATTTCTTTGAACCTTTTCTTAATTAATTGTATTAAATGCTAATTAAAAATGCTTAAAAACTAATTAAAATTAAGAAAAATAGCAAACAGACCAAGAAAAATGTGAAAAATTCAGGAAAAATCTAATTTAATATTTAGAATCTAGGAAAAATATAAAAACATGGGGCTGTGTGCAAGAATATGAAACTGCTATGCAAAGTGCTTATGAATAAGCACTTTGAATAAGCAAATGAAAAGCAAAGACCACCAAACTGTAACAGAAGCTATAATATGCTATAAGTACCCAAATGCAACTTAAAACAACAAGCCTTAACCTCTATATTGCAAGCTTAACAGATTTGAGGTTTTGAGCTAAATACTAAAAACAGATTTGGCTACCTACTTTGAAACCCAAGGATAAGCTGCACAATAAGCTAGAACTGAAAAACAGAGAATGGAACCTACACTAGACCTGGCTGGCTTCTTCTAAACCAAATATGAGACCAAGGCAAGCTCTGATGAGCTTGGTGCAAGGGCTGCACAAACCCTGTGCACACTCAGTATTCACTGAGTCAATGCACAGGGCATTTGTGCCCATATTGACAAGCCAATTTGAGGCTTAAACAAAATTTATAAAATTCTACAAAAATCATAATAAGCAAATGGACCAGCTGAACTTATAAGACCCAGAGTTTTACTTGATTTGAGCCAGAAATGAATCCATTAAAAATCACTCTAGGTTGACTGAAAACTGATATTTTGCAAATTTGACTTTTTCTCAAATGAAACTTTGACTTTTTTGAGATTTGCAACTAATTTGTGGACTAATTATGATGTTATAAGATGAAATGAAACTAATGCAATCTATATCTATGAGTTTTAAACATAAAACAAGTTTTTGATTTTTAAAAATCCTAACAGTTGTGAGATTAGAACAGTAGAGAAGTAATTTTGACTTTTGAGCCTTGCAGATGCAATATTAAGACAGCATTGAGTCAAGTGATGCTATTTGAGACTGAGTATGCAGGTTTTAAGCAAAATCCAAAGCTTAAGCTTTGGTATTCCAACTGAACCAAACACTATTTTAGACACTGATTCACTAATTTAAACTAAGCTCCTTACTGATTTATCTCATTTTACAACTTAAACTAACTCTGGTGACCCTAATCACTACTAAATAACCAAGCTCAAGCCATATAATGATCACATATACAAACACAAACATAAACTGCAAATTGAACTAAAATTGAAAATGAGATAAACAAAACTCACAAGAGGTCCAACTTATGCAGTAGCTTATACAGAACCCACCCTACACTATCCTAATCTAATTCAACCCATATCCATGCTCAGTATTAGCCCAACATCATTTCCATTTCCAAATGCACCCATTTTGACTTTCATTGACCGGGTACCCAAGTTGCTTGAAACTTATCTGCAAGCTTACCAAAAGCTTTTAATAGCTCAAACAAGCTCATGTGAACTTAATAATAGTCTACTAATGGTTTGGATAAAAGAGTTTGAAAATGGATTTTCAAATAGTGAATATGAAATTTTGAATCTTAAGTAAAGCCTTGAATTAACACTTGAAAACAGATTGTATTGATTAAACAACTTAATTTGAGTACAATATAACAAAAGATTACATTTTTAAACTTAAATTAAAGCATAAATGTTAAAAACGACATACAAGAGAAAATAAAACTAAACTACTACTTTCTTTCTTGCTTCTCTTCTTTCTTTTATACCCAAACAGCTTCCTCTCACTACTCTGATTGATTCCCACTTGGCTTTAGGCCCATTGGATCTGTTAAGTGTATTTTGGCCATTGGATGAAAATTGGCGGGAAAGGGTAATTTGACTATTGTGCCTCTGAAACTGCAACTAGGGGGGTGGAGTAGGTATGATGAGTGTGGAGTGAGGGGGGAAGAGATAAGGTGGGAAAAGATGGGAATATGTTGAGAGTTGCAGAGGAGCAGGGCAAGTGGTGGGGAAAACCAGTTGGGAGGGAAAGGTGTTTGGGTTGACTGGATTTGACCAGGGGGTCCAAAAAAGGGGAAAGGGTCAAAGGAAATGGCAGGGTCACAAAGGGTTAAGTGGCAGGGATCCAAAATTGAATTTGACAAGGCTTGGTTTGTTAATGATAGGGACCTTTTTGTAATTTCTGAAATTTGGAGGGACCAATTCTGCCATTATTCCAAAGTTGTCACAAGGATCAATTTTGCCAAGTTCCAATAGTACAAGGACCAGTTTTGTCATTTTTCAAATTTCCAAGGACTATTTGTGACAGTTTCAAAACTAGAGGGACTAAAGTTGTAATTTTGCAATTTTTGCTTTTAAGGACCAATTTTGACAACTCATGAATCCCTAAGGACTTAAAATGATATTTTTCTTTATTTAGATTTACCAGGGACTGTTTTTGACAACTTTTGAAACTTGGGGGACTAAAACTGCCAATTATGCAAACTTGATACGTTTTTCACCAGATTTTGATATTTTTGCATTTAAAACACATAAAACACTTATTTGTGATATTTTTGTCATTTTGATGCATTTCTGAGTGTTTTCAGATGTTTTTGCAGTTTAAATGGTACAAAAATGATGAGTATTTAGACACTCATCAATCTCCCACACTAAGATATTGCTAGTCCCTAGCAATGTTTTGAGAAAAATTAATGGATTTCATCTCTTTACCAAAAGCCATTACTTCGGGAGTAGCCAAATGTTTTAGTTCAAGTAAGAACCTTGGTACACCGATAACCAAATGATTTTGAGCAAACCACCACTTTCAACGGATTTGATTTGTCTTTACCAGAAGCCGTTTGCTTCAGGACTAGCCAACTCTTAGATAAATTATCAATATTATCTTTGGTGAGCTGATTACCAATTATGGTTTTTCCACGGCCTTTACCACAAGCCATAAACTTGCGGGCTAGCCAACTCTTCACTTTTAAGGATATGGTGAACTGAATACCATACAATTTTGGGCAAATTGCAAGCCGTCAACGGATTTGATATATCTTTACCAAGAGCCGTTTGCTCCTGGATTAGCCAATCCTTATGTGGGTTAGACATGGTGGACTGATTACCATTTGTTGTGTTTAGTACATAGTACTTCCACTAAATTATTTTTTTTAAATTTGGCCATTTTGGGGAAAAAGGGACTAAAAGGGTACATTTATGATCAAATTAAGAGTTTCCCCACACTTAGAAATGAATATTGTCCTCAATATTCAAAGTACAGGTTGTTATGCCGAAACTTAGAACGTAAAAAGATAACATTACTAGCTAAGTGTGGAAACACAACAATTATTCTCTTTTTTTTTTTTTTTTTTTTCAATTTTCATTCATTTTAAGATCTATATACAATATGTGGGCATCTCCCCACACTAGGGTGGTACACACGGGTGAAAACCCATGTTTAACTACTGTTTTTGATTACCGAGTCGCTAGCTTGACTCGACCCCAAATTAATTTGTTCATGGGGAAGTAAGTGGAAGAGATAATCTCCATCGGACTTTCATTCAAGATGTTTGTACAAACATTTGAAGTACGGGAAAGTTCCACACCGATGAGATATACATAGAACCGGCTCACAAATGGTACATGGAAATGCCGGGATCAAAAATAGTGTCCTCATTCCTGAAGGAGAAAAGGGAACGAGAAACCACACCATCTGTGAAAAATGGAATAAAGATGTGCATCACAATGCAATCCCATTCTTCATTAGTGAGGAGTAAATCACCATTTGTTAGATTTTTAAGCTTAGACTTGAAGCTTGTATGGTGATTGGCAACAAAATTTCTGGAGGGAGAGCTGGAAATAGTTCTTCAATCAACAGATTTTCAAGAAAGAGGATGTCTCCCTCCGAATCAAAGTAAGTATTGTCAATCCCTGGAGGAATTGACTCATCACTAAGAAAAGCATCGACCTCCTTCCAAAAGTTGTCATCTTCCTCAACTGGAGTGAGAGAAGGAATGGAAGAGTCGGAAATGGGACAAGAAATGAGTGGATGATCATTATATAGGAGATTTTTAGTTTCTCCAAGATCGGCTTCGAAATCAAAGAGATCATCATCACTTTCTGATGAAAGTGGACTGATGTGAGTGAGTTCATTGGTGAACTCCTCAAGAAGATGATCAGCATCAGACTGTGGGAGTGATGCCTCAACATACTCAATGTCTCCGTAAGATTTGCAATCATCGCTAAAATCGGAGAAAGTTTCAAAATGATCTTTTGAACACTCAAGAGGGGAAAGAGAATCACACATATGATCGAAGTTCCCTGTGACTCTCTCAGGATTGGGACAAGGTTCTCAACACTAGACTTTATGAATTCGTCTGATTCCTTTTCAGAAACAGTGTCAAGATGCTCATCCCCCATGTTCAAAGAGTGAGTGGGAATATCGGGTGTGATAACAACAGACTGAGGGAGTTGAGAAGGACTAGCATACATATGTTTTATACTTTCCATTTGTTCTTCTGCTAGTAATTCCATCATAGTCTTTTCTCCCTGATTTTTCATGGAAGGAATTTCAACTGATGAACTTGATGAACCTGTACAAAATTGACGAATATCAAGGGTAACTTCAGAGTAGATAACCTCTTCTTCTGATTCGGTTTTTGGACTGGGAGGTTTAGCTACTGTTGGAGTGACAACGGTTGCAGTTTCAGAGTAGATAACCTCTTCTTCTGATTCGGTTTCCTCAAAGCTTTCATCCACTAGCTTTCTTTGTGGTTCAGTCTTAGGAATGGGATTAGGAACAGCTTCCTTAGAGGGAACTTTTCTTTTAAGTGCATGTTTCTTCTTAGGGAACTTTCGTTGACTCTCAGTGCTTACAACACTTCAAGACCGCCTCTTCCTGGTTTTCCTAGTCGGTGTGCCAGAAGACTTGTCATCGAGAAAACCAACTTTACCTTCATCAACTACTACCAAATACCTTTGTATGAGTAAAGCCGTTTGATTGCATCGAGAGAGAGGTGATCCGGCACAAAGACCCTGTTTCTTTGTTGTAGATTCCTTGAATCACCAGTGTAGGCTCATACAACATGGAGTGATTGTTTGGGTCGTCAAGTCTCAAGGGAATATCGGGATTTAACCCAAGAGCTCTCTGGATCAGCAGCTTTGTGTATCTGATGTATGGGATCTTGGTGCCTCTCTTTTTGAGGAAAGACATCATGTCATCCCATATCAGAGCTTCAACTTCGATATGTTTCATGTTGACCAAAGCCCAGAAAATCTGTAGTTCCATGAGCTTGGGATGCTCATAACCACTATCCCGTCCAGAAACAGATTTTGTGATGATGATGAAGAGGGTTCTCCAGGTGTAGGATGTCGATCAACGTAAGAGTGCTTGTTGATTACCCCTGTAGCTTCGTCTTAACCGATGTCGATCATGAATTGCAGAACGACCTCTTCAGTAGGTGTAGCGTTGTACTCAGTTGGTTCAATGACAGGAATGAGGAGAATAGCCCGCAAGTCTGGCGGTGAGATGGTGACTTGCTTGTGATTGAGAGTCACAGTCCACAGCATTTTGTCCTTTGATCGCTTCATTGTGTGCCATAATTGCTGTATGTAGATCTCCGGAACTGTGGCAGAGTTGGTGAGCATATTCTGATAAGAATGGTTCTTCAGAATGTCCACTGCTATCAGGCAAGAAGACTGTGAGCATGCGAGGGTATCAAAATCAACACGAAGGTTGTTCTTTCCAATCTTCATCGGATAGCCATTAGGGAAGATATCAGCAACGGTGAGAACATTTGGTGCTTCTACATTCTGTAATTGAGCGTCCATGACGTGATCTGAAAGATATTTAGCCAAAAGAACCAACATATTGAAAGACATAATGTTAGTCAACAGATGGTTTTATTGTCTAATTATTGAATGTGATATGACGATGATTGTTACGAGTCCAATGTCACTTGTTTGTCCAATAGTCCAAAGATGTCGTGATAAGTTTAGTGAGTTGATTAACTTCAAATTTTAAAGTTTATGTTATCACTTATTTTTCACAACACATTAAACGTTTAAGCTTATTAGTGACATTATTGGTTTCGTGGCGTTATGACTTATTTATTTGTAAGTTTGCACGCGTAACAATTCACAATTAAGGTTAAACAAGGCTTAGGCGTAAAAATGGCAAGCTTATGCGTAAACAGGAGTGATATACGCGTAAACTCAAGCTTATGCGTAGGTTCTTGACTTACGCGTAAGAGATATTACGCGTAGTAAAAGGGGACCTTATGCGTAAAGCTTACGCGTAAGCGTGTATAAACCTTACGCGTAAGGCTTACTTGTAAGAGTCAACCTTATGCGTAGAGGTAACTGTTTACGCATATCCTTCACAGGATACGCGTAGTCCCTTATGTAGAACCTTACGCATAATAGCTATGCGTAAGATTGCTCTTACGCATAACATTCTACGCGTAAGGTGATCCTTATGCGTAGTTTGCTAGAAACCTTGATTCTGAATTTTTCAAACGTAGAAGACCTGAAATAAATTTGTCATAACACAATCATTAACATCTACATTCAATCACCATCAGATCATATCATGAATACACATTTAATCAGTTACGCGTAAGAACACTTATGCGTAAACCTAAACCCTAAGGTTAAATTTTTACGAGTAAGTAATCTAGCCATAGAAATTGCACCACAATGATTCTGGGAGGTCTAAGAAGCCTTATGAGTAGTTCTATCCAAGTTTTAACATCAGAATTTGAGTGAATAAAAAATACCCAAATGCGTATGAACACAAACCCTAGTTTCTAATTAAAGATCAATTAGTGTTTCTGGGTTAGTTCTGAGCCTAGATACCATCAATTCACCATAAGAACAACATCACTCAACTATCTTTTTAACCAAAAACGTTCTCATTTGAAAAACACCCAATTTCACCCATAAACCCTAATTCCCAATATCAATCAATTCGTGTATCTGGGTGTGTTTTTATGATCAAAATAGTTTCAATGATGTTATATGAACGTTTTGACACTATCTTTTTCACCAAAAACACCCATTCTTGATTAGGTGTTCATACGCTTATGCGTAGAACACCAAATCGATCATAAATGAAAATCTAACCGTTAGTTTTTAATATAAATCAAAACCTTTGTTTGTAAACACGTTTAGATTACGAAATCACTTACAAAATGATGATCCAAAACACGGATTTGAAGATCGAATGTTAGGCGTAGGATTAAGTTTGTTGAGATATTAAATGAAGTGAATTTAATGAATTAGGTGAGGAGTTTTATTAAAAATAACTTTAAGATTTTGACAGTTTTAGTCCCTCCACCTTTTCCATTTTCGTCCAATGCCTTTAACTTTCATTTTGGTTACCAAACGAAGGATATTTAGGAAATAAATTTGACGACACTCCCCCTTGACTTAAGAAATAAAGAAAGTTTATAAATTTTAGTCAGGAGTGTCGAAAACCAGAAATGTGACCACCATTTATAAAAGAAACAACTGGGATAAGGTAACTTGCAAGTACAATGTATTATGAAGCTGAAAAATATTAGTTTTCTCCCCCTCAACACTTGAAAAAATACTGAATTTTGAAAGATTTGAGTGTTGACGGAAGAATTGTACTTGGCATGTGAAAAGAAATATAGATAGAAGAATATTTTTGTTGTTTTATCAAATTTTATATTTTTGTATTTTGTTTTTGAAAAAATATTTACAAAAGAGGTTTTGGTGTTTTACTGGTTTTTTAAGAATGTTTTAAGTGTGCATCCAGTTCCTCTTGAGTCAAACACCGCATACCAATCCGGTGGACCAACTCAGTAAACCTAGCAGGAGCTAAGGCTTTGGTGAGAAGATCTGCCAATTGGTAGTCAGTACCCACAAAATATAATTCAATAGTACCTGTTCCCGTGGTCCTTGATGAAATGATATCGAAGATCGATGTGCTTTGACTTGAATGTTGTACTCGAGTTGCACGAGATCGCAATAGCACTCCGATTGTCGCAATACATCGGGATTCAGTCAAATACGTAACCATAGTCTTTGAGTTGTGTTCTCATCCAAATGACTTGAGCACAACACGCCGACATGGCTACATATTCTGCTTCGGTTGAGGACAGCGATGTACAATCCTGCTTCTTCGATTACCATGACACCAGTTTATCACCAAGAAATTGTAAAGCTCCTGAAGTACTTTTCCGTGAATCTAAGCATCATGTGTGGTCAGCGTCGAAAAGCGATTAGTTCAAAACCAGAATCCTTCGGATACCAGATTCCCAAATTAATGGTTCCGTTGATGTATCGGAGGATTCTTTTAGCCTCAGAGAGGTGGGTTTCAGTTGGTCTCGACTGATAACGGGAGCAAAGATAGACGGCAAAAACAATATCAGGTCTGCTAGCTGTTAGATACATGAGAGACCCAATGATACTACGGTATTTGGTAGGGTCCACCAATTTCCCATGTAAATCAGCATCTAGCTTCTTGGTATGAGCCATTGGTGTGGCATAGGTGTCACAGTTTTGCATTCCAAATTTTATTTAACAATTCAAGGGCATATTTGGACTGACTCAAGAAAATACCACGGGGTGATTGATGAACTTGCATTCCAAGGAAGAATGTGAGTTCACCCATCATTGACATTTCAAAATGTTTTGTCATAAGTTTTGCAAAAGCATTTGAATATTTAAATGTGTTGACCCAAAAATGATGTCATCCACATAGATTTGAACGATTAAGATGTGAGCCCCGTGATATTGTATAAAGAGTGTAGGGTCGACCGAACATTTGGTAAAATTATTGGCAATAAGGAAGGATGATAACTTATCGTACCACGCCTGAGGGGCTTGTTTGAGACCGTAGAGAGCTTTCTTCGGTTGTAGACATGATTAGGGAACTCGGATCAATGAATCCTTCGGTGGCTAACATAGACCGCGTTTTCTTTCAGCATTGTCCATTGAGAAAACCAGTTTTGACATCCATCTGAAAGACCGTGATGTTCATGTGAGCCGCAAATGCTAGAAAAATCCGAACAGCCTTAAGACGAGCAACCGGAGCAAATGATTCTTCAAACTCAATACCCTCTTCCTGTCTATAACCCTTAGCCACCAGACGTGACTTGTTTCTAATTACTGTTCCTTCAGCATCCAATTTATTTTTCCAAATCCATTTTAGACCAATGACGAAGACCCCTGTTGGTCGTTCAACCAGTTCCCATACTTCAAGACATTTGAATTGGTTGAGTTCTTCCTGCATGGATTCAATCCAGTTGTCCTTTGTCATTGCGTCTTTAATGTTTTTAGGCTCAGATTGGCAGACAGCGAGTGCATAAATGCAATGTTCACCGTCTGTGTGAAGACGTTGTCTTGTTACGACTGGTTGATTCGGGTTGCCAATTATGTTTTTAAGAGGATGGTATTTTGTCCAACGATGTGTAGAGGGTTGATGTTGGTATACATTGTGCAGATTTTGAGGATTCAAATGGCTTGTGGATGATTCCGCAACATCAGGTGCGCAGCTTTCATTAGCAAACTGGTTGAAGAACGCATTTGGATCAAAATCTGCACGTGGGGGTACTTGATTGAGAACATCATCACCGGTTCTGGCGTCGTTGGATGCGTTTGTTCAACTGTTGTTGCAGAGTCAACTGCGGTGGTGCTTCTTCAACAGAAGCTAGTTGTTGTAGCGGTGTATCGGTATAAGAGTAGTATCAGTGCTGAGCAGCGAAAACATCGGATACACCTGGAGCACGTTCATCAATGTCATCACTAAACAGCGGAGCAAATATCTTTTCCATTTGTTGACGAGTAAGCTGGGGCTTGATTCAGCTGATGATGGGGTTTGAGGGAAGTTTAAACGGTTGTGACCGGGTTCCAAGCTCGTTATGCTCAAGCCATCTCAAGATAAGCTCATCAAAATTAGCATGAATCGTTTCCATAACCTGTTTTGTCACGACGATTCCGGATCCGTAACCTTTAGAATTATCAAAGATCCATAAAACTCCAATGTCGCTTTTGCTTTGAGCTTTCCAAAGTCATCACGATCATTATTCGGGTAGCATAGGGATCCAAATACATGAAAGTGTTTGATGTTCGGTTTTCTGTTGTGGATAAGCTCAAAAGGTGTTTTGCTATGGCGTTTTGTAATCATTGAGCGGTTCTGAGTGTAGCATGCAGTTGAATTCACCCATAAGTAATCTGGAAGGTTAGCATTGATTAACATCGTTCTGGCAGCTTCCACTAACATACGGTTTCGTCTTTCAACAACTCCATTTTGTTTTGGGGTACGTGCTATGGATGTTTGATGCTCGATTCCCACTTTCTCATAATATTCCCGAAGAGTTTGATTCACAAATTCAGTTCCTTTGTCTGTTCGAATTTGTCTGACGGTGTTCCGGAGCTGAATTTGAATTTTCGTGAGAAAGGTGATGATCATCTGTGGAGCTTGGTCTTTACTTCGAAGAAAATAAACCCAAGTCCATCTTGATTAGTCATCAACAATTACCAAGATGTAGCGTTTGCCATTAACCGTCTGCACGCGCATCGGGCCACACAAATCCATGTGAAGAAGATGTAGCACATGCTGAGAGCTGTGTTCCATCTTTGAGGGAAAATGAGCACGAGTGCTTTTTCCTTGTTCACAAGCTAAACATAGGTGATCTTTAGAATACCGGAATCTCGGGAGACCTTCAACAAGTTTGTGTCGAGCAAGGTTGGTGATGGTTTGAAAGTTTAGATGTGAGAGACGACGGTGCCATAGCCAAGATTTTGTAGGTGTAGCCTTTGAGAGTAGACAGATGGGAGATGAAGCAACCATGTCTTGCATTGAGATTGTATATAGACTAGAATTGCGAGAGCCAGACATAAAATCATTTCCTTGTAGATCACGAATGAAACAAGTTTTCTCCCTAAAAGCAACTTCCAAATCTCCATCACAGAATTGACCGACTGAAAAGAGATTATGACCGAGGCCTTCCACATAATAAACCCTGCTAATTTCAATATTGCCATTGATATAATCTCCGTAGCCCATGATAGCTGCAAAGTGATCATTCCGAATCTGACAAAGGCCAATGAACTTTGCAATAAAGTTTGATAACAGTTTAAGGTTGTCTGTCATATGTCGGGAACATCCGCTATCAACAATCCAAAGGATGATCTGTATCACCTGCATTATACACAGACGACACAGATGGAATAGAAGTAGATGTGGAACCCGATGAGTTAGAGGGTTCCGCAGCAGTTATAGTGGAAATTGTAGGATATTGGATTTCACATACACATCAAACCATAACACAAAGTAGGCGTATAAGTGGAATTCTAGAGAGAGAAAGTTAGAGGTTTAGGGAAATTTAGTGAGAGAAAGAAAATTCTTATTATGAGCTCCAACTCTCTACCTTGGAAGGTAGAGAGTATTTATAGTCTTACAATAAAACGCCACACAACCGCTGCTGGATCGGCATACAATGGTGTAAAGACCGGTCGTCCTCCACTGTTACTAAACTAAATTCTACTTAACATAAAAGTACTATGACTACGAGCTTTCTAACGATTACATATACTTGAGGTGACCGACTCTTTAATACCGGAATTTCTAATTCCTAACAATCTCCCCCTAAGGGAGGTCACCTCAAACATATACTAAAATGACATTGAATACGATCAGATATTACATTAACAATTGATCTTGCATTCTTGATGTAGTACTTTGCTCAAGCTCGTAGACATTGATTCCACTCATTGCATGTTTGGTTAATCCAAGTGGAGGTCTTTTATTGATCCACGTGATAATAATGTTGAGCCAGCTTTTGAGATCATCGGCTAGTAGAAAATCTCTGATACATCCATTGTGGTGTTGGTATTATGTGATGTTGTGACTTTCGGACCAACATGCTCACATTCTGGATCATGATATCTTCTCATCAGAGTAGCGGAAGCTTTCGTTGATTCATGATATTGGCAGAGCGTAGCGAAGCATGGAGTTAGTATATCAGAGTCATTGATGCACCAATCATGATTTCTTTCGATATGAATGTGTTGTGTGAGCATCCGGCTATGGATTGACCACTCCATTCGATCAGTCGCAACGCGTCGGGGTGTACCGCATAAGACGTTAGCAATAAAGAGCAAGAAAGTGTCTTTGATCACTTTCGATGAATTGAGGTACACGGCCCACGGTTCCTCGTTGATCATAAGACAAGTACTGCCTGTGATCGGTATAATTCAAGAATTTCCTGACAGGGGTTTCGCAGAATGCTTTAGCTGTTCTCAAACCAGAACGTCTCAAAGAAGACAACAAGGAGTGAGTGAACCAGCGAATTTAAGTCCACTGATTGATGAAAAGAGATTTGAAAAACAATCGTGTATTTCTCAATAGAAATTGTTTTTGCAATATAACGAAGGTTTTAATTAAAATCAATTATCAATCATAAAACACCTTTTGATTTGAAAAATTAGTACACGGTCGACGTGCTAATGAAAAGAGTTTTAAAGCACAAAGACCGGTTTTTCAAAGGTATCCGTCAATCCATAACCTGAACCAGGATTGATTCAAAAGATTGAATCGCCCAATTGTTTCTGTTCAGTTGTCACATGGTTGATCTGTATAATAGATCTCACATGCCACCTACCGGGAGCTTGTTAGATGTTGGCTCCAGAAGGCTTTCCATCTTCACAGTGAATATGTAAACACATCACTCGATGTTCGGCAATACCACAAGGATAATGCGTACTCAGGGATATATTTCTCTTTCCACATTTTGTGAAACTGAGAGTCTTCATTGAAATTGTCCTAATGAGATTTATTGATGATCTCGTGGCTCTAGACTCAATTTGTGCATTTTGGATCCTATATCGGAGACTAGGGAGAGGGTCTCCTTCTTCAATATCAACAATCTCTAAGAGAAAGTCGATAGATAATGTCGGTTCCCCGTGAGAATGAAAGAAGCCCTTTTAAGAGGAACTTGAGTAGCTTGGGAAGTTTAGTGCAGTACCACGGGTCCATGACGTCTTGTCTTCAATACCGAGTTACCTAGTAACCACCAAGTAGCATATGTATTGAACCCGGTTTCCGCCCTAAGGTTGAATTATTGGAGGGCTATTTCTTTTCACCCCTTTTCACATTCAATTCTTTTCATTCTTCAACCCCTTCAAGCTTACGAGACTTCATAACTAGAACCTTGTTGGGTTTATTCCAGGACTAGCTCTGTCTCAGTCCGCACTCTTCCCGTATCTCACTTTTCTCCTTTTTCAATATACCTAAGGACTCTACACTATCTAGTGGATTGTCCGTGGTAGATCCTCCGCTCCGGGATCATGGGAACAATTACCTAACCTTATCATCCTTATATCACCGTACATAAAGTAAAGTTGGTCGGTCTATTTGGTATTGTTCATCGGCCATAGGAACCAATTGAAAACCATTTGAAAATCAATCCGGATACTTGTGATATATTATCAAAGCATTTTGTACCTGAATTGTTTTTGATATTTTTAGAAGAAGAACTCCCCTCAACATGTGAATCAAGTATTTGAAATAGTTTTCCACACGGAGGCAAGAGAAAGAATTAACTTCTTTGATTACCATTTTCTAAAAATATCAACATCACTTCCCTAATCGAATCAAGTAGATAAAGCATTTTGGGGAAGGATGAGGTTTTCATGATTTTGCTCCCCCCTCATATACCTCGAGATTTGAAAAGAGTTTTGCACATACTAGAGGAACTCAAGCACATTGAGATAAGTTGATCACGTTTCAAATCATAGGTTTAAGATAGATGCTCCCCCTTAACATGTGCATGGAAAATTTGAAATCGT
>OU343216.1:26909535-26942917 GCA_910596185.1 Chrysanthemum makinoi
CTTCTCTTCAACTCCTTGACCATAGATTGTTTGGTAGCTCAAAGATGATATCATCTACATACACTTGAACTAGCATGATATCCTTCTTATCTCTTTTGATAAACAAAGTCTTATCTATAGCTCCTCTTCGATAACCATGTTGCAATAAAAAGGTAGAGAGCCTTTCATACCAAGCTCTAGGTGCTTGATGTAAGCCATAAAGAGCTTTGACAACTTTGTAGACTTTGTTTGGATGTTTAGTATCTTCAAAACCAGGAGGTTGTTTGACATATACTTCCTATGTAATCTTGCCATATAAAAAGGCACTCTTGACATCCATTTGATAAACACGGAATCCCATATGATGCAAAGGCAAGGAAGATTCGAATTGCTTCAATCCTTGCTACAGGAGCAAAAACTTCATCATAATCAACTCCTTCTTCTTGCGTATCCTTGTGCAACTAACCTTGCTTTGTTTTTAATAACATTCCCTCTTTCATCTCTCTTGACTCAGAACACCCATCTTGTACCAATGACCTTCTTACCATCAGGAAGATCACATAATACCCAAACTTCTTGAAGTTTGAATTGTAGCAGTTCTTCTTGCATAGCTTCAACCCACCTCTCTTTAGTCAATGCTTGAGCAATATTCTTGGGTTCCTCTTGAGAGATAAAGCAAGTAAACATGCATGTTTGATGGTCCTTATGATTCAGCTGTTCTGTTTATAGACAAAGCTAAGTAAAGCATTATGAGGTTTAGTAAAACTCTTAGCTTTGTGTCTTGTCATCACTCCAGAAGTAGAAGGACCAATGATTTGATCAGTTGGATGATTCTTATGAATTCTTAAGTTTGGAGACTGTGGAACTCCATAAGTATCATCCAAATTAGTAAAATCAGTATCTTCATTGGAATCTGAGAAAATACCTTCATCTTCAAACTCATCATCAGTATCTTAAGCCAGGGCATGGTAGGATCATCCAAATCATCCAAAGTCTTTGATGGCAGTGCAGATACTTTGGTCAAATCTTGTCCAAAGTCTGTGAAGTACTTGCGGTTTTGTTCTTTTTATTTGCTTCTTCATAAGCTCTTCTTTGGTCATCAGTATAAGAATGTGCTAAGACATCTTGAAGAACATCGGTTAAGTTCATCTTGAATAGATTGATCCTCGGACAATGAGGATTTTGGCTCATCATTACTTTTCTCTGTCTCCAGCAGTTTTAGGTTCTTCATCATGAAAAACAGACATCGGTCTAATATGGACTCCATGAACAACATCTGTACCTCTTCTACGTCACCCCAATTACATTTTGCGCGGAATGGAATTCCTGGGGATTGACTGTCATAGCATCACAATCACAGTTATGTTGAACGACCTAAAGTGTCGTTTGGAAAAATACATCGTTTGATTTAATAAAATAGTCAGAGTTTACAAAGTAGGTCCCAAATGTAAATCAACTTGTGCGGAAATAAGTTTGTTACAATACAAACGATGTTTTAAAATAAGTAAAACCCAAGTGAGACAGCGTCGTCATCAGACTCCATGATGTGTCCAAATGCATGCAGTGAAATGAATGCCTTAGATACACGAGATAAAACATGCTAAAAGTGTCAACACAAAGGTTGAGTGAGTTCATAGAGTTTGTTTTGAAATGAAAAGCCGTTGAAATGGTTTATGCATCAAAGGCATTGTAAATCGTTGAAATGTAAGACTTTCAAAATCGTTTATGTAGCAAAGGCATTGAAAATCCACTCAGTTCCAAGTTCCGCCCATACAAAACTTGCAACATGTGTGTTCACAACCTTGCCGGAATGTGTGTAGTTTATGTTCCAAACATATGATGTCAAATGAATTCACAAAATAGTACATGACTCATGTATGAAATGGTTTATGTAGCAAAGGCATTGTAAATCCACTCAGTTCCAAGTCCCGCCCATACAAAACTTGCAACGTGTGTTCACAATCCACTGCCAGAATATGTATAGTTTATGTTCCAAACATATGATTTCAAATGAATTCACCATAGTACCTAACTCGACGTAGAACGATAGCACTTAATTAATAGCACTTAACTCGACGTAGAACAATAGCATAATCCATAGCACTAACTCAATTTATCAGTAGTCAACTGATTTAGAGCGTTTCTGACGTGATACCATAGCACGCAAACAAGAACAATTTATATAGTATGATCTTTGATTTAGAAACAATGGTACCATGATAAATGTAAAGTACTATGAACATAAAATGAAAGTTTGAGCATGTATCTCCCAAAAGTTTAATACTTGACATTAAAACAAGAAAAGTGGGGCTATGGAACTCACAGTAATATATAAATAATTAAGCATGTATCTCCCCCCAAAAATAGTGCAAAACAATTGAAAATAGGGGCCATGAAACTCACTTGGTAAGCGGCGGATAGCGGAGGTAGTACAGTATAATGTCGTCAACGGGACCTATTATCAATGATATGATATGTCATGAATTGCAATGTAATGTTATGCATGCACGTGATATGTTATTTATACCATTTACGAGTTTTGAAAATGTTACTCGTCGACGAAAAATACTCTTTTGACGTCTTGACCCTTCAAAAATGACTTTACATGTTTTTCCGTCAAAATGTCATCCTACAATGGTTTTATAATGATTTTTTAGAAATTACCATTTTGTGCGCAAAACAATGTCGTCGGAAAAATCATGAAATTACCAAAAATGGCTCGGGAAAACAATCGTAAAATGGTTACGTCGATCGTTAGAGAACGAACCCGACTGTTTTGGAAAGTTTGTATCGATATCTAAAAGTTTCAGTTCGAGGTTTTCGTCCAAAAGGTCTCGAACATAAAGATATTAAGGTTAAAGTTGGTGGTTTTGGCTAATAGTGTGCAGAAAATTAGTTACGGAAAGTTTAAGAAAAAGTGCATATCTTTGTCGTTTCAAATCCGTTTTCTACGTTTAATATGTCCTTAGCCGTATCAAAGTAAACTAATATATTTTTGATAAGTCGAAATAATTTTTGAAGCTTAAGGCTCGTTTTGACGAACAAATTAAAAACAGTTTGCTGAAAATCCGAGAAAATATCGTTTGTCGTCAAACTTGTAAAATCCATAACTTCTTCGTTATAAGTCCGTTTTTATCCGTTCAAGCTGACCCGGATTCGTTTTAAAGTATATTTTCTAAAAATCAAGGCCAAAAGTCGTGCCTACTGTCGGATTTTCCAGAAAAATGAAACAAGGACAGAACATAATATATAGTTATCGAAAATAGTTTTTCTCGGACAAAACCTATTCTAATCCCTTCAAATCAACTCCAAAACTAATCTAATCCTACCATACACCTTCTTAGGGTGTCATGGGTTCCTAATCACCATCAAGACCAAAGAATACCATGGGAATAATTATAGGATGACCTTAGGTATATATATATAACTTAAAAATCATGACATAAATGGTATAAATCACAATACTTGCATAAAAGCTCCAAAAATGATAAGAAACATATGAAATGAAAGAGGAAACATAAAAATGATGAAAACATGCTTACTAGTGAAAATGATGAGGTGAAAGTAGCAAGGATTAACTTAAATATCATTGGTTTTTATTTCAAAACCATATAAAGGATATAAACTAGGTTGTAAACACACTTGATCTTGCAAAAACTTGATCCCTTAGCACTTGATGCTTGGCGGTTTGAGACCCAAAGAAGAGAGAAACTTGTGTTTTAACATAAAATGAAATATGTGAAAATTATTTTGAGTGCAGACTTATGTACAAGTGGTAAGACAAAGAAATAAATGAACCATAAACAATTTATTACACACCTTGACTTCCCCCCTCCAAAGCGGATTTGGGGATTGTGTTCCTCAAATATCTTTTTTTTTTTTTTATAAATAATGTGTTGTGTAATTATTTGATAAAGGGTATAAGTAATATGTGTAGGAAATGTAACTTATAAAGGTAAATGGTAATTTGTGGTACAAGTAAGTTTTTAATAGCTCAACATAGAATGTATTGAGATGATAAAAATTGTAAAAATACTTTCCTTGTGAAAATTGAGTGATAAAATAATTGTCGTACAATTTTTAAGAAAACGACGTAATAATTAAATTTTAACGATTAATATACCAAATAAATTTGAAACACTAGGAAAACTAAAATATAGTTTTTATAAACTAAATGTAAGTTTAAAAATACCTCGGGATCATTTTTGAAAGTAATGGATTAAATATTTAAAATAATAACTCACGCGATAAAGATTATAAAATATAAAAATTACGCGTAAAATATGAAATGAAATGTCGTGAATGAATTTATGAGATGCACGTGATGTCAATGAAATGTAGACTAATCATAGTCCATATGAAATGTGCGTGATGTCATGATCATGAATTCGCCGCTAAACCTCAAGGTTCGCGAATTTGAAACAAGTAAACCAAGTTTACTCAAATGTTGAAATAATGAGACATGGCTATGTCGAGAACTGAAAGTACGGAGTTGTCACATTAAGCCCATCCAAAAGGAATTCAGTCCCTGAATTCAATCGTTGTTAGGTCTAACGGGTTTAGGGTTTGATGTAAACTTTCCCATTCGAGCAAAACCCTCATAAGACTTTTTGGTAACCGATTTTTACTTAATCCCACAACTCATCAAACAAGAGCTGTCATACGATTAGGCTAAATCGGTTTAGGTAACAACTTGTTTCTAGCTCGATCTTTGCAACTCATCAAACAAGAACTGTCAGCGGATCAATGGGAAACAAGTGGTTTACAGAAAATCTTTTGAAAATTTGGCTCGATTACGGAATTGCTTACACATATAAAACTACTACTCCCTTCATTGCATGATTCTTCCTGAATTAGACATAGGTGATCAGGGTATGTATAATTTAGGAGTAACTATGCAATGCTTGGACTAATCGACTCATGTGATGTTTGGTGTTGAGTCAACTGATGTTAAAATTGTGATGAACATCGAGGAGAAAAGACATGGAGAAGTGTCGTTAAAATGATATGGTTATTAAAAAGAATTAAAATCCTCGCAAATGATAAATAAATCTGGGAGAAAAAGCAAAGTACTTGCTAGATAAGAAATATTTCAAATGAGTACGAAAAGTAGTACATCTTTGCTATAAAGTTTCGATAATGGCTTTTCGTTATTATAAACTTAGTACAACGAATAAGGGCCAATAGGGACAAACTAAGACCGCTTAGTTTCCAACTTCCTTCAGCTTCAGTCATACCTTTGACGAAGCTCCTTCATCATATATACATTCTTGAGCACCTCTCGGACTTGTTGACCTGTTTCTTTGAGGACATTGATTCCCGAGAAAACCTTGCTCCACATCCAAGCATGTGACTAATGCCAGTTCCCCTTACGGGCCCTAAAGTAAGGTGTCCTACTTTGCACAGCCTAAAGCATATACCACATGGACTATTATGATGAAAGTGGGTAATTGGTGGCATCAAAGGTAGTTTCCTGCATAAGCCTTCCGTTGGTGCAGCAACATAGACCCCGCTAATTTCTTTGTCTCTATTATGTTGTTGGTGATGGTTAGTGTTATGGTTGTGTTGTCAAGTATCATAACCTTCCTTTTGCCATTTTCCTCACTTTCTCTTGTTGTTGTTGGTTTGCTACCTGTTGTGTTAAGCTTTGGTTATTGCTGTAATTGGTGTAGTTGTTGGGGCCGTTGTTGTTTTGTTGGTGTTGGTGTAATTTGCCTTCTTCACTACTCGCGAGCTTTTGAAATAATCAATAGCTTTTAATTCCAAACCATATCGTTTTAAGTCACATCGCCTTTGAATACCCCGGGCGTTGCCAATGAAAGCTCCAAAGAGCTTCTCATTATCCAAACCATAGATGCGCTAAAACATGCCAATTCTTAGAATCTCCGGATGTAAGTGTTATAATATCATACCCAATAGTTTTTAGTTCATATAAACTCCTGCCTCCAACTTTTTCACTCCGCTCGAGGACAAAACTCTTAGTCACCAAACCCCAAATTGCTCCCAAGTGAGCTTGAAAGCATTCTCCATTCCAATCGGTTAGTATAAGAATTCCACCAAGACAATGTCTGCCGAGCAATGTGCCTCGTGAGCAACTTAACCTTACCGCCATCCTGACAAGCCATAAGCAAAACACCGATTCCAATTTTCAAACCATCTAATCCCATGGTCAGAGCTCCCCTGGCATCTCTAAACTTAGTGGGACTCCACCTTGAAACTGGTGGGAGCCTGTGCTCTTAACTTCCGATCCTCCCGAGATTTTCAAAGCAAGTGGCAGCCGTGCTCTGAAGCGGCCCAGAAAGCATGGTTTCGCCAGCTAGCTAAACACTTGATTTCCTTTCAATCCTTAATGCCTACACATATATCCCATACCAAACTTTTGAATTTCCGCTTGAGTCATTCCTGTGTGTTTCTTCGTGCCATGTCTTCAAAACAAGAGGAAATGTGAGACGAAAGTAAAACCGATGTTAACAATAAGCGCCTCAAAGAAATGTGAAGCAAACCATCAAGTTTAAGGTTATGTTTCAAAAATGATCGGCTTGGCTCCTGCGATGGTTATGAGGTGTTTGTGAGTGCTCTAATGTATGATGGGTTGGTGGCGACTTAATGAATAAAGTGTGTAACTCACGTTAGTGGTGAAACAAGTGAAAGTGAGAGTACCGCCTCTCTATATGTTGATTCATCTCGCATTTGACGCTACCTTTAATTTTAATCGTACCTATATATAAAAACGCTATAGGGAATTTAATAAGAATTCTCCACGCGGTGAGTGCTTAAAGATAATGGGATAGAATTTAAAGGCATCCATGTGACAATCGATGAAAATGAAAGTGAATAACCTCGAAAAATGCACGTGGTGTCCATGTAAAAAGTGAACGCCGCAACTTATGATGAAATGATATGATGCTATGATGATGTAGTTATAGTCTAGGGTCAATGATGCAACCTAGTTCTCTATAATCGAAGCCTCATGCCAATCATTACACCCCCAAATTGTCTGCTTCGCAATGAATGGAATTCCCGGGATCGATCGTCATAGCATCACACCACAAGCATGCTGGAACGGTACCCATGCTTGGAAAAATACATCGCTTTGATTTAATTAAAATAGTCGAAGTTTACAGTGAGGTCCTAAAATGTAAATCAACTTGCTGCGGAAATAAGTCATACCACAAACGACATGTTTTAAGGTAAGTGTAAAACCTAAGTGAGACGCGTCGTCATCACGATCTACGATGTGTCCAAATGCATGCCGCGTGAAATGAATGCTCAGATACCTGAGATAAAACATGCTAAAAGTGTCAACACCAAGGTTGAGTGAGTTCATAGAGTTTGTTTTGAAATGAAAAGCCGTTCTAAATCGTTTATGCATCAAAGGCATTGTAAATCGTTGAAATGTAAAGACTTTCAAAATCGTTTATGTAGCAAAGGCATGGTAAATCCACTCAGTTCCAAGTCCCGCCCATACAAAACTTGCAACCTGTGTGTTCACAACCCATGCCGGAATGTGTGTAGTTTATGTTCCAAACATATGATGTCAAATGAATTCACAAAATAGTACATGACTCAATGTATCGAAATCGTTTATGTAGCAAAGGCATTGTAAATCCACTCAGTTCCAAGTCCGGCCCATACAAAACTTGCAACCTGTGTGTTCACAATCCACTGCCAGAATATGTATAGTTTATGTTCCAAACATATGATTTCAAATGAATTCACCATAGTACCTAACTCGACGTAGAACGATAGCACTTAATTAATAGCACTTAACTCGACGTAGAACAATAGCACATAATCCATAGCACTTAACTCAATTTATCAGTAGTCAACTGATTTAGAACGTTATACGACGTGATACCATAGCACGCAAACAAGAACAATTTATATAGTATAACCTTTGATTTAGAAACAATGGTACTCATGATAAATGTAAAGTACTTATGAACGCAAATGAAAGTTTTGAGCATGTATCTCCCCCAAAAGTTTAATAACAGCATTAAAACAAGAAAAGTGGGGCTATGGAACTCACAGTAATATATAAATAATTAAGCATGTATCTCCCCCCAAAAATAGTGCAAAACAATTGAAAATAGGGGCCATGAAACTCACTTGGTAAACTGACGAGATGACAAGAGTGAGTACACTGAGGTATAATGTAATGCGTCAACCGGGACCTATTATCAATGATATGATATGTCATGAATTGCAATGTAATGTTATGCATGCACTTGATATGTTATTTATACCATTTACGAGTTTTGAAAATGTTACTCGTCGACGAAAAATACTCTTTTGACGTCTTGACCCTTCAAAAATGACTTTACATGTTTTTACGTCAAAATGTCATCCTACAATGGTTTTATAATGATTTTTAGAGAAATTACCATTTTTCGTCGCAAAACAATGTCGTCGGAAAAATCATGAAATTACCAAAAATGGCTCCGGAAAAACAATCGTAAAACGGTACACAACGGATCGTTAGAGAACGACATCGACGGTTTTGGAAAGTTTGTATCCATATCTAAAAGTTTCAGTTCAGGAGTTTTCGTCCAAAAGGTCTCGAACATAAAGATATTAAGGGTTAAAGTTGGTGGTTTTTGGCTAATAGTGTGCGTAGAAAATTAGTTCGTACGCAAGTTTAAGAAAAAAGTGCATATCTTTGTCGTTTCAAATCCGTTTTCTACGTTTAATATGTCCTTAGCTTCGTATCAAAGTAAACTAATATATTTTTGACAAGTCGAAATAATTTGTGAAGCTTAAGGCTCGTTTTTGACCCGAACAAATTAAAAACAGTTTGCTGAAAATCCAGAAAATAATACGTTTCGTCGTCAAACTTGTAAAATCCATAACTTCTTCGTTATAAGTCCGTTTTTATCCGTTCAAGCGGCCACGGATTCGTTTTAAAGTATATTTTCTAAAAATCAAGGCCAAAGAGTCGTGCCTACTGTCGGATTTTCCAGAAAAATGAAACAAGGACAGAACATAATATATAGTTATCGAAAATAGTTTTTCTCGGACAAAACCTATTCTAATCCCTTCAAATCAACTCCAAAACTAATCTAATCCTACCATACACCTTCTTAGGGTGTCATGGGTTCCTAATCACCATCAAGACCAAAGAATACCATGGGAATAATTATAGGATGACCTTAGGTATATATATATAACTTAAAAATCATGACATAAATGGTATAAATCACAATACTTGCATAAAAGCTCCAAAAATGATAAGAAACATATGAAATGAAAGAGGAAACATAAAATGATGAAAACATGCTTACTAGTGAAAATGATGAGGTGAAAGTAGCAAGGATTAACTTAAATATCCTTGGTTTTTATTTCAAAACCATATAAAGGATATAAACTAGTTGTAAACACACTTGATCTTGCAAAAACTTGATCCCCTTGGCACCTTGATGCTTGGCCGGTTTTGAAGACCCAAAGAAAAGAGAGAAACTTGTGTTTAACACTTTGATAAAAATGAAATGTATGTGAAAATTATTTTGAGTGCAAGACTTATGTACAAGTGGTAAGACAAGAAATAAATGAACCATAAACAATTTATTACACACCCTTGACTTCCCCCCCCTCCAAAACCGGATTTGGGGGATTGTGTTCCTCAAATATCTTTTTTTTTTATAAATAATGTGTTGTGTAATTATTTGATAAAGGGTATAAGTAATATGTGTAGGAAATGTAACTTATAAAGGTAAATGGTAATTTGTGGTACAAGTAAGTTTTTAATAGCTCAACATAGAATGTATTGAGATGATAAAAATTGTAAAAATACTTTCCTTGTGAAAATTGAGTGATAAAATAATTGTCGTACAATTTTTAAGAAAACGACGTAATAATTAAATTTTAACGATTAATATACCAAATAAATTTGAACCACTAGGAAAACTAAAAATATAGTTTTTATAAACTAAATGTAAGTTTAAAAATACCTCGGGATCATTTTTGAAAGTAATGGATTAAATATTTAAAATAATAACTCACTCCGCGATAAGATTATAAAATATAAAAAAAATTACGCGTAAAATATGAAATGAAATGTCGTGAATGAATTTATGAGATGCACGTGATGTCAATGAAATGTAGACTAATCATAGTCCATATGAAATGTACGTGATGTCATGATCATGAATTCGCCGCTAAACCTCCAAGGTTACGCGAATTTGAAACAAGTAAACCAAGTTTACTCAAAATGTTGAAATAATGAGACATGAACTGTGTCGAGAAACGACCTGAAAGTACGGGTTGTCACATTCTCCATTGTGTACAGGTTGATTCTCTTCTCTAACAGGAACATAATTCATTGAAAGAGTCAAAACTTCAAGATCAAACATCCAATCAGGACCTTTGTAGGATCGAAATATTTATTGTGTTTGATGATTCGGGTGGTCTTGGATGATCAAAATACATGTTTGCCATTTTAGAGAGAGAAAGTGGAGAGAGGGAGTTTCTTGCTAGAGACTTGGTTCACAAATTGTAAAAGGTTAGATTAAAGAAAAGCTCCACCCCTTCCATGGATGGAAGGGGTATTTATAGTTACAAACATACCGTCCTCCTATCGGACTGTGGATCATGCATACAGTGGGTAAAGACCCGTCCTTCCTCCACGGTGTTACACTAAACTATTCTATGCTACTAATTAACTAATTAACTAAAAAACAACGTAAATAACTACAAGTTGTGACAACCCGTACTTTCAGGTCATTTCTCGACGCAATTCATGTCTCATTATTTCAACATTTATAGTAAACTTGGTTTACTTGTTTCAAATTCGCGTAACCTTGAAGGTTTAGCGGCGAATTCATGATCATAACATCACGTACATTTCATATGGACTAAGATTAGTCTACATTTCATTGACATCATTTGCATCTCATTAGTTCATTCATGACATTTCATTTCACATTTACCGCGTAATTTTTATATTTAATAAACGTTATCGCGTGAGTTATTATTTTAAATATTTAACCCGTTACTTTCAAAAATGATCCCGATGTATTTTTATACTTACATTTAGTTTATAAAAACTATATTTTTAGTTTTCCTAGTGTTTCAAATTTATTTAATATTGACATAAATTGTTAAAGTTATATTATTACGACGTTTTCTTAAAAACTACACGAAAATTTTTATATCACTCAAATTTCACAAGGAATGTATTTTTACAATTTTTATGATATCATTATACTCTATTTGATCTACTAAAAAACTCTCTTTTACCTAAAAACTACCATTACTCTAAGTTAATAATATTTACATACTTATACATTTTTATCAAATTCTACACAAGTACACAAGTTTATAAAAAAAAAATATATATATTGAGGAAACAAAAGTCCTTAAAAACCGGCCCTATGGGTGATTGCATTTATTGATGGGTAAATTTTTTCTACATATTTAGTTCTACACTTCACCTCAAAATTCATACTACACATTTATCATTCACAATCATTCAACAAGTCAAGCAAAGTCTCTCTTGGTTTTTCTTCCCTCTAGAACCGGCCTCCATAGATGTTTAGAAGGGATCATCATTTTTTTCAAGTTCAAGCATAAACACAATCTAGTATACACTCTTGTTTAGGTTTTGAAATAAAAACCTAGGGTGTTTAGGTTTAATCCTTGGTTCTAATCACCTCATCATATCACTTGTAAGCATCTCATGTTTATTTTTCATCTTACATATTCATTTCATACTCATCTCTTCATTTTTGAGCAAAACATGCAAGACTTGTGTAGTTTATACCATTTTTACATGATTTTTAGAGATTATTATATATAAGGTCATCCTATAATTATCCCCTTGTTACATATTGGTCTTGATGGTGATTAGGAACCCATGACACCCTAAGAAGGTGTATGGTAGGATTAGATTAGCTTTGGAGTTGATTTGAAGGGATTGGAATATGTTTAGTATGATAAAAAGAAAACTATTTTCGACAAGTATATAATAGTGTTCTGTCCTTATTTTATTTTTCTGGAAAAACCGACAGTAGGCACGACCTTCTGGCCTTGATATTTAGAAAATATACTTTAAAACGAATCCGTGGCCGCTTGAACGGATAAAAACGCTGGACTTATAACGAAAAAGTTATGGATTTTACAAGTTTGTCGACGAAATATATAATTTTCTGAATTTTCAGCATACTATTTTTAGTTTGTTCGGGTCAAAAACGAGCCTTAAAGCTAGCACAAATTATTTCGACTTCTCAAATATATATTAGTTTACTTCGATACGAAGCTAAGGACGTATTAACGTAGAGAAACGGATTTGAAACGACAAAGATATGCACGTTTTCATAAACTGGCCGAAACTCATTTTACGCACATCAATAAGCCAAAACCACCATCTTTAACCCTTAATATCCTTATGTTAGAGACCTTTTGGACGAAAACTCCTGAACTGAAACTTTTAGATATCGATACAAACTTTCCAAAACCGTTGAGTTCGTTTCTCTAACGTTCGAAACGTACACTATTTTACGACTAGTTTTCCAAAGCCATTTTTATTAATTTCATGATAATTCCGACGACATTGTTTTAACGACGAAAGTGATAATTTCACCATAAATCATTATAAAACCATTGTAGGATGACATTTGGCGTAAAAAACTTGTAATGTGATTTTGATTGGTCAAGACGTCAAACGAGTATTTTTCGACGATAAGTAATATTTTCAAAACTCGCAAATGGTATAAATAACATACGAAATGCATGCATAACATTACATTGCAACTCATTACATGTCATATCATTCATCATAGGTCAAGATTTACGTATCACACTACATCTCGGTGTACTCACTTTTGTCTTCGCATCATTCACCAGGGTGAGTTCCATAGCCCCACTTTTCTTGTTTTACTTGCTTTCATAACTGTTTTGGGGGGGAGATACATGCTCGATTATTTTTATTACATTCATGACTATTTGCAATCATACGTTAGTTTGGCCGAACTAATGCTTAGTCATACGAAGTAACCTTATTGCCATACTTAGAAATTTCATATCATATTCATTGGTCTAACGGTCTTGGTATATTCATTGGTCTAACGGACTTGGTATATTCATTGAGCTAACGGTCTTGGTATATTCATTGGTCTAACGGTCTTGGTATATTCATTGAGCTAACGGTCTTGGTATACGATTATGGACTAACGGTCTTGGAACGATTTGAACATTAACTCTACATATTCTGGCAGTGGGTTGTGAACACACAGGTTGCAAGTTTTGTATGGGCGGACCTTGGAACTGAGTGGATTTACAATGCCTTTGCTGCATAAACGATTTCGATACATTGAGCCATGCACTATTATGTGAATTCATTTGACATCATGCACTTGAACATTAACTCTACATATTCTGGCAGTGGGTTGTGAACACACAGGTTGCAAGTTTTGTATGGGCGGGACTTGGAACTGAGTGGATTCACAATGCCTTTGCTGCATAAACGATTTCGATACATTGAGTCATGCACTATTTTGTGAATTCATTTGACGATTTCTGTTTGAACATTAACTCTACATATTCTTTCAATGGGTTGTGAATAGACAGGTTGCAAGTTTTGTATGGGCGGGACTTGGAACTGAGTGGATTTACAATGCCTTTGCTACATAAACGATTTTGAAAGTCTTTACATTTCAAGCGAGTTACAATGCCTTTGCAGCATAAACGATTTTGAAAGGCTTTACATTTCAACTCAAACTCTATGAACTCACTCAACCTTTGTGTTGACACTTTTTAGCATGTTTTATCTCAGGTATCTAAGGCATTCACTTCATGGCATGCATTTGGACACATCATGGAGTCGTGGAGACGACGCGTCTCACTTGGGTTTTACGTACTTTAAAACATCGTTTGAATTGTAACAAACTTATTTTTCCGCACAAGTTGATTTTCATTTGGGACCTACTTTGTAAACTCTGATTGTTTTATTAAATCAAACAATGTTCTTTTCAAACGACACTTTAGGTCGTTCAATATAACTGTGATTGTGATGCTATGACAGTCAATCCCCAGGAATTCCATTCCGCTGCAAAAAGTAATTTGGGGTGTGTGACAGATTGGCATCAGAGCTGCGGTTATAGAGAACTAGGTTGCATCATTGACCCTAGACTATAACTACATCATTATAGCATCTCATCATTTCATCATAAGTGCATGTTCACTTTGCATGCGATTATACGTACATTTTTTTGAGTTATTTACTTTCATTTCATATCGATTGTCACATGGATGCTCTGTCATTCCCTATCACAATTTTTACACCAGTTGACTCAACACCAAACAACATATATGAGTCGATAGTCCAAGATTGCATAGTTACTCTTGAATTATACATAGCCTGATCACCTATGTCTAATTCAGGAAGAATCATGCAATGAAGGGAGTAGTAGGCTTATATGTGTAAGCAATTCGGTAATCGAGCCAAATTTTCAAAAGATTTTCTTCAAACCACTTGTTTCCAGTTTGATCCGCGTGACAGTTCGTGTTTGATGAGTTGCAAAGATCGAGCTAGAAACAAGTTGTTACCTAAACCGTTTTAGCCTAATCGTATGACAGTTCTTGTTTGATGAGTTGTGGGATTAAGTAAAATCGGTTACCAAAAAGTCTTTTGAGGGTTTTGCTCGGGAATGGGAAAGTTGCCACATCAAACCCTAAACCCGTTAGACCTAACAACGACTGAATTCAGGGACTGAATTCCTTTTTGGATGGGCGAATGTGACAACCCGTACTTTCAGGTCATTTCTCGACGCAATTCATGTCTCATTATTTCAACATTTATAGTAAACTTGGTTTACTTGTTTCAAATTCGCGTAACCTTGAAGGTTTAGCGGCGAATTCATGATCATAACATCACGTACATTTCATATGGACTAAGATTAGTCTACATTTCATTGACATCATTTGCATCTCATTAGTTCATTCATGACATTTCATTTCACATTTACCGCGTAATTTTTATATTTAATAAACTTTATCGCGTGAGTTATTATTTTAAATATTTAACCGTTTACTTTCAAAAATGATCCCGATGTATTTTTTAAACTTACATTTAGTTTATAAAAACTATATTTTAGTTTTCCTAGTGTTTCAAATTTATTTGGTACATAAATTGTTAAAGTTATATTATTACGACGTTTTCTTAAAAACTACACGAAAATTTTTATATCACTCAAATTTCACAAGGAATGTATTTTTACAATTTTTATGATATCATTATACTCTATTTTAATCTACTAAAAATCTCTTTTACCTAAAAACTACCATTTACTCTACAAGTTAATAATATTTACATACTTACTTATACATTTTTATCAAATTCTACACAAGTACACAAGTTTATAAAAAAAAAATATATATATTGAGGAAACAAAAGTCCTTAAAAACCGGCCCTATGGGTGATTGCATTTATTGATGGGTAAATTTTTTCTACATATTTAGTTCTACACTTCACCTCAAAATTCATACTACACATTTATCATTCACAATCATTCAACAAGTCAAGCAAGTCCTCTCTTCTTGGTTTTCTTCCCTCTAGAACCGGCCTCCATAGATGTTTAGAAGGGATCATCATTTTTTTTCAAGTTCAAGCATAAACACAATCTAGTATACACTCTTGTTTAGGTTTTGAAATAAAAACCTAGGGTGTTTAGGTTTAATCCTTGGTTCTAATCACCTCATCATAGCACTTGTAAGCATCTCATGTTTATTTTTCATCTTACATATTCATTTCATACTCATCTCTTCATTTTTGAGCAAAACATGCAAGACTTGTGTAGTTTATACCATTTTTACATGATTTTTAGAGATTATTATATATAAGGTCATCCTATAATTATCCCCTTGTTACATATTGGTCTTGATGGTGATTAGGAACCCATGACACCCTAAGAAGGTGTATGGTAGGATTAGATTAGCTTTGGAGTTGATTTGAAGGGATTGGAATATGTTTAGTACGAGAAAAACTATTTTCGACAAGTATATAATAGTGTTCTGTCCTTATTTTATTTTTCTGGAAAAACCGACAGTAGGCACGACCTTCTGGCCTTGATATTTAGAAAATATACTTTAAAACGAATCCGTGGCCGCTTGAACGGATAAAAACGGACTTATAACGAAAAAGTTATGGATTTTACAAGTTTGTCGACGAAATATATAATTTTCTGAATTTTCAGCATACTATTTTTAGTTTGTTCGGGTCAAAAACGAGCCTTAAGCTTCACAAATTATTTCGACTTATCAAAAATATATTAGTTTACTTCGATACGAAGCTAAGGACGTATTATACGTAGAAAACGGATTTGAAACGACAAAGATATGCACGTTTTCATAAACTTGGCCGAAACTCATTTTTCTGCACATCAATAAGCCAAAACCACCATCTTTAACCCTTAATATCCTTATGTTAGAGACCTTTTGGACGAAAACTCCTGAACTGAAACTTTTAGATATCGATACAAACTTTCCAAAACCGTTGAGTTCGTTCTCTAACGTTCGACGTACACTATTTTACGACTAGTTTTCCAAAGCCATTTTTATTAATTTCATGATAATTCCGACGACATTGTTTTACGACGAAAAGTGATAATTTCACCATAAATCATTATAAAACCATTGTAGGATGACATTTTGACGTAAAAACTTGTAATGTGGTTTTTGATTGGTCAAGACGTCAAACGAGTATTTTTCGACGATAAGTAATATTTTCAAAACTCGCAAATGGTATAAATAACATACGAAATGCATGCATAACATTACATTGCAACTCATTACATGTCATATCATTCATCATAGGTCAAGATTTACGTATCACACTACATCTCGGTGTACTCACTTTTGTCTTCGCATCATTCCACCAGGTGAGTTCCATAGCCCCACTTTTCTTGTTTTACTTGTTTTCATAACTGTTTTGGGGGAGATACATGCTCGATTATTTTTATTACATTCATGACTATTTGCAAATCATACGTTTAGCCGAACTGAATGCTTAGTCATACGAAGTAACCTTATTGCCATACTTAGAAATTTCATATTATATTCATTGGTCTAACGGTCTTGGTATATTCATTGGTCTAACGGACTTGGTATATTCATTGGTCTAACGGTCTTGGTATATTCATTGGTCTAACGGTCTTGGTATATTCATTGAGCTAACGGTCTTGGTATACGATTATGGACTAACGGTCTTGGAACGATTTGAACATTAACCCTACATATTCTGGCAGTGGGTTGTGAACACACAGGTTGCAAGTTTTGTATGGGCGGGACTTGGAACTGAGTGGATTCACAATGCCTTTGCTGCATAAACGATTTCGATACATTGAGCCATGCACTATTATGTGAATTCATTTGACATCATGCACTTGAACATTAACTCTACATATTCTGGCAGTGGGTTGTGAACACACAGGTTGCAAGTTTTGTATGGGCGGGACTTGGAACTGAGTGGATTCACAATGCCTTTGCTGCATAAACGATTTCGATACATTGAGTCATGCACTATTTTGTGAATTCATTTGACGATTTCTGTTTGAACATTAACTCTACATATTCTGGCAGTGGGTTGTGAACACACAGGTTGCAAGTTTTGTATGGGCGGGACTTGGAACTGAGTGGATTTACAATGCCTTTGCTACATAAACGATTTTGAAAGTCTTTACATTTCAACGAGTTACAATGCCTTTGCCGCATAAACGATTTTGAAAGGCTTTACATTTCAACTCAAACTCTATGAACTCACTCAACCTTTGTGTTGACACTTTTTAGCATGTTTTATCTCAGGTATCTAAGGCATTCACTTCATGGCATGCATTTGGACACATCATGGAGTCGTGGTGACGACGCGTCTCACTTGGGTTTTACGTACTTTAAAACATCGTTTGAATTGTAACAAACTTATTTTTTCCGCACAAGTTGATTTTCATTTGGGACCTACTTTGTAAACTCTGATTGTTTTATTAAATCAAACAATGTTCTTTTCAAACGACACTTTAGGTCGTTCAATATAACTGTGATTGTGATGCTATGACAGTCAATCCCCAGGAATTCCATTCCGCTGCAAAACATGTAATTTGGGGGTGTGACAGATTGGCATCAGAGCTTCGGTTATAGAGAACTAGGTTGCATCATTGACCCTAGACTATAACTACATCATTATAGCATCTCATCATTTCATCATAAGTGCATGTTCACTTTGCATGCGATTATACGTACATTTTTTTGAGTTATTTACTTTCATTTCATATCGATTGTCACATGGATGCTCTGTCATTCCCTATCACAATTTTTACACCAGTTGACTCAACACCAAACAACATATGAGTCGATTAGTCCAAGCATTGCATAGTTACTCCTAAATTATACATAGCCTGATCACCTATGTCTAATTCAGGAAGAATCATGCAATGAAGGGAGTAGTAGGCTTATATGTGTAAGCAATTCCGTAATCGAGCCAAATTTTCAAAAGATTTTCTTCAAACCACTTGTTTCCAGTTTGATCCGCGTGACGGTTCTTGTTTGATGAGTTGCAAAGATTGAGCTAGAAACAAGTTGTTACCTAAACCGATTTAGCCTAATCGTATGACAGTTCTTGTTTGATGAGTTGTGGGATTAAGTAAAATCGGTTACCAAAAAGTCTTTTGAGGGTTTTGCTCGGGAATGGGAAAGTTTGCCACATCAAACCCTAAACCCGTTAGACCTAACAACCTGAATTCAGGACTGAATTCCTTTTGGATGGGCGAATGTGACAACCCGTACTTTCAGGTCATTTTTCGACGCAATTCATGTCTCATTATTTCAACATTTATAGTAAACTTGGTTTACTTGTTTCAAATTCGCGTAACCTTGAAGGTTTAGCGGCGAATTCATGATCATAACATCACGTACATTTCATATGGACTAAGATTAGTCTACATTTCATTGACATCATTTGCATCTCATTATTTCATTCATGACATTTCATTTCACATTTACCGCGTAATTTTTATATTTAATAAACGTTATCGCGTGAGTTATTATTTTAAATATTTAACCCGTTACTTTCAAAAATGATCCCGATGTATTTTTTTAAACTTACATTTAGTTTATAAAAACTATATTTTTAGTTTTCCTAGTGTTTCAAATTTATTTGGTACATAAATTGTTAAAGTTATATTATTACGACGTTTTCTTAAAAACTACACGAAAATTTTTATATCACTCAAATTTCACAAGGAATGTATTTTTACAATTTTTATGATATCATTATACTCTATTTTGATCTACTAAAAATCTCTTTTACCTAAAAACTACCATTTACTCTACAAGTTAATAATATTTACATACTTACTTATACATTTTTATCAAATTCTACACAAGTACACAAGTTTATAAAAAAAATATATATTGAGGAAACAAAAGTCCTTAAAACCGGCCCTATGGGTGATTGCATTAATTGATGGGTAAATTTTTCTACATATATAGTTCTACACTTCACCTCAAAATTCATACTTCACTTTTATCATTCACAATCATTCAAGAAGTTAAGAAAAGTCTCTCTTGGTTTTCTTCCCTCTAGAACCGGCCTCCATAGATGTTTAGAAGGGATCATCATTTTTTTTCAAGTTCAAGCATAAACACAATCTAGTATACACTCTTGTTTAGGTTTTGAAATAAAAACCTAGGGTGTTTAGGTTTAATCTTTGGTTCTAATCACCTCATCATATCACTTGTAAGCATCTCATGTTTATTTTTTCATCTTACATATTCATTTCATACTCATCTCTTCATTTTTGAGCAAAACATGCAAGACTTGTGTAGTTTATACCATTTTTACATGATTTTTAGAGATTATTATATATAAGGTCATCCTATAATTATCCCCTTGTTACATATTGGTCTTGATGGTGATTAGGAACCCATGACACCCTAAGAAGGTGTATGGTAGGATTAGATTAGCTTTGGAGTTGATTTGAAGGGATTGGAATATGTTTAGTACGAGAAAAACTATTTTCGACAAGTATATAATAGTGTTCTGTCCTTATTTTATTTTTCTGGAAAAACCGACAGTAGGCACGACCTTCTGGCCTTGATATTTAGAAAATATACTTTAAAACGAATCCGTGGCCGCTTGAACGGATAAAAACGGACTTATAACGAAAAAGTTATGGATTTTACAAGTTTGTCGACGAAATATATAATTTTCTGAATTTTCAGGCATACTATTTTTTTAGTTTGTTCGTGTCAAAAACGAGCCTTAAGCTTCACAAATTATTTCGACTTATCAAAAATATATTAGTTTACTTCGATACGAAGCTAAGGACGTATTATACGTAAAACCATTTGAAACGACAAAGATATGCACGTTTTCATAAACTTGGCCGAAACTCATTTTTCTGCACATCAATAAGCCAAAACCACCATCTTTAACCCTTAATATCCTTATGTTAGAGACCTTTTGGACGAAAACTCCTGAACTGAAACTTTTAGATATCGATACAAACTTTCCAAAACCGTTGAGTTCGTTCTCTAACGTTCGACGTACACTATTTTACTAATTTTCCAAAGCCATTTTTATTAATTTCATGATAATTCCGACGACATTGTTTTACGACGAAAAGTGATAATTTCACCATAAATCATTATAAAACCATTGTAGGATGACATTTTGACGTAAAAACTTGTAATGTGGTTTTTGATTGGTCAAGACGTCAAACGAGTATTTTTTCGACGATAAGTAATATTTTCAAAACTCGCAAATGGTATAAATAACATACGAAATGCATGCATAACATTACATTGCAACTCATTACATGTCATATCATTCATCATAGGTCAAGATTTACGTATCACACTACATCTCGGTGTACTCACTTTTGTCTTCGCATCATTCCACCAGGTGAGTTCCATAGCCCCACTTTTCTTGTTTTACTTGTTTTCATAACTGTTTTTGGGGAGATACATGCTCGACTATTTTTATTACATTCATGACTATTTGCAAATCATACGTTTAGCCGAACTGAATGCTTAGTCATACGAAGTAACCTTATTGCCATACTTAGAAATTTCATATTATATTCATTGGTCTAACGGTCTTGGTATATTCATTGGTCTAACGGACTTGGTATATTCATTGGTCTAACGGTCTTGGTATATTCATTGGTCTAACGGTCTTGGTATATTCATTGAGCTAACGGTCTTGGTATACGATTATGGACTAACGGTCTTGGAACGATTTGAACATTAACCCTACATATTCTGGCAGTGGGTTGTGAACACACAGGTTGCAAGTTTTGTATGGGCGGGACTTGGAACTGAGTGGATTCACAATGCCTTTGCTGCATAAACGATTTCGATACATTGAGCCATGCACTATTATGTGAATTCATTTGACATCATGCACTTGAACATTAACTCTACATATTCTGCGGGGTTGTGAACACACAAGTTTCAAGTTTTGTATGGGCGGGACTTGGAACTGAGTGGATTCACAATGCCTTTGCTGCATAAACGATTCGATACATTGAGTTATGCACTATTTTGTGAATTCATTTGACGATTTCTGTTTGAACATTAACTCTACATATTCTGGCAGTGGGTTGTGAACACACAGGTTGCAAGTTTTGTATGGGTCGGGACTTGAACTGGTGGATTTACAATGCCTTTGCTACATAACGATTTTGAAGTCTTTACATTTCAACGAGTTACAATGCCTTTGCCGCATAAACGATTTTGAAAGGCTTTACATTTCAACTCAAACTCTATGAACTCACTCAACCTTTGTGTTGACACTTTTTAGCATGTTTTATCTCGGGTATCTAAGGCATTCACTTCATGGCATGCATTTGGACACATCATGGAGTCGTGGTGACGACGCGTCTCACTTGGGTTTTACGTACTTTAAAACATCGTTTGAATTGTAACAAACTTATTTTTCCGCACAAGTTGATTTTCATTTGGGACCTACTTTGTAAACTCTGATTGTTTTATTAAATCAAACAATGTTCTTTTCAAACGACACTTTAGGTCGTTCAATATAACTGTGATTGTGATGCTATGACAGTCAATCCCCAGGAATTCCATTCCGCTGCAAAACAGGTAATTTGGGGGTGTGACACAAGTCTAAGAGCTAATATATGCTAGACCATAATTGGGGTGACCGACACTTTAATATGTAATTTCCAATTCCTAACAATCTACCCCTAAAGGAGGTCACCCCATGAAATACATTTTGCATCCTAGCATTCTATCTTTGACTTCGTTCTTGAGCTCGTAGACTTGAATTCTTCATTTCCGCAATCTTTATGCTTTAGTAGCGAATCTTCAAAGTCCGCATAGTTTTGTACTTTCAGTGGAGGTCTTTGAACTGATTCACATCTTTGATGATCTTCGAGCTTTCTTTGAGATCATCAGCCACAGCAAATCTCTCTGGATCATCCACAGTTGTGTTGCCTTCATGTGATGTTGTGACTTTTGGACCGACATGCTCACACTTTTGGATCATGACATCTTTTGTTATTCCCCTTTATCACGTACTATACCTTATCACAACAAGAACACGTCTCACACAAACACTCACGTTATACAAACACAAACGTAGATAAGAAAGATTAAGATGAGAACTTGGTGACTTGATGTATATGCGTGTATATGTTTAGAGAGATAGAGAGAAGAAAATGAAAACAATAAGATGTATATTGCTTCAAGGAAAACACACACACACACACTCAAGCACACCCCTCAAATGACATACTTGAGGGGTATTTATAGTAAGAGAGATGATGCCCTAAGGCTTGGCCATGGGCCTTGTATGGGCTTGGACATGGATTGGGTTACATGAACTTATACAAGGCTAACTTAACTAAACGTCTAACCATTTAGCTTAGCCCAATCCACGAGCCCGTTGACTATTCTATCACGATATCTAACACACGTTACAAAGTTGCTAAACGTGAATGACCATCACTTCTAATATAAACTATTAAGGCTAACAATCTCCCCCTAAGGGGTGGTCATTCAAAAGATGCTCCACTTGATAAGATCTTTACTCTCCTTGAGCTTGAACTTTGCGCGTAGATATAGAATAGTCTTGATTCTTTGTTCCTTCATGCTTTGTGATCAATTAATGTGGTTTTCTGCCGTTGTCAACTTCGTTGGTTAGGTGTCTCCACGTCTTTCTCCACCATGCTCACACTTCTATTTGACTTTGAATTACCAATTATGAAGTTCTCGAGTCTTTACACTTTGTAGATTCTTTGACATTGACGAAGAATCATCTTTAACTTTGAGTAGCCTTTGATTGTGATGAGAACTTTCATGTGTTGTTGGTATGAGCATGTGGCGAGTCTGCACGATCCATCCGCTCTGGAGCTTCCATAAGAAGAAAACATAAAACAAGCGAGTTAGTAATAGCGGATTCCGGCACTTACAAGTTTGAATTTCGAGGGTATTAACAGCATAGTGTGAAAACACGTCTCTAATTCTTACAGAGGCCGTTCTGAACTGAGTCCCACAAGTGAGATAACGCGATGTACCGTAATACACCTACAGTTCAGATGAGTCGCTGAGGTACACCGAAGCATCACCCCACGACTGTAGACCGTTTGAGACACACTAAGCGTAATCCACGGGGAGTTACCGAAGTGACCTGCTGTCAGGGCTGCTTGATGTTAACCCTGGCAGGAGTTTCCATTCAATCACTGAAGATCACAGATGTGAAACTTCTCATAAATGTTCTGGCAGATTGCTAAGACCTGCGTAGGACTCTAGAATATATAACTTGTGTCCTTAATGATGAACAACAAGCGATGTCATGTCAAGTGTTCCTATGAGATCTTTTGATGAATCTCGTGGCTCTAGACTCAATAAGTGCATTTTGGTTTTCCTGAGCGGAGACTAGGGAGAGGGTCTCCTTCTTCAATACCAACGATCTCTAAGAGAAAGTCGATAGATTATGCAAGGTTCCCAGTGAGAATGAAACAAATCCTTTTAAGAGGAATTGAGTGGCTAGAAGGTTAGGTGCAGTGCGTCACTGGGTCCATGACGTCTTTGTCTTCAATACCAGTGTCATATAGGAGATCTTAGTGACAACCGTGAGCGATGATGAATTGAACCCGGTTTCTGCCCTAAGGTTGATTATGGAGGGCTATTTCTTTTCACCCTTTTCATTACTTTTCTTTTTAATTCTTCAACCCCTTCTTTCTCCTTTCTCACATTACTCCTTTTTTCAATCATACCTAAGGACTTCTAATACTAACTATGGGTATTGTCCTTGGGTAGATCCCTCCGGCTCTGGCGGATCATAGGACGAATTTCCTATCCTTAGTCACCTTATAACTCCATGACTGTCCTATTGTTGCCATAAAACCATTTTTCTTGAAAATCTCTCAGAGTGTTTATGATTGAAAACATGTTTGAAACACTCCGAGAGTTTTATATTTTCAGAAACACTCCCCCTTCACATGTGCTTATATTGTTTTAACTTAAATCTGCACATAGAGGGTAGAGTTCGCACTTTTTGAATTGATCAACTTTCAATAGACAAGACCGATTCGAGACACGTTTACATCACTAGTGAACTAGCTTGAAATTATTACCCGGCCTGGTCAAGTCCAAAGAAAGTTTCTCGAAATGGTACATTCTACTTAGACAAGTCCTATTCGAGACACGCTTACATCACTGGTTAGACCAGCTTGAAATTATTACCCGTCCAAGAACACGTCTTTTCGAGTACTGACTTTATATTATCGTCAATTCATTGGTTACAACTGAGTCGAGCTCATTTGAGATTCAAACACCGATCATAAAACATTTTTGATCACCTTTTAATCACGTTTCTCCCCCTCAAAAATAGCATATCTATGATGTTTTTGAAACAAAATGATTAAAAGATATGTTTTTCGGAAAGCATTTGGAGAGAAACTGATTTAGCATGAATTTTGGAACAACTTTGGTTTAATACCCCCCCTTTACGAAAGCATATTTTTCTTACAGAAAGTTTAAAATCAATTAAGGGTTTAGAGGGAGTTATCTTGGTACCAAAAATGAGAGATTTTGAAAAATCTTTTTGAAAAATTTCGAATCAATGGTACGCAAGATAAAGATTTTAAAATCTTTTGAAGATATTTAGAGAAAAATTATCTTCATTTGTTTTAGGATAAGTGATCGATATATATGAAAATCGATTTTGCGTAGCATTTTCCTTTCTTTAAAGATCGGGTTACAGTCTGAAGTAACTGCAAGCCATTATGTTTTTAGGAATAGTGCTTGAAAAATATTTAAAAGCTTTGATTTTGATAAGCACTTTCCTTTCTTTGAAGCGCGGGTCCTGAACTGATGTGTTCAGAAGCCATTATGTTGAAGTCCGGGTTTCGTACTGAAGTATACGAAAGCCATTATTTAAGAAATTTTGAGAAACGACATGTTTTAGAAAACAATAAAGAACTCTCGCTCAAGCATCTGTACATACCCGTATCATTGTTGAATGACATTTCTAGAAACGTACAGAATATCGATTATACGAGAGACATGTCGGAGAAGAATATTTTTTGATTTTTTGATTTTATATTGTTTTTGTATTTTTTGAAAATTTTCTATTTTTGTATTTTGCTTTTGTTGGTTTTATAAAAGAAATGGAAAATCAAAAATAGAAGATAGAGAGAATGAAGAAGAAGATTTTACAGAATTAGAACCCTCTGCTGAGCTGGGTTCAGAGATATTTGATTCACCTGCAACCAAAGAAGAGTTTTCACAAATAACAGTGTTAGAAGTACAAGATTCCGCACGGTGAGGGTGATCACTATCAACGGTTGTAGTGGTTTTGACTTCCTTATCTTGATGAGTTTCACTATTATCTATGTTGGAGCAAGTATCAAAAATCTTTCCTGTGGGAATCCATCTAAGACCTATTTGGTTGAAAACTTTTCCCGTGGGTATCCACCTAAGGTAAGATCTAGGAGTTGTTTTCTTATCAGATGCAGCGGAAGACTCATTTTTGGAAAAACTACGTCCTGAAGAGATCCACCTATAAGGTTTCCTTTTGATGTTTATCTTGTCAACGGGTTTGTTTCTATTTGGTGTCTTAGTGGATTGTGCCTAGGCACGAGAATTATCTTTCTTGAGATATTGTAAGGCACATGCATCATGATTAGCTGAAAAGATACATTTTTTACATGTAGTACAGACAAATTCAATATTCTTGTTTAAAACAGCAGCTTTAACTTTGTCACTACAGTCTTTTGGAAATTGATTCTTGTTCGAAAAGGACCTAGAATTCCTAGTGTTGTTTTCTAAGGGCATAGCATTTTCTGTTGTGCAACTACTCTTAGATGCAAGCCAATCCCTAGTCTTTTGTAGAGTGTTCCTAGGTAATGGTTTACTACTACTAGCAGTGCCTTGAAATCTTGTAGGATTCATCACCCTAGATGTTGCACCTAGAATTCCGTCTTTTCGAGTCTGTGCCTTTTTCCTAGCTTCTTCTAGATAGTGATTGTTGACCATGTCGTTAGAATCAACAGATTCTTTAACTGGATTTTTGGTCACATTCCTTGTACTAGTCCTAGAGATGCCAGGTGTAATCACTTTTGGTGTTTCAGCAACTGCTTTTCCTTTTTCAAAACTTTTGATAATTCTCTTTTAATAGGCAAGGGCTGTGAGGTACTGTTTTTGACAAATTATTTTTCTCATTGACTTTTGGAGGAAACTGAGAAATAGACATTTTTTGTTTGAAAACCGGTTTGAGAACATTTGTTCTCTCCTCAGTCAATGGTTTTGCAAACTTAGTATCCACAGCCTTTCCTTTTAGACTTCCCAGTTGAGCACTCAAAAGATCATTTTGCTCTTTCATGTCCTTGTAAGCACGCTCATACGACAGTTTGTCATACTTGCATTCCTCAGATTTTTGATCAAGTTGTTTAAAATAGGACACGTTTTCTTTTTCAAGTTTTTCAAGAGCTTTTTCATACTTTGAAATAATTGCGGAGGTCTCAGACTGGAGTCTTTCATGATCTTCAACAGAATATGTTTGCAAAATAATGGACATAATATCAGTAGTCAGAACATCTTCGGAGAGAGAATCATTTAAATTTTCCAAAACTTTGATGTGTTCAACACTTTCATTAGCTTGCTTTACCAGGGATTTATGGTCCTTGACAAAGTCAACTGTTTCTTTCAAAAAGGCTTGTTCAAAATGAATTACCCTTGAGTTGATGTTATTCAACTGAGGGGCAATTTGAGTTTCAAAAAACTTTTTCATTATCAAAACTATTAAACCAGATGTTTGTTCTAATATTGGTTTTAGTTTTAACAGTCTCTTGAAGATCTGCAATTCTCGTTTTCACATTTTCCAAAATACTTCTCGCATCACTTGTGTTAAAAAGATTGTTTGAAGACATTTGTTCAATGTTCGAAAGAGATTTGGAGACAACAACTGGTTTTGAAACTGATTTTGAAACTGGTGTTGACACTTTGTTTGAAACACTTGGTTTGGTGGAAAACGTTGATTGAGAAACAAACGAAATACCATTAATTTGGTTCCATTTATTATAATCAATAGGTTTGATTTCCGGATGTTTTTGTTTCATTTTTGATCTACTCTCCTCAGATAGTTCCAACGTTTCAAGAGAATCACGAACAATTATGGGTTCATGCAAAGGTTGTCCATTGTTCAACACATTCTGAGATTTCTGAGCTTTCTTGAGGAACGAAGAAGGGTCGTTACCAAGTGCCATTTTATGTGAAGTATGAAAACGCTGATTTACTTGGTTTGAAAGCATCTTGTTTGTTTTATCTGAATGACCCGTTGTGAGAAGCAAATTGTCCAAAGCTTTAATTTTCTCATTTTTATCCAGAATTTCATCAAGAAGAGAATCTTCTCGTTTTGAAAAATCAGCAATCAACTTTTTCTTCTCTTTTTCAAGATCAGAAAACAGTGCTTTTTGTTTAGAAAGTTGGTCATTTAGATCTGAAATTTCCTTGTTTAAAGATTTAATTTTCAAGTGAGAATTCACATCAAGTGTGTTATACTTGATTTGCAATTCTTTTTCTCTTAAAACAGAATCTCGATAACCAATTTCTAATTCGGACATTTTGTTTGTATGAAATTCATAGGCTTTGGCGTGCTCCTTGTAACTCTCAAGCTCAGCGGTCAATTTTTTATTCGCGGCCTTAACTTCGCGATTGACCGTTCTAACTTTCTCAACTTCAATGCCACATTGATTGATTAATGATTCAACATAAGCACGTGTTTCCTCATCAGTCTCAGTATTTTGTGCCACACAGCCTCCACTTGGATCCACATATGGAGTTTCGGAGTTCGTATTGCTACAACTCGGATTGTCCAGGTATGTATCATAAGTGGGTGCTGGCGTCACAGAATGCTGTTCGTCATGAGTAAACACATCACATATGACATTGTTATAGCATGGATCAATGATTGGTACCTTAGATACTGCATTTGCGTCATAGGCAGGGAGGTGCGTCGAGTCATTGTCGACTTAGTCTCCTGAAGATTTGCCATGTAGATGCAGTTCACATTAAGTTCCTCGAGGTCTTCCAAATCATCCATAATAGCGAAAAAGTCATGTTCCTCAGCACTCAACTGTAACCCCGCTTCTTGCTTATCTGCTAACAAAGCAGCTTTCTGAAGAAAATCACCATTCTTTTTGTGCGGCTTAGTGGGACAGTTTCTTGCCATGTGACCCACTCCTTGACAGTTATAACACTTAATCTGATTACCCTGATTCACATTTCCATAATTCCCAACGACTTTGGAGCTGCTACATACCCATTCTGATTACCTAACGCTCTATTCCCAACATTCTGTCCATTGATTTCCCGATTGAAACCGCCGATTACCCATGCGAAATCCAGTAGCATATCCATGCTGATTCCCAATAACTCCAACCATTTGTCCTTGATTACCCATATTCACACCCGGCTGCATTTTGCTTTGCGAAGTGTTTGATGATATCATTTGGTTGTTGTTAGTAGGTGTGGAATAGCGACCTTTGATTACTTGACCCAAGAGAGAAATTATTTGGGACATATGGTCTTCTTGATCAGATTCTAGATCAGTGATTCCTTGTTCCTGGTATTGTGGATCTGGATAGAATTGTTGTTGTGGTTGTGGAATGTATTGCTGCAAGTTGTTGTTGTTGGAAGATGATGAAGCTTGTTGTTGTGTATTCACTGTAGTTTGAGTCTTAGCAATAAGTGCCAATGGATCATGATTCTTTGCTAATCTTTCTTTCCTGACTTCATTCACTTCAGCTTGGTTTTGTTTCAGAAAATCGTTTAGTTGATCAAAGTTCACCTGATGTAAGTCTTTTGTTTGGTTGACAATAGTTACATATCGTCCCCATTCTTCTGGTAGATTATTCAGGAACTTGATGTTTTGAACGATGGTTCTGGGTGTCAGCTTGTTTCTGATTAGCTCATTCATCAAAGTGCAAAACCTTCCATAGTAGGATTCAATGGATTCTCCTGGAGTAGATGTGAACTTTTCCCATTCAGTTAGCAACTTGTTCTCCATGTCTTGATGACCAATTTCTGTTCCATGACAAAGTCGTCTAACACGTTCCCACATATCGAAAGCAGTTTCACACATGTCTACCGCAGCAAAGATGTCTATTGGTAAACCCAGTTGGATAATATGAATTGCCATGTCATCTGCTTCGACTTGTTTCTGATCCTCTGCAGTGTATTCAGATTCGTATTGAAGACGAGAAGATGGTGTGGTGGGAGGTGTTGCATCAGGATTTCCAGGTTCATTAACTTGTCGAGGCTTGAAGGGTCCATCCTGAATGGATTTAATCATGAGTTTGCCATTAGGTTTGGTCTTTATGTAACGGAGCATTCGACTTGTCCATTGAAGATAACCACCTTTTGCCAACATAGGAGGTCGGTTTTTGGCACCGGCTGCATGAATGTCTTGTTGAGTAGCCATTGATGAAGGTATGATCTGATAAAGTTGATGTAGGATCGATTCAACGATAAAGGAGTTGTGGTTGATGATGATTAAGCTCAGTTGAGGTGATTCTGAAAGTCGTACTCGTAACCTTGGTTCAAAAAATTTTCGCCCAAAATTTGAATTTCACTATAAAAATCAATTCTAAGGTCGTATGAAAAATTTGAGTTATGACAATTTTGACGCCAAATTTGACCCGAAAAATTTGAATTTAGGCCCAAAAATTTGAATTTTTGACCAAAATTTTCACAGTTAAACCAAAATTTGAATTTCGCGTAAAAATTGAACGTTTAGTCTCCTCAAAAATTTAAATTTTACTCAAGTTTTCCCGCCAAAAACAGAAGTTACGAGTAGGATGGCTTAGGCGTAGGATCTGGTGCTTATGCGTAGGATCTTATGCGTAGGAAGCTTATGCGTAGAAACCTTAGGCGTAGAAACCTTAAGCGTAGAAACCTTAAGCGTAACCTTAAGCTTATGCGTAGACAAAAAGTTACTCGTAAACCTTACGCGTAATTTTGAAGTTATGCGTAGAGTTACTCGTAAGCTTTTAGCTTATGCGTAAACTATGGTTAAGAACCAAAATCCTTTACACTATCACAGCGTAAGAGATATCCACAAGTCGAAGTGTTCCACACACTTATCCAAGTGAGGAAGCACTGAGTAACAGTTATAGCACGAAGATTCTTCACAAAAAGTTACGAGTAGAAAACTAGGGTTTTGACTTTTTGACTTCTACTCGTAAGAAATTTCCAACGATTCAAATGATTTCTTTTTCCCAGATAGCCTTAAAAACACTCGAATAACCCAAAAATGTTGACCTTTTTCTCCCAAAGTGCCTAGAAAAGTTACGAGTAGAAATGACCAAAAACCAAATCTGAGCTTAAAATGAAGAAAAACACGTAAAGCTTGGAACTTTTTGCAAAAACTGAAACTTTAGCACCAAATAAACCTTAAACCACAAGAATCTTGAATTTTAAAGTGCAAAAATTAAAGCTTTAAGCTTGACAAAAAACGTATAACGAGAGCCTTTTACGCGTAACCCTTCAAAACAAACACAAACACTCCTAAACCATTGTTAGGCGATTGATACCAATTGTTATTCCCCTTTATCACGTACTATACCTTATCACAACAAGAACACGTCTCACACAAACACTCACGTTATACAAACACAAACGTAGATAAGAAAGATTAAGATGAGAACTTGGTGACTTGATGTATATGCGTGTATATGTTTAGAGAGATAGAGAGAAGAAAATGAAAACAATAAGATGTATATTGCTTCAAGGAAAACACACACACACACACTCAAGCACACCCCTCAAATGACATACTTGAGGGGTATTTATAGTAAGAGAGATGATGCCCTAAGGCTTGGCCATGGGCCTTGTATGGGCTTGGACATGGATTGGGTTACATGAACTTATACAAGGCTAACTTAACTAAACGTCTAACCATTTAGCTTAGCCCAATCCACGAGCCCGTTGACTATTCTATCACGATATCTAACACACGTTACAAAGTTCCTAAACGTGAATGACCATCACTTCTAATATAAACTATTAAGGCTAACATCTTTCCATCAGAGTAGCGGAAGCTTTACTGGTTCATGATATTTGCAGCAGCGTAGCAGAAGCATAGTATAGAAATATCAGAGCCAGGTTATTTAGATATGCACTAGTCATGATTTCTTCAATAAAGTGTGGATGCTGTGAGCATGCGGCTTTAGATTGACTCCTCAATTCTGATAAGCTGCAACCGTCCAAATGTACCTGCAAACAACAGTTAGCAATAAAACACATGAAAGTGTCTTTGATTACTTTCGTTGAATTGAGGTACACGGCCCACGGTTCCCCGTTGATCAGTATAAATACTACCTGTGATCAGGTAAGATTCCTAAGAATCTCCTTGACAGGGTTTCGCAGCTGTTCTAGCCGTTCTCAAACCGGAACGTCTCAAAGAAGACAACACGGAGTGAGTGAACCAGCGAATTAAGATTCACTGATTGATGAAAAATGATTTGAAAAACAATCGCGTATTTCTTAGAAGAAAGAGTTTTACAATACGACGAAGGTTTTATGTGAAAGATCAATTTTCAATCATAAATACTTTTTATATTTGAAAAGGGTACACATTCGATGTGCAAGAGAAAAGAATACTTTTGCATATCAAACGGTTTTTCCAAAAGTATTTTTTCAATCAGAGATACTTTTTGTGTTTGAAATATGAATACACATTCGACGTGCTAGAGAAAAGAAGGTTTGCACATCGAACGGTTTTTCCAAAAGTATTCGTCAATTCAAATCCTGGACCAAGGTTGATTCACGAGTGAATCGCCCCATCGTTTCTATCCAGTTGTCACAAGCTTGATCTTTTAGAAAAGATCTCACATGCCACCCACCAAGAGCTTGTTTGATGTTGGCTCTAGAAGGATTTCCATCTTCATTGTGAATATTTTTACATATCACTCGGATGTTCTGGAAATACCACAAGGATAATGCGTAGAACTCTTAATATATTCTTACTTTCCACATTGTGTGAAACAGCAAGTCTTCAAGAATTTAGTGTCCTAATGAGATATTGTGGATGATCTCTTGGCTCTAGACTCAATAGTGCATATTTGGTTCCTATATCGGAGACTAGGGAGAGGGTCTCCTTCTTCAATATCAACAATCTCTAAGAGAAAGTCGATAGATTATGTCGGTTCCCCATGAGAATGAAACAAGCCCTTTTAAGAGGAACTCGAGTAGGTTGGGAAGTTTAGTGCAGTGCGTCACTAGGTCCATGACGTCTTGTCTTCAATACCAGTATTACCTGAGTAACCACCAGTAGCATATGTATTGAACCCGGTTACTGCCCTAAGGTTGAATTATTGGAGGGCTATTTCTTTTCACCCTTTTCACATTCAATTCTTTTTCATTCTTCAACCCCTTCAGTGCTTACTGAGACTTCATTACTAGAACCTTGTTGGGTTTATTCTAGTACTAGCTCAGTCTCAGTCCGCACTCTTCCCATTTCTCATTTTTCTCCTTTTTTCATCATACCTAAGGACTCTACACTATCTAGTGGATTGTCCCTGGGTAGATCCCTCCGGCTCTGGCTGGATCGTGGGAACGAATACCTAACCTAACCATCCTTATAACTCTATGCATAAAGTAAATTGTTCGGTCTTTTGGTATTGTTCATTCTTCCATGAGACCAATTGAAAAATCATTTGGAAAATCAATCAAGGTACTTGTAATACTAGATCAAAGCATTTTGTACCTTAATAGTTTTGATCATTTAGAAATGCTCCCCCTCAACATGTGCATATGATTATGAAATTGTTTAGCACATGGAGGCAAGAGTTCTTTGAAATAATTTCTTTGATCACAATTTCCGTAGAAAAAGCCATTTGATTTTCTTGGTAAATTCTCCCCCTCAATATGTGCATAGGATATTTGAAATCAT
>OU343216.1:26943017-26953670 GCA_910596185.1 Chrysanthemum makinoi
AGTCTCCCGGGATATCTTCAATCACTTAGAAGTATTAAGCTCGTCAAGATTACTCGCGTTTAGATGTGTGTCTCCTTCCCCCTTGCTGGCTTTGATACTTCAGAATCAACAACTCTATGTAAGCCCGTATACATGAAATCTTTTGAGTAGAACACTGGTAATCTTGTGGGAATCAACATGCTGAAGTAGAATGTGAGCAAGTCTAATTGGGGATTAAATCAGACATTTCACCCTCCCCCAATTAGTGCTCTCCCCTAAACCGACAATCTTTTTGATAGATGCCCAGATTAAGAAGAAGTCTTTGGATAATCAAATGCAACTCGTCTTTAGTCTTCTAACATATAGCAGAAAATATAGAACCGACTGTAGACTCGACCTTCTTCAAGATTGTCCAGTTGGGGAATAGAAAGTTAACATCTTCATCTCACCAAATGCGTTCCAATTACCTTATATGTAGCAAATCTCCTTAACTAAAATCCCTCCCAATCAAACAAGAACAGAAAGATGTTCATCAAAGAAATCAGCCTAGCAACTAGAAGCACTTTGTCATTAACCAAAAATCACCCCGTGTGAAGATGTTAACCAACGACTCTTAGAAGAAACACCATGTAAAGATGACCCGATAAGAAGAAGCTCAGTTCTTACATGAGTTAGGAGCCGTATGACCATATATTCTCAAATATAACTCAACATGTAGAATTATCATACTTCTTCTCCCCCTCAAGAATTGCATACGGAGATGCCATTCTTGATAAAACAAGTGATTATCTTCAAAATGTATTCTATTCACACTTCTCCCCCGCAAAATTAGCACATGATGTCGCCATCTTCATTATAGTTGAGCAAGTGGAAAAAGAAAACAATCAACAGTAGCCTGGTTCACTTGATGACTGAAGCGCATGGAAAAAGTATGAAGCATGTTGATGAGAATGGTCATAATATGAGAAGATTTCTCTTCTTTAGAAGATAAAGCGCACTGACACGTACACTTTTCTTTGCTTTAGAGAACGAGGCATGAACTGTTGTGTTCATACGTCATAAGAATATTTCTCTTCTTTCAAAGATAATGCGCACTGAAATGTACACATTTCTTTTCTTTAGAGTACGAGGCATGAACTGATTGTGTTCAGACGTCATAAACTCTCTCTTTTCAATCTCTTGGCAAAACTTGTAATCAATCACCATTATCATTCAGTAGGCTCTTTGTAGTGACAGCTGATGGAGAAAACCCAATATGATGAATTTGACCCTGAAGTAAACTAACCCGAACTCGTGACTTAAACTTGCACATATGTAACAAAAGCGGGGTGCCGAGAATTCATGATCCATTGAATCTCTTAAGTACTCTATACTCTTCAACCAACCAACCATCAATAATAGACGTACATTACCTCTTGAGAATCCACAATTGAATGTGACACTGAGCACTACAACGTAACTCCTTAAAGTGATAGTATTTTTGTGGTAAAAAGAGCCAATTCCCCCCAGAAAATATAGACTCTCAAAAATAACTAGATTTCCAAGTCTTCATTTTTGAAAATAAGCTTGAACAAGGATCATGAAAAATCTTCATCCATCCATCCCCTGATATCTTCAGATACTAAGTACACTCGCCCGTGATAATTCACTTCAACCTCAAATAATAATAGTGAATTCACTCCGTTGTCACATCTTCTGAATAAAAGCTCAATTCTAGCCTCCTTTGACATTTTAAATGAACTTTGATAATGGTTTCATCCCGACCAAGGTCAAAAGCACATAACCCCGTAAAACCATGTAATAACCAAACTGCCATGACGAATATCCAAACACACATCCAATTTATGAAGTACAACCTTTTATCCCTTCTTCAAAACAGAACCCGTAACACCAGCATCAGAAGACCCTGAGACACGCTTTCCTTTCTCCAAGATGGTTCCATCATCACGGGATTTTACAATTCTATAGTTTAAACCGAGAAATAGTTCCTTTCGCGGGATTTTACAAAACCAAGAATAAACCGTATGATAGTTCCGGATATGCACTTTACATTACCAGGATTTTCCATTGTTACGGGATTTTACAAGTCTATGATTTAAACCGAGAAATATGTTCTTTCGCGGGATTTTACAAAAATCAAGACAAAACCATAAACAACGTCAGCTTGAATGTATTATAACAATTTTGGTTTCAGTGAATATCTGTTTTAGGGGAACATGCAGCGGTTCATCAACTGTTCATAATCCAACATCAACCAAATCATCAATCATCCAATGAACATTTTGATAAACATATCATTCACGCATTTTGTCGGCTATTGTAGTGACCTCCTGGAGAAGTAAACCCGATATATCAAACTCGAACATGAAGTAAAATTCCCCAGATTTGTTACTTAAACTTGTACTAATCCATGTGAAGAAGAAACGGTGTACCCAATGTACAAAACCTCTTGACATTCTCAACTGAGTGAGACACCGAAGTGATAGTTACGTTGTGTGTTAAGCGAGAAAGAATCACAACCGTAATTATATAGCCAAGTCTTTATCACCCTCTATAAACGCCCAAACAAGTCATCTTCGCGGAAGGGTAGAAAGAAAGAAGACGAAAATAAGTAAACTCGCCCGGAAAAACCTAACTTCAAAGTCTAGTGAGAAATATCGCCCAAACAACCCCGTAGTCAACATTTTCAATAAACACTTCATGCTGTGACAAAAATATTCTCCGTAAAAATGCATAGACCAAAGTATTAAACCCCATAACCCATCGAATCTCATCATCAAATCACATCATATCGACAAATTTCGTCAACCAATCTTGTCATCAAAACTCATGATCAAATCTCATATTCCAACAAATCTCATCGACAACTCACATCATCTAGATACAATATGCTTTCACAACAAACCATAAATCCAAATTCAAGAGCATGTAACAATATCCAATGAGGGCACAGACCATAAATATATCCAGTATCACATATCACTACTTAAAAGCAACCCGATTCAATTAGCACAAAATGACCCTGTCCATAATAATAAAATTAAGCCCTAACGTCTAACTTGCAATTTACATAAGCCTATGACATACATATAATCCCATGAGACTACACATCATGATCAAATATTCGGACTAAATAAACTCCACTTAATCCAATGATATCAATAATAGGCCCACGTTTTCATTGAATCCATTGTTATCAAGCCCAATTTAGTTCCAAACCCACGTGTGAATTCAACCAAGATAACACGGTATGTCCAAATGATTCACCAATATGCCCTAATTTCAAGGGTGTATATAAACGCATAAACATGTCATCCAACCCTAATCTCACTATATATCACAGCAGACAAATACTAAACTTCACCAACCCTAAAATAACTCCAATAATCAAACAATCTCACATAATCAGGCGCCTCCATCATCTGCTTATCAACAAGTTGCTCAAATAATCCTAATAATGTCATACGTTCATCTAACCAAATTTTTCACAATCATCCGATCAAATCAAGCACACATCTCTCCTTATACATAAATCGAAAACACAACCTTAGCATCATTCATCCAAAATAACGAGTCACTTAGCCACAAAAGTTATATGTCTCATTTCAAAATATGATGTTGCCAAGGACTTCGAGTTTTGAGCTTCAAGATCTGTTGACAGGTCTCGGGTAGGTGTTTTAAAGTTGTTTTTCATTTTAAAGTTTGAGGAACGAATCATGAAAAACGATTTTTAACAAACTTGTTATAAAACTTTTCATACAATATTTGGATATTTAGCAAGAAGTCTAGCTTCATATGGATTGATGATGAGATTGGTTCAATAAAAAAAATTTCTGTAAGATTGGAACGAAGAACTAATTCTGAGATCTATTTAATTTTTAGTCTCGTTTACTCGTTTAATTGTGAGGGTCTTGGGTGAGTCTAGATTATGAAAGAAGTCGAGTGAGACTGTTTTGGTATACGGTCATGGTAAGTGTGATATGTTTAACTGAGTATCACGATGAGTTGTATTTGGTTTTGTGGTCAAGGGTCTTAAAAGTTAACTCTTCTTCATCCTTTCTGTACCAAGTCGCTAGCCATTTTACAAAGCAAGTCGCTACTCGGTATTTTTAAAGCAAGTCGCTAATAAATTTTGACACTAAGTCGCTACTCTTAACTCGCTACGACATGTAAATACAAGTCGCTACATCATTTTCAAAACACAAAAAGCTAACTTGTTAAAGAACAAGTCGCTAGCAAGGTTCATTGCATCTGGACTGTTTAGAGGACAAGTCGCTAACATGATAAACAAGTCGCTAGAATGAATTTTGAAATTTTGCAGATGAGTTTTCCGACTAAGTTCCGACCACCTTCATAATATACCCAGAAAAAGTGACTAATGCAGAAAAACACAATATTTTTGACCCAAGTTGAACTTTAAAACTCTGACCATATGACCACAAAATAGATGGTTTGACCTGATGATTTGTTATATTTCAGAAAGTTGACATAAGACAGATGTGACCAAAAAAAATGTAGAAACCAGACATAATGGACCAAGTAAAACTTGTTTAAAAAAAACTGTTAAAACCATAAGATTGATAATGACATAATTTTTTGACCAAACAATGATAACAAACAGTTTTTTTGAACAAGAATCGAGCCAACATACATCAACAAAACACAAAAAAACATGGTACGAAACCACACAAGTCAACACAACACAAAAACCTTGGCTCTTGATACCAATTGTTAGGATCCAAATATTATTGTGTTGATGATTCGGGTGGTCTTGGATGATCAAAATACATGTTTGCCATTTTAGAGAGAGAAAGTAGAGAGAGGGTGTTCTTGCTAGAGGTTTACACAAAGGAAAGGTTAGATTGAAATGAAGCACCACCCCTTCCATGGATGGAAGGGGTATTTATAGTTACAAAATACACGACCTCCTAACGGCCTGTGGATCAGGTATACAGTGGGTAAAGACCCGTCCTTCCTCCACGGTGTTGCACTAAACTAAACTACGCTACAAACTAACTAATTAACTACTAAATAATGTAAATAACGACACGTCTACGAGCTAACATATGCTAAATCATAATTGGGGTGACCGACACTTTAACAAGGAATTTTCTAATTCCTAACATAACTCATCCCGATGAGTAAATGAGAGATAAAATGGCAAAACATGTCAAAATCTGCACACCAGATTTCATTTGGGAAAAGCCCATGGTTCTGATCATTTCGGAAAGTCGACTCAGTTTTATGAAATGTAGCTAAGACATAAACTTGAAGGTTGGTGAAAGCCGCGTATCAAAACAAGTTTTAGAACTCAACTTATGGTCGTTTTGGCAGGACTGAATGTGCAGCTAAACTTTCTGCAATGAAATATAAGTAATTTCTTGTAATTAGACTATTGATATAAGTAAACTTTAGACTTGATTAAGCTTGAAAAGCTGTTAGAGGAATTAAAAACTAAAACTTAGGCTTTTGAATCACTTAAAAAGGACTTCTGGTTAAAAAGTTATGCCTAGTTAAGTGTTACTAGAGGTAAATATAGTGCTGGAAGAAGAAAGCTTGCTGATACGATTTTAAAACAAGGTTTTGACCCTTTTCTGGTCCAAATCAGCAAAAGTGTAAAACGCGAAAGTTGCTCAGAATGAGTTTTTCTACAAAAACTCAAGTGCACATAAGTAGAAAGTGAAAGACAAATCCTGAAATCTACAAAAACTAGCCAGAACTGTTGTATACTGGAAAACAACCATGGCTAAGAAACCTTAGTGTATTTTGATTCTTTGAGGCCAAAACAAAGCCAAGGTTAAGCCAAGGCTGATGTCTCAAGGTATTTTGACTTAAAAATCGCCATTTGGTATGGCCTTATTGTTGTCCCAAATTGTCTAACCATAACTTAGCCGCACGGCTAGTTTGGGCTTGATAACCCAAAAATTTCTTCAAAACTTATTCATTAGATTGTACTTTGCTAGACTTAGACAAACTAAGAAAATGACCATATGGCATGTTAAACTACTTCACGACACACAAATTATATCATCATATCGTCACACAAGTCAATCAATAGTCTTTAACGAAACACGACACATGTTTTATATAATATTTGTCTCGTCAAATATTTTACTTATAAATGACAAGTACAATAATAGTAAGGAATTCATAAGAGGCCTCTTCGGGGTGTCGTATCGATGAGTTGTGGATTTACGATCTAAAGTGTCCTGGCTCCTCATATGTTCACTACACGACCTCTTGATTTTGATAGCCCGAACGATGGTACGAGGTTATTTATAAAAGGGCTATAAGCCAAACAACACTTAAGGGATACTTTAACTTAAGGATTCATGTACAACATCATATTGAAAGCCAACAATATACTCGTACACTTATATCGTACACTATACTAAAACGCGATTACTATGCTTTCCTAGGTAATCGTTAAAGATCGTGATCTTGTCATACTCTACTGTTGATAAACATTATATCGTTACACTCCGATGCTGATCAGTACAGTGAGTTTCATAGCCCCAGCTTTTGTTTAACTGTTTTATGAACTCTTTTGGGGGAGATACATGCTCCTGCTTTTACTACATGCTAAAATGCTTTATTATGGACAATTACTTGCAAAATGAATGCCTTGACTGTATTATTGCATGCCTAAGTTGTTTTTGCCAAAAGTCCCCAACATCATGGACCACAAATCACTAGGAGTGAGCGCAAATATTGTGGATAGGCCTATCAGAATTGACGAACCCGTCTCTTTATCGGAAATAACAAGGCGCACTATATTTGAGGCTATCTAGGTAAAGGGCAAAATACCTACCCGGGGAAAGTTATTTACTGTATATATCGTCCGGTGATATATATACAACAGTCTGTCGTGAGTGCCATGAGCTTAGAGCAATAATAACTATCAAGAAGATAATTGTACACATTGCAATTATACTACGAACTATATTGTCCACTACTGTTTTCAAACCTATGCGGTTCCTATCGTTTGTATTGACTGGTTAGGCAATCAAACGCAGTATGGGCGTATAACAACGTAGCCCACTACTTTCATAAACTTGATATCTTGTGATCAACTGTTTTGCTTACAAACCTATGAACTCACTCAACCTTTGTGTTGACACTTTTTAGCATGTTATCTCAGTTCGAAAGAAATTAGCTGACATGGCATGTGAAGGCGCACGGAAAAACATTTTGAAGACAATGCATATATTATCATTCGAAAAACTTTACAACTTTTATGTTGTACTTTTTATGATTGTACAAACTTGTGGGACCAGTTTGTAAACTCTGATATTTTAATCGAATGATAATTTATTTCAAAACGTCTCATTTAGAGTCGTTTTCTGTAACTTGATCTGTGAACTATGAAGTATTACCCTAGTGACACAATCTTCGGCTGCGATAATTTTGGAGGTGTTACAGATTGGTATCAGAGCATCAGTTATAGAGAACCAGGTTGCATATGAACCTAGACTATAATTACATCTTACATTAAACTTGTATCACTCATTGATGTCTTCAACATTCCGTGCGCCATTCCTGCTCCTTAACACAATACTATGTTATTTATATAAAGACTGTTTATTTAAACGATTGACTAAACATAACTGCATATGCCTATTCTAAGGCATTATGGCACAACTAGATATCCCCGATCATATACATTTGTGTGATCTATGAAACTTTCTTAGACATTGTAGTTGATACAATGGCCTCATTACTATTAAGAAATTGTAAGTATGCAATGTTCTTCCTTATATCTCAAACATCGTGAGATACACAGTTGACTTAGATATATCTCAAACAACGTGAGATATACAGTTGCCTTAGATATATCTCAGACATTAAGAGATACACAATAATTTTATCTATTTCTCAGACATTGTATGTGTGCACAATGGTCTCGCTGGTATTTCTCAAACATTGTGAGGAAACTACTTCATAACTATGAACTCACCGACTCTTTTGAACACTATGTTGATTCTCTTTGATTATTTAACTCCTCGTCTTCCAAGATAAGTGTGAACATTCATTCCATACTCTTGGAACACTTTTGACGAATCATAGTACATCGTCTTGTAACTCATCGATTAAGTTTGAGTGTTGTGTCAGAAATTCTTAAGTAGGATGATTTGGAATATCCTTATTTAAATGGACTGGGACGCCTTTTCATTTAAATAAAGAAACTGTAAATCGCCGAACCATAAGTTTATAATTTCTTACTTACATAGATTGGGACGCTTCTTTATGTAAGTAATGAATTATAAATGAGTGGGCTTATTTTTATCCGATATGACATTAGTATGAACTCAGAATCGAGAATCACAAGTATTCTCTGAAAAGATCAAGAAAACACGATAGTGTTTTACCACTCAACAAAAATCTTAAGACCTCATTTGAACAACCTAAGTTCATTCTTAAGTTATCACTTTTGATGTTACAAATCCTTACAAACATGAACTGTTTGTTGAGCTAACAAAATTGGTTAAAGTCAATTGAAACCCGACTTGAAAGAATCAGATGTTTCAAGAACAGAATTGAAACCCGACCTGATAGAATCAGGATTTTCAAGAACATAATTGAAACCCGACCTGATAGAATCAAATGTTTCAAGAACATAATTCGGTTGCCACATATTTGATTATGCACGAGTCGTATAAGTCAAAGTATTCCATATTGTTAAGCTAACGGACCTGTTACACTCTTGAGCTAATGGACTTAGTTCAGTCTCGAACTAAGAAACTGGGTACGATGTCCCATTATCCATCACATAAGCTTTCCCATGAGCTCCTCCGATTTGTTGGCTATTATTTTGGGAACACTATTTCATGAAATTTTCTCACTTTCCACATCCCATCACCGTTTGTTATTATTGTTGTTGCTATTTTTATTTTGCTATTGTTAGATCCTTGAGTAGTATAAGCTTGCACGACTTGATCCACTAGGTTACGCGACATCTGAATTGTTTCATCCAGTGTGAGTGATCAAACGAAGGTACATTCTCTTGAATACTGAGTGAAAGTTCTCAGATGAACTTTTCCCATAACTTCTCATTGGTTGAGACCATCACTGGGCACACTATTGCCAACTCTTGAAAAACAACGGATATACGTCGTGATATTAACACCTTTGACAGCAAGGAAACTTCACCTTCATTTCTTGCAGCTTGTTAGGTTCCCATATTAGTAACACAAGCATCAATAGAAGAAATAGAGAAGAGAAAGGATCAGATGAACAAAGACAAACACACACGTATGGTATATGAGAATAGTTATGCGTAGAGAGTGAATGAATTGAACAACCAACCCTCAAGTGAGGGTTTACAAGAGTATTTATAGGAGGGAACTAGGGCAACACACCAAGTTACCATCCTTTCCTTATTAGGCTTGGGCCTAGGCTTATGGGCCTTCTACATAAGCCTAAGCTTAATAACAAACATAAAGGCCATAATTAAGCTAACTATTACATATTAATTACTAACACTTGAAATCTAGTTTAGGAGCGATTCCAACAATCTCCCCCTAAGTGTTAGTGATTGATAATATAAACGTTGAAGGTGCTGATGTAATAGTAGCTTTGACGTCTTCTGACATTCTGATTTCTTGTGAGAAGAAATGCCTTGATTCGAACAATCTCCCCAAGAGAAATTGTTTCCTTTGAAGTATTCTGCTTTGACGTCATCATTATATTTGTTCTTTGATCATTGTTCTTTGTGATGGTAGTGATAGTATGTTGTTGTTGCCTGCATCAGTTCTGCTTCGTTGCTCCAGTGTCTCCACGTCTTTCTTCAACATGCTCACACGCTCTTTGACGTTGGATTTCAGTACTGATGTAGTTCTCTTACTCTTTAAACTTTGTAGATTCTTTGACATGATGAAGAATCATTCTGACTTTGTGTTGCCTTTTGAGAGAACTTCCATTAGTGATGTTGTTGGTATGAGCATGTGAAGAATCTGAACGATCAGTCCGCTCCAGAGCTTCCATAAGAAGAAAACATAAGAAAGGTTAGTGATAAGCGGATTCCAACACTTACAAGTTCCAACTTCGAGAGTGTTAACAGCATAGTGTGAAAACACAACTCTAATTCTCACAAAGGCTGTTCCTGAACTGGAGTCCCACGAGTGAAATAATGCGATGTACCAGAGTACACCTACAGTTCAAATGAGTCTCTGAGGTACACCGAAGCATCACCTCACGACTGTAGGCCGTTTGAGACACACTAAGCGTAATCCGCGGGGAGTTACCGAAGTGACCTGCTGTCAGGGCTGTTTGATGTTGACCCTGGCAGGAGTTTCCATTCAATCACTGAGGATCACATGTGTGAACCTCTCATAAATTTTCTCGACAGATTGCTAAGATCTGTGAAGGACACGATAATGTATCACTTGCGTCCTTATTGTTGAACGACAAGCGATGAATTGTCAAGTGTACCTAAGAGATCTTTTGATGAATCTCGTGGCTCTAGACTCAATAGTGCGCTTTGGTTTTCCTGAGCGGAGACTAGGGAGAGGGTCTCCTTTTTCAATACCAGCAATCTCTAGGAGAAAGCTGATAGTTTACGTAGGGTTCCCTGTGAGAATGAAACAAGCCTCTGTTAAGAGAAACTTGAGTGGCTAAGAGGGTTTAGTGCATGCGTCACCGGGTCCATGACGACTTTGATCTTCAATACCGGTG
>OU343216.1:26953770-27100681 GCA_910596185.1 Chrysanthemum makinoi
GGTCACCATATTATCACATCAATATGTATTTCTAGAGAGAGAAAGTTTTAGTGAGAGAAAGTGGAAGGAACTAATGAATGATTAATGAAAATGATAATTGCAATTAGAACTAACAACCTCTCCCTTCTAGGAGGGGGTATTTATAGTGTTTACATAAGTAGGGTGTTTCCCCTGGTTCTAGAAGAATCTTTCATCACGTACCATGGGCTTACTACATGAGCTGAGAAACTAATTACAAACATTTATAAACCATAATTATTAACTACCTATTACAAATGAAATGACCTACACTTGATAATAAAACATGTTCCTAACAATCTCCCCTAAGGGTTGGTCATCATTTGTTGTCTTGTTAGGTCGCTTGACGCCTTGAACTTCTTTGGCGTTCATAGCTTGTGACGTCTTTGATTCTTTGAATCTTTGTTCTTTGTTCTTGTTGTTGTGATCAGCTGTGAAGTCTCGCTTTATCATCAACATCTTTGTTGTTAGTGATGAAAGTCATTTCCAAAGATGCTCATACTTCCGATGAAGTTTGTGATTCATATATTTGAAGCTCTCATTCTTTAACTTTGATCTTTATCTCATAACTTTGCGCATTCTTTGACTTTGATGTAGAATCTTTCTGAAATTTTCTTTGCTTTTGAGAGAACTTCAATTAGTGTTGATGTTGGTATGAGCATGTGAAGAGTCTGCACGATCTTTTCCACCAGTGAGCATCCATAAGAAGAAAACATAAAACATGGGTTAGAAATAATCCAAATACACAAGTTTGAACTTCGAGAGTGTTAACAAAGATAGTGTGAAAACACATCTCTAATTCTCACAAAGGTCGCTCTCGAACCGAGTCCCACAAGTGAGATAACGCGATAAAATAAATACACCTACAGCTCGATGAGTCGCCGAGGTACACCAAGCATCACCCCACAACCGTAGACCGCTTGAGACACACCTGCGTAACCCACAAGGAGTTACCGAAGTGACCGGCCGTCGTGGTCGTTGATGTTGACCCCGGCAGAATTTCCATTCAATCACCGAGGATCACAATTGTGAATCCCTCATAAATGTTCTCCGCGCATTGCTAAGATCTCGCGTAGACTCTCGAAAAATGTCACTTGTGTTCTTATTGTTTGAACAACAAGTGATGAAATATTTAAGTGTTCCTAAGAGATCTTTTGATGAATCTCATGGCTCTAGACTCATTAGTGCTTTTGATTTTCCTAAGCGGAGACTAGGGAGAGGGTCTCCTTCTTCAATACCAACAATCTCTAAGAGAGAGTCGATAGATTACGTAGGGTTCCCCGTGAGAATGAAACAAGCTCTTTTGAGAGAACTTGAGTGGCTTAGAAGGTTTAGTGCATTTCACACGGGTCCATGACGACTTTGTCTTCAATACGGTGTCATCTTGTGACAACCAAGAGTATATGAATTGAACCCGGTGTCTGCTCTAAGTTGAATAATTTGGAGGGCTATTTCTTTTCACCCTTTTCTTTAACTTTTCTTTTAATTCTTCAACTCCTTCTTTCTCTCCATTCTCATTTTCTCCATTTTCAATCATACCTAAGGACTTCTAGATACTAACTATTTGTGATGTCCTTGGGTAGATCCCTCCTCGCTCAAGCGGATCATAGGACGTTTATTCCTAAACTTAGTCACCTTTAACTCCATGACTATCCTATGTTGCCACAAAACCTTTTCTTAAAAATCTCTCAAGATGTTTATGATGAAAAACATGTTTTGCTAACACCTTGAGAGTTTTTGGTTTTTCGAAATACCCTCCACATGTGCTTATGAGTTTTGACCAAATCAGCATTGAGAGGGAAGAGTTCGCACTTTTGAATTGATCGACTCTTGATAGACAATTCTCATGAGACACTGTTACGCTTGTATAGTTAAAGAGTTCCATTATCACCTTTTAGGTGACAACTAGCTCTAATAACTACCTTGAAGATGTAAACTCTCCTTGAAAAGGAGGTTAGACCAGTCAAAGTTCATGTCAATCAAGAGTGTCTCGGATTGGTACATTCTACTAAGATAAGTCTTGAAAGACAAATCTTTCGACATCGACATTCAAAGATCGCCAATTCATTGGTGATATCTCGAAGTCGAGCACGCTATGAGATTCCATAACTTCCTGATCAACAATTTTAATCACATTTCTCCTCCTCAAAAATAGCATATGTATGTTGTTTTTGAAAACATGGTGATTAAAATATGCTTTTTGAGGTGTTTGAAATTATTTTGGGAAGAAACGGATTTCAAGAACATTTGATTTTGAACAAAGATTTTGTTTTAAATAGCTAAGAAGCTTTCCTCCTTTAATTAGGATTGAGGCAATCAAACGTACTCACGTGGTCCTTTTCGTGGAATCGATTTTGTTTTCGTTGAACAAAAGTACTTCCCCTCAAATATGGAAGCATATTCGAGAGATAGCCTTCTTGAGTCGAATTTGAAACAGTTTATTACAAGTTGTAAAACATATTATCGATTTGTTGTGCTTGTGAAAAAATTCGAGCTCAAGGTTTAACCGAAAACATAATCAATTAAGATAAGCATACGTAATGAAAGTAAAGAGTTAGAGTTATTACGCATGATGTTTAAATGTTTCAAGAATGTTCCAAAAAATATCTAACTCAGTATTTCATTCAGTCGATCTAAACGCCAAGATATTCGAACCCTTGCTCTTCCTCCAACATAGCCTTCAAGTCGCCGATTTGAACTCGAACTTGAGTCGCGGAATCAATTTTCTTGACAAACTTTTCAGCTTGCTTAACATCTCGCTTCTTCCATGTCATGTTCCGCAACCAAATGTTTTCCGCCTGCCAGATCTTCAAGAATGTTGACAAGCTCAACCTTTACTGTCAACGTGATCATCACCGAACTTGTGAATTTCTTCAGATCCCATGAATTTGACAATGTTGTTCCTGATGAAGTGTAATCCAAATGGTGTTGTGGTGAATGAATACGGTTTCGGGTCATAAATGCCGGGTGGTTGGAGATCAGGTTTGGTAAGATTCAGACGCTTCGATAACTTTCAACACCAAGATGAAGATCTTCAACTCTTGACTTAATGACAAGATCAGGATAAAAATGAGGATTAAGTTGAAGATATCATATTGTAAGCTTCCATGAAGATGCTCAAGTTTTCCTTGAACTTTGAGAAGATACATATCTTCGATATCGCTGAGATTCAAAACCTCGTAGTCACTTCGCTGAAAGTGTACTGCTTGTCGCACTCTCGAACCTTGATGTTAGTTAAAAATTGTACCCGTGATTTATCCATAATCTCGTGACTTTTAATGGACAAGATCCTGTGGTTATAACACACTTTGTGTTTAGAGGTGAATGTGAGCCGCCATTTGTAAAACCATTTACGCATATTAGGCCAATGGAAGATGCCAAGTTCTGCCTCATCATTATAATTAACAACCGAAGAACTAAACAAGTCAATAACTTCTTCCTCCATTCCCTCTTGAGTGTAAACCGCAAAGATGAAACTTAGACAATGATGTTGCATACCGCTTTCCTCGATCTCGGTTGCCATACATCGATATTCTAAATCATGATTAAAGAAATAAGGTGTGGGTACCTTGAGATTGTAAGTATGACCCATGAGTGGTAAAGGTTGAGAATAGTCATGAAACTTGAACGTTTGGGAGCACCGAGGGCAAAATAAACATCCCAAGTAACGTTCTCAGACATTGCTCGTGCAACTTCCTCAAGATTGTATTCAAATTGAAGCCTTGAAGTGGTGGAAGTCTTAAATTGTGTAAACCCCGCCGCTTATAGTGGCAATGTGAGACAATTGAAGTTTCTACACCTTCATGATCTTTTTCAAATTCTTTGTGAAACCCACAATGGAAGCTTCATTAGGAAGATCATCTTCCGATGAGCATCAACCATATCTTCAAACCCAAATTGAAGTCGTGGAAGAGTCAATCCATTCTGGGCATCATCTTGTTGCATGTTGAATGGTGGTCCGATATGACTTGGAGAGATACCGCTGTGGAGGTTGATTGGAAGATTGTGGTTGAATTTCATCTTCGTGTGAAATATCATGAAGTGGTTTGAAAAACTCAAGATGACGGTGCAAAGGAATTTGGAACGCTTGTCGCGCGGACGGACTCATCATCTTTATCATCGGGTCTGCTAATGCAGGCGATATCTTTGCACGCATGCGATGCACTTTTCTTATCACCTCTTAATGGATTTGAGTAGCCGCCCAAGTTCCACTTCTTCATTATCATCAATTATCTTCTCCAGAAGTTGACTTTTGAGATCAACGACATGCAACTTTGAAGGTTTTGTTTCAAGGGTTATTGGGTGTGTTTGAAGATGAGTGGCTACAACACCTTGAAGCTTGTTTTTAACATATGTGCGTAATGCTGATGGTAGAACTTCATTAATGCAACTCTTGACCTCAGGAAGAACTCGCTTAAGGATTTCCTCAATCTGCTCGTAATGGAAACTTCAATCTGTTGATGTTGTTCTTGAAGTTGCTTTTGTTGTGTATGAACTTGGGTTTGAAGAGAAGTGAGTCGGCTTGAATGTCTTGAAATTTATCTTTCTCAATTGCTTCGATGTTTGTCGAGAAGGGAGCCCGATCTTAAAGGTGGTTTTGGAAGGAACATTCATCTTTGACCGCTGATCCGAGGATGCCGGAGGTGGTTTTGTTAGTGGTTGTTGGTTATGAGCGCCACCTTCCAAATGTGGTTTATCGAAAACATCATCAAAATCATCATTCTCGATTCATCATTGTTGACAGATTCTTCATTATCGTAACTAATGAATTGATCGATTCATCTTTGGATGAAGAGTGTGTCGCAGTAAATTGAGTTATCCGATCGAAGATTCGATTCATTCATAGGTTGTTGAAGTTGTTTAGAAATCACCTTAGAACCCGATCCTTCACCACCCTCGCAACCTTTCAAGATCACTGGTGATGACGCTTGGTGATAGCCAAGGTTTTCTTCAGATTGCTCTGTTCTTCTTGTGAGTGCGAGGAGATTGAAGTAGTTGAGTTTGACACCGATAGTTTTACCACTTGTCTGGCAACCTATCTTGTTTCACCCGATAAGTCTTTGAGTTTCTGGCGGGTTATCAACTTTGTCGTGATGACTAACTTGTTCTTCAAGCAAGAACAACTTCATCAATCAGCAAGGTTTGCTTGTGTTTTGCAATGGATCTCCTTCCTCTACCTTTAGGTTTGTCAAATAATTCCAACCGCTCCCTCGCCGCTTGATCATAGTCCCCGTATGTAGTCACTTGATGCCATCATTAAAGAGACGGTCAGAATTTAAGCCTTTGTTTGTCGTGCTAGTGCTTTGAACTTTAACAGTTTTAAGCACATGATCCATGTGAGTAGTATGATACTGATCACCACTTGCTATTCGCTTGTCGATGCTTGGATCTACTTGCATGAAGTATTCAATAAGAAGCTTGGTGTAACGAGCAAATGGAATTTTATACCCTTTCTTATTGGTAAACCGCCGTGCTTGATATAGATCATATCATTCCGCATTAGTCAGCATAATCAAGGTGTTTTGTATTAATGATACCCCAAAAGATTTGAAGTAGTTCCAAGCGAGGGTGTTCATGGCCGTAGCTTTTCCCGAACACAATGACCGAGTATGGTATACAATGATAACCATGGTTGGGGAATGAATTTCGGTTTACATCGAACTCGTTGACAGCGGTTGAGAAGACTCATCATAACCCATTTTTCTAAGAGATAATGCAATTTGTGAAAACGATGGAGATGGTATGAATGAAGTGTTAGTCTTTGTTTCTTCAAGAGGAAGATGAAGAACATGACGAAGAATGCTAACATCAAATTCAATGGAGTTCTCAATAACTGACCGTCATGATGTTGGAATCGCTACTTATCTTGAGTGAATGCCGTAATTGATGTAAGTAGATCTCAGGGACACTTGCGTGATAAAGTCAAGATGCCCATGTAGTGCTTCTTAAGAATTTCCACTATAACGACACGTGGATGGCATAGAAGTTGTTCGAAATCAATACGAGAGTTTGAAAGCCAATATTGCGCTCTCATCTTCAATGGGATACATGTCTTTTCTTGTGAGAGATCCTTGAGACATATTTAGACCTGAAACAAATCATTTACCAAGATATCCAAGAATTTGTAATGACATGTTAGAGAAATAACTCATATGATCCTAACATACAAACAATGCAAACACACAAAATCATTTATGTGTGAAACTCTCAAAATTAACTAAGTCATACTTGCTAAGACTCAATAGAAACACACAAGAAACATCAAATACTTATAGAGTAACAAGCATACAAACTCGCCAAAAAAATTTACTAAGAGAATCCTAAATGGTCTTAGACTCTAGTATGAAACCTTAAACGCACAACATGTCCTTAAACCTTGGAGCAATGACAAACTCGCCAACACTTAAACAAACTCGCCAAAAATTTAAAACCTTATAGAAACTCGCAAATTTTATGTGTAAAAGGCAAACTCGCCAACACCTAACCAAACTCGCCAGTATTTAACAATCAAAACAAAACTCGCAAGTGTTCTTGAATCAATTACAAAACTCGCCAATATTCTTGTGTGATAGACAAACTCGCCAACACCTAAAACAAACTACCAAAAATTTAAACCTTATAGAAACTCTCAAAATTTTATGTGTAAAAGGCAAACTCTAAAAGTCTTAGGTAAAGGCAAACTCGCCAATTTCGAAGCCTAAACAAATTCGCCAAACACAATCTTAAGCCAAAATTCATAAGTAGAAAACAAACTCAAGCAAGTTCAAACTCAAACAAATTTAAAACATAATCTAAGAGAAACTAAACTTTATATGAAAAATTCAAGAAAAGTATTCAAGAAACATGGCAAACTCGCCAATATTCATTAACCCTTGGCAAACTCGCCATTATTCATTAAACTTTGGCAAAACTCGCCAAAACACATAAATTTGTAAAGAACACATGTTTTTTGTTACCAATACTCGCAATTATGCATGTTTAAAAAACTCGCCATTATTCACGAGATCATGACATACTCGCCAAAATTCAAATTAAATCTATGGCAAACTCGCCATATTCAAACAAATCTATGGCAAACTTCACCAATATTCATGAGATCATGACATACTCACCAAAATTCAAATAAACATGAACCCTAAATTCGGAAAAAAATTCTTGATTAATTGAATCCATAAATCAAAATTAACAGACATCCTAAACATCTATATTCATCTAAACAACCTATTTATATGAGCAAAACATATGAAACGATCCTAGTGGCTAAATTTTACACGCGAAGAAATCAAAACCTCAAAACTAAGATGTAAAGATACTTACATCGATTGGGAGTAGGAAAAAAAACTTGATATAGATCAAGAAGGATGCGAAAGAAAGTTTGTGATTTTGAGAAATAATAGGTTTTTGAAGAATGAATAAACTAAGTATATATAGGAGAAGAATGAGAAAATGACACTTTTAGTCCCTAGAGTATTAAAAACGCTTTTTTAATTAAAAAGAAAAAATCTTTTTTTGGGTTTTGTATAGATTTTATATTTTTGTATTTTGATTTTGAAATATGTATTTACAAAGAAATGTTTTTGGTGTTTGACGCTTTAAGAACGCTTGATTAAATTTTCCATCTTCGAGTCAAACACCGCATACCAATTTGATGGACAAGCTCAAGAAACCTTGCGGTGGCAAGGCTTTGGTGAACAGATCCGCCAATTGGTATTGAGTACCCACAAAGTATAGTTCAATTGTACCCTTTTCAACATGCTCTTTGATGAAATGATATCGAGAGCTTATATGCTTTGACTTGGAATGTTGAACCGTTGCGTGAGATTGCAATGGCACTCTTGGAGTCACAAGACATTGGAATCTTGTCAATACAAAACCGTAGTCCATCGGGCCAGATCTCATCCAAATTATCTGAGCACAAAGATGCCGACATGGCAACGTATTCTCGCTTCGTTGATGACATAGATGTACGCCTTGTTTCTTTGATCGCCAAGACACCAGTTTATCTCCAGAAATTGAACACCACCGATGTACTTTTATGTATCTAAACACCGCGTGATCAAGATCCTAAAAAGCTATTAGTAAAACCGTAATCCTTCTGATGATACCGTTCCCAAGTGAATGGTTCCCTTTACGTAGGTAAGGATTCTTTTAGCCTCATTGAGGTGTCTTTCGCTTGGTCTTGACCGATAACGGAGCAAAGATATAAAGAAATACAATGTCGTCTCGCCGGTCGTTAGATACATGAGAGACCCAATAATACTTCGGAATTTTGTAGGGTCAATAATTTTCCCATGTAAATCAAAGATCCAAATTTGGTGAGGTTGCGCATATAGGTGTGTTATAAGTATCACAACTAGTCATTCCATGTTTCTTTAAAATTTCAAGAGCATATTTGGACCGATGAAATATGCCACGGAGATTGATGAACTCAAGTCCTAAGAAGAATTTTAGTTCACCCATCATGGACATTTCAAAATTTTGTTTCATTAATTTTGCAAAAGCGTTTGAATACTTTTTATGTGTTGAACCAAAAATGATATCATCAACATAAATTTGAACAATCAAAATATCCTCCCCGCGGACGCTGAATGAAAATGTTGGATCAATGCCTTTGGTAAACCGATTAGCTTAGAAGAAATTTTGACAGCTTGTCGCATCAGCCCGTGGGCTTGTTTAAGACCATAAAGAGCCTTTTGAGCTTGTACACGTAGTTAGATGATCCAATCAACTAACCCGTCCGGTTGACCCACATAAACTTCTTCACGAGTTGACCATTCGAAACGCCTTTTACATCCATCCGATAAACCGTGATATTCTTGTGTGCAAAGATATGCCGTAAATATCCGTGCAACCTTCAAGTCGAGCCACTGATGCAAACGATTCTTCATAATCGATTCCTTCTTCTTGAGAATACCCTTTAGCCACAAGACGAGATTTGTTGCAATAACATTGCCTTCGATCCAGCTTTGTTTTTCCGCATCCACTTGAGTCCAATGACATAAATCCCATCTCGTCTTGGAACAAGTTCCTTGACTTCGAGACGCTTGAACTGATTCAACTCTTCTTGCATTGATTCAATCCAATTGTCATATGTCATAGCTTCTTTGATGTTTCGTGGTTCATCTTGACAAACAAAGGAGTGCATAAACACAAGTTTCAAAGATCGCGATGAAGTCGTTGTCTTGTCATAACTGGTTAGAAGGATCGCCAATCACATTTACTAAGGGATGATCTTTTGTCCATTTATGTGTCGAAGGGTGGTGATTGAATGTTGCATGCATATTAGACGGTTCCAAATTGCGGGAAGACGACTCGCCAATGTCTGGAAGGGTTGGAGCCGGAGCAAATGGATTGAAGAAAGCATTTCCGCCATAATCAAGGGTGCGGGTACTTCTTGATTTTGTGATTCATCACCGTGGTGTTGGATGCAATGTGTTCTTCGTTGATTGAGAATCATTTAGTGGTGCATCCGGTGCAACAGCTTGTTGTTGTTGAGCAGTGTATCGGTATTGGATTATGATCGTGGTGTGCAAATGAAACAATGATACATCCGAGCACTACTTTCGTAAATCTCATCAAACAGAGGAGCAAACAAAGTTTCCAATTGTTGACGAGTGAATTCCATGGGTGGAACAAACCGATGAAGAAGGAAAGTTTAGACGGTTGATGCGGTCCTAAGCTGGTTTTGCTCGGGTTACCGTAAGCTCATCAAAGTTAACATGAACGGTTTCCATCATTTGTCAAGTTCGACGATTCCAAATTTTAAATCCTTTGAATTTTCACAAGAACCAATGAACACTCCAATGTCGCCTTTTGTCAAGTTTACCAATATCATCACGATCATTTTTCTGATAGCAGTGCAATCAAAACATGAAAATATTCGATATCCGGTTTGCGGTTGTGAACTATCTCATATGGAGTTTTATTATGGCGCGTATGAATGATGGAACGGTTTTGAGTAAAACATGCAATTGAGACAACTTCACCCCACAAGAAATCCGTAATTGTGAGAAAATCAACATCGCTCGAAAGCGCCTCCACTAACGCTCGGTTTCGCCTTTCAACAACACCATTTTGTTCAGGAGTACGAGCAATCGAGGTTTGATGTGTGATTCCAACTTTCTCAAAATAAGCACGGCGTTTGATTTTGAATTCAGCCCATTGTCCGCTCTTATAATGCGGATGTTGTTTTTGAGTTGAACCCAATCTTTGTGAGAAACGTGATAATCATTGTTGGAGCTTGATCTTTAGTGCGAAGAAAATAGACCCAAGTCCATCGTGAATAATCATCAACAATAACCGTAATGTATCGCTTTCCATTCACACTTTGTACACGATAGGCCACATAAATCCATATGAAGCAAATTAAGAACATGTTGAGAACTTGGTTCTAGTTTTGAGGGAAAGTTAGATCTCTTGCTCTTGCCTTGTTCACAAGCCGAACATAAATGATCTTTGGTGTATCGAAACCTTGGAAGACCATCAACTAACTTATGACGAAATGAAGTTCACCATGGTTTTGAAGTTTAACTGAGAAAGCCTTTTGTGCCATAACCATGATTTAGTCGAAGTTGCTTTGGAGAGAAGACAAATCGGTGAAGATGCAATCATATCGACATAGGAATCGATAAAGATTTGTGTCTGACATTGGTGAGTAAATCATGTCCTTCCAAGTCACGACGAACATGTTTTGGAGCTAAACGCAACTTCCAAATCATCATCACGTAATTGTCCAACCGAGAAAAGATTGTGTCCAAGACCTTCAACATAATAAACCCGACAGATCTCGATGTTTCCATTGACATAATCTCCATATCCCATTATTAAAAGAAATGATCATTCCCGACCGACAAGCATCATGAACTTTGAAACAAAGTTTATTAACAACTTTAGATTTCGTCATATGCCGGTACATCCGCTATCAACAATCCACGTAACGAGTTGAATCACCGCAACACACCTAAGACAACGAGGGTGATATGATAGAAGCAGTGGAACCCAAAGAGTTAGTGGGTTCCATTATGTTAGTGTTACACACATTTGCACATTTAGGAATCCATTTAAAACTTGAGGTACGCTGCAACCATTGTTGCCATAACCAATTATGTTTCGCTTTGGTCTTAGTGAAGTCACTAGGTGAGTACACTTTCTTAGGAGATGTTTTTGCAAAGAATGGGTGTGTCTACAGATTTCTCAAAAACTACATTGTGCACCTTCCCTAAATTCGATTTTGCAACTATTGGGGACCTAGAGGGAGGGCCAATTATAGATTTCTTAGAACGAGCTAACAGAGAGTTTGCAACACATTTATCATGATTACCAGACATCATATTTTTACGACAAAAACACAGAAGCATTAACGCTTGAAACGCTTATAGACTTATCATTCGTTACATTGACATTAGAATTACAAGTTGCCAAATTTGAATCTAAAGCAGATGCAACATGATTTTTATTCGATTTCCTAAGATGAACTTCTACTTCGATGTCGACGAGTGCTCTTCCTATGTTGCGAGATCCTAGTATTTTCTTGGTGTCTCTTATGCTCGGATCTTCTAACATTAGTAGACGAACTATTCCTGAGAAGTGGAAGAAAGCAAATTAGTTCCCTGAGGTTTATCAATTATATACATGCCAGGAGCAATCACTTTTGTGTTACTAGACTCGCTAGATTCTTGTTTAGCTAGCTTTTCTTTAAGCTCAATGATGATGTGTTTTTGATCCCGAATTATGGAATTTAATCTTCCTTGTTCACCCAACATTTGTCGAGTGTATTCAACATGGTGATCAAGTTCTTTTGACGCTCGTAACAGCTTTAAGAGAATCAAAAATCGTTTTATATTCCTTTTTTGACTTGTGCAATCTCTTGTTCATATTTGAAAATTTGACATTTTAACGATGCATTTTCATCATCAAGAAATTTGACTTTTGAAATTCGCGACCATCCAAAGACACCTTTTCCATGTGATTTTGCAAAGCAAGTTCGATTCAATTGTCTTAGACCGACACCATTGAAGTCTTCGCTAAGTTCGTAAATCTCCATTGAAAGCTTAGATTAGACATCATCATTTTGTGAAAACATTTTTTCATTTTCCTCTTTTAATTTCTCAATTTCATGCCTTAACATCCGATTGTCCATTTCCAACGCTTGAACCATATTGAGATTCTTAGCAGCTAACACAAGATCATTCACGTAATCAAATTCACAATATATAACCACGTATAATATTAGCGTAAAGAGCATCTTCTAACAATTGATCAAAGGCATTTTGAAGATCTTGGTTTTGCATTGTTCTTGTGAAACAAAGTTTTCAAGTGTGTTAAAAGCTTCAATCATTGAAGTCACCTCTTGTTGAAGTTCCCTTTCCTGTGTTGCAATACGACGAAATGTGCTTACATGAGGTGAGATTTTGGTTTGAAACATTTGTCTTTGCCGCTTCTAAAATGAAATATCTTCCATAAACGCTTTGAAAGTATCGAATACTAAACAAGATGTAGGAGTTTTTGGCAATGAGTTGCTTTTGCAAGAGGACGGTAAAGGACCATTTATTTGTGCAACACCGTGAACGGGCCTTCTACACAAGATGCCTTCGTTTTTTCGTAAAGATTATACGATGTTGTTGAAATGACATTCAGTTTGTAAGAAGCATTTTCTCTTGTGTAATCATATGGTAAAATTCCATTTTGTCGCATGTTTGCTTTACGATCATCTTGTGCCCATAGTTCCTCACAATCAAATACAACAAGTTGCATGCTTGGATCTAAAAGACATTGAGCACTATACAATTTGGGCATTTCCTTGAGAGTCGTGGTGAAGAAAACGCGGGTGATTATACCCAAGAGCAAAACGCTTTGAGTCATCGGACTTAAGTAAGGTTGACATTTCAACTGCTTAAAAGTGGCCAATCTTATATACAACAAGCACCAAAATCTTTTAACCGCCTTTCCAATCAAGAATTTTCGATTTGATCATCAATACATTTCTTAGATTTCTTCTTGAATTCAGAAAAATTTGACCGACTTTTTGAAAAATCTTGTTTAGTATTTGAAAGTTCCGTTTGAAGATTTTCAATGTTTTTCTCAAGTTCGACTTTTCTTGTTCAAATTTAGAAATCTTTTCGTTATTTGACGCAACAATTTCATGCATTTGATGTTGAAGATTTTGTTCGTTAACGTAAGATTTTTGAAAGGCCACTTCAAAACTTGTTTCTTGGGTGATTTTTGTTTCAAAATCATTTATCCGCTTTCACAACTCTCAAGTTCGCCAGTCAAGGAGGTAATCTCAACTAAGGTTATGGTTTATCTCATTACATTTTGCGCTTTGAGCTTGAAATGGCGTATAATGAAGTCGATATTCCGACCGACCATGAATTGCTTCACTCGCTCAATATGCTCATTATTTTCATCATCACTTAAGTCATCAAATGTAACCACGGGTTAATTTGATCAACTTCATTATGATTAAATGATGATTCATGTTGAATGTGATTGTCGCCATCGATGCATGCACAATTGCATTTATGAGGCATATATCGCTGTCGTACCGAGATAGACCGTCCGTGTCATAGACCGTCCATTCTCGCTTTGATCGATGTGATGTTCTTGCATATTTGCCATCAAAACAACCGCAAGATTTGCTTCCAAATCTTCATATTCATCATCCGAGAGTATCGCCATAAAACCTTGCCGAAGTTTCACCGAAGTTCTCCTCCTGCTTCATCCTTGTATGCCATCAGGATGACTTGCTTATAGTAATCTCCTCCTCTTGTTCGTGGTTCAGGACAAGCATTAGCAAGATGTCCTTGCTTTTTGCAATTATAGCAAATAATAGTAGATCCCCGGGTTTGAATTCCCCTGCTTCCACAACTTGAACATTTCTCTTGAAAGTATTACCCGATCCCCTCACGATGTTTGACCATTCCTGCACTACTGTATACCCACTTGTAATCATAATGCTCACCACTAGTTCTCGTTTGAACCTCAACTTTGCCACCTTGTATAACAAAGATGACTTTTGGGATTTGATGATGAACTAAGACGCATTGTTTGACCGTAGAGAACTTGGAGAAATCTTTAGCAATAAAGGCCATTCCATGATTTAATGCTTCAAAGGCATCAACTTGATCATCATTGATTTGAGCAGTAGTATGCATTGTTAGAATCTCCTTCGGGTGTGAGTTGATGAGAAGGTGTAGGTGGAGCATAACTAAAGTGACGTTGTTGTTGATCGAAAACATGATTTGACTTTGGGTAAGGAGTTGGATAACCATGTGCCATGAGAGCAACTGACAAGAATTGGTGGTGTAGGGATGTGTGCCACGAGCTTCTTTATCTTTGATAACTTCATATTGATGATGTTTCATATAATCATACAATAATCCATGCTTGACTTCATGAAGATCCTTGACTTGTCGAACAAACGTAACATACTTATGCCAATCCGTCCTAATGAGTTCGTAAACTTGGTGTTAATAAAAATTGTTGGAAGATCAATCTTATGTCGATGCAAATCATTGACCACATTTGTGAAACGATGATAATATGATTCAAGTGATTCCCGTGCTCAATGGTAAACACATCAAAGTTGTGATATAGCTTAGACTCCATGTCGATCTTATTCGCCTCTGCCTTCCATTAAAAGATGAATTTGTTCCCACATAGCTTTTGTAGCTGTTTGTGCATCAATACTTTGGTAAATCGGATTAGGAATTCCAAGAAGTATTTGTTGCATAGCAAGCTCATCGGCTTCAAGATGAAGTAGTTGTTCGGGTGTTAAACGACTAAGTGGAACAATTGTGATAGTATCGGTCTCGTGGAACAATTGTAGGATCTCCTGAACAGCTTCAGCTTGGCATTTGAAACGGTCCTTCTAATATCACCTTCTTTAGATACTTACCATGAGGTTTCTGAGTTCCATATACCTTAGAAATCGACTTGACCATTGCACATAATTTCCTCGGTGTAAGCATTGAGGGGATCTAGTATCCGAACCAGCTTCATGAATCGATTGTCGACTTGTAACAAATTTTCAAGACATTTGAGAAACCAAGTTTGTTGTTGAGGGATTTGTGGAACCATTGACGCTCGCTGTGGACCTTGTTGAGGATGGTGTGGAGTATATTGTTGATTAAATTGTTGTTGATAAATTTCTTGTTGTTGATTCCATTGTTGATGTTGTGGACTTAGTTGTTGTTGTTGTTGTTGATTATAAGTGTAAGGAAAATAGTTGAGGATGGTGGTTGAGACATTATTGTTGATTGATGTTGATCGTTAAGGATAATTAAGGTTGAGGTTGTTTAGACTTAGGTAGATGAGTAGAAGAAAACCAAACTTGCAGAAATCCAAACTTGCTAGCAAGAAACCTGCACAAGAAACTTGCGTAAAGAAACTCGCAGAATCGCAAACTCGCAGAAGAAACTCGCACAAACCTAAACCAGCGTAAATGCAAAAGAAACTCGCCAAAATGCAAACTCGCAGAAATGCTGCATGAAACTCGCCAAAACCGCAAACTGTAAATTGCATGAAACTCGCCAAAATCAGCAAACTCGCAGAAATTCGCCAAACCTCACAAAATCGCAAACTCGCAATTCGACGTAACTCGCCAAAACCGCAAACTCAGTAAATTCAAGCAAACTCGCTAAACCGCAAGGAGAAACTCAAGTAAACTCATGAGAAACTCGCCAAAATTCATGGCTAACTCGCCAAACTCGCCAAAACTCATTAGAAACGCTAAACTCGCAGTAAACACGTGATTCACCCAAAAGTCCATAAATTTCAATCTAAAACACGCTTTGGCACGGATTTCTATTAAGTCTAATCAATATTAACCTAAATTATCCCTTGGCTCTTGATACCACTTGTTAGGTCACCATATTATCACATCAATATGTATTTCTAGAGAGAGAAAGTTTTAGTGAGAGAAAGTGGAAGGAACTAATGAATGATTAATGAAAATGATAATTGCAATTAGAACTAACAACCCTCTCCCTTCTAGGGAGGGGGTATTTATAGTGTTTACATAAGTAGGGTGTTTCCCCTGGTTCTAGAAGAATTTCTATCACGTACTCATGGGCTTACTATATGAGCTGTGAAACTAATTACAAACATTTATAAACCATAATTATTAACGACCTATTACAAATGAAATGACCTACACTTGATAATAAAACATGTTCCCAAATGTGATGTCGACCACCATATATCTGTTTGTGTCCACTAACGTATGCAGGTATATTGGTATATAATAATGTTCCTGATCTGGATCCCACAATTGATGATTGGATGCTGAATGGAAAGGGCAACTATATCTTGGGTCGACAAATGAAGAAAAACAAAGCTAATTTGACTTCTATGGAGAGTTGGCATGAAATGCAACGTAAGAGGTCTCACCGCAAGGGGCTAGATGGTTTCTTCATCATCAAATGAAGAAACTTGAGCTTAATTTGACCTCGCTTGGTATAAAAATGCAACGTAAAAGTCTCAATCGCATCGCCATTTTTCTTCCAAACCCTACAACAACAACAACAAAGTGGCTCAACCAATCTAACGATTCTTTGTGCAGGATATTAGTGATAATACCATTTTTCTAAAATCTTTGAAAATATTGTTTTTTGAAAATGGAAAAATGTTGTTTTGAAAATAAATCGAATTCAAAGTTTTGAAATCAACCGACTTTATTCCCCACAATCTTAAGTGATTTCAAATTAAATATTTTCAAAACCATATTTCATCTATCAAGTCCGCTTGTAATGCTAAAATGTGGTGATCTAAATATTTAATGTTATGTCATGGTATGATTTTTTTAAAACCAAAGATCTTGCAAAATGAAATTTTTTCTATATTGTTTGATTAGAAATTGTTTTATTTTACTTAAAGATATATTAAACTTTCATACCTGATATACCAACAATCTTTTAATGTCTTAAAATGGTCCTTATCCTCATTTTTTAATATTAAATCTTGCCAATGCCTTTCCCCAAACTTTTCTAAAATGATTTAAATCGATGTGGGATTAGAAATCTCAAATGGTTTGATATTTTGACCTGGGGAGAGATCGTGATTTAAATCTTAAATTTTTAGTCCTTTAAGGCACTCCGCCCGTGGTGCCAAATCCATTTCAATATATGATGCACATGATTGAGGAGGAGGATTTATCTAAAACCGCATGAGTATTTAAACTGTGCACATATTCTCCCATGTTTTATAAAACCTAATTAAACACTTGAGATCCAAAATCTCAAAGGGTTTTGATATTTTTGATCGGGGGAGATTTTGTGATTTAATATGAAATTTGATAAAAGGTGATCATTTGATTCAATGTGTTGGCTTTCTCTAATATGTGCTAAACTCTTTCATATATTGATGCACATATTGAGGGGAGCGAATGGTTTCTTAATGGCTCAGAAATGATCGCTGAAAGTGCTTCAAAAGAACGCTTGCCTCTATGTGATAAAATGATTTCAAATATCCTACGCACATATTGAGGGGGAGAATTTACCAAGAAAATCAAATGGCTTTTTCTATGAAAATTGTGATCAAAGAAAATATTTCAAATTCCTCTTGCCTCCATGTGCTAAACAATTAATCATATGCACATGTTGAGGGGGAGGTTTTCTAAATGATCAAAACTATTAAGGTACCAAATGCTTTGATCTCGTATCACAAGTACCTTGATTGTTTTTCCAAATGATTTTTCAATTGATTTCAAGAAAGAATGAATTGTACCAAAAGACCGACCATTTTACTTTATGCATAGAGTTATAAGGATGATGAGGTTAGGTATTAGTTCCCACGATCCGCCAATCGAGGGATCTACCGGGGACAATCCACTAGTTAGTGTAAAAGTCCTTAGGTATATTGAAAAAAGGAGAAAAGTGAGATATGGGAAAAGTGCGGACTGAGATAGAGCTAGTAATCGAATAAACCCAACAAGGTTCTAGTTATGAAGCTTGTAAGCACCTAAGGGGTTGAAGAATGAAAAGAATTGAATGAAAAGGGTGAAAAGAAATAGCCCTCAATAATTCAACCTTAGGCGTAAACCGGTTCAATACATATGCACTTGGTGGTTACCAAGGTAACCGGTATTGAAGACAAGACGTCATGGACCCAAAGGACGACCGCACTACAACTCCCAAGCTACTCAAGTTCCTCTTAAAAGGGCTTGTTTCATTCTCACGGGGAACCTACATAATCTATCAACTTTCTCTTAGAGATTGTTGATATTGAAGAAGGAGACCCTCTCCCTAGTCTCCGGCATAGGAACCAAATGTGCACAATCGATTCTAGAGCCAAGAGATCATCCACAATATATCATTAGGACACAAAATTAATGAAGACTTGCTGTTTCACACAATGTGAAAAGTAAGTATATTTATTAAGACTCCTACGCATTATCCTTGTGGTATTGCTGTGAATATCCGAAAGTGATATGTAAAAAAAATATTCACAATGAAGATGGAAATCCTTCTAGAGCCAACATCAAACAAGTTCTTGTGGTGACATGTAAGATCTTTTCTAAAGATCAAGCTTGTGACAATCGGACGAGTGAACGCCATGGGGGCTTATCTCACCTTGAATCAACCTTGGTCCAGAATGGAATTGACGAATGCTTTTGGAAAACCGCTCAATGTGCAAACCTTCTTTCCCTAGCACGCCGAATGTGTACTTATGTTTTCAAACATAAAAGTATCTCCGATTGAAAAATACTTTTGAAAAACCGCTCGATGTGCAAATCTTCTTTCTTGCACGTCGAATGTGTACTCTTTCGATACAAAGTATTTTGATTGAAAATTGATCTTTCTCATAAAACCTTCGTCGTATTGCAAAACTCCTTCTTCAAGCAACACGCATTGTTTTCAAATCAATTTTTCATCAATCGCTGTATCTCAATTCGCCGATTCACTCACTCGGTTATCTTCTTTGAGACGCTCCGTTTAAGAACGCTAGAACAAATGCTAAACCCTGTCAAGGAGATTCCTCGAATCCTACCGATCACAAGCAAGATTTGTACTGATCAACGAGGAACCGTGTACCTCAATTCAACGAAAGTGATCAAAGACACTTTCGTGCGCTTTATTGCTAATTGTCGTATGCAGGTAAACCCCGACGACAAAATGATAAGAATTGAGGAGTCAATCCAAAGCCGCATGCTCACAGCATCCTCACTTATTTGAAGAAATCATGACTGGTGCATATCTACATAACCCGCTCTGATATTTCATACTATGCTTCGCCACGCCGCAAATATCATCATGAACCAAGAAGGCTTCCGCTACTCAGATGGAAAGATGTCATGATTCAAAAGTGTGAGCATGTCTGTCCAAAAGTCACAACATCACATGAAGGCAACACAACTATGGATGATCCAGAGAGATTTGCTGTGGCTAATGATCTCAATGAAAGCTCGAAGATCATCAAAGATGTGGATCAGTTAAAGTCCTCCACTGAAAGTACAAATCAATGCGGACTTTGAAGAATCGCTACAAAAGCACAAAGATTGCGGAAGTGAAGAATTCAGGTCTACGAGCTCAAGAACGAAGTCAAGAATAGAATGCTAGGATGCAAAATGTATTTCATGGGGTGACCTCCCTTAGGGGGAGATTGTTAGGAATTAGAAAATTCCTTGTTAAAGTGTCGGTCACCCCAATTATGATTTAGCATATGTTAGCTCGTAGACGTGTCGTTTTTTACATTATTTAGTAGTTAATTAGTTAGTTTGTAGCGTAGTTTAGTTTAGTGCAACACCGTGGATGAAGGACGGGTCTTTACCCACTGTATACCTGATCCACAGCCGCTCGGAGGTCGTGTATTTTGTATTATAAATACCCCTTCCATCCATGGAAGGTGTGTGCTTCATTTCAATCTAACCTTTCCTTTGTGTAAACCTCTAGCAAGAACACCCTCTCTCTACTTTCTCTCTCTAAAATGGCAAACATGTATTTTGATCATCCAAGACCACCCGAATCATCAACACAATAATATTTGGATCCTAACAAGTTATGAGGTGCGCCACCCGGAGAAACGACCATAAGACATAGCTCTACAAGCCTATATTATTGAATTAACCTCAAGGTTTACTGAGATGATCAGTTTAATCAATCTTTGTGACTATTGTAAATTTCAGGTTCATAAAACCTACCTAAGGCTTGTTCTAGCTTCTTTTTATGTTACAAACTTCATGTACAACATCAATCATGCCATATTACATATAGTACTTATATCAAATTACATCCAATAATAATAGAGATTATTACAACCATATTGAATGAATATGAAAATAAACTCAAACCTTACAAAGGATAGGATGAAAAGTTACTAATAATCAAGCCTAACTTATTTCAATCTTTAACCCTTGTCTTGAATCTTTATCCCAAGCGTTGTAAATATTTATGTGAACCTTGCAAATACCCATTTATCTCAGCCCCTAAACACCTTGAATAACTCTTGTTACAAGCTTGGAATCACCAAAACTACTCTTGGTCTAGGTAGAATTCATCATGGTCTTCATAATCTTGGTACTACTTTAGTCTTGAATTAAACTAATGATAGTAATATGATGATGGAGATGTACGGTGCAAGAGGGAGCCAAATATGGAATTGTAGTAACTTTGTGTCAGGAAAATTATAGATAAGTGTTTATACATTAATAAAGATGGATTATGTGTACTCTTTTTGAAAGGAGCATCATCAAAAGGCCATGTGTCCTGTGGGAAGGATATGTACCACCTCATGCTAATGAGGTGGTGGAGTGTTTGTTAGTGATAATTAGTAACTTACAGGTATAGTTTGGTCCCTAATTACTAATGTTAAGCCCTTAAGTCACTAAACTTAAAATCGCAACGTGAAAAATATAATACTTACAAAAATGTCATAACTTATCAATATACTCCAACTAAGTATATTAAAAGTGTGATAAGTCTAATGGAGGCGCACCTTGTTAAATCCTAATAATGTAGGTTCAAGCACGCGTATTACGTAAAGAGTAAAATGTTTACGTAAAAATAACGAAGTGACAATAGTTCATATAAAATATGACTATTGATAAAAATAGAGTATTTTGAACACCTAGACTTATCATAGTCTTGTATTGACAGCGAGGAAAGTTTACACGATTAAACTTTCGTAATTAATAAAGTAACAACTTTAAATAATTATTTATAGCCATAGGAGAACAAAATGTTCAGTGTGTAATAATCTAAAACATAGTGAATTATTTAACTTGGGAAATTACCGGTTACTACCAATTACAGTATTTGCTTTTACGTTACATTAAAAGTCAAATAGTCAAAAGTCAAAGTCAAAGTGCAATTTAGTGATTTTGCCTTATGAAAATTTACGAGTTGCTACACAAAGGGTTTGGATACTAATTTCACTAACCAATATATATGCAAACAAGCTTGTAATGTTAGTGCAGGTAGTCCTTACTCTGTTGCAGATACTTCAATCCTTCAATACATAGACCATCATATGCAACTTTTGAAGGGGGAAGTGGATCTACATGTTGATGGATATTTGTATAATGGTCATACGCCTAATGTTTCACTTACTAAGGATAACTAGGATTTATTGTTTGTGATTCATTGGGGGATTCAACAGGTTCACCTTCTTCAATTTCCAATGATCAAGATGCACCATCTATGAAGTACAACTCAAACTACTCAAGAAACCCAATCTCCAGTTAGTCTTTAAGGCATTGATAATGACTATCATATCATTGTAGTTGCACTCATGAATAATGATCCTTCTTGGTATTCCCTTGCCAAATCTTCACGGATATTGTTCACTTAATAATGATCCCTTTTGGTATCCCTTTGCCAAATCTTCACGGATTATTGTGCACTCAGTAAATCAACCACATGAACATTAAGGAAAATAACTACCTCATCCGCTTGAAGACATTATTGGTGAATCTTCCAGATTAGTCTCTATATGTATATCTTTAGGAAGATGGCATTGACGTTGAGGAATCATTTCTTTCGGTTCATTCAGTGGGTCAGTGTACATCCGATTGTATGTTTATTCACGTGCTGGGAATTTGACACAAGTTGATTACTTCAGAAATTAATCATGTATCACTTATTTGAGATTGAAGTTGATTTTCACAAAGGCGTGTTCTTATTTGATAACTTGCTCGGGCTTAAGAATTTGAGTTGAAGACTTGGTTTATCTAGTTACCAGCTGTCAGGGTGGATGGTTGAAGACCTAGTTAACTATCACTTTTAGGAGTTACGTTGCTTTACTCAGTGTCACACGCTTTGACGGTGTGGATAATCGCAAGAGGTGTTAATGTCTCATACTTTGTTTGAGTAGTGAGTACTTAGAGATTTGCTTGACGCATAGATTCTCAACACCGTTCTTCCATCGTTAAGTGCAAGCTTAAGATACAAATGTGGTGAATTCGACTTCAGGTTCAAGTTTGGTATATATGGTTTTCTTCAACAAAGGGTCACTTCAAATTGTCTACATATAGGTTGATAAAGATAGTCAGAGAGAGTTTCTGTAGTAGTTGATTCTCACATGATTCATTTGAGATAATTTTTGTTCTTCTCTATTTCAAGAATATTTGGTATGTACAATGTGTTGCTGATTCTGAGGTATCAAAACCAGCAAGGGGGAAGGAGACATACATCTAAACACACAACGAGTACATGTGATGAACTTAATGCTTCTTCTCTATTGAAGTAATCCCATTAAAGACAAATGTCATAACCGTAGAGAAACTCAGTGTTTAACTCGTAGCCTTTGGTGTGCTATTCCAACTATTTGGGGGAAGGATGTATTATTCAAACTGTTTGGGAGAAGGATATATTATTCTAACTATTTGGGGAAATGATGTATTATTCCAACCATTTGGGGGGAAGTGGTCTCTGGATACTTTTGGTATGTGTTAAATCAGCCTTTTGTAGGAAGAAATATGAGAAGAATATTTGGAACGTAAGATGATATTGCTGATCGACATCTTCTATATGATTTATGATAAAGTGCTTCCGCTATAGGCCATGTACACAATGTAATGATGATTCGATGAGATCGCAACCATCGGGAGAGAGATGTGTACATCGTGGGTCACAAAACATATTCACATGATCGAGCTTAATCAGCTATTCCGAGTTGACTTCAGCAGAGAAGATCATGATTCAACCAGCCATCGTGATGTCGTCTGTCTCACTGGTGGTCTTGTGTACATTATGGGCTGATTGGTTATATGAAAGATAACCGAATGCACTTGGTAAAATAAAGATGTTGATATATTGTTCCCCTGAATAGACAACTGGTCAATCTCGAAGAGTAATGTGTACATCGGGCACGAACAACAGGTTCATGTGATCGGACTTAATCAGTTATTCCGGATTTGATAACCATTGAGATGATCAATGTTTCAACTTGTTACTTCGGTGTTCTTGAGTTCTTCAGGGTGCTGAGCTTCATTCAATGAGACCGTTTTTATTCATTTCTACTTCTTAGGGAAATGGTCTTTATTCTTAGTTTGTCGGTTTGGGGGGAAGCTACCAAAGATTCTCTTTCTTAAAGGCTCATGTTCTGACTATTCTGGAGCCTCAGAAGCTTTGGTGGTGAAAGTTTAAGAAATGATGGTCTCTATCTTCTACAACGATGCTGAATGATATCCTTATCTCGGTACTCGTATCATCATCCTTCTTAAACTATATCATCAACTCTATGGCTTAAAGTATGGATAACACAAGGATTGATATCTCATAACTCACGGGTTCAAGTAACTCAACCTTGATATTCAATCGGCAATGACGTTTGAACACAAGAGTTCAAGCCTCGTTCTCTAAAGAAAAGAAAAGTGTATGTTTCAGTGCGCTTTATCTTCTGAAGAAGAGAAATCTTCTTATGACATCGGTTCACATTAGTTCAGGCCTCGTTCTTCAACACTATGGCGTCTGCATATAACACTTCAGGCCCCGTTCCTCAAAGAAAAGAAAGGCGTACAATTCAGTGCTTTTATCTTTCAGTTTAACAGAAATTCTTTCAAGAATGACCATCCTCATCTACATTCTCCATCAACGAGCTTCATGTGTTTCCCATGCTCATTCAGTCATCAAGTGGATCTACGCTCATTGAGTATATTCTTATTCACTTGTTCAAATCAAAAATGGCAACTTCAGATGCAATTTTTGAGGGGGAAAAGTGTGAATAAAATGACAGTTATCAAATGGATCTTCTTACCGGTGATTGAATTCTTACTCACTTGCTCAAATCAAAAATGGCATTGGCATTTGTATATATTTATCAGAAAAACAAAATACAAAAATATAAAACCAACAAAAATCCATAAAAATCAGAAAATTTGAAAAATACCAAAAAATATTGTTTCTCAAGACATGTCTTCTGGCTATTATTTCAGATAGCAACCCGGTCTTTAAAGAAGAAAAGTGCTGCGCTAAACCAATTTTCAAATATTTCGTGCACTTATCCTAAAACAATGAGGAAAGTATGTCGAAGGACTGCTGTTCCTACTCAAATATTTTTTCTTCTAAAATTCTTCAGAAAAATAATTGTTTTAACTAAATGGTGGTAAATGAGTTGCTTGAAAAATCAATCAGAATCAAGTTTTCATAAAAATTGCAAAAACTCAATCAATGACTTCAGCGCTTTTAAAAATTTTCAAAAGAATGAGTCATTGATTGAGGGGGAGAATGTTTTCAAATTTATATCATCTAACGGGCTTATCTAATTATCCTATATAATTAAATATAAAACATGTTAACCTACATTGAAGGACTAGGTGCCTAGGATATGATTGTTAGGATTAGATGATTAGAGTTTGATAAAACCATTATTCCCATGCTTTACATGATCTGATTGATATGTTGGATTGACTTTTATTAGTCGATTGTTGTTTGGGTGTTGTCGACCACTATATGTGTCTATCTGTTTCTACTAACGTATGTAGATAACATGGTTTAAAAGAATGTTCCCGATCCGGATCCCACAAAATATGATGATTGGATGCCGAAAGGAAAGGGCAACTATTTCTTGGTCAACAAAAGAAGAAACTGAGCTCAATCAGATCTCTCCATGGATAGTTGGCACGATAGATGCAACTTCAGAGGTCTTACTGCTTCAGCAGACTATTTTCTTCCAGCCTCACAAGAACAATAGAAGCAGCTGTTGGATCGGTATACTCTAACCAAACTAACTTATATAGCTTGTTAAGGGTTTAATAACCTCGGATAAATCCTAAGTTATTAACAATGAAACACCGAACTAACTCTATTAAGTATGCGGAATTTACTTAACAAAGCTAAGAAGAATATAACTTTAACTTTCAACGATTTTATTAATAACTCTGAATCTGCTTGTTATACAGATTCTTAAACAACTCTAAAACACTAATATCGAACTCTCTAAAACTCTAATAATGCACGTACGTTTAATGCCAATCTAGGGGTCCTTTTATAGGCTTAAGGATAACCCTCGTCGGTTTACAATTTGTAACCTTGTACGACAAGTAATCTAAACAAAAAATATTCTAGAATAACAAAGCTTTCCATAAACGAATATAGCAGTTCTTTAGCTTTGCGATTTTTGACTTCGACAGCAGTACTTTGACTTTTTCCTTAGCAGTACTATGACTTCTTTCAGTACTTTGTCAATCTTCAGCACTTTCATATCCCAAAAATCCTCCCCTAACTTGAATTCTACTTGCTTGACTTCAAGTTTCCTTTGTATCATTATCATTAACTTCTATTAGCTTCTTGGAAAGAATGTGTCTTTATCTTCAGATTTGTCTTTGTATTGTGCTTGGATTGTCATTATCAAAGTAGTCTTTATTCTTTCAGTAACATTCTTTACATCAACCTTAATCGTAATCTCTTTTCAGCAACATTCAACAAGCTCCATCTTTTCTGCAACTCAGCAACATATGACAATGTGTACATTAATTCAGTTTAAGTTTTAGTCTATTCTCATCACTTCACGGTGTGTAAACTCCTGTGAGAGGTGAATCATTGAAATTTTAATGGATTTTGATATCTCTTTACCAAAGCCATTAACTCTGGAGTAGCCAAATGTTTTGGTGTGTAAGACAATGGTACATTGATAACCATATGATTTTTAGCAAATCATCAGCTATCAACAGATTTGATTTGTCTTTACCAAAAGTTGTACCCTTTTGGACTAGTTAGTTCTTTCAATCATGGTGAACTAATTACCATATAATGGTTTTTCCACACCCTTTACCACAAGCCATTTTCTTGTGGGCTAGCCAACTCTTCACATTTATTGATATGGTGAGTTGATTACCATACAACTTATTAGCAAGTTGTCAACTATAAAACGGATTTAAGATATCTTTACCGAGCCGCTTTGCTCATGGATTAGCCAATCCTTTTGTAACCATGTTTGATTGATAACCTATTGTTGTTACCATCTCAAAAACCATTTATTACTTTTAACCTTTGTTTCAAAATATTTATCACTTAACAAAAGTTTTCTTTTCAAAATCATTAACTAGTTTAAAGCTGCAAGCGGTACTTTGATGAAAGTACTGTTTGATTAGCAGTACTTTGAATAAAGTACTCATATTTCAAAAATAATTTATTCAATAAAGATTCATACCATTTATTCATCATCATCAGCCATAGTTGTCCATCTGATAAACAATTTAATGACCATAAGTGCAGTTTCATTATCTTCCTCAACTTCCATACCATGCTCTAGCATTCTCCTCATAAGATCTGATGTAAGCGGATATCTTCTGTCTGCTAACATGTGAATCATAGTTCCATCTTCTAACTCTAGAGCATGTACTCCAGATTCTTCAAAGAATCTCCAGCTGATTATCTCCCAATCTTCTTGATTTTCCCAAATCTCATCAGTGCTTGATTCTTCAGTTTCCTAAACAGTTGTGAGATCTCCAAGCAAGATTAAACCAACACCTTCTAACGGAATGTGTTCAAAATATTCTTGCACCAAATGATATAAATGAAATAAATCTTCTCTATCTATTATGTTCAATAGATCCCATAGCATATTAAACACTCTGAAGCTTTCATCTTCTCTATGAAACATCAGATAATTTCCATCCTTAGATTCTACAACTTCAAAAGTAGTTATTGGTTATTTTTTCTTCTTCTTTTCTACATCTTCTTTAGAATACTCAAATTCTACAATTCTTAAGTAATTCCTTAGTTCATCATATGTATCTGATCTTAACTCAACCTTCTTTGATGGCTGTTCATCTTCAACTCTAGTTTTTCTTTTTCTTTTTAAGCTTCCTTTTCTATCATCTTCTTTATGAGCATCATCATCTTTAAAATCTTTGATACTATCAACATTCTTCTGATAAGCTTCTCTAACAGCTTCATATAACTGTTTCATCTCAACATAATTCAACTTCTGCAATCCAATATATCCTAGACCTTTTAAATAAGCCATCATTGCATTTCTTTCTTTAGCACGATTTGGTCTTCTTGGTAGAGCGTAAACAGAATAGGTGACTTTAATGGTACAACAGCTTCAAAGATTCAATTCTTCTTGAAATTTCTGGCTACTTCTTTATCCTTAGCTTCTTCAATAGCAACTTCAGATTCAATTTAGCTTGTACCTTCTAGCTGCTTCCCTCATTCCTAGCAACTTCAGCAGCCCTTAGTTGTGCTAAAGTAGGTTTCTTTTTCTTCTTTGTTTCAATCATTTTACCTTTCCCTTTATCTTTAGGATCTAACACTTGTTGAGATTGAGAAACTTGAGGTTGTTCTTCAAAGAACTCTGGAATACTCACACCTCTTGGTCTTGATAAATTTTGCAATACCTCAACTGCAATTTCATCATCACTTGCAGTATGTTCAACCGTAGTGTATCACTTCTTCTTCTTCTTGTGGAATTGTTGAAGGACCAGTTTCTTCATCAAAATCTAACACCCTTGGTGTAATTAGTTGTTGTCGAGATGTTCCTTGAAAACCAGTACTTTGATCAGCAGCACCTTGATCATCAGTACTTTGAACTCTAGTGCTTTCTTCCTCAGATTTCAATATTGACTTCCACTTCAGTACCTTGAGGTTGAACATCAGTACCTTGAGGTTCAGCTTCTTCATTCAAATTCTTATCTTCCAATTTCCTCCCCAATTGGAATGAAGATTGCTGTTGAACCTTTGTGCCTTTGGTGGTCTTCTTAAATTGCCTAACTGGCCTTCCTTGATTCCTTTGAGACTTGACCCATAATCTATGATGTTGAACTAAGGGCCATACAAAATTCTTTAATCGTCTAAACTTAAGCTTCAACTTCTTAATTTGAGTGGCATGTTCTTCAAAATATTTCTTCAATCTTGTCAACTCTCTTGATAAAGCATAATTGTTTAGAACTGTACCCTCAGGTTCCACATCTCCCTCATCTCCTCCAGATGTTTAAAGCCCATCTGTTGAAGTATAATCATTAAGAGAGGATGGTGGGTGTTCTTCTTGTTGAGAATCATGAAGCTTGTGGAGATGGGGAGGTGAAACTGCGATATCCGCTTGAATATCGGCACCTTGTGAAGCAAAGACTTGTGATGCAATACCTTGTGATGCACTTGAGAAGCAGTACTCCTTGCGTTGAAGCAGCACCTTCTCGTCATCACTCTGCAGCCCACATCTCGTATTGCTTGAAAAACCTCCATCATTGAAGTGGTTAATGGAGTGTTCCTCCCAAAGAAATGAGATCACTTTTCCTAGCCATAAATGTGAAAATCTTGGTGGTTGTACCACAAATGTAGTATACTTGTAGGCTTTGGTACATCTGCAAGTTGTTTATTCAAGAACACTTGAATAAATCTTGGATACATCAACCATCTTGATCCATGAGAGATGTGAGAGAGCATTCCATCTAAGATTAGCCTTGAAAAGTTGAACATACGATTTGTAGCCAATCCTACCAATGCAGATGCAATGTTTGAACCAAATTGCTCCCAAGAAGTACTTTTAGAACTGATACAATGAAGAAGAACATGTACCAAATACTTCAAATGTGGACTGAACAAGGGCTTCTTGAATGTTGTTATGTCAACCAAAGACCCTTCATATCCAATATCTCTCAGTGTATCCCAAAGAAGTTGTTTATCAAACCTAATAGCTCCTTCGTGATCATCAACCAATAAATCTTCATGAATTGATGCTTCAGTAATCTTTATAAGCCTTCCAGCAACTTTAGCTTGAATATAAGATTCATCATTCTTCATATGTGTCCTTGCAGTTGCCCAAAACTGTTGTATCTAGGGCTCAATGATATCAGTTCCACTAACGATTGGGGAACCGAGTTAAGAAATCAATTATGTCATGGAAGATGACATTGGCCTCTGTTTTATCTAAATTTGCCACCATGTTGTGTTCCGAAACTGTATTACGATTTGCCATTGTTGAGTTGTTTACAAAGAAAGTGATTTGGTGAATAGTAAATATGAGAAAGAGAGATATGGAAAAGATTGATATTAATAAAGATGAGAGGGAAAATCGGAAGGTAGTTATTTATAGGTGAGATTTGAAAAATCACAGTCCATAATAACAAAGTTACCGTTAGTTTATTTTACCCCTCAATATTACCGTTGGAACAAGACTTTAATAAGACAAACAGTTTTTCCATCGCAGACTTTCCAAAGCAGACTTTCATAAAACCAAAAGCAGTTACTTTTCCATTCTCCTCTTTACAATACCAAACACTTCAAATAAACATGAGATTGCCTCCCCTCAAGCAATGCATAGGACTATAACTAACCAACCAAATTCCTCCCCTTAAATGTAGCTTAATAATATATCATACCAATGCTCACCACCATGTGATTGAATCTTGAAACATCAAATCCTTTGGTGAGTAGATCAGCTACATTATCATCTGTATGAACCTTAACAACATTAATGAGCCTATGCTCATAATAATATCTGATAAAATGATGCATAATCTGAATGTGCTTTGTCTTGGAATGATAAACTAGATTCTTCACAATGCAAATTGTACTCTCATTATCAATGTTGATAGGAGTATTCTTGAAGTTGAACCCATAATCCAAGAGTTGATTCTGAAACCACAAAACTTGTCCACAACATCTTGCAGCATCCACATATTCTCGCCGGTTGATGATGTTGCCGCAATTGTCTGCTTTCTTACATTGCCAAGAAACTAATCTTCTTCCAAGATATTGGCATCCTCCAGTGGTTGATCTTCTGTCATAGTTATCACCTGCATAATCACCGCCCCAAAAAGCTTCCAAGTGAAAAGGTGAATCCTTTGGATACCACAACCCCAACTTAGTTTGTTGTTTCAGATAACTAAAAATTTGTTTCACTGCATTCATATAGGAGACCTTAGGTGAGACTTGATATCTTGCACATAAACAAACAGCAAACATGATATCGGCCTAGATGCGCTAGTACATAAGACAGCCAATCATCGATTTGTACAACTTGACTTCAACAGGTTGACCATCTTCATCCTTGCCCAATGAGTTGATAGACTTGATAGGTGTAGTGACTGGCTTCATAGCATCAAAATTAAACTTCTTAAGTATGTCAGATACATACTTGTCTTGACTTATGAAAATTCCTTCCTTTGACTGCTTAACTTGAAGTCCCAAAAAAAATGTTAACTCACCCATTGAACTCATTTGAAATTCATTCTGCATCAGCTTCTCAAACTCCTTGACCATAGATTGTTTTATAGCTCCAAATATGATATCATCTACATACACTTGAACCAACATGATATCCTTCTTATCTCTCTTGATGAACAAAGTCTTGTCAATTGCTCCTCTTCTATAACCATGTTCTAATAGAAAAGTAGAGAGCCTTTCATACCAAGCTCTAGGTGCTTGATGTAAGCCATAAAGAGCCTTAACCACTTTATAGACTTTGTTTGGATGTGTAGGATCTTCAAAACCAGGAGGTTGTTTAACATATACTTCCTCTGTAATCTTGCCATATAAAAAGGCACTCTTGACATCCATTTGATAAACCTGAAATCCCATATATGATGCAAAAGAAAGGAAGATTCGAATTGCTTCAATCCTTGCTACAGGAGCAAATACTTCATCATAATCTACTCCTTCTTCTTATCTATAACCTTGTGCAACTAACCTTGCCTTGTTCTTAATGACATTCCCTCTTTCATCTCTCTTGACTCTGAAAACCCATCTTGTACCAATTACTTTCTTTCCATCAGGTAGATCACATAGTACCCAAACTTCTTGAAGCTTGAATTGAAGAAGTTCTTCTTGCATAGCTTCAACCCAACTCTCTTTAGTTAATGCTTGAGCAATATTCTTGGGTTCTTCTTGAGAGATAAAACAAGTAAACAGGCATGTTTGATGATCCTTATGATTCATCCTGTTCTGTTTATAGACAAAGCTAAGTAAAGCATTATGAGGTGTAGAAAAACTCTTAGCTTTGTATCTTGTAAGCACTCTAGAGTTAGAAGGTCCAATGATTTGATCACTAGGATGATTCTTATGAATTCTTAAGATAGGAGTCTGTGGAACTTCATAATTATCATCCAAATTAGTGAAATCAGCATCTTCATTGGAATATGAGAAAATACCTTCATCTTCAAACTCATGATCAGTATCTTCCAATCCAGGCATAGTAGGATCATCCAAATCATCCAAAGTGCTGTCAACAGGTGCAGCAGTACTTTGGTCGAAAGTACTGTCACCCAAAGTAATCTGGAGAGAAATCGCAGCCTTGTTCTTTTCTTTTGCTTCTTTATAAGCTCTTCTTTGATCATCATCATAAGAATGTGCTATAACATCTTGAAAAAGCATCTGATTAAGTTCATCTTGAATAGCTTGATCCTCAGTAGACAATGAGGATTTTGGCTCATCAGTACTTTTATCCTTCTCAAAAGTTTTAGGTTCTTTATCATGACCAATATCAGGTCTAATATGGACTCTATGAACAACATACTGTAAATCTTATCCATTGTGTACAGGTTGATTTTCTTCTCTAACAGGTACATAGTTCATAGAAGAAGTCAAAACCTCAAGATCAAACATCCAATCAAGACCTTTACCATTCTAATTTTCTTGATCTTCTAAAAATTCAACATGAAGACAATCTTGAACCTTCTTGGTGACTCTATTATACACTCTAAATCCCTTGCTGTTGGTGCAATATCCCAACAAATATCCTTCTTCTGACTTGCCATCAAACTTTCCCAGATTATCAATTGTATTAAGAATTGTTAGAGGGCATCCAAAAGGCTTCATAAAACGAATATTAGGTTTATTCCCATCAGCAACTCATAAGGTGTCTTCATCTGAGGTTTGGTGACTAATACTCTGTTAAGCACATAGCAAGCAGTACTTACAGCTTTAGCCCAGAATTGAATAGGTAATTGTGAATCAAGCATTGTTCGGCTGCTTCAATCAAAGTTCTATTCTTTCTCTCTGCAACACCATTCTGCTTTGGTGTTCTTGCAATGCTGAACTCCCTCTTGATCCCTTTTTGGCACAAAATTCATCCATAAGCTTGTTCTTGAATTCAGTCCCATTATCACATCTAATACCTCTAACTTTGAGTCTCAATTGGTTTTCAAGGGCTATGATTAGATCATGAATTGCATCAAAAGTGTCATCTTTAAATCACAAGAAAAATACCCAACTGAATCTACTACAATCATCTGTCAATACCAAGCAGTACTTTTTCTTGTTTAGAATTGCAACAGAGACAGGTCCAAACAAATCCATGTGTAACAGCTCCAAAGGTTCTCTAATTGTTCTATCTTCAATCTTCTTGCATGAAGCCTTGTGTTGTTTACCCTTCTTGCACGCCAAACATGAGTGATCATTCTTGTATGTTTTGGAAGGTAAACCTCTTACTAAATTTCCTTTGACCAGCTTGTTGATGTTTTTGAAATTCACATGACCTAATATTCTATGCCACAGATGTGCTTCTTCAAGTGATTCCTTTGCTACTAAACATGTAGCTCTTTTAGAATAGTGAAGACTCTTCATATCCAAACAATACACATCATTGGTTCTTGGTACTTTCAGTATCACCAAGTTATCATCAGCAAGCTTGAATTCAGGTGAAAGAATGAGACATTCTATGTCAGTGAATAACACAGGGTGCTTTTTGTCACAGATTTGAGAGACTGACAAAGGGTTGAACTTGAGCTCCTTCACATATCTAACATTCTCAAAATCTATACATCCTGCTTTGATGGTTCCTTTTCCAGTGATTCTTCCTCCATTAGTATCATTCCCAAATGCAACTCTTCCTCCACAATAAGATCTAAAATCACATGAATCTCCTTGTCTCCTGTCATGCTTCTAGAGCAACCACTATCTACAATAAGCAGATCTTTAAGCTCCTCTTCTGGGTTTCCCTACACAAAGATAAAAAAGTTAGTGTCTTTTAGGAACCCAAGCCATTACTGACTTGTGTTCCCCTTGTGGAGTAACATACTCAAATTCCTTGAGTATGTAATCTTCACAGTTTTTGTAGATAGAATCAAGCATTATCTTTTGTTTTAAAACTTGTGGTGGATTTTCAACAAAACTTTCTTTTTCAACAAAAATCTCCTTTTCTTTTTCAACAAAATCATCTTTTATCAAAAACCTCTGTTTCACCAATACTTGTTGAAAGTACTATTTGTTCTTCATCAGTACTTTCTTTTTTAACCCATTTGGTTTTAACTTCTGGTGTAGAGTCCCTTGATCTAGCTACTTTTTTGAGTTGTAACACCTTCTAGATTGATAGTAATTAGATCTCCTAGGGTTCCTATTCCAAAAGGTGTTTGGTGAAACAAGCATTACTTTGAGAAAGTATCTTTGTATTTTGCTTAACAAGCATTACCTTGAAAAGTGTTTGAAGGTACGGAGGTTTTGAAAAGGTCTTCTCTGGTGAGGGTACCTATAGTCTTGTGAGAAGTTGCTATGGTTAACCCTATGTGAATGATTCCAGCATCGGTTTATTCTCTCTAGGTCTATGGTTGGTAGATCTGTTCTTTGGGAATTTTCTTAGGTACTATGAGTGAACGTCCACGTGCTTAATCGTGATCGGGACTATAACAAACAAAACACAATTTTTGACCCAAACTCCCAAAATTGCTTCCTCTATGTCTATGACCAAAACTATTCTGTCTTCTAGGTGAATGATTAAAACTGTTTTGACCAAAATTATCCCAAAAAGGTTTAGCAAGATTTTTAAAAGATTTTCCTAAAGGTACCGCTGGCGAACATGTAGCGACTTTGAGTTGAAGGTATTGCTTGACTTTTAACATCATTATCCTTAGGGTTTTCAACAGTTTCTTTTGGGGTTTTAGACCTAGATTGACCAATAAGCTTTTTCCTAAACTCTAGGTTGTCTACTCCAAAGCTGAGAAACATCCTGGTCTAAGAGGTTGCGAACTACCGGTGGGATGAGGGACTGATAACCATTGTCTTTCTTAAACTCGGGGTGTTTCATCGACTGATTCCTCATTACTATATGTGTCTACATAATTAATGAGTTCATTATCACTAGTGGTTATATCCTCAAAATCAAGGTCATCCTTATCACTAGGTAGGTTTTCTTATGTGTTATTAAAGTCCATACCAAAACCTAGGCCAGTTCTAATGTAAGCTCTTCTCTGTTTTTCAACATAAGTGACATGAGAAAGACCAGATTCTTTCCAGGCACCAAACTTTGCTAAAAATTCATCTCTTTCCTTAGTAAGCTTCTCAATTTCAGAGATTTTACAATTTAATTTCCATTCACTTAATTTTAACTGATAATCCTGTTGTTCATATTTTTCTGCCCAAGCCATTTCATTATTTTCATGTGTTATGATTTTGGCTTCCATTGACTCTAAAATGATTTGATAACCAGCTACCTCAGACCTAGCCCTTTGATAATTATCTCTTTCAGTCACATAATCTGTTAGATATTGGATTTCATAAACACATAACAAACAATAATATGGGTCGAATTGTTTAGAGGTTTTAGAGAGAGAAAGTGGGAGCCTTTCTAGAGAGAGAAAGTGAAAGAAAACATAGAAGGTTAGATTAAGATGAATGAAAGGTCCAACCCTCTACCTTGGGAGGTAGAGGGTATTTATAGTTACAAACTAAACGTCCTCCTTCGGACTGTGGATCAGGCATACAGTGGGTAAAGACCCGTCCTTCCTCCACGGTGTTACTCTAAACTAAATACCTAACTAATAAAACAGTAAATAACGATATGTCTACGAGCTAACTTATGCTAGATTATATTTGGGGTGACCGCTACTTCACTATGGAATTTTCTAATTCCTAACAATCTCCCCCTAAGGGAGGTCACCCCATGTTTTACATTTTGAATCCTAGCATTCTATTTAATCTTCAGTCTTGAGCTTGTAGACTTGAATTCTTCATCATCTGCATCTTTGTGCTTTTGTAGCGATTCTTTAAAGTCCGCATTGAATTGTACTTTAAGTGGAGGCCTTTGAACAGATCCACATCTTTGATGATCTTCGAGCTTTCATTGAGATCATCAGCCATAGTAAATCTCTGGATCACCCTTTATTGTGTTGCCATCATGTGAAGTTGTGACTTTTGGACCGACATGCTCACACTTTTGAATCATGACATCTTTCCATCGGAGTAGCGGAAGCCTTACTGGTTCAAGATATTTGCGCAAGAAGCAAAAGCATAGTATGAAATATCGAGCCAGTTATGTAGATATGCACCAGTCATGATTTCTTCAAATTAAGTGGATGCTGTGAGCATGCGGCTTTGGATTGACAATCACTGATCAGCTGCAACTTCCAAATGTACCTGCAAACAACAGTTAGCAATAAAACACACGAAAGTGTCTTTGATCACTTTCGTCGAATTGAGGTACACGGCCCACGGTTCCCGTTGATCGCTATACAAGTACGCCTCGTGATCGTAGGATTCCTAAGAATCTCCTTGACAGGGTTTCGCAGCTGCTCTAGCTGTTCTCAAACCGAACGTCTCAAAGAAGACAACACGGAGTGAGTGAACCAAAGAAATTGAGATTCACCGATTGATGAAAAATTGATTTGAAAACAATCGCGTATTGCTTGAAGAAAGAGTTTTGCAATACGACGAAGGTTTTATGAGAAAGATCAATTTTCAATCAAAATACTTTTGTATTAGAGAATGAGTACACATTCGACGTGCTAGCGAAAAGAAGAGATTCGCACATCGAACGGTTTTCTAAAAGTATTTTTCAATCAGAGATACTTTTTGAGTTTGAAAACATAAGTACACATTCGACGTGCTAGAGAAAAGAAGGTTTGCACATCGAACGGTTTTTCCAAAAGTATTCGTCAATTCCATTCCTGGACCAAGGTTGATTCACAAGTGAATCGCCCCATTGTTTCTATCCAGTTGTCACAAGCTTGATCTTATGAAAGATCTCTCATGCCACCTACCAAGAGCTTGTTTGATGTTGGCTCCAAAAGGCTTTCCATCTTCATCGTGAATACTTTTACATATCACTCGGATGTTCTCGCAATACCACAAGGATAATGCGTAGGACTCTTAATATATTCTTACTTTCCACATTGTGTGAAACAAAAAGTCTTCATTAATTTTGTGTCCTAATGAGATATTGTGGATGATCTCTTGGCTCTAGACTCAATAGTGCACATTTGGTTCCTATGCGGAGACTAGGGAGAGGGTCTCCTTCTTCAATATCAACAATCTCTAAGAGAAAGTCGATAGATTATGTCGGTTCCTCGTGAGAATGAAACAAGCCCTTTTAAGAGGAACTTGAGTGGTTTGGGAAGTTTAGTGCAGTGCATCACTGGGTCCATGACGTCTTGTCTTCAATACCAGTGTTACCTTAGTAAACACCAGTAGCATATGTATTGAACCCGTTTTCTGCCCTAAGGTTGAATTATTGGAGGGCTATTTCTTTTCACCCTTTTCTCATTTCATTTCTTTTTCATTCTTCAACCCCTTCAGTGCTTACCGAGACTTCATAACTAGAACCTTGTTGGGTTTTTCCAGACTAGCTCGTCTCAGTCCGCACTCTTTCCATTTCTCATTTTTCTCCTTTTTTTCATCATACCTAAGGACTCTACACTATCTAGTGGATTGTCCCTGGGTAGATCCCTCCGGCTCTGGCGGATCGTGGGAACAAATACCTAACCTAACCATCCTTATAACTCCACATAAAGTAAAATGGTCGGTCTTTTGGTACAGTTCATTCTTTCTCGAAACCAATTGAAAAATCATTTGGAAAAACAATCAAGGTACTTGTGATACGAGATCAAAGCATTTTGAACCTTAATAGTTTTGATCATTTAGAAAACCTCCCCCTCAACATATGCATATGATTTAGAAATTGTTTAGCACATGGAGGCAAGAGGACATTGAAATATTTTCTTTGATCACAATTTTCATAGAAAAAGCCATTTGATTTTCTTTGGTAAATTTTCCCCCTCAATATGTGCCTAGGATTTTTGAAATCATTTTTATCACATAGAGGCAAGAGTTAATTTGAAGTACATCCACAATCACAAGCGCCATTAAGAAACCATTTTAAAACACAATCAAGGTACTTTATAATTACTTTAAAAAGCTTTCGTACCTCGATAGTTTGTTTGCTCCCCCTCAATATGTGCTTCGAGATTCGAAAGCGTTTAGCACATATGAGAGAGCAGCCTGCACAATTAAATCAAAACGACCACCTTTTATCAAATTTCATTATTAAATCACAAATTCTCCCCCGATCAAAAATATCAAACCCTTTGAGATTTTGGATCCCAAGTGATTTAATAAGGTTTATAAAACATGGGAGAATATGTGGCCAAGTTTAAATACTCATCATGTTTTTGGATAAATCCTCCTCCTCAACATGTGCATCGTGTATTTGAAATCGTTTGGCACATGGAGGCAGGAGTGCCTTTAAGGGACTAAAATCGATTCCATTAAAACAAATTTGAGATTTAAATCACGATCTCTCCCTTGATCAAAAAATTCAAACCAACTAGAATTTTGGATCCCGATTGATTTAAATCATTTAGAAAGTTTGAGGGAAAGACGTGGCAAGATTTAATTTTGAAAAAAAATGATAGATAAGGACCAGATTTAGATATTAAAGATTGTTAGTGTCAGGTATGATTATTTTTAAGAGATCTTTTAGTAAAATAAAACAATTTCACAATCAAACAAGAACAGAAAAAATTTCATTTTGAAAGACCTTGATTCTAAAGAAAAATCATACCATGACATAACATTAAATCTTTAGATCACCACTTATATAGTACAAAGCGGAACTTTTGTGAAGAAATATCGTTTGAAAATATTTTATTTTAAATCACTCTCCCCCTCAATCCATGACAGAAGTCAATAATTGAGTGACTTAGGATTTGATAACAAGAAGTCCGGTGATTTTCAAAAATTAGTCCAATATATTTTCAAAACAATATTTTTCCATTTTCAAAAACAATATTTTTCAAAGTTTTGGAAAAATGGCATCATTACTACATTTTCCTGCACAAGATACGTTAGGTGGTTGAGAAGCTTCCGTTGTTGTTGCTGTAGGGTTTGGAAGAAAAACCATCTGCTGATGCAGTGAGACTTCTTCTTACGTTGCATTTTGAATGCCAACTGAGGTCAAATTAAGCTCCGTTTCTTCAATCACTTAGAAGAAAACCATCTGCTGATGCAGTGATACCTCTTACGTTGCATTTATGCCAACTCACCATAGAAGTCCAATTAAGCTCCGTTTCTTCATTTGTCAACCCAAGATATAGTTACCCTCTCCTTGCGGCTTCCAATCATGTTCATTTGTGGGATCCAGATCGGGAACATTCTTATATACCAATATACCTGCATATGTTAGTGAACACACATACAAATATATGGTGGTCGACATCACCCATAACAGCAATCGACTAATTAAAGTCAATTCAACATAACAATCAGATCATATAAATGTATGAGAATAATGAGTTCATCAAACTCTAATCATCTAATCCTAGCAATCATATCCTAGGCACCTAGTCCTTCAATATAGGTTAACATCATTTTTAATTAAGCATATTAGGATGATTAAGAAAGCCCGTTAGATGATGTAGAATTGAGAAACATTATCCCCTCAATCCATGACTCATTTTATGAAAAGTTTAAAAGCGCTGAAGTCATTGATTGAGTTTTTCAATTTTACAAGAACTCTGAATCTGATTGTTTTTAAAGCAACTCATTTACCACCATTTTTGAAAACACCAAATATTTTTCTGAAGAATTTTAGACGGAAAAACATTTGTGTAGGAACAGCAGTCCTTCGACATACTTTCATTGTTTTGTTTTTAGGATAAGTGCACGAAATATTTTGAAAATAGGTTTAGCGCAGCACTTTCATTTCTTTAAAAGACCGGGTTGCTATCTGAAATAATAGCAAGCCATAGTTTAAGCGTGGGTCACTCTGAAGTAACGCAAACCATTTTTTTTTTTTTTTGAGACATGTTTAGAAAGGAATATTTACACCTCCTGCTCGAACTTCATCTAAAGTACCGTGCCATTATTGAATGACATTTCTAAGACCGTAGATGTTATCGATACCGAAAGACATGTCTTGAGAAAACATATTTTTGGTATTTTTCAATTTTCTGATTTTTATGGGCTTTTGAAGATTTTATATTTTTCTATTTTCTTTTTGTTGGTTTTATCTTTTTGTATTTGGTTTTTTGATAAATATATACAAATATAGAGAAATAGTTTAAGAGGATGATGATACGAGTACCAAAAAAAAGGAAATCGTTCAGCACTTTGTAGAAGATAGAAGTCATCATCTCTTAAACTTCCACCACCAAAGCATTCGAGGCTCTTGAATCGTCGAAAGAACTTGAGCCTTCAACAAGTGAGTCTTTGGTAGCTTCCCCTCAATCCGAAAAACTGAGTATAAAGACCATTTTCCACGAAGTAGAAATGAATGAAAACAGTCTCGTTGAATGAAGCTCTACACCCCGAAGAACACGAGCACACCAACGTAACAAGTTGAAACCTAGATCGTATCAGTGGTTATCAAATCCGGAATAACTGATGAACTTCAACCATATGAACCTGTTGTGCGTCTCCGATGTACACCTTACTCTTCGAGATTGACCAGTTGTCTATTTAGGGGAACAATATAACAACATCTTCCTTTTACCAAGTGCATTCCAGTTATATAACATATAACCAATCAGCACATAATGTACACATGTACCTAACAAGAGTAGAGACGATGACATCCATGTAACATGTTGAGTCACTAATCATCTCTGTGGATGTCAACTCTGAAATAACTGAATTAGCTCGATCAAGTGAACATGTTGTGCATATAACCGGAAGCACTTTATCATAAACCGTATATAAGATGTCGATAGGCAAGTATCATCTCACGCTCCAAATATTCTTCTCACATTTCTTCCAACTGAACACTGAAGTAACATAAACCAAAGGTCTCAGAGACCACTTCCCCCAAATAGTTGGAATAATATATCCTTCCCCCAAATGGTTTTGATACCTCGTAATCACAAAACATAATATACCTAAAAACTTGAAATCTTGTGAGAAGAACTCAAATAGCCCAAATGAATCCTGTGAGAATCAACGCTACATAAACTCTCTCTGACTATCTTTATCAACCCATATGTAGACAATTTGAAGTGACCCTTTGTTAAGAAAAACCCAATATACCAAACTTGAAACTGAAGTCAATTCCCAGATTTGTGTCTTAAGCTTGCACTTAAAGATGGAAGAACGGTGTCGAGAATTTATGCACCAAGAAAATCTCTTAAGTACTCAATACTCAATTAAAGTATGAGACATTAACACCTCTTGCGATTATCCACAACGTAATATACGCGTGACACGGAGTAAAACAACGTAACTCCTAATAGTGATAGTTAACCAGGTCTTCAACCATCCACCTCGATCTGCCGGTAACTAGATAACCCAAGATTTCAACTCTAATTCTTAAGCTCGAGCAAGTTATCAAATAAGATCACGCCTTTGTGAACGTCAACTTCAACCTCAAATAAGTGATAAAAGAGTAACTTCAAAGTAATCAACTTGTGTCAAATGCCCAACATGTGAATAAACATACAACCGGATGTACATTCACCCACTGAATGAACTAGAACAAATGATGCCTCAACATCAATGTATTCTTCCTAAAAGTATTCATGTAGAGACTGATATGGAGGATACACCAATAACTTCGGGCGGATGAGGTAGACATTTTCCTTGAAGTTCATGTGGTTGATTTATAGCATGCACGATGAGAGGAATAATAATCCATGAAGATTTGGCAAAGGAATACCAAAGACTGGATCATTATTCATGAACAATAATCCGTGAATATTTGGCAAAGGAATACCAAAGAGGGGATCATTATTCATGAGTGCAACTGCAATATTATGATAATCATTATCAACGCCTTGAGGAATAACCGGAGATTGGGCTTTTGAGTAGTCGAGTTGTACTTCTTTTATGATCATCAAACATATCTTGAACTCATGAATCACATATTCTTTGATGAACATCAAATATTCGCTAGCGGTTGTAAATACTCATCAAACATATCTTGAACCAATGAATCCCAAACAATAAATCCCATTTATCCTTAGTGAGTGAAACATTAGGCGTTGGAGGAGAGTCATCAAACTTAAAGTCGTATAACCATTATTCAAACATCCATCATCATTTAGTATATTCACTCTTCTCCCCTCAAAAATTGCATCCGAAGTTGCCATTTTTGATTTAGCAAGTGAATAAGAATATACATTAATGAATGTAGATCCACTTGATGACTGAATGAGCATGGGAGAAACATGAAGCTTGTTGATGAAGAATGTCGATGAGAATGGTCATAAACATGAGGATTTCTCTTCTTCACGAAGATAAAGCACACTTGAAGCGTACACTTTTATTTTCTTTGAAGAACGGGGCCTGAAGTGTTATCTGCAGACGCCATAATGATGAAGTACGAGGCCGGAACTGATGTGAACAGACGTCATAGCTGATTGAATATCAATGTTGAGTAACTTGAACCCGTGAGTTATGAGATATCAATCCTTTTGTTATCCATACTTTAAGCCATTCCATGTATTGAAGGATCGAAGTATATGCAACTAAGTAAGGACTACCTGCACTAATATTACAAACTTGATTGCATATATTTTGGTTAGTGACATCAGTATCCAAACCCTTTGGGGTTTCACGGTCAACATTGAGAATGCCATTGGTAAACATCTTTCCTGTAGGTATCCACCTAAGTCCAACATCCTTAAACATTCTACCAGATGGTATCCACTTATGGCAAGGTCTAGGATTGTTAGGCTTCTTATTCACGGTTTCCACATTTAGCAGTTGGTATCCATCTAGGCGAAGTTTTAGGTTTGTTTTGCATCATAACATGTTGAACCTTAGCCATGTAGGTAGTCTTAGTGGATTGTACCTTGGCATGTGAATTAGGAAAATGTTTCTTATGTGGAAAAGACTCAAAATTTCTAGTTTTGTTTTCTACATGCTTAGCATTCTTATGCACATAGCTGCTCTTAGATGCACGCCAATCTCTAGTCTTTTGAGTGTTCCTAGGTAGTGGTTTACAACTACTAGCAGTGCCTTGAAATCTCACCCTAGGTCTTGCACCTAAAATTCCGTCTTTTCGAATATGTGCCTTTTCCCTAGCTTCTTCTAGATAATAGTTCTTCCACAAGTCATTTATATCATATGAATTCTGGGTTTTAATGCTTGGTTTTGATCTTTTTTTGAACTAATCCTAGAGGTGTTGGGAGTAGACGTGGCTACGCGTTGAGAGTTAACGGAGCTAGAAGCCTTATTCTTAGGTAACTCTGGTGAAGTGACTGGTTTTGACAAAACTTGTTTCTTTGAATTAGTTCAACAATCTTTGCTATTAAAGGGTTTGTTTGTTCCATTGAATTAGTTCTAGCTTCATTGACAGAGTCACTTAGTTCTATGTGATGCTTTCTCAAAGACTCATTTTCCTTTAGTAATTTAGCCACATAAATTGACAATTCATTATTTCTTGTTATAGTAGCATCAATGTCTTGTGTATTCATGACTAAATTACTTTTCTCATTCAAGACAGAAATATGTTTCTTCAGATTGTAAATGGTCGAGTCTTTGTCTTGAAGCTGAGCTTTCAAAGTGTTAATTTCAAAAAGTTCATGGAATTCAGGAAGTTCCGGATTTTTACATGGTTTGTTAAGTTGAAAACTTTCTTCTTTACTCTGTATCGCAATTTCAAGTGAAATGCAATGTTTTTCAAGATTTGAGAATTTGTTTGAAAGTTCATCAAAAGCTTTTTTATCAACCATATATTTTGTTTTGCAACACTTAATTTGACTCAAACCTCGATTCCATGAAGATTTATCAAAGTCATGTTCAGCATCATGATCAGTTTGTTTAAGTACTTTAGCAGATGTATTGTGTTGAACGATAAAGGGTACCTCATTACATGACTCTGTTCAATTTCGGTCGATATCTGCATCCACATCATGTGTAACAAGAGTCACCGAACCGCTGGTTGTTTCAAGCTTATCGTCTCTGAGCCTCTGTATTTAGTGTCAACGACCCAACATCCGGTGCCATACCGGTCTCAACACAATAATTCATTGATTGTACCCGAGATTCATTCACCTTTCTGATCACAACATCCACTTCTTGTGTGACAGGAGTTAATGAGCATTTGGTTACATCATTATTTGTTGTTTCGATATTCGCATTCGGCAACACCCGACCTTTCGATACATCACCCGACTTATCACAAATATCTCTCAACTGTACCCGACTCTCATCTACATTTTCATCATTCTGAGTAACTTCCTCAATATACTTCTTCACATTATCCATGAGATGGATAAGTGTCTCCGTGAACACGCTAATTTCCATTCCAGTGTGTCTCTTGAAGGACATTTCAGTCATGTCTTGATCATAATCAGATGTGAATTCCATTCTAATGAATGACTGAAAGTGTTTGTAGATCACTTGAAGTGCAACGCTGGAACTATCCTTATGAACCTTCTCTTTGTCAAGTTGTAGCTCCAATTGCTCTAGGTTTAACAGCAAAGTTCCTGTTAATGTGGATAAGTCCTGACGGAAGAGGGCAATACATGTTCGTTCCATTGATGTGGGAAGAAGTAACATGAGGTGAGAGTGAAGTTGTTGATAAGGTTCAATGTCGCTTTCCTTTGCATGACATTCGTATCCTGAATAGGTGTAAATCTTTCTCATTGGACTCGGAGCATGAAGAACTCAAATCATCATTGATTGATTCCATCATTTGTAACCGTTCAGTATAGCTAATATTCTCATGGTTGTCTACACATCATACGTTTGAGTACTTCTGAAATCACTGAATCAGGAGTGTAAGACATGATGTTGATGAATCCACGGGATTTTACAAGTCTATGATTTAAACCGAGAAATATAATCTTTCGCGGGATTTTACTAAAATCAAGACCAAACCGTTAAGCAATGACCAATGGAACGTGTTAAGATGACTGATGGATTGTCAAAATGATAGACAATTGTGTGTTAGGACATATAAATGTTTGTAGGGTTAGCAGAGATGTTGTTTGGTTGAGATTTGGATTGGTTTATGCATGATTTTCCCGAGAATTTTAGGTCTAAAAACATAAAAGCCTCAATAACTTCTGTTCAGAGCGGATTTAGCCCTCGAAGGTTGACCCGAATCAACTTTAGTTTATTCAGTGTGACATTCTCCTCGTTCTCACGGTCTTTTTGATGGGTAGAACGCTGAAAACGGAGTTACGGATCAAAAGTTATAGCCGTTTGAAGTTTTGTCGGGAAAAGTCAACAAGTCGCTAAGAATTCTTGAACCAAGTCGCTAAGACCAAGTCGCTAAGACCAAGTCGCTAGGACCCAAGTCGCTGGACACAAGTCGCTAAAGCACCAAGTCACTACACAGTCAAGTCGCTAAAGAGCAACTCGCTAAGGTCCAAGTCGCTAACACTAAATCGCTAAGCAGACAAGTCGCTAAAGAGCAACTCGCTAAGGTCCAAGTCGCTAGTATCAAGTCGCTAACAACTTACACTACAACTCGCTAATAATTTCTGAAGCAAGTCGCTAACCTCACCAAGTCGCTAGCCGTAGTGGAGAATCCACTAACTTGTACTATTTGTCGGCTTGTCTCAATAGACAAGTCGCTACCAAAAACAACTATAACTCGCTACCTTTTTACAAACCAAGTCGCTACCAAGAAAAGAAGTCCGTAGCTCAAGTCGCTAGCTAGAAAAAACTTTAAAAAACACACTTTTCAATCCAAAAACAACCCAACCACGATGATTCAAGCCTTCCAAATCAAAACCTAAACACTTGTGATGATCCTAAACACAAAAGTACAATCAAAATCCAAACTTTAACACTAGAAATCCACCAAATGATGCAAAAACCACTAAACTTTCTCAAACTCAAAACCACCTAAAAACCACTAGAAATCTAAAGATATGTAAGAGATGATCTAACCATGGCTCTTGATACCAATTGTTAGATATTGGATTTCATAAACACATAACAAACAATAATATGGGTCGAATTGTTTTGAGGTTTTAGAGAGAGAAAGTGGAGCCTTTCTAGAGAGAGAAAGTGAAAGAAAACATAGAAGGTTAGATTAAGATGAATGAAAGCTCCAACCCTCTACCTTGGAGGGTAGAGGGTATTTATAGTTACAAACTAAACGTCCTCCTTGACTGTGGATCGGCATACAGTGGGGAAAGACCCGTCCTTCCTCCACGGTGTTACTCTAAACTAAATAACTAACTAATAAAACAGTAAATAACGATATGTCTACGAGCTAACTTATGCTAGATTATATTTGGGGTGACCGCTACTTCACTATGGAATTTTCTAATTCCTAACATAATCATTTAGCACTTTTTGATAAAAATTATGACACTTAGAGCATACCTCAGAAATAGGGGGTGAACTTGGTGAAGTAGCTACCATAGAAAGCAGAACAAGTTCATCTTCACTCTCCATGCTCCAATCAAAACTTCCTAGACCATCTTTGGATTCCATAGCAGCATGTGCAGGTTCCTCATCAAAAGTTGTGCTTCGGTCAAACTCTTCCACTGATTCCTCCACAGCTACCATACAATAGGTTACTGGTTCATCATCAAACTCGGCACTCCAGTCAACCTCTGATAGATTCTCTTGAGCAACCAAAGCTTTTGTTTTTGTAATAAGAATTTCTTTTTGCTCAAGCTTTGGTTTCTCAGTCATCCTGTTTGCTTGATATTTAGCAAACCTGCATTCCCTTGCAAAGTGTCCAGTCTTTTGACAATTGAAGCATTCAATTTTGGACTTGTCAAAGGTGATTCCCTGTTTTGGTTTGAAGTCAATGCCTCTTCCTGTCTTCTTTATGAACTTCTTGATCCTTGCAGTGATCATAGCAACTTGCCACCTGATATCAATTTCTTCTAGAGCATCTTCTTCAATTTGTGACAAATCTTCTTCATAAGTAACAGGTAGAGTACCTTGTTGTGCAAAGAATGAGCATACGACTTCATCTGAGTGGATGGTATTTGTTGGTGTGGCTTGCTGAGCAAAGGTGGGGGTAGAGTAGGAAACATTACTTTGAGCAATAGTACTTTGATTAGGAGAAGCAGTACTTTTAGTGGAAGTACTGCCTCTCTTTTCAGAAGACAAAAAGGCAACACTGTGAGATTTTGAACTAGTTTGGCCATTCATCTCATGCTCATACACCTTCAGATGATTTTTAAGATCATCAATGTCCATGACATCCAAACCAGGTTGTCCTCTAATCATGGTAGCAATCACATGCCATGTAGATGGCAAACTCCTTAAGAAATTTAGATTTGCATCTTCAACTAAAACCTCTGCTTTGTATAACTCCAGCATACTGAGAAGATTTTGGAATCTGTCATAGGCAGCATCAAGGCCTTCTCTTTCTCCAACAGTGAATGTTTCAAATTGTTGCTTCAACAGATTTCTGTGCATCTTCTTGGAAGCATCATTACCACCAAACCTTGTCTTAAGAGCAGCCCAAAGTTGCTTTGCATCCTTAGCATCATGGAACTTGAGTAGATGACCATCCGGAATAGCGAAAATATGTTAAGAGCCTTTTCTTGATTCCTTATTGTTGCTGCTGGTAAGACTGCTTTGGGTGGTTAAGGTTGTCCAGGAATCTCTATAGGTTCTGGAACTACTTCATTACCATTGACAATTACATTCCATAATGCATGGTGCGTAATAGCAATGTATGCTGCCTCATCTTCATGCTCCATAGGTCGTATTCTCCATTCTTAATGATTGGTATTCTTAGTGAGGTGATGGATGGGGTGGAGCACTTCGGTCGACATCTTTAGGTTTTGTTGTTAACTAGGTTTTAAGGTTTCTTCTTAGTCAGAGTTTCCACACAAGCTCTGATACCACTTGTTGGATCGATATACTCTAACCAAACTAACTTATATAGCTTGTTAAGGGTTTAATAACCTCGGATAAACCCTAAGTTATTAACAATGAAACACGGAGCAAACTCTATTAAGTATGCGGAATTTACTTAACAAAGCTATGAAGAATATAACTTTAACTTTCAACGATTTTATTAATAACTCTGAATCTGATTGTTATACAGATTCTTAAACAACTCTAAAACACTAATATCGAACTCTCTAAAACTCTAATAATGCACGTACGTTTAATGCCAATCTAGGGGTCCTTTTATAGGCTTAAGGATAACCCTAGTTGGTTTACAATTTGTAACCTTGTACGACAAGTAATCTAAACAAAGAATATTCTAGAATAACAAAGCTTTCCATAAACGAATATAGCAGTTCTTTAGCTTTGCGGTACTTTGACTTCGACAGCAGTACTTTGACTTTTTCCTTAGCAGTACTTTAACTTCTTTCAGTACTTTGTCAATCTTCAGCACTTTCATATCCCAACAGCAGCTTATCCACCTAACGTATCTTTGTGCATGACAAGTAGTAGATGAAAACATTTTTAAACAATTATGAAAATATTGTTTTGAAAATGGAAAAATATTGGTTTTGAAAATAAATTGGACTTAATTTTGGAAATCACCGGACTTCATTTTATCAAAACTTAAGTCACTCAATCATCGACTACGGTCATCGATTGAGGAGGAGAGTGATTTAAAATAAAATATTTTCAAACGATATTTCATCTATCAAGTCCGGTTTATACAAAATAAAGTGGCGATCTAAAGATTTAATGTTATGTCATGGTATGATTTTTTTTAAAACTCAAGGATCTTACAAAATGAAATTTTTTCTGTTCTTGTTTGAATGTGAAATTGTTTTATTTTACATAAAGATCTCTTTAAACTATCATACCTGACACTAACATTCTTTAATGTCTAAATCTGTTCCTATCTGTCATCTTTCAAAATTAAACTAGGCCACGTCTTTCCCTAAACCTTTCTAAATGATTTAAATCAGTTGAGATCACAAATCTCAAAAGATTTAAAATTTTTGATCGGGGGAGAGATCGTGATTTAAATCTCTTATCTGTTTAAATGGAATTGGTTTTAGTCCTTTAAAGGCACTCCTGCCTCCATGTGTCAAACGATTTCAAATACATGATGCACATGATTGAGGAGGAGCATTTATCCAAAAACCAGATGAGTATTTAAACCAGGCGCATTTTCTCCCATGTTTTCTAAACCTTATTAAATCACTTGGGATCTAAAATCTCAAAGGGTTTGATATTTTTGATCAGGGGAGAATTTGTGATTTAATATACAACAACAACAACAAACCCAAAATCTCACGCGGGTGAGGTATGGGGAGGTAAAATGTGAGCAGATCCTACCCACTGGGATAAATCCGGGGGTAGAGAGACTGCTTCCAACGAGACCTCCGGCAAGTGCAGGTGTGCGGGTGAGAGATAGGAGAATTTGTGATTTAATATGAAATTTGTTAAAAGGTGATCATTTGATTCAATGTGTAGGCTCTCTCTAATATGTGCTAAACTCTTTTATATATTGATGCACATATTGAGGGGGAGCGAACGGTTTCTTAATGGCTTGTGTGATCGTAAAAGTACTTCAAAGAACTCCTTCCTCTATGTGTTAAATGATTTAAAACAACAAACGCACATATTGAGGGGGAGAATTTACCAAGAAAATCAAATGGCTTTTTCTATGAAAATTGTGATCAAGTAACTATTTCAAAGAACTCTTGCCTCTATGTGCAAAACAATTTCAAAATCATATGCACATATTTAGGGGGAGCATTTCTAAATGATCAAAACAATTGAGGTACAAAATGCTTTGATTTTATATCACAAGTACCTTGATTGATTTTCAAAATGATTTTTCAATTGGTTTCATGAAGGAAAGAACAATACCAAAAGACCGACCAATTTACTATATGCATGGTGATATAAGGATGGTTAGGTTAGGTATTTGTTCCCACGATTCAGCCAGAGCCGGAGGGATCTACCCAGGGACAATCCATTAGATAGTGTAGAGTCCTTAGGTATGATGAAAAAAAGGGGGAAAATGAGAATATGGGAAGAGTGTCGCATGAGACAGAGCTAGTACTGGAACAAACCCAACAAGGTTCTAGTTATGAAGTCTCGATAAGCACTGAAGGGGTTGAAGAATGAAAAAGAATTGAATGTGAAAAGGGTGAAAAGAAATAGCCCTCCATTAATTCAACCTTAAGGCAGAAACCGAGTTCAATACATATGCTACTGGTGTCTACTAAGGTAACACTGGTATTGAAGACAAGACGTCATGGACCCAGTGATGCACTGCACCTAACTTCCCAAGCTACTCAAGTTCCTCTTAAAAGGACTTGTTTCATTCTCACAGAGAACCTACATAATTTATCGACTTTCTCTTAGAGATTGTTGATATTGAAGATGGAGACCCTCTCCCTAGTCTCCGGCATAGGAACCAAATGTGCACTATTGAGTCTAGAGCCAAGAGATCATCCACAAAATCTCATTAGGACATAAAATTAATGAAGACTTGCTGTTTCACACAATGTGGAAAGTAAGAATATATTAAGAGTCCTACGCATAATCTTTGTGGTATTGCCAGAACATTCGAGTGATATGTAAAAGTATTCACGATGAAGATGGAAATCCTTCTAGAGCCAACATCAAACAAGCTCATGGTGGGTGACATGTGAGATATTTCCAAAAGATCAAGCTTGTGACAACTGGATAGAAACGATAGGGCGATTCATTCTTGAATCAACCTTGGTCCAGGAAATGAAATGACGAATACTTTCGGAAAAACCGTTCGATATGCAAATCTTCTTTTCTCTAGCACATCGAATGTGTATTCATGTTCAAACACAAAAAGTATCTCTGATTGAAAAAATACTTTTGGAAAAACCGTTCGAATGTGTATTTTTTTCAAATACAAAAAGTATTTTTGGTTGAAAATTGATATTTCTCATAAAACCTTCGTCGTATTGCAAAACTCTTTCTTCAAGAAATACCCGATTGTTTTCAAATCAAATTTTCATCAATCAGTGAATCTCAATTCGCTGGTTCACTCACTCCGTGTTGTATTCTTTGAGATGTTCCGGTTTGAGAACCGGCTAGAACAAAGAAACCCTATCAAGGAAATTCTTGAATTATACGATCCGAGGCAATACTTGTCTTGATCAACGGGAACCATGGGCGTGTACCTCAATTCAACTAAAGTGATCAAAGACAATTTAGTGTGTTTTATTGCTAGCTGTTGTTCAGGTACATTTGGATGGTTGTAGTGATCGAATTGAGGAGTCAATCCAAAGCCGCGCTCCACGGCATCCACACTTAATTAAAGAAATCATGACAAGTGCTTATCTACATAACCTGGCTCTCATAGCTGCAAATATCATGAACCAGTAAAGCTTCCGCTACTCTGATGAAAAGATGTCATGATCCAGAAAGCGTGAGCATGTCAGTTCGAAAGTCACAACTTCACATAATGGCGATACTACAATGGATGAGCCAGAGATTTGTTGTGGCTGATGATCTCTAACCTGGCATAATGAATCACCAAACGTGGATCAGCACAAAGACCTCCACTAAAAGTACAAAGCAGTTGGACTTTGAAGAATCACTGCTAAAGCACAAAGACTGCGGACATTGAAGAATAGAAGTCTATCAGCTCGAGCATAAAGAAAAAGATAGATTTCTTGGATTCAAAATGTAAATAATGGGGTGACCTCCCTTAGGGGGAGATTGTTAGGAATTGGAAATTCCATAAGGAAGTGTCGGTCACCCCAATTATTGTTTAGCATATCTTAGCTCGTAGACTTTACATTATTTAGTAGTTATTAGTTAGTTATTAGCTTAGTTATTAGTTTAAGTAACACCGTGGAGGAAGGACGGGTCTTTACCCACTGTATGCCTAATCCACAGTCCGAAGGAGGATGTGTAGTATGTAACTATAAATACCCTCTACCTCCCAAGGTAGAGGGTTGCACCTTTTACTCAATCTAACCTTCTTTCTTTTGTTTACTTTCTCTCTCTAGAAAGGCTCCAATATTCTACTTTCTCTCTCTAAACTCTCCATCTCATTCGATCCATACTAGTGTTTGTTATCTGTTTATGAAAACCAATATTTTACAGGTTATAGTATGAAGATTGGAAAGAAAAACCTCAAAGTGGACTTTGAGAACTTCACATGCTCTGAGTCTTCATGCCGTATTCTTTGTGGATATTATTAAGACTCATCCATACAACAACATGCTCACCAATTCTGCAAACTGTATCGAAATCTACATCCATCAGTTCTGGCACACTATGAAGAAAGTTGATGGTCAAGATGCGGTCATGGTGACTCTCAACAACAAACAAGTCACCGTTACATTTGATTTAAGAGGCAATTCTTCTCCTCCCTGCTATCCAGCCTGCTGAATATGTTGCCACTCCATCGGAAGAGGCTACACTCCAATTCATGGTCGATATTGGCTATGATGAAGCTGCTGGGATCATTACTAAACATTCCTCGGCCGACTTAAAGAACATCCCTCAGCCGTGGATAACATTATACATCATGATTGCCAAGTTCACGTTTACGGGCGTGATAGCGGTTATGAGCATCCTAAGCTAATGGAACTGATAATATTCTGGGGCATGGTCAACAAGATGCATATTGACTTACGAAGTCGATTTGGGAAGACATGATGTCTTACCTCAAGAAGCGGCACCAAGGTCCCCTACATCGAGATACACTAAGCTATTGATCCAAAGGATACCTCGAATAATCTGGACATTCCATTGAGACTTGATGACCCCAACCATCACTCCGCGTTGTTTGAGCCTACACTAAATGTTGTTAGATTCAAAGACTCAACAACAAAGAAACAAGGTGTTGTAATCTGACAGTACCGCCTTCTCACCGATGATATCAAGAAACTTCAATCATACTCACTGATATGAAGAAGCGAGTAGCATCGGGCAAAGTTGGCTTCATTGATGAAAAGTCTTCCGTAATTCTGTCAAGAAGACCGTGAGGAGTCGGGTAGTCTTTGAAGTGCAGCAAGCAGCGGGAGTACCGAAAGTATCCAAAGAGAACTCATACCCTCAAAAATAAAGTTCCATCTAAGGGTGCTATTCCTAATCCTCAACCGGCACCAAAATTAGAGGGCGAAGACTCAGGGATACTAAGGCGGATGAGGAGGTTCACTACTCAGAGTCATTACGGATGAAACGACAACGGTTGAAAAACCATCGAGTCCCAAGACGAAAGGGTAAAACTCCAATAGAAGAGCAGGGAAGAAGAAGAGAGTTCGGATGAAGAATCAAAGGATGAGGATAAAGACTTGAGAAAAACAACGAAGAATCTCGGGGCTACAACATGTTGCTAAGGAATTTAATCTTCCAGGACTAGAGGCCCGGAGGTTCGGTGGTGGCGCACTTACCATACCAATTTGTGATGCGGTTAATCAACCCGATAAGAGAACTGGTGCCACCACTAAGGAATCAACAGAACAGCAAAAGCAAACCTATGAAGTCCCATTCACCTTTGAGGAAGAAGAAGAACAAGAACAGGAGGAGATGATCACAGACAAAGACGTAGAGGAAGCTGCCAAAGAAAAATATGAAGAGGAAGCTCGAGCCAAAGCAGCAGAAGAGGCTAGGGTTAAGGCTGATGAACAGGCTAAAGCTGAAAAAGTAGCTGATGATTATTTTCTGGATAATCCTGAACATAACCAGGAACAAACTTCTAAGCCACCAAATGACCCAGAGCCTTCTCATGACTCATCTTCATCTGAATCATCATCTCATTCATCACCACCACCATCCAAAGACGCTACCACAAGATCCACATCCAAATCGGTTAAGAAACCAACCGATACTTGGGCATCACGGGCTAAGACTAAGTTTGTAAAAGCTGTCAGGCAAGTAAGGAAAAGAAACATGGTCAACAAGAAACTGAATCAGCTTGCGGACATAATCAATCTACTTTAGACTGTGATAAACGAGTTTTCGGGAGAAAGGGAACAAATTCAACAGTTTCTAAATAGAGATATCCAAGGGGAAATGGACAAGACGATCAGAGAATATACTCACAAGTTTCTTCTCGACACCGTCCCTAGAGTGACAAGAGAGATGTTCGCCAGACAACTCTATCCTAATCTCATGCGATTGGTCAAGCATACATTGTCAACTACTCCTGTTGCTATGCAAATCAATCCAGTCACGCCTCAGGTTGTCTCCGATGATGAATTGATATCGAAGCTGGTATTGCAAATGTCTCAACGATCCGGCACTTTCACTTCTGATGAAGCTAAACTATTTGAGGCATTGCTTGAATATCAACTCAAGACATCGTGTAAAGAGTCAGCCGAAAGGGCTAAGCGACCAAGAGATGACGATGATGCGGAAAAGGATTCCGAGCGGCGTAAAGAAGAAAACTGATGAATCATCATCTATACCTCCACCACCCCAAAGGACCACCACCACTAGAAGATATCCTCAACGTCCTCCTGCTACAGACAAACCTCAGGACTCCGAGTCTCCACCACCAATGCAAAAAACTGGTGATCACTTTAAATACACTGGTGGTGACGATGAGGAGATTCCTGAGCCTCAACAACAACCTCCTTCTTCTACATCAACTAAGCAACCAACATCATCCTCCAAGCCAAAGAAGAAAAAGTCAACATCAGTTGTATCATGGCTAGATGAAGATGAAACTGAAGAATATGACTGGTTTTCAAAGCTTGTTGATGCAACCCCTCAATTACCGAAAGGCCAAGAACCGGTAGATGGTCGAACTCTAGAGCATGCCAAGTTAATTCAAGATAAGTTTAAGGTGAAGAAGATGACGAAAGCAGAGTTAAGACACATCAAGAACGAAGCTTTTCAACTGCTAAAAGACAGCTCCGACAGTGCAATTGAAGTCGAATATCATCTCGACAACATTGCACGAGCCATGTCCAACAACATTGATTGGCTCAACCCTGAATCCAATATCGACTTCACCAGACCTGATAAGGGTCCATACTATACCGACTGGACAAAGCCACTACCCACCATTGGCCGACCTGATCAACCAAAGATTCCCTACCGATATTTCCTCAACAATGACCTGGAATTTCTTCAACACGGTAGCGATGTAAGCAAGAAATACGCTACCTCACTCACCTTCCCTTTCCCGGTAGCAATCTTCTCCAACAATGTGGCCATCGAGGAAGAAGCCACACATATGTTCGTTGATAATGTGGTAAAGTATGACCTCGATGAAGAAGAATCTACTATAGAAGCTGCCATGTACTCTAATCGAAGAAAGAGGTGTACAATGACCAATGGATCGTTGCCATAATGCATGTTAGCCTGTCTACCAAGTGGGACTACTCATTCCTGAAGAAAATCATAGTCAAACGCCAAAACGAACAGGAATATGACTTTACTAAAGCGGATTTTCCGAGATTGTCACTCAATGACATTGAAGACATGTATCTTGCTAAGGTACAAGGTCGAATGCGACAGTTATCCACCAAAATCCAACTCCAGTACATCAAGTCATTGCTAATATTCATCAGAAGGATCGTCATCCAGTGGTTGAGAAGGTGTTGCCTGCAGCTCTCCTGATGGAAGGATTGTAGCAAGGGGAGGAACTACAAGGACTCTAGAAGCTGTTTCATCATCCGACTCTTCATAAGGAGACACATATGAACTGATGTCTGAGCTGTCTTCTTTGATGATAGCATTCTGAGGCATTGGTTGGAGAGATGAAGGACCAGCAACTGCAGGGTTTGTCTTCACAATAGCACTTGAATGAGTTCACTTTCTTGAAACAACCTCCTCATACTCCTCTTTCTCTACTCTCCCTGGATTGTTAAGCACAAAATCATCCCAAACACTATCCGAGAATGAGCTGTCAGATGAGACATTGATAGGGTTTGAATGACTCATGGTGATTTTTGGTGAGAAGTAAGTTTTTGAGAGAGAAATGTTTTTGGAGTATGTGTGATATGAGTGGCTTGTGAGTTATAGGTTCTTTAATATAAGTTAAGTTGGATTTAGTAAGTTAATGTGGGGAAGGTATAAGTTGTTGAGGTGTAAATGAAGTCTTTGACTTTGGTGGCATGATAAATGACTTGTAGTTGACTTGTTGACTGGGTGGTTTAGTACTGTTTTAACCATTGCCAGCAGAAATTTTTATTTACTTCGAGTTATTTACTAATCACTACTAAACTTAACAATGCTTTCAGTGTGTGGTTTATGTTTGTGATATGCAGGTTTGAAGGATTCTTTGTATACATTTGAGTTGTTCTTTGCTTAGTGCTTGTATTATTGGTTGTCCACTAACTTTTATAGAATTTATGCCTAACATTGGAAACTATAATGGAAGCAGTGGTAAAATTTACTCACAGAGAAATTCCATTGCATATGAAAAGGTTCATTACATCTAAGACAAAGTGCTTACAACCATCATCAAAATTCAAAAGATAAAAATCTAACACATCCTACATCCCTACACCCTACACCAGCTACTCCATTGGCTTCTTGCCCTTGCCCTGATAGTCATGCTTGTTTTTCTTGTGCTCTCTTCCTCCCGTTCTCAAAGGTTGACTGCATTCTTGGACAAGCAAGACCAAGAACTTGTGAAGGAGGCCTTGGTAATCTTGCAGGCTTCTCTGGTATGGATATCTGCTTCATGTTTGAGAGAGTTGTTTCCAATTCTTTTGTCAGAGCCCTTGGCAACTCCTTGGACAAGGAATAGGTCTCATCATCGTGAATCATCATCGATGAACTGAGTAGAACTCAAGAGGCGGTGCGGTGTCGCAACAGTGCGAGGATTGGCAGTCTTCTTTGTTGACTTCTTGGAAGAAGTGCTTGCAGCCCATGGTGGAAAGTAACCTACCCACCCTGAGGCCTCTGCAGATGACTCAGAAGCAATCACAATCTCTGTCTCAGAATCAGAGAAGATGTCAATGATGTTGGAAGGATTGCTCATGGAGATATTTAGGGATTTTTGTGAGTTTGAAAGTGTTTTTGATAAAGATTATGATGTGCGGAGCCCCTTTTATAGGCGAAGTTGATCACAAGGGTTCATTAATGAATATATTTATTTTTACCTATTTTGGTAGGTTGAAGAGTAAATATAGATATTATCGGGTTGACTTTGGGAAGATATTTTTAGATAATGGCGTGGTTAAAAGTAGCTTTGGTTAAAACAAGTTGGTTATTCATATACTTTGTATTATGCTAACACATGCAGGTACATAACCAATCTTGGCTGGGAGTTGATCATAAAAGGTGTGTAACTGAGACACACAACAAATGGTTATTGATTCACCATGTCTAATCCACATAAGAATCACTAGTCGAACAAACGGCTCTTGGTAAAGACTTGAAAAATTCGTTTATGGTTGATAGTTTACCAAAAACTATATGGTTATCAACTCACCATATTCTTTAGGATTAAGAGTTGGCTAGTTTATAGCAAACGGCTCATGGTAAAGACATTTCAAATTCGTTGATAGCTGGTAGTTTGCTAAAACTATGATAAAGAGCGATCTAATTTTCATATGTTTTTCTTTACCATTGCTCTTTGAAAATTTTTGTGAAAAATTACCCTTTGCTAGTTCACAGTTACCACTGACAGTGTTATTTTTACCACTGTTGATCTAGCCGTTACAACTGTTGTGTCAGTAACAAATTGTTTACTAGTCGTTGAAGAGAAATTGCTTTCCATATATATAGGGTAAAATTTCTAGAAGATTATCTACTTTCCTAATTGCTATTTATCGTCTAAAGATAAATCTTTTCCTTAGATAATCTTTCTTGCGCAAAACTCTTAAACCCTACCACTATATATCTTTCTCTCTCAATTGGCGAGTTATTTATTCAATTCTTACTGACATAATATATTTTTCATCAAAAGATTTTATGGCACCAATCAACTTTGCAGATGAGCACAACCAAGTGGCCTACTTGGAAAAGTTAAACGAGAAGAGTGGCCATGTTTTTCATCAGATTGTGGACTTTTTAAACACTACCCATATAAGGTATGCTTTACTTCTTAATCACACAATCTATATCTCTCAAATCAAATAGTTTTGGAACTCTATTCAGTCCATAACAATTGAAAATAGAGATACACATGAAATAGTGGATGCTCTTAGAGCCACTGTGGACGGGGTAACTATTGATGTTACTGAGGCATCCTTGAGGAGAATTATCCAATTGGATGATCTCAATGGTATCATCACATTACCTATGCCAGAAATTCATGAACATCTTGCTTCCATGGGGTATGATACCATCAACAAAAAGGCTACTTTCAAAAAGAGTGGTTTCTGTCCTCATTGGAGATTTTTGATACATACTCTTTTACATTGTCTTAGTCCTAATAAAAAATTTTATGAGCAATTTAGTTCAACAATGGCTTAGGGTGTGTTTGTTTCATTAAGATGTTTTGGGTCTGAATCTGACTACCACATCTTACAAGTAAGAGGTGGCTAGAAAGTCTAAATCTGAACGAAATAATGTTGTTTGTTTTTGTATAATTATCCGAATGATTTTAAGTGCTCGTTTTTGCAATTTGTTTATTAAACCAACGCAACGCGATAATGAGTAACTTATGTAAATATGAAACAAGATTTTTTATCATAAATATAACATAGTTAATAAACAATCAAATATATTATATAAAGTTTACAAACCGAGTAAGAGGCAGTAAGACAAGTCCCCCACCTCTTACTGAGTAGGATGTTATATGTCTAACTGGGTCTTACTCAAAAGAAAAAAACAAACAACCAAAACGTCTGCCCTCCTCTTACTGGTAAGAGTAAGAGGGCTAGTAAGATTTTTTTTTTAAAACAAACACACCCTTACCCTTTGGTTTGTCTAGCTACTGATAAGATTTTTAATTGGTCAAAATATATTTTTACAAGTATAAAAGGCAATGTAAAGAGTCCAACAAAACTTTTTATGTATCCAAGGTTTGTGCAAGTAGTGTTAAATGAATTTCAACTGCAACCCCATACAAGAGTTTATAAAATCCGTTGCCTTAAGCCTAAAGTTTTTCAAAACATGAACAAAGATGGCAATAGGATTATTACACCTCTTTTTCCTTAAATGCTTGAAAAGATTTCACATGTACAAAACTCACCCATAATCACTGTTCCAAACATTGATTATACTCCACCAGTTTCTCATACCTATGCAAGGAGGCATAAACAGCCAACTCCTCCCATTACAACACAGCATGTCCCTGATCCTTTTGGTTTAGGAAAAAGCGTGGGTGGTTCCAGGATTCACTCTAGTCCAACTAGGGAGGAATCTGAGCCAATGCCCTATGATTCACCTCTCCCAACAGGTCACACAGTTGGAAGTGTTGAGGGCAGTGGGAAACAAATGGATTTGATGGAACATTGTACCAAATTAGCAAAGCAGGTTGAATCTCTGGAACAAGACTTGGCACAAGTAAAGAAACAGCATGCCAAGGATATTACCCATTTGAAAGAGGAGATTCGGACCTTGAAGGAAGAGTTCTAGGGGCTGAAACATAAGAGGAAAACTGCAAAGATTATGATATCATCTCCATCCTCACATGATAATGGTGATTCAGAAGGTTTCAATAAAGATTTGGGAAATTCTCCAAAACAGGGGAGGAAAACAGATGCTGAAACCAAGGGGAGGAGAATTGACTTTGCAGATGAAGTTGTTTCAAGTAAAGGTACTGAGGAAGCTAATACTCAAGAAGTTCCTCAACAGCAACTAGAGCAAGAAATTTTCAGTACTGCAACCACTGATTTCATTCCTACTGCAGAAGAAGTTACCACTGTTGATCAAGCTATTACCACCGCAGAAGAAGAAATCAAGAAGAAGAAGAAAGGTAAAGCAGTTGTGCAGAGTGAAGAGCAACAAAGAAGGAAGATTTAAAAGAAATAACAAGCTCAAATTGCTCATGATGCAGAGGTTGCTAGAAAGATCAATGAAGATCAAGTTGCTAATAAGAAAAGACTAGAGGAGATAGAGATTGCAGACTTCATGGAGGCTAAAAGGCTGGGCACAATGGACACCACTGATCCAATGGATGTAAATCCATTTTCCACTATTCCACCTACAATATTCAGAGAAGATACTCCATAGTTCAGCTATGTACCTATAGAACAAGAGATTGAGTTCTTGATTACTAATGATCCAGTGATCAAGAAGAAGGCAATTGACCTAGTTGCAGATAAGTTTTTAACTGAAGAACAAAGAACAACACAGTTAAAGGATTTCATTCAGATGAAGAATAATTAAGCACTTTAAGATGCTATTGTTTCAGTCAAGAAGGGTCAAAAGAAACCAAGGCACAGGTGATTTCAATGATGAAAGATTATTGTTGCAGTGTTGGTGGCTGGAAAAGACATCAATTCAAAGGAATGCCTGATGATAAAGTTGAAGGTATCTACTACAGAGTTAAAAGGCAAGACCAAGATTTTATTCCAATGGAATCTGAAGAAGAAGAAGAAAGAAGGTATCCTAATCTGAAGAGAAAGGCCAAAGATAGTGAATCTCGGACATTTAAAAAGACAAAATTTCTTTGAAGAACAAAAAGTTTAAGCTGAGAAATTCACTGAAGAATAATTGACTGAAATGATATTGATAGAAGAAGAAGATTTTTACCTGAACCACGCAAGTCGACATCCTATTATTGATAGGGAAGTGTTTACTGCTAGCAATTTTGCTCCAACATGGAAGATTACAAGGCTAGGTGGTGAAACTTCATCATTCATTCAAGTTGAATCACTCATCAAAGCATGTGACAGACATGATCTGGATACTTTGTGGATATTGGTTCAAGAAAGGTTTGATGCTGAAAATCTCAAAGATATGAAGGAAATGCAGTTATGGGTTAATCTAAGAAGGCTCTATGAACCAGATACTAATGATGATTTCTGGAAATTCTCATGTTCATGTCCTGGTACTAAATGGTTTTATTATGATTCATGTTAAGTTTATCCTGTTTCTACATCAGATGGAGTGGATACATTCATGTTTTCTGAGAAAGAATATCCACTCAGAGCTGGAACTCTCACTGTGATGTTGTGTACAACAATAAGAGTTCATGAAGATAATGAGAAGGTCAGAGCATTGTTACTTAGGCTTCCAGATCAATGTTCAAGAGCTATTCAGGAATTAAGAAGAAAGAGAAGTGTTTGAAAGAATTCCCCAAATCCTTACTGAAGATGCAGATTAAAGAAACTTATTGATTTGCAGAGAAATCATAAGTTTAGGGGAGGATTGTTGGGAATAAAGCTAACAGTTACCACTAATACGCTTGTGGTTAACACTGCTAAAGATTACACTAGCAGTGGAAACTCATTACCACTGCCAGTACATTATTACCACTGCTATTAGGATAATTGTTATGTATCCGTGTATTGATAAGTATAGAAAAGATCTTGTGTATATTCTATATTGTTAGGATTATACTTATCTTGTAAAGAACTCCTTGTGCTATAAAAGGAGATCCTAGGTCATTGTTTAGAGTAGGTATTATTCATATAAGCTTCAAGGTGTAACCCTAGTGATAAGCAAGATCACTCGTATTATTTCTTAATAATATTGGAGCTTTGTGTTAAACTGTTCTTACTTACATTACATCACATAATCCATCTTCTAAGTATTACTAAGTATATTCCACGTGCTTATTAATATAATTCAAAATATCACTAACACAAGGTGTGTGTTTAGATCCATCAGTATGTGTGGGAGTGGCTACCCAAAAGGAAGAAATGGCTCACTCTTTATAGAAGAAAAACAACTACTCTTCCACGGATCCCACGGATCCCTCACTTGAGGGAACCGTCCAGTGTATTACTGGGGATCCGTGGGATGCTCCCTTTTGCCCATGGGTTTTGGGTCATGGGTCATGGGTTATGGTTCATGGATATCAAGTAGATACAATGTATCTATAAGATGCAATGCATCTAGTCCATGGTACATGGATTAAAACCATGGGTCATGGATATTATCCATATATGACATAAGCATGATGTCATGCAAAGGGTTATGGGTCAAGCTCCATGGGTTGTACCCAACTATATTCAATGTATTTGGTCAATGGGTCAAATACTTAAGTTTCTACCCAATTGTATTACCCATTATAATACATACTGGTTATGTATATATTTGTCCAATATGTAAACACTAGTTGTTGTACATATGTATTACTAAATCATAAAATCACTTATACTTATTTTAGTGTTTTATGTGAAAACGTAAGTGTGTTAGAAAACTATTGGCTCAAACCATTTACGTATTTTATTTGTTTCGTTAAAATGATTTTACGTTTGTTATCGACAAAACATTAGAAGATCGTAAAATATAAATAAACATTTTTACGGCTTATTTGTATTAACACATAGGTATGCTTGAAAGTCGGCTTTGAACTTGATGAATGGATAAAAGATAGCGGTTGCTCAAGACACATGATGGGAAACAAAAGCCTCTTCTCAACATACCAAGAGTATGACGGTGGTAATGTTACTTTTGGTAGCAATCTAAAAAGAAAAATCATTGGTAAAGGTACGATTGCTCATAACTCTTTAACTATAGAAAATGTTGCTCATGTTGATAGATTAGGATTTAATCTACTTAGTATTAGCCAACTATGTGATAAAAAGTATAAATTACTATTTGAAAAAATGGTAGTAAAATACTAAAAGATGGTATCCCATAGCGAAAGGAGTTAGGAAAAATAACATATACGTCATGAAAATAGATAGAACATCTAAAGGCAAACTTTACCTAACAACCTTAGATGATAACTCTACCCTTTGGCATAGAGGCTTAGGTCATGCTAATATGAGACTCATTCAATCCCTATCCTCAAAAGAACTAGTTAGAAACTTACCCAAATTGAAATATGACCAACACTTTTGTGATACTTGCAAAATTGGGAAACAAGTTCATAGTAGCCATAAGGCTAAAAACATGGTTTTTACATCTAGGTGTCTAGAGCTTTTGCGTATGGACTTGTTTGGTCCATCCGCTATACAAAGTTATGGAGGCAACTTCTATACTTTAGTCATAGTAGATGATTACTCAGGGTTCACTTGGACAATGTTTTTAAAACTTAAAATGAAGCTTTTGATAAATTTGAAATACTTAGTAAGAAAATTCAAAATCAACTAGGTATTAACATTGTGTCGATCCGAACGGATCATGGTCGCGAATTTGATAATGAAACCAAATTTGGACACTTTTGTGATACAAATAGTATAACACATAACTTTTCGGCTCCTCGAACACCCCAATCTAATGGTGTTGTAGAACGTAAGAATAGAACTCTTTAAGAAATGAGTAGAACAATGCTTAACGAACAAAACATACCCCAAAAGTTTTGGTGTAACGTCGTTGACACTTCCACTTACATTTTAAATAGAGTTTTAATATGTCCTTTCTTGAACAAAACACCTTATGAAATCTATAAAGGCAAAAAGCCTAATTTAGGATACTTTAGAGTGTTTGGATGTAAATGTTTCATTTTAAATACCAAATACTATCTCACCAAATTTGACCCAAAGTATTATGAAGGTGTGTTTCTTGGTTATTCATAAACTAGCAAAGCATACATAGTTTCAAACAAAGAAACAATGAGAGTCGAGGAATCGTTGAACATAACATTTGACAAAAGTCCACCTCCCTCTAAGACATCACCTTTGGTAGATGATGACTTAGTTGAAACTCAACTTATTGAAAGTTAAGAAAACAATAACAATGATGATGAACCATTAAATAAAGATATTATAAACATCAAAGAATCCAAAAGTCATCCCTTAGAAAAGGTCATAGGACAATTAAATCAAAAAATATTAAGATCACAAGCATAAAATCAAAGTAACTACTTTTGTTTTGTGTCATCCATTGAACCGAAAAATATAAACGAAGCAATAAAAGACGAATCTTGGGTAATTGCTATGCAAGAGGATCTAAACAAATTTTGTAGAAATGATGTATGGAAATTAGTTCCAAAACCTAATAATCAAACTATAATTGGAACGAAATGGGTTTTTCAAAATATAATGGACGAAAATGGTGTAGTGTCTAGAAATAAATCTAGGCTTGTGGCACAAGGCTATAATCAACAAGAAGGAATTGGTTACGACGAAACTTATGCACCGGCAGCTAGGCTCGAGTCTATTAGAATGTTACATGGATACGCATGTGCTGACGACTACAAACTTTTTCAAATGGATGTTAAAAGTGCATTTTTGAGCGGGTTCATTAATGAAGAAGTATATGTTGCAAAACCTCCTAGATTCATCGATTTTGAAAAACCAGATCATGTTTTCAAACTTAAAAAGGCATTATACGGACTTAAGCAAGCACCAAAAGCTTGGTACGATCGGCTTAAGACTTTCTTAGTAGAACAAAAATACACCATGGGATTAGTAGATAATACTCTCTTTACAAAGAAAATGGAATCACACGTTATCATAGTTCAAATATACGTTGATGACATCATATTTGTGTCAACTTGTCAAGAGCTATGTAATGATTTCTCTAAAATCATGCACGACGAATTTGAGATGAGTATGATGGGTGAGTTAAACTTCTTTTTAGGACTTCAAATTAAACAACTAGAAGATGGCATATTCTTTAACCAATCTAATTACATAAAGGATATGCTCAAGAAATTTGGTCTTGAAGACTCAAAACCTACTAAAACACCCATGTCCTCAGAAACGAAACTCACCAAGGTGAGGAAGGTGAATCCGTAGATAACACTAAATATAGAGGAATGATTGGTAGCCTACTTTATCTCACGGCTAGTAGACTCGACATTATGTTTAGTGTTTGTTTATTTGCTCTCTTTCAAGAAGATCCAAAAACATCACACTTAGAAGCCTTAAAACGAATATTTAGATACATTAAACGCACTACATGTTTAGGATTATGGTATCCCAAAGGAACGGGTGTAGAAACCATAGTGTATGCCGACTCGGACCATGCCGGTGACTATGTCGATAGAAAGAGTACAAGTGGTATTTGTAATTTTGTTGGACAATGTCTTACATCATGGTTCGCAAAGAAACAAACGGACCTCGCTATCTCAACTACCAAAACCAAGTACGCCTCAGCCAGAAAGCCATGTCAACAAGCTCTTTGGATGAAGCAAGCTCTCGTGGACTACGGAATTCATCTCAATGACATCTTTATACTTTGTGACAAAAAAGGAGCAATTGATCTCAGCAAAAATCATGTCCAACATGCCCAAATGAAACATATTGAAATTCGCCATCACTTCCTTCACGACAATGTTCAAAAAGGAAACATCTCAATTGAGAAAGTCTCCTCCGAAGATAACATTGCCGACATCCTAACTAAACCTCTTAAACGAGAACCATTTAATCTTCTTAGACTTGGTTTTGGATTAATGGAACCAAACATATAATCAAAAACATAGCTTAAAACTTAGAATGACCAAAACACAACAATTTAGCAAAAAATTTTGTTGTTCCCACGGAACCAAATTTTGACACAGACGGAACCAGAAATTTAGGTCCGTCTGGTCCGTGGTCTCCACAGTACCAAAATTTTTAAAATACAAAACACCCTCTTCTTCACAACCCACATAACCAAACGACTTACAAGCACACCTAACTCATAATTAAGGTTTATTCTTCAACTAATCACAGAGAAAATCATCATTGTAAGTATCCTAACTACATTACTTCACTTAATTCTGAGTCCAGGGTTCTAATTTATGTACAAAACCAAAACATGGGGATTATGCATATTCTTGCACAAATCATGAACTACATTGTTAAAATTACATAACTAATCATATTTCCCTTAGTTAGAAGTTACATATCATATGCCATTATCTTTATTTACTAAAAACCCATGTCAAAATTTTAAAAAATTTCTCAATTATAGGAAAAACAATTTCTCATTGTTCATACAAATAAAAACGTTATTTTCATCACTTGCATAATGTCTCTTGAATACTAAAGGTAATAAATAACTAATATGAATTCCCGGGTATATTCAAACGAAGCCACATTGAATTAGGAGCGTTTGGGTTATCTCTTGCATTTTGCAAAACACAACTAATAAAAACTATTTTATGCATAAAATGAGTCCACAACTCCACATTTTTTGCATATAGGCATACACTAGAACAAAAATGCTAATTTAGTTTTTGTTTTTACTAAAACATGTAACTTCTTGCTCCTAGGAACAAACATTGTAGCCACAAAGTTTTACGATCACAAAGACACCCTTGGATACATCCCACAACACCACAAAACTAAGGGTCTTAGCAAAGAACAAGTTGAGATTTTTACGAGTCTAGAGAAATGGTACTTTCATGAGGGTAGGTGTAGGATCGTGTTCTAAGGTTGATATGCTGATTCGGGAGGTCGGAGATGATGAAAGAACATCATCTTCATGTTAGAGAGAGAAAGTAAAGAGAGAAGGGAGAAACTAGGTGTTTTATTATAAGGAAAATGAAAGTTACACAAATGAGTCTCACCCTCCTAGCGAAGTCTAGGAGGGTATTTATAGCCTAACACAACTTAACTATTACAATATGACATATCTAGTCCATGTGTTTTGGCTAAACAAGATAGATAATGTAATCCCGTGAATGTTGTTCCATTTACGTGTTAGGAGCGATTCCAACAATCTTCCCCCAATTGGACGACATAACATTTCCTACAAATACAAAAACCAAATAAAGAAAGGTCTTCATAAGCTCTTCAAATGCTGAGGATGATGACAGTTGACGCTCTTTATCTTCTTCTTATACCTCGACTTGAGAACTATTTTCTTCACTTGTAGGCAAATGATGTAATATGCAAGAATTGGATTAACTTCCCCCCAATTCATGTTGCATGTCTTTAGCAGCTTCTTCGTACAATTCTTTTTGGCGAAGTTTCTGAATCAGCTTCCCCCCAAACTGACAACTGTCTTCAACAGATTTGAAACTTTGATGTAGTGGACATTTATTCTAACTTTTGAAGTTTTCAGTACGCAGCGGAATTTGTATATGAGCTGTAAACCACACAAGGTAAATCTATCTTATTGCGGAAAATCATTTCGGGGGTAACATGCCTGAAATCAACAAGATCTTCTCACTCATGTCGATGCTTCACACCAAAAAAACCGCGAAAGAAGAAATGAAGCAACTTCCCCCTGATTGTTGCGGTCTATCGGAACAATAATCACTTGTTAATATGCAAATTACTCGATAAAATGACCGTGTGTGAGGCATCACAACATCCTATTTAGGTAACTTTACACAAGATAACCCATGAAAGTTGAGACGATAACACTGAATTAAGACGTTTGAACCACAGATCATCTCATTTCTTCCCCCTAATTGAAGAAATTCATGAAGGGAAACAGGTTTTCGAAAAAAAGTCAAATAAAACAGAGACATGTACACTCTTTTCCCCCAATGTTTTTAATGAATCATAATCATACACCACGTATGTTGATGATGAATTGGAGACATCAAAACCATGTACGTCCAATTAATCGAATAAGTGTGAAGTACCATAATTATATCATGAGAAGCAACTGCTGATAAGACTTCTTTACTCATTGATCTTGAAGCCGGAAAAGAAATGAACAAGATTTGAAGGATTCATTGTTTGTGTTGGTGCTTGTGAGATGATGCAAACAAATGGGATGGTTAGGCTATTTCTATAAGTTATTGAAATTGTTAGTATATTTGTGATGGGGTACGTTCTTTCATTGTAATTGGGATTAGGATTTTTTGAAGTTTATTTTTTGACTGTGATTAGGGTTGATGGACGTATGGGGGCGGATCAATATGAAAATAGGGTGGTGTCTGCGTTTGTGAGGATTAGGGTTAGGAGGTGTCTTCCCACTACTCTTTATACCCGTGTTTATTAGGGTAAAGTTTGGTTTGGATTATATTTGGATTATGGGCCCGGGTACAATATGTGTTGGCTGGACCGAATTTTTGGTGTTGGGCTGATATTTCAATTGTGGTCTTTGGGCCGGGGTTTAATGTGTCATGGACTATTTATGAATCATGGATTGGGCCTAGGTGGTTTCTATCCGAAAATTATACTAATATTTTTGAGCTGAAATTTAATCATTCAAATGTATGTTAATACATTGAGATAATTGTTGGTATAATTTTTTTTGACGTAAATGAGTGGTATTTTGGAATTATAATTTTCACATGGATACATTTTTTTTGACAAGATCGGGAAACCATTATCAAATTCATTTAAATCTTTAATGAAGGCTAGTTTTGAGCATGTAACCGCAAGATGTGATTACGGCATGAATTCATTATTACTTATTTGAAGTTGAAGTGGGATATCACGGGTGCGTGTACTTAGTATCTGAAGATATCGGGGTTGGTTGGATGCATGATTCTTCGAGATCCTTGTTCGAGCTTTAACCGTTTTGAATGACAAAGACTTGAGTTGTCTAGTTATACATATTGTAAGGAGTTACGTTGTTGTGCTCACAGCGTATAGCTATCACTTTTAAGGAGTTACATTTTTGTTCTCAAGTGTCACAAAAAGCTGTGGATAATTCGAGAAACTTTAATTTTACCCCTTTTCGATCCGGTTAATCAACCCGGTAAGGAAAAGGGTTCTTCGTCTGACAATAGTGCAAGTTTAAGTCACAAGTTTGGGTTATCTTACTTCACTTTCAAGTTCGTCATATTGGCTTTTCTCCATCAATAGTCACTACAAAAAACCGTCAGAATGATAATGGGGTCGGTAAAGAGTTAGCTGAGAAGAGTATCAACGAGTAGAGAAGTCTTCTCAGCAGTTGATTCTCACGAGATATTTATGATACTTCACACTTATTCGATTAATTGGACATACATGGTTTTGATGTCTCCAATTCATCATATACGTGGTGTATGATTTTGATTCATTGAAAACATCGGGGGGAAGAGAGTGTACATGTTTAGTCTCCGCTTGGGATCACTCGTAACTAGTATTATCAAGTGTTAGTCATTTACCTGTAATAGGGTGCTTAATATGGTTTTATGTATGTAACTAGTGCTAGGCTTATGTAGAAAGCCCATGAGCCTATGCAAAGGCCCAAAAGGCCAAAGGAAGGAATGCCCTAGCTCCCTTGCCTATAAATACATTGTAACCTCTCATTTGAGAGGTTGGTTGGTTCTTTCATAATACACTTAAGCTTTCCTTATTATTTCGTGTGTGAGAATCTCCCATCCCTTCTTATCTCTTGTTCTTGATACATCAAACATACTTGTGTGCATATTATGGTGTGGTATCATACACCATCTAGTTGGGTGAAACGATTTGTGTTTGAAGTTTTATATAATACGAGTAAGTTTGGTTAGTTACACACTATTCACAAGCTTAAAACCTTGATTTTTTGCACGTTAAACCTCAAGATTCTTACGTTTTAAGGTTTATATAGTGTTTAAAATCCTTGTTGTAGCAAAAAGTTTCAAAATTTACTTGTTTTATTTTGTTTTTTCACTCATTTTTGTTTCGTGGTTCAACTTTACGCTTAAGCTCAAATATCACTTTGGTACATCAAGTTCAAAACTTTCTTGTTATTTTGGTGTTTTTGAAGCTCTTTCATCTTTAAAAATGAGTGTACAAAACGTTTTGGTGCTTAAATTTACGTTTTGGTCATTTTCTGTTGAAGTTACGCCTAAGCAAACACTTTTCTTACGCATAATTCAAAACCCTCTTTTTACGCCTAAGGAAACCCTAATTTTACGCGTAAGCTTTACGCCCAAGTTGAGTTTTATGCCTAAGCAAATCTTACGCCTAAGGAATCTTCATCATTTTATTCAAAGCTATTGGTAACTCAGTATTTTACTTGCTTGGACAAGCTTGAAAAACACTTCGACTTGTGGATATCTCTCTCACTTGGACAAGTGTGAAAGATTTTGGTTCAAAACCTAAACTTACGCCTAAGATTAAAAGCTTACGCGTAAGCCTTTACGCCTAAGTTAATTCTTACGCCTAAGGTTCCTTCCTACTATGTCTTTAGTTTACGCCTAAGCTTACGTTTAACCATTAAGCTTACGAGTAAGATATTCTTACTAGTAAGAAGGTAGCTTACGCTTAAGGAAGTTTACGTCTAAGCTTTCAATTTACATTTAAGGGAATTTATGTCTAAGCTCATCAGTTTACGCCTAAGGTAATTTTAAGCCTATGTACCTCTTCAACAACAACATCAAGTTTCATTCGAGTACAAAGATCCATCATCAACACAAGTTTCAAAGATGTCTCAACCACCTTACTCCAACTACTTCCTCATGAATATCCTAAACAACAACAGTATCCTCAATAACAATTTCAACAACAACCACAAAAAGTTGGAAATTACTTTCCTCATTAAATTGCACAACCACTACCACAACAACAATCCCTTCAACAATACCCACAAAGTATGCTAACTACTTTCAGTATCTATTTCTATAGAAGTATGTTATGAATGCAACAACTCACTCTACAACAACATCAATATGTTAACTACTTTCAATATCATTTCCCAGCAAAGTATTCTATGCATGCAATAATTGGGACACAAAAGGAACCTACCTGGTTTGCAAAAATGTGTGAAGCTATTAGTAACCAACAATCCATTTATGAAGCTGGATCCCTTGATATACCTCCAATTCTCACTCTCGGAAACTATGATCAATGGGTGATGTGGTTCTTTAGATTCTGTGATCTTAAGAAACCTCATGCTAAGTTCTTGAAGAAGGTCATCCGCCTACTACAACAGTACCCGGAGATCCAAATGCCAATCCACCAAGAGATGATATCACTTCCACTCTCACTATGGATCCACTCACTACTAAACAACTACTTCACTTTGAAGCAGATGAACTTGCAATGCAATATATCCTTTTGGGTTTACCAAATTCGATTCTTCGCAGTGTTGATGCTTAGAAAACTGCAAAAGCTATGTAGGATCACATTCATCTCCTAATGGAAGGCACATAACTCAATCAAGAAGACATGGAATCAAAACTTTACCTATCCTATGAGAACTTCATGATCGAACAAGGGGAATCATTAGAGTCATACTATCATCGGTTTATAGACATCATCAATAACTTGGACAGACACAACATCATTATGCCAAAAAATGCAATCAACAAAAAGTTCCTAAGCTTCCTTGGTCCTGATTGGGAAAAGTATGTTACATTCATCCGTCAAGCTAAAGATCTTCACAAAGCAAAGTACAGGTTGTTGTATGACTACTTGAAGCACCATCAAAAGGAAGTGGACAAAGATAGAGCTCTTCGTGAAGTTAATGCACCTTTCCTAAATGCAAATGTTGTTGCCTTGTTCACTCAAGCTTGTTATCCACAATTTCTACTACTGCCTACTGTCTTTACTAATCCACAACAATCAGACTAGATTACACCATATGATCCATCACAGCAATCACAAAAAACTCAACTAGTTCCTTACAACAGCAACTCAGATTCAGCACTCTACAATGAGACATCGAATGTGGATGCAGAAGCTTTCGATACGTTGAATCAAGTATTTTCATTAATTGCTCGAGCATTCGGGATATTTGCTAACAAATCCAACAACCGTATTCGAACCTCATCTAACACAAGGAATCAAGAAGTTGTTAACAATGGAAGGGTTGAGGTTCAAAATAGAAAAAATGGTCGTCAGGTATGAAATGGTAATTACATGGGTAGTGGACAAGGCTTCAATGCTTCTGGAAGGAATAACATGGTTACTCCTCAGCAAAGGGTTAAAATTATTGATCAGGTAAATGTTCAGAATGGGAATACTAGTCTTAGATGCTACAACTGCAACGAGAAGGGTCATTTGGCGAATGCTTGTCCAAAGCCGAGAACAAGAGGCAGTGCTTATCACAAGGAGGCTTTACTCTTGGCTGTCAAAGATGAAGCTGGTGGAACACTTACCAACAAAGAACAGAGCTTCATGGATCATTCAGATTCTGATGATGACATGGAGGAATTGCAAGCTAACGCAACTATAATGTTGATGGCCAACATACAAGAACTCCACATGAGTGATACAGGCCTAGTGCATGACACTGATGGCTTATCTCAGGTACCGGATCCTAACATATGTCTTATACATGATCTGATATCTCCGCCTGCATCTGCATCTGACGAGGAACAGAGTGTTCAGCATGAGCCATCTACAACTCATCACGAAGATAATCAAATGGATCCTATAGTTACATTTGATGATCAAGATGACCTTTTGGTTACCCTTGATAATCAAGCTGACCCTGAGGTTACATTTGAGGATCTAAATGATGAAAATGTTGAGACTTAAGTTGAACAAAATGAACCTTTGTCTAATCCATATCCAGAACTCATGACCTTATTTATGACCACCCAATCTCAATTGGAAAAGTACAATGAGATATATAATAATCTTGTTGCAAAAGTGGCACTATTGACTAAGGATATTGAATGCTATAAGTTTCAACTAAAAAATTTTGAAACAAAAAAGAAACGTGAATATAGTTTTGAAGTCGCTTTTCAAAAGTCATACCAAAAAGAACAATCCTTAGAAAAAAAGATACGCCATCTAGTTGTTTCCAAAAATACTTTGATTTCTCAAATAGAACAACAAAAATTTGAACATAAACAACACGTTAACACTCTTACTTCGGAAACTCAAAAAGCCAAGTCTGAGTTGTCTTCGTGTCAAAAAGAGTTTTCAGAATTCAAACAAACTTCAAGGAAACGAATAGATCTCTATCTTGATGAAATTGTCGATTTGCAAAACAAACTCAAAGAGTTTAAAAATATTGTATATAAACATGGTGAGTCTATCAAAATAGTTCAAAAGTCCACATTTAAGCCAAATCCAGATAGATATGGGCCATATCTTGCTGATAACAAACCATATTTTTTCAATAGAGCATTCAAAGCAAATCCAAAGTTGTATAGTGTCAAACATATGCTTGATGAATCTGTTGTGCGTGTAGTTTAATATAATTGTAAAGAGGAATTGGATGCAGAAGATGAGATTCTATTGAAAATGGAAAACGTTGAATATAACAAACCTTTTGATTACTCAAAAAGACCCCTCATAACTTTTGTTCCACAACAGGATAAAACAAAAACACCTTGGGTTATCACACCGATTAAAGAGTCCTCTTCTAACGTCAGTCCTGTTAAACCAGTTACACAAATTAATGGTCCTTTACCTTCTTTGAGTGAAATCACACCATTACCCGAAAGATGTCAACTCCTTAAATAGTTTGACACAATCATGTCTGACATTAAACTTTTGGAACGTGAAATTGAACTTAATTCGGAAATAAAAGTTGAAACTTTTCAATCAGCTTATGCCCGAAACAAAAGAGATATTTTTCAAAAACAACTTTTACCACATGTTCGAAATTTACGTATGGATGCAACATATTGGGAACGGGATCTTCATAAAGAAATTGGGCAAATGAAAACAATTTTCAATGAAACAGAGGCATGGATTTTGAAAACAAAAAACAAGAACAAAACTTTTCTAAATCATGTTGATCGACTCTTGGAAGATGTTATATGTGATGATACCATATCAATTGTGTTGTATTATACTGCTGCCTTTGCTTTTGATAATATTGCTATTAATTATGTTGATTCTGTTGATAATGTTGAGATTGTTGATAGTGTGTCTCAAATCGAAACCTTGAAAGCTGAAAATGAGCGTCTGTTAAATGAACTTTCAATTGTAACACGTCATCTTCAATGGTGTCAAAAAGATTGTAATAATCGAGAACTTGCTTTGAAAAACAAACTTAAACAGTCGGGTGATAAAACTTTTGAACCAAAACTCGAACGAATGGATGAGGAAAATGCGTCTTTAAAATGTCAGATTTTTAAATATGAACAAGAAATTGCAAAAGTTAAAACAGAATATGTTAACGTATTTAAATTGCTGAAAAAGACACGTGCAAAAGCGTCAAAAGATCTTGATGATCATCTTGTGTACACTCCTGAAGTCTTAAGTGCTAATGGAAACATACGCTCTGAAAATCAAGATTTGTTACACACTATTATAGAGTTGAAAGCAGAGTTGGGGAAATATGAGAATGATAAGTCTAGTAATAGAAATGTTCTTGCACCTGGAATGTTTAAAATTGACACTAGGAAGTTACTGACAGACCACAAGACACTAATGTAATTCCTTCCACTTCTACAGGATTAGTTGCCTCTAATCCTAGCATTAGCACTTCACAGCCTAGGAGCACAAACAAGAAGAATAGGAAGTTGCAACGTAAGAGAAGATCAGTAAAAACCCCTGCAGTAGAAGAACACACTAGGACTTTGAATAAAACACATGTTGCACCTACTTTAGATATTGCTTTAGATGAATGTAACAGAACAAGTAAGTAACGAATGTTGAATATTCAAGTACATTGAATGTCATGTTTGAAGCATCTTGTATTGTTTGTTGTAAAAGCATGTTTTCTGATTGTCATGATAATTGCGTTGCTAAATCTATCTTATCTCGTAATCTATCTTATAGTTTCTGAGAATATCATTGATGTTCCCATAGAACCCTCATCACCTCTTAGGAAGAGAATATCACCCAGTGCATTCACTAAGACCAAAGCACAAACTAGTTAGACTTGGCAAATATGGTTACAAATTACACCTGGATTTAAATGGATACCTAAAATTATTGACATGTATGTTTCATATGTAACTGTATCGGAACCCTCTAACTCTTCGGGTTCTACCTCTACTTCAATTCCACCTGTGTCGTCTATGTGTCTTGCTGGTGATACAGATCATTCTCTAGATTTTTGATAGCGGATGTCCCCAACACACGACAGGCAATCTCAAACTTCTAACAAACTTTGTTTCAAAGTTCATTAAGACTGTCAGTTTTGGGAATGATCACTTCGCAGCTATCATGGGCTATGGAGATCACATCAATGGGAACATCGAAATTAGCAGAGTTTATTATGTTGAAGGTCTCGGACAAAATCTTTTTTCAGTCAGTCAGTTTTGTGATGGTGATTTAGAAGTTACTTTTAGAGAGAAAACTTCCTTCATCGGTGATCTACAAGGAAACGATCTCATGTCTAGAAACCGCACATCAAGCCTTTACACTATCTCAATGCAAGACATGATCGCGTTATCTCCCATCTATCTACTTTCTAAGGCAACATCTACAAAATTATGGATGTAGCACTGTAGACTTTCACATTTAAACTTTAAAACCATAACTGATCTTGCACGACATAAACTAGTTGAAGGTCTTCCAAGGTTCAGGTATTCAAAAGACCACTTATGCTCAGCTTGTGAACAAGGAAAAAGCACTCGTGCTCATTTTCCATCGAAGGTTGAAGATAACACTCATCATGTCGTTCATCTTCTTCACATGGATTTATGTGGCCTAATGCGAGTGCAAACAATCAATGGCAAACGCTATATTCTAGTAATCGTTGATGACTACTCCAGATGGACTTGGGTTTATTTTCTACAAAGTAAAGATCAAGCCCCACAAATGATCATCACCTTTCTCATGAAAATTCAAGTTCAGCTCAGCAACACGGTTAGACAAATCAGAACAGACAGAGGAACTGAATTTGTAAACCAAATTCTTCGAGAATATTATGAGAAATTAGGAATTGAGCATCAGACATCAATTGAAAAAACACCAGAACAAAATAGAGTTGTCGAAAGACGAAACCGTACGTTAGTGGAAGCTGCAAGAACGATGTTGATAAATGCAAAACTTCTGAATTACTTATGGGCAGAAGCCGTATTAACTGCATGCTACACTCAGAACCGTTCTATGATAACCAAACACCACAACAAAACACCTTATGAGCTTATCCATAACAGAAAACTAAACCTAAAACACTTTAACGTATTTGGTGCTCTTTGCTATCCAAATAATGATCGTGATGACTTTGGAAAGCTCAAGGCTAATGCTGACATTGGAGTCTTCGTTGGATACTATGAAAACTCAAAAGGATACCAGATTTGGAATTGTCATACAAAGTAAATCATGGAAACCATTCATGCTAATTTTGATGAGCTCACAGAAATGGCTTCTGAGCAAAACAGCTTGAAACTCGGACATAACCGTCTCAACTTCCCTCAATCATCAACTGATCAAACCTTTCAACTTACTCATCGTAAAATGGTAACATTGTTAGCTCCTCTGTTCAATGAAGACTTTGATCAACGTGCTCCAGATGTATCAACTGTTTCTACTGCTTAACCTGATAATACTCCAATACCTGATACACCTGAAACAACAACTACTGTTGCTGATGCACCCCCGATTGAATCTACAACTATAGTTGAACAAACAGCTTCTAATGACACTGACCCAGCTGATGATCTTCTTAACCAAGATGTACCTACACCTGCGGATTATGATGGAAATGCGTTCTTCAACCCTTTCGCATCGGAAATGGCAAATCTAGATGTTGCTGAATCTTATACCAGTCATCTGAATCTACCTAATCTACACAATGTATACCAACACCAACCTTCCACACATCGATGGACTAAACACCATCCTCTTGTTAACATTATTGGAAACCCAAACCAACCGGTCGTAACTAGACAACGCCTTCAGACTGACGGAGAACATTGCATTTATGCACTCACTATCAGTCAAACTGAACCAAAAAACATTAAGGATGCAATGACTCATTACAACTGGATTGAATCCATGCAAGAAGGGCCAAACCAGTTTAAACATTTAGTAGTATGGGAATTGGTTGAAAGACCGATAGGGGTCTACGTCATTGGTCTCAAATGGATTTGGAAGAATACGTTAGATGCTAAAGGCATGGTCATTCGAAACAAGTCACGTCTGATGGCTAAGGGTTATAGACAAGAAGAAGGTATCGACTTTGACGAATCATTTGCATCGGTTGCTAGACTTGAGGCTGTATGGATTTTTCTGGCATTCACGGCTCACTTGAACATCATCGTCTACCAAATGGACGTCAAAACTTCATTTCTAAATGTTCAACTTAAGGAGACAGTTTATGTTAGCCAGCTGGAAGGATTCGTTGATCCAGAGTTCCCTAATCACGTCTACAAACTGAACAAGGCTCTCTATGGTCTCAAACAAGCCTCTCGAGCGTGGTATGATAAGTTGTCATCCTTTCTCCTTGCTCATAATTTTATTCAATATCATGGGGCACACATTTTAATTATTCAGATTTATGTGGATGATATCATCTTTGGTTCTACCCACAAAAAGTACTCAAACGCTTTTTCAAGACTAATGAAAACAAATTTTGAAATGTCAATGATGGGTGAACTTACGTTCTTCTTAGGACTACAAGTTCATCAATCACCGCGTGGTATTTTCCTAAGTCAGTCCAAATATGCTCTTGAAATATTAAATAAACATGGAATGCAAAGTTGTGACACCTACAATACACCAATGGCACATACCAACGAACTGGATACTGATTTGCATGGGAAATTGGTTGACCCTACCAAATACCATAGTATTATTGGGTCTCTCATGTATCTAACAGCCAGTAGACCCGACGTAATATTTTCTGTATATCTTTGCTCCCGTTATCAGTCATGAGCAACTGAAAAACACCTCTCTAAGGATAAAAGAATCCTCCGATACGTCAAGGGAACCATTAACTTGGGGATCTGGTATCCGAATGATTCTGGCTTTGAACTAATAGCTTTTTCAGATGCTGACCACGCATGATGCTTAGATTCACGAAAAAGTACTTCAGGAGGTTTACAATTCCTTGGTGATAAATTGGTGTCATGGCAATCGAAGAAGTAGGATTGTACATCGCTGTCATCTACTGAAGCAGAATATGTAGCCATGTCTTCGTGTTGTGCTCAAGTCATTTGGACGTGAACACAACTCAAGGATTATGGTTATGTATTCGATAAGATTCCTATGTACAGTTACAACAAAAGTGTTATTGCAATCTCGTGCAACACCGTTCAACACTCTAAGTCAAAGTACATCGATCTTCGATACCATTTCATTAAAGAGCATGTGGAAAAGGGTACAGTTGAGTTATACTTTGTAGGTACAGAACACCAATTGGTGGATCTTCTCACTAAAGCCTTGCCTCCCGCAAGAATTACTGACTTGATTCACCGAATTGGTATGAGGTGTTTGACTCCAGAAGAACTGGATGAAATTTTAAAACTCACTTGAAAAATCAAACACCAAAACCTCTTTTGTAAATATATTTTCAAAAACAAAATACAAAAATATAAAATATTATAAAATCCAAAAATATATTTTTCTTTTCAAATTTTATCTGAAAAACAAACATTGCAAGTACAAAACTTCCATCAACACGGTGTTCTATCAAACATTTCACCATTTTTCCCTAACAAGTGTTAAGGGGGAGAAAGTAAATATTTTTTTGTTTCATAAAACCCTGTATTTTCATGTTACCAAAAATATGTTGTTTCTTATTAAGTGGTGGATATTTATCTTGTAAAATACCCTCATCGGACTCAAATATTTACAAAAATCATTATTTCTATAGTCGAGGGGGAGTATCGTCAAGTTTCTTGCCTAAAAGTGTTTTGTCTAACCAAAATGGGAGTTAAAGGATCTTGGTTGGAACCTCTTTGAGGTTGAGGGACTGAATGTGTCCTATTTGGAAAATAATTTTTAACAAAAACTATTCTTGACCACATTCAATGCTTAATAGTAAGAATTAAACCCTTTTCAACCACCAAGATCAACGCTCCATATTCAACCTGCAAATTTGTTCATCAAATTCAAAAGTTGTAGGTTATTAAATGTTTTGATCATGATTTTATACAATGGTTTCAAAAATCTTTCAAATCCAACGGTTATATCTTTCTATAAATGATTTTGAATGTTTGTTCATGCGTATGAATTAGGGGTTTACGCCTAAGAGTGTTTGGAATGAAATGGTATATGTTAAAATGTTTCTAAAAGTGTTCTAAAGCTATTTCAATGGTCCTAAACAACCCAAAAACATCAATTGTTTAAATTTGATTTTTAGGGTTCATGCGCTCATATTATGGCTTGTTAGTTTTTGTGATATCTGGTGTGTTATAATAAGTTTGTATGCATGATTTGAACCATTAATTAGCCCATAAACAAGTAATTTTTTAGAATTAACTAAATGGGTAACAACAAGTATATCCTAAATGGGTAAAAACTAGCAAATGGTATTGACCCATAACCCATGGTTTTATATATACCACTTAACCAAGTTCATTGTATCTAGAAAGAAAACCATGGATCAACCCATGACCCATGACTCATAACCAAAAATACCCATGGGAAAATAGGAGCGTTCCACGGATCCCTAGCTTTGTGCTAGCCGGATCCCAAGTGGAAGGGATCAGTGGGATCCGGGGAACAATAGAGAATTTTCTCTATAAATAGAGAGCCATTTATTCCCTTCTATTTATCACTTTACGCACATACTTCCCCCAAGTATTATAACCCTCTAACCTCATATCCAAGTGATCTATGTAGCTTGTCTTTTGTTTTTGTGTGATCTTCTAGGTACCTCTTAAAGGCGAGATCACCACTTCTTGAAGACGTGCAAGCTCAAGTCCATGAGTTGCCATGCTTCGTCATCATCAAGACAACAAAGGTTCTCTTGTTGATAGTTCTTCCTTTCTCCATAGAGGTTGAATTAAAGGCATTAGTGAAGAATGCCAAAAGTGTCAAGATGAAAGCATTAGTGAAAGGTGCTCATCATCCGTGTCAAAGCATTAGTGAAGAATGCTAAAGGTGTCAAAGATGAAGGCATTAGTGAAGGGTGCCAAGCGTTGTGTCAAAGGCATTAGTGAAGGATGCCGATGAATCACATCAAGTTGCATTTGGGAAGAATGCCTAGGTCGTATAATCGATGAGGTGCATCGTTATACATATAAGTATTTGTTTATTTCCAAGGATGGTGATATCCTTAATGATGTTGTAACAAGGAGAGGATCTCCTTGATATTAGGTGTTGTATTGTGAAGGGTAGTAGTTCCTCCATAGTAATGGAACTAGGTGCTTAGCCTAGTACCTAATAAAGGGTAGGCGACGTTGTGATAGGATTAGTTCTCCTTGGTGTGAAAGAACTCGGTAGTTAGCCTAGCACCGTATAAAGGGTAGGCGACATTGTGTTAGGTGTGGTTCGCCTTGGTGTGAAAGAACTCGGTATTTAGTTTTGTACCGGAAAAAGGTTAAGCGATGTTGTGAAGGCTTCTCCGCCATAAGGAGATTGGTGTAGTGCTTACGAACTATCGAGTAGGTGAATCGGGGAGTGGAGTAGGGCAAAGAAGGTGTCCTTGTAGCCGAACCACTATAAATAACTTGTGTCGTGGTGATGTGCTTCTTACTCTTTATCTTTCATTACACATTTATATATCTATCTATCAACGTCCAACATAAACAACCAAATAGATTGACATAAGTCGATCTAAATATTTAAAAGGAAGTTTTAAATTGGTAAAACTATTCAACCCCCCTTTTAGTTTTCCACAATTGGTATCAGAGCTTCGTTACCAAGTTTCTTAGAGTATGTGGTACTTTAAAAACTTGATACGATCCATGTATGTCTGAAAACTACAAAGAAGGATTATTTTTGTCATATTTCAAAAATCATTATATTGTTTAGTGTTGGAAAATGATAGAATGTTCTAACATTTTTTTTGCATCATCCATACTTGGATTTGGAGTTACCAAGAAGATCATAAAGAATTTATCTAAATGTTTCTTTTCGCAAAAAGAATGCTTAGTATTCTTACAACATAAATCTGGAGATTCCAAGAAAATCACAAAACATCTAAATACTTCTTTTCCTAAAAAGAATATTTAGCAAATGTATGATCTTTAAATTACTTACCTTTATTGTTATTATTAAAAATCTTAGTTGCATGATTTATTAGTAATTTTTCTAGTAGTTATTCATATTATAGTCATCATCTAAATAGTATTCTTCGACTTATTTGTATAGACTACATTACCAACCTGTAATAATGATATCTTGGTTATTTGATAACCTCAATCATTATTCATCACAAAGGATTTATTGACACTTTATCTATGTCAATAAATATCCATGTAAAACTTCTTATATTATGATAAAATAGAATTTTATTATAATATTTGAAAACTTCCCAAATTATGACTAATTCTTAAAAAGGGAACATCATCTAATAGGAATAGAAATTAATCTTCAAAACCTCAAACCACAGGTTTTAGAGCCTTAAAAGCGTTTTAGAACTCCCAAACCAAAGTTATCAAGGAATGTCTTAAGTTGACTTTTGTTGTCATGTCGGATCCCTTTCGTTTATACTAGCCGGATCCCAAATGAGAGGGATCCGCGGGATCCGTCTACAGAAAGATAGTATAAGCTAAAAATGATCCTTGTGGATGTTTCACAATCATACTCACCTCAAGACTCACGAACAAGAACTCAGTGCTTGTTCATAGGAGCAAATTGATCATTTTTCCCAAGCTTAACAATCACTTGTGTTAGTATAATCTTCACTACATTGTTAATTTAATTCCTTGATTCTTAGAATTACAATTTCTTCATCTTTAAGAGTTGGGTTCAAAATGGGTCTATCATAATTTGTCACCACATTGTTTTCTAAGATAATCTAAATCAAAGAATTAACATTGTTAATACAAATTAAACACATTTCTTGAATTCAACAAAGATGATGAGAACAAAATTGTGATCAAACCCTCTAGGTTACTATTCACAATTAACACCACATTGTGGTTTTATTGTTTAGGAACAATCATGTCAAGCAACAAGCAACAAGATTACCAAGACACCGTTCACTACATACCCATGTACCATAGAAAAGATGGTTTAAGTCCGGACGATAGAAAGTTTATTTGCTTGAAAGGAGACTCTTTCATGAAGGTAGAGTTGTTGATCCATCATTTCTGGAAAATACCGACATAAGGGAAGTTTTTGCAACTATTGGGTTTGATTGTTTATTGGATATAAGCGAGCAAATTTTCGATCTTTGTGCTTGAGTTTTACAAGACAATGGGTATAATTAGAAATGAGCGGGTCCATCTCAATTGAATTCACCATCAATGAGCAAGAGTTCAATCTTTCGCTCTTAGAGTTTGGAAGAAATATAGGGGTTCCATATCAAGGCGTTTGTATGTACTCAAATGAATGGTATTTGGAACAACTACACACAATGGTTGATCATCATGACATTTACAACACTTTGATCCGGAAGCAACCGGTGAGGGACACCGTTGTTCATGCCAAGAGCATCACCGTCAAGAGTCACAAGGAAGTCAAAAGTGATCTATAGGGATCCTTTTCAAATGGAGCTTTCGGAAATGTATGGATTGTATAGGAAATGGGAAGATGTGACAAGAGAAAATGTGGTGTGCCTAGTAGGAAACAAAGACCACCCCAACGCATGTCTAAGCTTCATGATCTATTGCCTAGTGACCAATACTCGGTTTAACCTTGCCTACTACATGGTCAAGAGAATGGCAAGTGTTAGAAGCATGGACAAGATGGTGCTTCCGTATGCAATGCTTTTAACCCGTCTTGCCACATTCATCTTTGCACTAGACCCTTCTCCACAATCCTTTGATCATAGCTTTTGCAATAAGGTTATGGTACCATTAACCGAGGGTAGAACAATAAGGTTTATGGTGGAAGGCAAGAGGCCACACCACCCGAATTCCTTGGACGAAGAGAGGCAAGGAGAAGATGAAGGGAGTAGTAGCAACCCACTCGAAAATATCGATCTTGACCCCTTGGAATACATTAACCAATTGCCAAACATCCCTAATGAATCACCCGAATGGCAACAAACCAAGGGAATCTTTAAATGCTTCGCTAATTTCTTGAGGAAGAAGAAGTGAAGATAGTTTGATAAATAGTGGAGGACGGGTGAAGAAGTGAAGAAGGAGGAGAAAGGTAAGGTCTTAGGAATCAAACGTATGATGAACAATTTCAAACAATGGTTTGTAAACACTTTAAACTATGCTCGTAGTTTGTAGGTATTGCCATATCTTGGCACTAAACAATCCTAACTCAGGTACTTGGAAAATGAGATTTTACGACCCCTTGAGTGGTCGTCGTCACTCATTCTAGGAATTTTAGCTCTTCCTACCTTGATATACATTATATTAATTGTGTTATTGCATTTAGTCCCCATAGAAACAACTAGGAAAAGCATTTTCTATAAAGTGCAAAGATGCACATTTCCGAAAGCTCTCACGATCTGCAGTGGGCGGATCCCAACTTTTGAACTAGCGGATCCCTCCCATGAGGAAACGCGGGATCCGTAGCATCTGATATGTAATACAAATTTGGCTACATCAAAATAGTCTATTAGATCACCTCTAACAAGTCAAACATAAGATACTAGAGCCAACTAAGTCTTTCTCAAATAGTTGAAAATCTCACTCTCATCCATGGCTTATCTAGGATATATTTTTGAAATATTTTTTATTTATCAACTAGTCAAAACTCACCATAATTCCGCTCCAACACTCACACATTATCTATCACACTTGATAGCACTTAGTTAGGTCTATCTTTTAATCTTAGCAAATTGATCTCAATCATCTTTTAATCAAAATTAGGATCAAAAATTAGTTTTCATTTCTTTTTATTTTTTTTAGGATTTTAGTAAATTCCTATTAGGACATCATCTGACTTCTAGGACCTGTTATCACCATTTCTCCACATCAAATTAAATGGAATCCTTGTCAAACATATAGTTAGACTACTCAAGGTCAATTTTCTTGGAAAAAACCATCATTAAGCACCATTACTTGTTATGGTTGAGGATTTAAGATATCCAACAGCTAAAGACTTCAAAATTAAGTCAAAACCTCGAAATCCATTAATAATAAACCTTACAAAAGCATAATGATTTCACCTAAACCCTGTCTGATGGCCGGATCCCTGGTCTTTAACCAGGCGGATCCCTACTGAGAGGGATCCGCGGGATCTGTAGATGTAGAAAGCATAAATCAGCTTCTATATTCAAATTCAAGACACCTTTTGGTTCTCTAACCACTTTTAGCATACATTAATTGTCCTCCTAGAGCTGATCAAAACCTCAAGAGCATGCTTAGTCTTCTAAGTGGCCAAGAATTTAATTTCCTAATTCAAATTATTCTTTATAAACCAAACAACTTTAGGTTTAAGGCGCCATCCTCAAATTCCCTTTCAAAAATCTGCAAATAGAAGCTCACATTAGCATCTTCTTCACCATGACTAAGGCTCTTAGCAACTACTCTTCAAACATAGGATCATCCAAAAGAAAGGGTCAAATGATCCATGAAATTTCATCCACCGAAACATCTCCCATTAGAGATAATGACACTAGAATCCCACCTCATCAAACCCATCCAACAAAAGCTAAGAGAACCGCAAGGATTAGCATCAAACCTTTCCAACTAGAAAAAGGATCATCTAGTTCTAAACCAAACATGGCTAGTTCTAACAAGCCATCAAAACCATCATTCATTGAGCATGGACTAAACTCCTTGAATGAACCTCTTCCTCATCCAAACATCTATTCATTGTTCCATTCACCACCAAGAAACTCCCATTCACCAACCTTTTCATTGAATAGGGAACCACCAACAACACCAACTAGCCCATCATGGGAGACAAGGAATAATCTTGATCATATGGAAGAAGTTCCATTACCACCCTCATTTTTAGAACCTCATCCTACCTCTCAAAATGAAGACCCACAATCACACATAGAACCTCCTCAAAATATCTATTTCCCTCCGGGTCCAAACCAAGACAATAATTTCCCAAATTGTCTAAAAACTCAAGGACTTGTTCAAGAAGTACGAAATGAGATACATTTCATGTTTAATCATCTTCTTGCACAGTTGGATCAATTCAACAAGTCCACTCATCCCTAGACTCAAGCACATTGTCGCATTTTAAGTCTAGTAATTAGTTAGCATTAGTAGTATTTGTATGGCTAAGTTCATTCTCTTAGTTTTAGAGATTTGGTTGTTTATCTCTTGTTTTATTGAATGAATACTTATATGCTATGATTATTTTGTGTGTTGTGCTTGTTACATTGTACATATATCTCATTTCCTCATTAGCATTACTTGACATTTCTTCCTTTGCGAAGAAACTGTCATTGAACGCCGGATCCTCAAAATACCTAGACGGATCCCTCCAAGGGAACCGTGGGATCCGTGGTACAGAAACACAAATTTCTACTAACTTGAGTTTTATTTGCAGGAAAGTTTGCACTATACTCTCATTTTCTAACCTTTACTTTGTAGATTTTCAAAATACACATGAAGATTTTGACACCATAAAGCTAGGGGGAGCTTTGTGTCAAACAAAATTGCAAAAACATTTGCAACTTAATCCGATTGTTTCATGACACCCCATTGCAAGTTTGCAATCTTCAAGGGGGAGCACGTTTTCGTCACTTAGAAGAACCATTTGCAAACATAATTGCAAACACAATTATTTTATTTTACGTCATGTCCTTGACACCCTTCTAAAGGGATGGACTCGTCAAGGGGGAGTTAAGACGAGTACCATTCCCGTCACTTGCTCTCTTTACATTTTTACATATCTTTTCTTATAAAAAATCATGTTAGTTTCTTTTAACACTTTTTTGACTTAAAAGGGGAGAAAAAGTAAAACTACTAATTCAAACCCACTACGAATTTTAGTTTTTTTTCTTAAAATAATTTTATGTTTTGTCATCAACAAAAAGGGAGAGATTGTTAATACAAATAAGCCGTAAAAACGTTTATTTATATTTTACGATCTTCTAATGTTTTGTCGATAACAAACGTAAAATCATTTTAACGAAACAAATAGAATACGTAAATAGTTTGAGTTAATAGTTTCGAACACATTTACGTTTTCGCATAAAACACTAAAACAAGTATAAGTGATTTTATGATTTAGATACATATGTTCAACAACTAGTGTTTACATATTGGGTTAGCATATACTTAAACTAAGTATACTAAAATGGGTAAAAACAAGTATATACTAAATGGGTAAAAACTAGCAAATGGTATTGACCCATAACCCATGGTTTTATATATACCACTTAACCAAGTTCATTGTATCTAGAAAAAAAACCATGGATCAACCCATGACCCATGACCCATAACCAAAAATACCCATGGGCAAAGAGGAGCGTTCCGAATCCCTAGCTTTGTGCTAGCCGGATCCCAAGTGGAAGGGATCTGTGGGATCCGGGGAACAATAGAGAATTTTCTCTATAAATAGAGAGCCATTTCTTCCCTTCTATTTATCACTTTACACACATACTTCCCCCAAGTATTATAACCCTCTAACCTCAGATCCAAGTGATCTATGTAGCTTGTCTTTTGTTTTTGTGTGATCTTCTAGGTTCCTCTTAAAGGCGAGATCACCACTTCTTAAAGACGTGCAAGCTCAAGTCCGTGAGTTGCCATGCTTCGTCCTCATCAAGACAGCAAAGGTTCTCTTGTTGATAGTTCTTCCTTTCTCCATAGATGTTGAGTTAAAGGCATTAGTGAAGAATGCCGAAAGTGTCAAGATGAAAGCATTAGTGAAAGGTGATCATCGTCCGTGTTAAAGCATTAGTGAAGAATGCTAACGGTGTCAAAGACGAAGGCATTAGTGAAGGGTGCCAAGCGTTGTGTCAAAGGCATTAGTGAAGGATGCCGATGAATCAAATCAAGTTGCATTTGGGAAGAATGCCTAGGTCGTATAATTGATGAGGTGCATCGTTATACATATAAGTATTTGTTTATTTCCAAGGATGGTGATGTCCTTAATGATGTTGTAACAAGGAGAGGATCTCCTTGATATTAGGTGTTGTGTTGTGAAGGGTAGTAGTTCCTCCATAGTAATGGAACTAGGTGCTTAGCCTAGTACCTAATAAAGGGTAGGCGACGTTGTGATAGGATTAGTTCTCCTTGGTGTGAAAGAACTCGGTGGTTAGCCTAGCACCGTATAAAGGGTGGGCGACGTTGTGTTAGGTGTGGTTCGCCTTGGTGTGAAAGAACTCGGTATTTAGCTTTGTAAGGAAGGTTAGCGACGTTGTGAAGGCTTCTCCGCCATTACAAGATTGGTGTAGTGCTTACGAACTCTCGAGTAGGTGACTCGGGGAGTGGAGTAGGGCAAGGAAGGTGTCCTTGTAGCCGAACCACTATAAATAACTTGTGTCGTGGTGATGTGCTTCTTACTCTTTATCTTTCATTACACATTTATATATCTATCTATCAACGTCCAACATAAATAACCAAATAGATTGACATAAGTCGATCTAAATATTTAAAAGGAAGTTTTAAATTGGTAAAACTATTCAACCCCCCTTTCTAGTTTTCCACAGTTTGTTTTGTGACCTAGTTGATGTTTAGAATATAGTGTAATCAAGTGTTCATGTTTACGTTTAACAGGTTTCTTGATCATAAAAATCAGACCAAAGGTGTTCAACCATTACGTTTAAGGAATACTCTTACGCGTAAAGGTTACGCCTAAGAGAAATCTTACGCATAAGAGGTCTACAGTGGATTACGTGTATCTTGGAAAGATATGCGTAAACAAGGCTTGTTACGCATAAGCTTTACTCTTACGAGTAAACCTTACGCGTAACATTCAGCTTATCCTTACGCGTAAGACTAAAGTTTTTGAACTTGTCCTACGCGTAAGAAATTCTTACGCATAAGACTTGGTCTTACGCTTTAGCTTACTCCTACGCATAAGCTCCTTTTTTACGCATAAGGATCCATGATTACTCATAAGCTACTGTTCACTTTGTTTGGACTGTTACGCATAAGATCCTTGTTACATATTACACATAAGTCACCTAATGTTACGTATAAGCTTAAAAAAGTTAAAATGTTGTGTGTAAAGTGGAAATTGGACTTTAAAACTTCAATATTAACACGTTCACGTAACTTATCACATCAACTTCAAACAATTGGACAAAAGTGACTTAGGACTTGTAACTAACACAAACATGTTGCCTTCAAAAAAATAATTAGATAATAAATCAGACTAAAACTAACATAATGTGTTTCCATATGTCTCTTCTTTTGTTACAATAACTTTCAGACCACAAAATGGCTGACAATCAAGCAAACATCAATGCCCCAGCTGAGCTCACAATGGTAAACACTTTCCCAGCTGGTTATGACAAAACAATTGGGAAGAACAATCTTTGTGTCAACTTTCACAATTTCACATGCTCTGAATCTTCGTGCAAGGTTGCTGTGGACATTCTCAAGCATAATCCTTTCAATCTCATGCTCACCAACTCAGCTTCAGCACCCGAATTTTACATTCATCAATTCTGGCACACAATGGAGAAAGTTGATGGACAAGATGCGGTGAAGGTGACACTTGACACTCAGGAGGTCACCGTCATTGTGGCTGATCTTCGTACCATTCTTCTGCTTCCAGTCATACTTCCAACTGCATATGTCAGAATTCTAAATGACATGGAGATACTCGACTTCTTGGTCAACATAGGGTATGAAGAAGAATATGGGGTCATTTCCACGCATTCCAGAGTCGACGTCAAGAATATCCCACAACCCTTGAGGACTATCTACCTTATGATTGCCAAATCAGTCTCAAGAAGAGATAGTGGTCATGAACACCCAAAGCTGATGCATCTTCAAACCTTCTTGGGAATGGTTCATGTGAACCACATTGACTTTGCAAGCCTCATCTTGGAGGACATGATGCAACATCTCAGGAAACCTAGTTCCAAGATTCCCTTTATCCGCTACACCAAGTTATTTATCCATAACATTCTCTGGAAGCACCAGAGTATCCCAAAGAGACTGAATGACCCTAACATACACTAAATGATGGATGAGCCTACTCTTAGCGGTCAGATTAAAGGCTCACCAGCCTTAAACAAGTGGAACTCATGCATGCTTGGTGTGATATGTCGGGGATCTTCCATCCTACATACGTTACAGGGAGGCATTGATTGCAGGTAAAGTTGGCTTTATAGATGCGAAAACTACTCCAGAAGTCACAACAAGGGCCAAGAAAGCTTGAAGCACTGCTAGCTCTACATTGTCTAAGAAAAAGAAAACCAGCAAAAAGATCAAGAGGAAAAGTCCTGTCAGCATCGTCAAGCCAAAAAATAGAACCTAAACCTGTCCAAACATCTCTATATGATGATGATTCTGAAACCGAGTCAGATGATCTTACTGTTTACACTGAGGAACGTATAGATGATCAACTGTCAAGAAAAAGACAGAGGATAAACCTGCAAGTCCCATGTATGAACAACTGGATCAAGACATTGGTATGTTGAACCTTCCGATGACGAAATCAAATCGACAGGGAAGAAAACCTCTTGAGGTAGAAGAAGAAGAAGAAGACTCGAGTGGGAGTATGATCCTAGGGTGAAGAAACAATTTCGAAAACTTCAAGCAACGAAGGATGGAGAGAGCTGCAGCTGCCTTCTCGGTTAATCAACTCAAAGGGCCAGGTGGTTCCAGGGGTGGTGCTACCCTCTCAACAAAACCCACTACGGGTGACATCACCGCTGATCCTTTCAGGATGAGAAACCAGTAGAGAAGAAACTACAAGATGAGGATGAGGAGTTGGTCAACTATGAAGAAGACAATCAAGAAAAAGATGAGATTTGAGATGATTACATTTTTGGAAGTTTGAAGAGAACTAAAAAGAAGAAGGATGACGAAGAAGATGCTAGAGCGGAGGAACAAAGGTTAAAAGAGGAAGCTGACAACTATATCATCGTCAAATCAGTCATGAAAAAGGCTGACACGTGGGCATCTCGTACGAAAGCAAAGATCCAGAAAGTTGTGCTTCATTCCCGAAAACGCAAACAAAGTCTTCTTGAATCTTGAATGAACACACTTTCCGATGTGGTCATCAATCTTTCCGACCAGATGGACACGTTTCAAGATGAAAGAGAACAGATTCAGGCATTTCTCTCTAGGAACGTCCAAGGTGAAATGAATGCACAAATCAGGAATTATACTCATCGATTTCTCCTTGACACGGTTCCTAGTGTCACCAGAGAAATGTTCAAGATGAAACTCCAACCCACGGTTAAACACTTGGTTCAGCATGTCATATCTACAACACTGGTGGTAATGCAGACAAGACGTTCGGCGTCGATTATCTCGAATGAGTTGATTGCGGAATTAGTGAACAAAATGGCTACTCCGAGATCCATCTTTCAATCCGATGATGATAAAGCTATTTGATCTACTTACGGAAAGACAACTAAAACATCTTGCAAAGAAGGCTGGCGGTCAAGATAAGAGAGAGAGAGATGATGATGACAAGGATGAGGATCCGAAAACAAAGACAAAAGAAGACCAGAGAGAGTCATCGTCATCCATGCCACCACCTTTAGAAAACCACCACACCCACACAACAAGCTACCAAACAACCATCATATGATCAACCTCGGGATCTGAAATCCCACCACCACTGAGAAAATCGGTGATCATTTCACGTACACCAGTGGTGAGGATCATGACATTCCTGAACCCCGACGTCAACCAACACCCCGACCATCACCTCGACCAGAGTTATCCTCCAGAATGAAGAAGAAGAAACCGCCAGTCGTCTCTTAGTTAGATGACAATAATACTGAGGAGTATGATTGATTCAAGAAAATGGTTGAGGCACAACCCAGACTACCTGAAGGTCAAGAACCGGTAGATGGTCGAACTATGGAGCAGGTTAACAGTATCCAAGATGAATTCAAGGTTAAGAAGATAACGAAATGGGAGCTGCGCAGAATCAATAACGATGCATTCAATCTGCTCAAAGAAAGATCCTGCAGTGCAATCGAGATGGAATACCACTTGGACAACATTGCCGGTGCAATGTCCAACAATATCGACTGGCTCAACCCGAAATCAAACATCGACTATACTAGAAAGGATAATGAACATTACTACACGGATTGGAAAAAACCTCTACTGACAATTGGCAAACCAAAACAATCGAGGATTCCTTTCCGTTTCTTCTTCAACAATGATTTGGAGTTCCTTCAACACGGAAGCAGTGTAGGAAAGAAGTATGCTACATTGTTAACATTCAACATCCCTGCTGCTGTATTCTCCACCAACATCGCCATTGAAGAAGATGCCACAAACCTGTTTGTCGACAAGGTTGTGGAGTATGACATTGATGCCAAATTTGGTATTCATCATTGGCCAGAGAGGAGAAGGCTATACTACGGGGAGGCTGAGTAGAAAGTCAAACAAAGAGGTGAAGAATGACAAAAGAATAGTTGTTGTAATGTCGGTAACATTGGAAACAAAATGGGACTACTCATTCTTGTCCAAGATCATGGTCAAAACACAAGATAACCAAGAGTATGAATTCACTGAAGGTGACTTCCCGGAATTGTCACTCAATGACATTAAAGACATGTATCTTCTAAAGGTACAAGGAAGTATGTGACAGTTCTCAACAGAAATTCAACTCGAGTATATCATTCTTTGTTAGGAATTAGAAAATTCCATAGTAAAGAGTCGGTCACCCCAAATATTATCTAGCATAAGTTAGCTCGTAGACATATCAGTATTTACGTTATTTAGTAGTTTATTTATTAGTTTGTAGCGTAGTATGGTTTAGTGTAACACCGTGGAGGAAGGACGAGTCTTTACCCTTGTATGCGATCCACAGCGATGGAGGTGAGTGTATTGTGTAACTATAAATACCCCTTCCATCCATGGAAGGGGTGTGGCTTCTTTGAATCTAACCTTTCATTTGTTAAGCAACTCTCTTCAAGGAACCTCCTCTCAACTCTCTTCATCTATCTAAAATGGCTTTCTTGTTTAATCATTGTCCTAGACCACCTGAATCATCAAACAACATAAATATTGGATCCTAACAATTGGTATCAGAGCCACGTTGTGTTGTTTTTGGTGATTCGAATGGTTTTTCATATGGTTTTTGTTGTATGCGGTTTGATTTGTATGGTGCTTGGAAATTTGTTTTGATGATGTTGGTCGAATATGTGTTGATTTAAGATGTGCTTCTTCATTTTAAATTTCATTTGGTCAGTTTTTGGTACAATGTTTATACCTGTCTTTATATGCTTGATTAATGTTTCAAAAATCTGATGGTGTAGTCAAAATGGTTAAGTCCTTGAGGTCAAATACGTCTTCTAAACCTTTTATCAGTTGTAACTGCGTTTTCTGGTCATTCTTTTGGAGTCAATCAGTGGTCATAAGTTGATTTTTCTCTATACAGTTTTTGGGTTTTTCATCTATGCGAGTTGGCATAAATTCTTTGAAGCGAGTTGTGTTTGTGTTGTTTGTCTTAACTTCGCATTATTGAATAAGTTGCCATCGCGTCAATTCGATTAATATGCTATGCGAGTTGTCATTTTTTGAAGCGAGTTGACAGGTATTATTTGTCATGACTCAATGTATTCCTGGATGTGAGTCGTTATAATGTCCAGATACAATGATTATTAAGCGAGTTGCTGCTGGTGCGAGTTGGGTCAAGCGAGTTGGGAGAGATGCGAGTTAGTGATGCGAGTTAGTGATGCGGGTTAGTAATGCGAGTTAATGATGCGAGTTAATGATGCGAGTTAGTGATGCGGGTTAGTGATGCGAGTTAGTGATGAAAGTCAGTGATGCAAGCAATAAACCTCAAGTTATACAGATTGTATTATCCGAATCTAAAGTTGAGAATATAACATGGACGTTATTTCTTTTCTTTTGTTCGTTCAATGTGATTAAAGACAAGAATCTCGGATTGATCGTTTTACAAAAGGGTAAACATCAAGACCATGATGGGTCTAGACACGATACTTTCATCACAGATCCATGAAGACTCAACCAAGACTCGAACTCTGACTCACAATCTCAACTCGTGGAACACTAAGACACTTCTACAATGACCTCAGGTTCAACAACCTTCATTAGTCCATTGTCAATACTGCTATTGAAAACAAAAATGGACTCTAAGCTGAAACATCAAACCAACACAAATTATCCAACTCCATCAACACATCTCAAACCTAACTCATCCTCCAACTCTCAATATACATCTGAACATGACTCAAACTCAAAAGAAATCTAATGAATCTCAGATTATGTGGGGCTTTTATCATGATTACTTAAGACCACAAGTGTCAAACCCTCAAATATTCATCACAGATTCTATTTGAAGACTATGCTTCATGATAATATTCGAATTTAATGGATAATGAACAACAACAAATCTGTTGCCATTTCCTCCATCAGTTCGTTAAAGAGAAGTCAAAACAAAGTAATAAAGCACCTACCTTAGACCCTTCATAGACCTTGAAGCCCTCAACGCCATCCCTGTGGCTGTGATATCGCGTGCCTCATACCATCCCTGTGGTGAGGTCTTCATGATTATCAATATGAAGAGTCACATACGTTTTACTTACGCAACAAGATGGATTGGAAACCTTTTTCTGTGTCGTCTGTCTTGGAAGAGAAGGAAAAGGGGGGCGTTAATTTTAAGTTGAGGACTTTTAGGGTATGATATCTGTGTTGAGATGAGAAAGAGGCGGATTTGTTTCAGAGGATTTTTAGGGTTTGATACTCTAATTTTTAGGGTTATGAGTGTGTTGTGGCAATTTTATACTCCAGAAATATTAGGGTACCGTTTCTTGTGGGCCTTGGACAGGATACTTGTATATCTGATTGGCATGCGTATGGTATTTGATGGGCCGAATGCTTATTTGGGCTTAATCGGATCAGGGGTGATTGTTAATTCACCAGAGGTGGATCGGATTTACGAGTTCTATATGGTAAGGTGATTTATGGGTGTGTCCAAATGGATCAGTAATATTAATGGTGGCCGTGAGTTGATATATGATATACGGACTGACATCTGTTGGAAAATGGGCCTATGAAATTTATGAACCGTGGATTTAGAATATTGACGGTTGATTTGTTTTGAACCGTGTCAACTGATGAGTGTCTAAATACTCATCATTTTTGTACCATTTAAACTGCAAAAATATCTGAAAACACTCAGAAATGTATCAAAATGATAAAAATATCACAAATAAGTGTTTTATGTGTTGTAAATGCAAAAATATCAAAATCAGATGAAAAACATATCAAGTTTGCATAATTGGCAGTTTTAGTCCCCCAAGTTTTCAAAGTTTGTCAAATCTAGTCCCTGGAATCAAAAATATGGAGTTTATCATCAAGGTCCCTGAAATATTCTAAGTTGTCAAAAATGGTCCTTGAATGAATCTTTGATCAAATTGCAGAAAAGGTCCCTCAACTTTACAAAAGTGTCAAAAATAGTCCTTGGATATTTAAAAAATGTAAAATAATCAAATATGGTCCTTGTACTATTAAAGTTTGTCAAGTTTGGTCCTTGTGATAACTTTGGATTGTTGACAGGTTTGGTCCCTCAAGTTTGCAGAATTTACATCTCTGGTCCTTGTATTAATAACTAACCAAACGGACCCTTTCTTTGTTATTAACCCAGCCAAAACAAAAGAACCCCTGTCAACACCTGTGACCCCCCCATTTTTGAACCCCCACTTATTATATCACTCGGTCAAATTTGGTCAAAACCCGCCCAAACCATAAATACTGTACATCCTCCTCTCCAATCTCTGCAAACCCAAAACCAGGGTGGTTTTGTCAAACCCACCTTTCCACCTTTCCACCTTACCCCAGTTGGTTAACAACTCCCCTCCACCTCCACATCCAACAAAAATCATTAAATGCAAAACCCTGCTAAAGAGATATTTGGGGCCAAAATTCCACATGGAAGATTTTGATGAATTCAAGGGCTGAAGTCAAGTGGGAAAGTCTCAGAGTTGACACCAATCAAAAAGATCTTTATAAAGAGGATAAGAGGAATGTGGAAACATATTCTAGAGTAATTTTAGTTTACTAATGTCGTTTTTAATTAAATTCAATTTCAGTGTTATTTAAAGTTTTCAAGTACTCTTTTAAGTATTCTCAGTGTAATTTAAATCTTTTTCAATAAGTAATTTCAGTGTAAGCTTCATTTCACAGTTTATGCAATTTCATTTCAAAAAATCATGATAAGATCAAATGTTGTTTGTAGCTGTGTAAGGACTCATAAGCCAATATAATCTCCTAGATAGCTTATTAAAGCTATTAGAAACATTTAAAAGTCAGTTTAGTATAAAAAAGAAAAAATACCAAAAATACAAATAAATTAGTGAAAAAATAAAAAAATCCATGGAAATGAAGGTCAAAGCTGGAGCAGGGTAAATACAGGATTGCCCTTGGTGTGACAACCCGTACTTTCAGGTCATTTCTCGACACAATTTATGCCTCACTATTTCAACATTTATAGTAAACTTGGTTTACTTGTTTCAAATTCGCGTAACCTTTATGGTTTAGCGGCGAATTCAGGATCATAACATCACGTACATTTCATATGGACTAAGATTAGTCTACATTCCATTGACATCATTTGCATCTCATTAGTTCATTCATGACATTTCATTTCACATTTAACGCGTAATTTTTATATTAAATAAACGTTTCGTGCGTGAGTTATTATTTTAAATATTTAATCCGTTACTTTCAAAAATGATCCCGCATATTTTATTACTTACAATTAGTTATATAAACTATATTTTGAGTTTTCCTAGTGTTTTAAATTTAATTGGTGCATAAATCGTTAAAGTTATACTATTATGACGTTTTTCTTAAAAACTACTCGATAATTATTTTATCACTTAAATTTCACAAGGAATGTATTTTTACAATTTTTATTATCTCATTACATTCTACTTTGGTCTATTAAAAATCTCTTTTACATAAAAACTACCATTTACCTTTACTTGCACATTTAACTACACATTACTTACACTTTTCTTAAAAATTGTTACAAGTATACATTTTATACATTATATAGAATAAAGAGAGAAAAAAAAATATATATTTGGGAGACATAATCCCCCCAAAATCCGGCCAAGGGGGGGGATTGGGTGATTGTATTTATTAAGTTGGTACTTTCTTGATTTTGTAAGATATTACTTCACCAATCATTTCACATTTTCATCCAACATTATTCAAGCTAAGAAAAGTTCTCTCTCCTTTTCCCTGTCTCCAAACCGGCAAATCAGAGGGTGAAGAAGAAATCATCAAAACTTTTCCATTTTCAAGTTTATCAATCTAGATATCACTCTTTATTAGGTTTGAAATAAAAACAAGAGTGTTTAGGTTAACTTGTTACTTGCACCTCATCATCATACTAGTAAGCATGTTTCTTCATTTTCATGTTTCTTTTCATTTCATATGTATCTTTTCATTCTTGGAGCAACATGCAAGACATATGTGATTTATACCATTTTTCATGATTTGAGTATAATATATATTTGGTCATCCTATAAATATCCCCTTGGTATTCATTGGTCTTGATGATGTCTAGGAACCCATGACACCCTAAGAAGGTGTATGGTAGGATTAGATTAGCTTTGGAGTTGATTTAAAGGGATTAGAATAGGTTTTGTCTGAGAAAAACTATTTTCGATAGCTATAAAAATAGGTTCTGTCCTTGTTTTGATTTTCTGGAAAATCCGACATTAGCACGACATTTTGGCCTTGATATTTAGAAAATATACTTTAAAAAGAATCCGTGGCCGCTTGAACGGATAAAAACGGAGTTATAACGAAGTCGTGGTGAATTTTAAAGTTTGACGACGAAATTTATACTTTTCTGAAAATTCAGCATGCTGTTTTTATTTTGTCCGAGTCAAAAACGAGCCTTAAGCTTCACAAATTATTTCGACTTATCAAAAATATATTAGTATACTTCGATACGAAGCTAAGGACGTATTATATGTAGAAAACGGATTTGAAACGACCAATATATGCACGTTTTCATAAAATTGCCGTAACTATTATTTTCTGAAAAAACTATATTATTTCTACGATACAAGTGTTACGGTAGCTGTAACGTCCATGTTGAGGGCTGTTTTTAGCCATGATGTGGGACTTTTTGTAACGAAATGTTTTCTAGAAAAATCAAGATCACGGGCCATATTTCAAAACGACAAGCCGTTTGTATAGCGGAGTTGTAGTAAATTATTTATGGTTGTCTAAACTTGGCCGAAACTCACTTTTGAACAACAAAATTAGCCAAAATCACTATCTTTAACCCTTAATATCTTTATGTTAGAGACCTTTTGGACGAAAACTCCTGAACTGAAACTTTTAGATATCGATACAAACTTTCCAAAACAGTCGAGTTCGTTCTCTAACGATCGACGTACACCGTTTTACGACTAGTTTTCCAAGCCATTTTTGTATTTCATGAATATTCCGACGACATTGTTTTGCGACGAAAAGTGGAAATTTCACCAAAAATCATTATTAAATCATTGTAGGATGACATTTTGACGTAAAAACTTGTAAAGTCATTTTTGAATGGTCAAGACGTCAAGAGAGTATTTTTCGACGATAAGTAATATTTTCAAAACTCGCAAATGGTATAAATAACATACGAAATGCATGCATAACATTACATTGCAACTCATTACATGTCATATCATTCATCATAGGTCAAGATTTATGTATCACACTACATCTCGGTGTACCCTTTTGTCTTCGCATCATTCCACAACAGTGAGTTTCATAGCCCTACTTTTACTTGTTTTCATAACTGTTTTGTGGGAGATACATGCTCGACTATTTTTATTACATTCATGACTATTTGCAAATCATTGTTTAGCCGAATGAATGCTTAGTCATGCGTTTAGTAAAGTTTGCCATACTTAGAATTTCCATATTATATCATTGGTTAACGGTCTTGGTATATTCATTGGTCTAAGACTTGGTATATCATTGGTCTAACGGACTTGGTATATTCATTGAGCTAATGGTCTTGGTATATTCATTGGTCTAACGGTCTTGGTATATTCATTGAGCTAACGGTCTTGGTATATTCATTGGTCTAATGGTCTTGGTATATTCATTGAGATAATGGTCTTGGTATATTCATTGGTCTAATGGTCTGTATATTCATGAGCATGGTTGGTATATTCATTGAGCTAATGGTCTTGGTAATATCATGAACTATTGGTCTTGGAACGATTTGAACATACACTATATACATTTGGCAATGGGTTGTGAACACACAGGTTGCAAGTTTTGTATGGGCGGGACTTGGAACTGAGTGGATTCACAATGCCTTTGCTGCATAAACGATTTCGATACATTGAGCCATGCACTATTATGTGAATTCATTTGACATCATGCACTTGAACATTAACTCTACATATTCTGGCAGTGGGTTGTGAACACACAGGTTGCAAGTTTTGTATGGGCGGGACTTGGAACTGAGTGGATTTACAATGCCTTTGCTACATAAACGATTTTGAAAGTCTTTACATTTAAACGATTTACAATGCCTTTGCTGCATAAACGATTTTGAAAGGCTTTACATTTCAACTCAAACTCTATGAACTCACTCAACCTTTGTGTTGACACTTTTAGCATGTTTTATCTCAGGTATCTAAGGCATTCACTTCATGGCATGCATTTGGACACCTCATGGAGTCGTGGTGACGACGCGTCTCACTTGGGTTTTACATACTTTAAAACATCGTTTGAATTGTAACAACTTATTTCCGCACAAGTTGATTTTTCATTTGGGACCTATTTTGTAAACTCTGATTGTTTTATTAAATCAAACGATGTATTTTCCAAACGACACTTTAGGTCGTTCAATATAACTGTGATTGTGATGCTATGACAGTCAATCCCCAGGAATTCCATTCCGCTGCAAAACAGGTAAAATGGGGGTGTGACAGATTGGCATCAGAGCTTCGGTTATAGAGAACTAGGTTGCATCATTGACCCTAGACTATAACTACATTATCATAGCATCTCATCATTTCATCATAAGTGCATGTTCACTTTGCGTGCGATTTATACGTACATTTTTCGAGTTATTCACTTTCATTTCACATCGATTGTCACATGGATGTCTTTAAATTCCCATCCCATTATCATTTCCTATACTCTAATGGGAGAATTCCTTGTCATTCCCTATCACAATTTTAACATCAGTTGACTCAACACCAAACAATATAGATCGATTAGTCCAAGCATTGCATAGTTACTTCTAAATTATACATAGCCTGATCACCTATGTCTAATTCAGAAAGAATCATGCAATGAAGGGAGTAGTAGGCTTATATGTGTAAGCAATTCCGTAATCGAGCCAAATTTCAAAAGATTTTCTTCAAACCACTTGTTTCCAGTTGATCCGCGTGACAGTTCTTGTTTGATGAGTTGCAAAAATCAAGCTAGAAACAAGTTGTTACCTAAACCGATTTAGCCTAATCGTATGACAGTTCTTGTTTGATGAGTTGTGGGATTAGGCAAAAATCGGTTACCAAAAAGTCTTTTGAGGATTTTGCTCGAGAATGGAAAGTTGCCACATCAAACCCTAAACTCGAGAGACCAACACGAACTGAATTCAGGGACTGAATTCCTTTTTGGATGGGCGAATGTGACAACCCGTACTTTCAGGTCATTTCTCGACACCATTTATGCCTCACTATTTCAACATTTATAGTAAACTTGGTTTACTTGTTTCAAATTCGCGTAACCTTTATGGTTTAGCGGCGAATTCATGATCATAACATCACGTACATTTCATATGGACTAAGATTAGTCTACATTCCATGAACATCATTTGCATCTCATTAGTTCATTCATGACATTTCATTTCACAATTAACGCGTAATTTTTATATTAAATAAACGTTATCGCGTGAGTTATTATTTTAATATTTAATCCGTTACTTTCAAAAATGATCCCGACATATTTTATTACTTACATTTAGTTTATAAACTATATTTTGAGTTTTCTAGTGTTTTAAATTTATTGGTGCATAAATCGTTAAAGTTATATTATTACGACGTTTTCTTAAAAACTACTCGATAATTTTTTATCACTTAAATTTCACAGGAATGTATTTTACAATTTTATTATCTCATTACATTCTACTGGTCTATTAAAAATCTCTTTACATAAAAACTACCATTTACTTTACTTGTACATGTAACTACACATTACTTACACTTTTCTTAAAAATTGTACAAGTAACATTTTATACATTATATAGAATAAAGAAAGAAAAAAAAAATATATATTGGGGAATTAATCCCCCAAAATCCGGCCAAGGGGGGGGATTGGGTGATTGTATTTATTAAGTTGGTACTTTCTTTATTTTGTAAGATATTACTTCACCAATTCACTTCACATTTTTCATCCAACCTTATCAAGCTAAGAAAAGTTCTCTCTCCTTTTCCTTGTCCCATAACCGGCCAATCAAGAGGGTGAAGAAGAAATCATCAAACTTTCATTTCAAAGTTTATCAATCTAGATACACTCTTTATTAGGTTTTGAAATAAAAACCAAGAGTGTTTAGGTCTAACTTTGTTACTTGCACCTCATCATCATACTAGTAAGCATGTTTCTTTCATTTTCATGTTTCCTTTTCATTTCATATGTTTCTTTTCATTTTTGGAGCAACATGCAAGACATATGTGATTTATACCATTTTCATGATTTTAGAGTATATATATATATTTGGTCATCCTATAAATATCCCCTTGGTATTCTTTGGTCTTGATGATGTCTAGGAACCCATGACACCCTAAGAAGGTGTATGGTAGGATTAGATTAGCTTTGGAGTTGATTTGAAGGGATTAGAATAGGTTTTGTCCGAGAAAAACTATTTTCGATAGCTATAAAAAATGTTCTGTCCTTATTTTGATTTTCTGGAAAAACCGACAGTAGGCACGAAATTTTGGCCTTGATAATTAGAAAATATACTTTAAAACGAATCCGTGGCCGCTTGAACGGATAAAAACGGAGTTATAACGAAGCCGTGGTGAATTTTTAAAGTTTGACGACGAAATTTATACTTTTCTGAAAATTCAGCTGCGTTTTATTTTGGTCGAGTCAAAAACGAGACTTAAGCTTCACAAATTATTTCGACTTATCAAAAATATATTAGTATACTTCGATACGAAGCTAAGGACGTATTATACGTAGAAAACGGATTTGAAACGACCAATATATGCACGTTTTCATAAAATTGCCGTAACTATTATTTTCTGAAAAACTATATTATTTCTACGATACAAGTGTTACGGTAGCTGTAACGCCAGTTGAGGGCTGTTTTTAGCCATGATGTGGGACTTTTTGTAACGAAATGTTTTCTAGTAAAATCAAGATCACCGGCCATATTTTTCAAAACGACAAGCCGTTTGTATAGCGGAGTTGTAGTAAATATTTATGGATGTTCTAAACTTGGCCGAAACTCACTTTTTGAACAACAATTAGCCAAAATCACTATCTTTAACCCTTATTATCTTTATGTTCGAGACCTTTTGGACGAAAACTCCTGAACTGAAACTTTTAGATATCGATACAAACTTTCCAAAACAGTCGAGTTCGTTCTCTAACGATCGACGTACACCGTTTTACGACTAGTTTTCCAAAGCCATTTTTGTTAATTTCATGAAATTTCCGACGACATTGTTTTGCGACGAAAAGTGGAAATTTCACCAAAAATCATTATTAAATCATTGTAGGATGACATTTTGACGTAAAAACTTGTAAAGTCATTTTTGAAAGGTCAAGACGTCAAGAGAGTATTTTTCGACGATAAGTATTATTTTTTTTCAAAAACTCGCAAATGGTATAAATAACATACGAAATGCATGCATAACATTACATTGCAACTCATTACATGTCATCTCATTCATCATAGGTCAAGATTTACGTATCCCACTACATCTCGGTGTACTCACTTTTGTCTTCGCATCATTCCACCAAGTGAGTTTCATAGCCCACTTTTATGTTTTCATAACTGTTTTGGGGGAGATACATGCTCGACTATTATTTTTATTACATTCATGACTATTTGCAAATCATATGTTTAGCCGAACTGAATGCTTAGTCATGCGTAGTAACAGTTTTGCCATACTTTGAATTTCCTATTATATTCATTGGTTAACGGTCTTGGTATATTCAATGGTCTAACGGACTTGGTATATTCATTGGTCTAACGGTCTTGGTATATTCATTGAGCTATGGGCTGGTATATTCATTGGTCTAACGGTCTTGTTATTCTTGAGCTAACGGTCTTGGTATATTCATTGGTCTAATGGTCTTGGTATAATCATTGAGCTAATGGTCTTGGTATATTCATTGGTCTAATGGTCTTGGTATATTCATTGAGCTAATGGTCTTGGTATATTCATGAGCTAATGGTCTTGGTAATATCATGAACTAGGGTCTTGAACGATTTGAACATACAATATAATTTTGGCAATGGGTTGGGAACACACAGGTTGCAAGTTTTGTATGGGCGGGACTTGGAACTGAGTGGATTCACAATGCCTTTGCTGCATAAACGATTTCGATACATTGAGCCATGCACTATTATGTGAATTCATTTGACATCATGCACTTGAACATTAACTCTACATATTCTGGCAGTGGGTTGTGAACACACAGGTTGCAAGTTTTGTATGGGCGGGACTTGGAACTGAGTGGATTTACAATGCCTTTGCTACATAAACGATTTTGAAAGTCTTTACATTTCAACGATTTACAATGCCTTTGCTGCATAAACGATTTTGAAAGGCTTTACATTTCAACTCAAACACTATGAACTCACTCAACCTTTGTGTTGACACTTTTAGCATGTTTTATCTCAGGTATCTAAGGCATACACTTCATGGCATGCATTTGGACACCTCATGGAGTCGTGGTGACGACGCGTCTCACTTGGGTTTTACATACTTTAAAACATCGTTTGAATTGTAACAACTTATTTCCGCACAAGATGATTTTCAATTGGGACCTATCTTTGTAAACTCTGATTGTTTTATTAAATCAAACGATGTATTTTCCAAACGACACTTTAGGTCGTTCAATATAACTGTGATTGTGATGCTATGACAGTCAATCCCCAGGAATTCCATTCCGCTGCAAAACAGGTAAATTGGGGGTGTGACAGATTGGCATCAGAGCTTCGGTTATAGAGAACTAGGTTGCATCATTGACCCTAGACTATAACTACATTATCATAGCATCTCATCATTTCATCATAAGTGCATGTTCACTTTGCGTGCGATTTATACGTACATTTTTCGAGTTATTCACTTTCATTTCAAATCGATTGTCACATGGATGTCTTGAAATTCCATCCCATTACATTTCCTCATACTCTAATGTGGAGAATTCCTTGTCATTCCTATCACAATTTTACATCAGTTGACTCAACACCAAACAAATATTGAGTCGATTAGTCCAAGCCTTGCATGTTACTCCTAAATTATACATAGCTGATCCCCTCTTCTAATTAAGGAAGATATGCAATGAAGGGAGTTGTAGGCTTATATGTGTAAGCAATTCCGTAATCGAGCCAAATTTTCAAAAGATTTTCTTCAAACAACTTGTTTCCAGTTTGATCCGCGTGACAGTTCTTGTTTGATGAGTTGCAAAGATCGAGCTAGAAACAAGTTTGTTACCTAACCGATTTAGCCTAATCGTATGACAGTTCTTGATTGATGAGTTGTGGGATTAAGCAAAAATCGGTTACCAAAAAGTCTTTTGAGGATTTTGCTCGGGATGGGAAGTTTGCAATCAAACCAAACCGATGAGAGACCAAACGAATGAATTCAGGACTGAATTCCTTTGGATGGGCGAATGTGACAACCGTACTTTCAGGTCATTACTCGACACAATTTATGCCTCACTATCAACATTATAGTAAACTTGGTTACTTGTTTCAAATTCGCGTAACCTTTATGGTTTAGCGGCGAATTCAGGATCATAACATCACGTACATTTCATATGGACTAAGATTAGTCTACATTTCATGACATCATTTGCATTCAGTAGTTCATTCATGACATTTCATTTCACAATTAACGCGTAATTTTTATATTAAATAAACGTTATCGCGTGAGTTATTATTTTAATATTTAATCCGTTACTTTCAAAAATGATCCCGACATATTTTATTACTTACATTTAGTTATATAAACTATATTTTGAGTTTTCCTAGTGTTTTAAATTTAATTGGTGCATAAATCGTTAAAGTTATACTATTACGACGTTTTTCTTAAAAACTACTCGATAATTATTTTATCACTCAAATTTCACAAGGAATGTATTTTTATAATTTTTATTATCTCATTACATTTACTTGGTCTATTAAAATCTCTTTTACTAAACTACCTTTACCTTTACTGCCATTTAACTACACATACTTACACTTTCTTAAAATTGTTACAAGTATACATTTTATACATTATATAGAATAAAGAAAGAAAAAAAAAATATATATTTGGGAGACATAATCCCCCCAAAACGGGCCAAGGGAGGGGGATTGTGATTTGTATTTATTAAGTTGGTCTTTTTGATTTTGTAAGATATTACTTCACCAATTCACTTTCATTTTCATCCAACCATTATTCAAGTAAGAAAAAGTTCTCTTTCCTTTCTTGTCTCCATAACCGGCCAAGCAAGAGGGTGAAGAAGAATCATCAAAACTTTTCAATTTCAAGTTTATCAATCTAGATATCACTCTTTATTAGGTTTTGAAATAAAAACCAAGAGTGTTTAGGTCTAACTTTGTTACTTGCACCTCATCATCATACTAGTAAGCATGTTTCTTTCATTTTCATGTTTCCTTTTCATTTTCATATGTATCTTTTCATTTTTTGGAGCAACATGCAAGACATATGTGATTATACATTTTTCATGATTTTGTAGTATATATAATTTGTCATCCTATAAATTCCCCTTGGTATTCTTTAGTCTTGATGATGTCTAGGAACCCATGACACCCTAAGAAGGTGTATGGTAGGATTAGATTAGCTTTGGAGTTGATTTAAAGGGATTAGAATAGGTTTTGTCCGAGAAAAACTATTTTCGATAGCTATAAAAATAGGTTCTGTCCTTGTTTTGATTTTCTGGAAAATCCGACCATAGCCACGACATTTTGGCCTTGATAATTAGAAAATATACTTTAAAACGAATCCGTGGCCGCTTGAACGGATAAAACGGAGTTATAACGAAGTCGTGGTGAATTTTAAAGTTTGACGACGAAATTTATACTTTCTGAAAATTCAGCATGGGTTTTTATTTTGTGAGTCAAAAACGAGCATTAAGCTTTACAAATTATTTCGACTTATCAAAAATATATTAGTATACTTGATACGAAGCTAAGGACGTATATATGTAGAAAACGGATTTGAAACGACCAATATATGCCCGTTTCATAAATTGCCGTAACTATTAATTTCTGAAAAACTATATTATTTCTACGATACAAGTGTTACGGTAGCTGTAACGACCATGTTGAGGGCTGTTTTTAGCCATGATTTGGGACTTTTTGTAACGAAATGTTTTCTAGAAAAATCAAGATCACCGGCCATATTTTTTTTCAAAACGACAAGCCGTGTTTATGCGGAGTTGTAGTAAATTATTTATGGTTGTCTAAACTTGGCCGAAACTCACTTTTTGAACAACAATTAGCCAAAATCACTATCTTTAACCCTTAATATCTTTATGTTAGAGACCTTTTGGACGAAAACTCCTGAACTGAAACTTTTAGATATCGATACAAACTTTCCAAAACAGTCGAGTTCGTTCTCTAACGATCGACGTACACCGTTTTACGACTAGTTTTTCAAAGCCATTTTTGTTAATTTCATGAATATTCCGACGACATTGTTTTGCGACGAAAAGTGGAAATTTCACCAAAAATCATTATTAAATCATTGTAGGATGACATTTTGACGTAAAAACTTGTAAAGTCATTTTTTGAATGGTCAAGACGTCAAGAGAGTATTTTTCGACGATAAGTAATATTTCAAAACTCGCAAATGGTATAAATAACATACGAAATGCATGCATAACATTACATTGCAACACATTACATGTCATATCATTCATCATAGGTCAAGATTTACGTATCACACTACATCTCGGTGTACTCACTTTTGTCTTCGCATCATTCCACCAAGTGAGTTTCATAGCCCCTGCTTTTACTTGTTTTCATAACTGTTTTGGGGGAGATACATGCTCGACTATTTTTATTACATTCATGACTATTTGCAAATCATATGTTTAGCCGAACTGAATGCTTAGTCATGCGTAGTAACAGTTTTGCCATACTTAGAATTTCCATATTATATTCATTGGTCTAACGGTCTTGGTATATTCATTGGTCTAACGGACTTGGTATATTCATTGGTCTAACGGTCTTGGTATATTCATTGAGCTAATGGTCTTGGTATATTCATTGGTCTAACGGTCTTGGTATATTCATTGAGCTAACGGTCTTGGTATATTCATTGGTCTAATGGTCTTGGTATATTCATTGAGCTAATGGTCTTGGTATATTCATTGGTCTAACGTCTTGGATATTCATTGAGCTAATGGTCTTGGTATATTCATTGAGCTAATGGTCTTGGTAATATCATGAACTATTGGTCTTGGAACGATTTGAACATACACATATAATTTGGCAATGGGTTGTGAACACACAGGTTGCAAGTTTTGTATGGGCGGGACTTGGAACTGAGTGGATTCACAATGCCTTTGCTGCATAAACGATTTCGATACATTGAGCCATGCACTATTATGTGAATTCATTTGACATCATGCACTTGAACATTAACTCTACATATTCTGGCAGTGGGTTGTGAACACACAGGTTGCAAGTTTTGTATGGGCGGGACTTGGAACTGAGTGGATTTACAATGCCTTTGCTACATAAACGATTTTGAAAGTCTTTACATTTCAACGATTACAATGCCTTTGCTGCATAAACGATTTGAAAGGCTTTACATTCAAACTCAAACACTATGAACTCACTCAAACTTTGTGTTGACACGTTTTAGCATGTTTTATCTCAGGTATCTAAGGCATACACTTCATGGCATGCATTTGGACACCTCATGGAGTCGTGTGACGAGCGTCTCACTTGGGTTTTACATACTTTAAAACATCGTTGAATTGTAACAACTTATTTCCGCACAAGATGATTTTCAATTGGGACCTATCTTTGTAAACTCTGATTGTTTTATTAAATCAAACGATGTATTTTCCAAACGACACTTTAGGTCGTTCAATATAACTGTGATTGTGATGCTATGACAGTCAATCCCCAGGAATTCCATTCCGCTGCAAAACAGGTAAAATGGGGGTGTGACAGTTGGGTTTAGAGCTTCTTGGGAAGCTATAGGGTGTGTCCTTGGCTTTTGGTTCTCAGTTCTGAGCTTGGACTCATCTTGTAAGCAATTGCTCAAAATTTGCATTTCATAGTTTATGTGTTTAAAATATGTTAATTTCAGTTTAATTCTGTCCAATAATAGTTAGTATAAGTTAAACACTTGATTCTTTGGTCTAAAATTGTTTTAGTGATTATAACATCAAAACAGTTTGATAAGTGGGTTTGGATTTGCTTAGTTATCTAAGACAGAGTTGTTGTGTTGTTTATTGTGTTGTTCTAAGTCACATTAGGACTTAATAGCTCAGTTCTACCAATAAAACCAGTCCTCATTAGTTTAAAAGTCAAAATCATCTTTAAAATCATCTTAATAGTTAACTGTTAGAAATTATATTGTGAAATTCATCATATTAGCTTATAATTTGATACAATAGCTTAATTTCATCTTATCATAGCTTAATATAACATATTTAGTAGCCTAGGATCATTCAAATCTCATAAAAGTCAACATAGTTCATTTTATTAAAAAGTAAAAATATCACTTAGACAGTTTTTGAATAAAAATAGATTAATTATATAGGACTTAATATAGTTTTCAACATTTGAGCTTTTGGAATAGTAAATACAACTCGCCAGCTTTATAATAGTATTTTTTATAATTTTCAGTTAGCTTATTTAGTAGCTTAATTCTTAGCTTCTTTTGAGACCTTGTTCAAAATAGTGCCCTGTGCACAGTTTTATAGCCATTTTCATTAGCTTGTCAAAAGCTCATTAGTGAGTCATAGCTTGTGAATTTTAGCTTTTTGTGTAGCTAACCTAGCCATCTTATAGTTCCAAGCTTAATATTCCACTTGTAGCTTATTTATAGGGCTGCATCAAGCTGTTTTTTGTACCATTCTGTATAAACATGATAAACTCAGTGTTAGCAAGCCCTTTTTCACAAGCTCTTCATAAGGCTCCTGGTCCCCAGTGTTTGCTTTGGCTTTTTAGAAAGCTACCACCCATACAATACCTCAGTGCTTATTTTGAACTTTTAGGTTTATTTCCTTAGCTTAAATTGGCCTAGAAAAAGTGTGCAGGCCTGTTTGGTAGAAAGGTTTGGAGTTAGTGCTTATTTGCTTATTAGTAGCTTATCAGTGTGATTATTTGTATCCTTTAGATTAATATAAGTTCATTTAGCTTGTTTATAGCTTATTGTACTTTTGTTTCCTTCTGTGAAGCTTATTTCAAGCTTATTTGAGCTAAAAATCATTAAAATAAGCTTAAAAGCCCATGTTGAGTTTTAAGCTTCTAAACTGCTTATTTCTTATTAAATGTGCTTTTTTTTCATTGTTAATTTAGCTTATAACAAGTTATTTAGCTTATTTCCAGTTTCCTTTTGCTTATTTAGTAGCTTATTAGCTTCTTTGCTTATCCTTGTGCTTAATTCCATTTTTTGTCCACTGTTGAGCTCAAAAGCTTATTCTGAGCTTATTTTTAAGTTCTAAAAAGTTTGTCTTTTTAAAAGTTGTTTATATTTAGTAGCTTAATTAGTTTTAAAAAGAAAAAGTCCAAAAAAAATAATATTTTGCAAAAAGCCAGTTGCTGGGTTTCGAACCCTGGCCACCCAGCTCACCACACCACACACATACCATCTGCCCTTGGGTCTTTGACTGGTTATCCTTTGCAATATTTAATATATAACCCTTATAGTCCAATTTAGCTTATACGTTTAATTTAGCTTATTTACAGCTTATTACAATAAGTTGTTGCATCTTTTATATTTTTCTTAGATTTGTATTAGTATAAAGTATTTTACAAAAAAGTTTCAGATTTTTCTGAATTGTTTTAGTAATTTTAATCATTTATTTAGTTTAAAATAGTATTTAATTCATAATAAAAAACATAAAAGTCTAAAAAATATAAATCTTTTTTCTAAAATTTTCTTTTGTCATATAGTACGTAAGAAAATTGTTTTTACACTCGTAGGACTTTTATTTCACAAATTTTACGTTTTTCCTTGCGCACTCGCGTAATTTTTATACATAACGCACGTTTTCATTCTAGTTCACGTTTTTAGATAATTTAAGTTTACATTTTACTTAAAATAGTTTATTTAAGTTATTTTGTTTTATAAATCAAGAAAAACATCATTTTAAAATAGTGATAGCGTTTATTTAATATAATTTAGCTTTTTAATTTTCTTTAATTTGCATATAAGCCCCTGTAATTTACAAAACTTTCTTTTTAGGTGTAATTATCATTCACAATCCTTACTGATCACTATCCTTAGTGATTATTCAACATCTGAAAGTGTTAAACACCATTAAGTCTCCGTGGGACTTAACGACCTGTGGAAACACTATACTCTCTAAATCTTAATTGTATTGTTTCTGAGCTGTTTGAAGTTTATTACGATTGACCATTCACAAGTGGTTAGCTTGTGTGATAAACTTGACTGTTTGGAACCAATCAAATTTTGGCGCCGCTGCCGGGGAGGCTGTAAGCGTGTTCTAAACATTCTCAGACCCGTACTTGCACATATACCACCGTTTGTAATCAGTTTTTTTGTAAAGTTATAAGAAATCAAAAAGTTCATTAACACTTTTCCTAAAGTGTTAACAACACCAAAAAAATATATAACATCAAAACAATCGTAACGTTTTCTAGCTTGTGTTTCCTTTAAGGTGATTCTTAATGAGATACGATTTGGTTAAACGAGACGATACCAAAAATATTTTCCAAAAGTTTTTAAACCATCAGCACAAATCCATACCTACGTCTCTTTAGTGGTACTTAAATACATAAAAATCAACCACCGCAAATCAAGGCAGTACACCTACCAACTGGGGGTGTGACCATAATAAGTTCCCGAACCAAAGATTTAAAACTTGCCTTTGTGTCCTTGTGATTTGGTGTACCTTTTCAAAGAAAGCCATTTCATTTGTGTATTGGTTAAGTTACTTGTCTGTTTTCCGTTTTTGCCTCGCATTTGTTTTGGAAAATGATTTTTAAACTTAGTGCATGCGCACTCGTTCTTCCAGCTCTACAAGTCCACTTTCTGAGCTTGCAAAGATTCCACGTAGGCTTAGAGGACATTCTGCTCCTTCAGCCGTGACTGAGGAACGTCTAACACCACCACCCCCTGTCGTAATGGCAGAAGACAAGCCGATGAATGAGCTTCTCCAAGCACCCATCGAGGGTTACGGAGATGCCATTATTGTCCCAGCCATCGTGGCTGATACCTTTGAGCTCAAAACCGGGTTGCTTAATCTTGTAACCCAAAGCCAATTTTATGGTTTGGAGCGGGATGATCCTCATGCACATATTCGATGGTTTAACAAGATTGCATCTACCATCAAATACAAGAATGTCCCACAGAAGCAATTAAGCTTCTTCTGTTCCCATTTTCTCTAGAGGGACAAGCCGGAATTGGCTTGAGAAACAACCCCCTCGTTCCATTGAGACATGGGAGGATCTAGTCACTAAGTTTGTTAACGAATTCTATCCTCCATCCCGAACTACAAGTCTTAAGAATGAGATAATGAAATTCTCTCAAAGATTTGATGAACCATTCGGTGAGGCATGGGATCGTTACAAAGAGTTGCTCCGCAAGTGTCCACATCATGGTTTTACCGAGTTAATGCAAATGGATACTTTCTACAATGGTCTAAACCAAACTAACCAAGACTCTTTAAATGCCTCCGCGGGAGGTAATTTTCTGAGCAAGACCACAAAAGAAGCCTTGCAAATCATTGAAAACAAGTCCCAGGTCCGCCCTTTCAGAACAAAGACATATCAGTCTCAGTCTAATGCTGGACCTTCTACTTCATCTCCAGTGAGTACATCTAGCACCGATGCTAAGATTGACAAACTCACGGATATTTTAGGCTTTGGTTTTGCTAACCAAAAGAAAGTCACTTTCACACAAACACCATCACATGGTGAAGTGAAGAAAGTTGAGGTCTGTGTTACTTGTGGTGGCCCTCATGCATACTACAAACTGTATGCCACCGATGGTAGTCCATTTGAAGCCAATGCTATAGCCGGTACTTCACACCAAGGAGGTAATCAATACCGTCCTCAAAATGAACCAAACTACCGTGCTAACACTTATCAGGGACCACCCGGTTTTAGCCAGAATCCTAACATGCAAAACCGGAATCAGAACCAACCTAGAATGAACCAAGGTTATCAAAACCAAGGTAATTTCTATCCCGGACCAAATCAAGGTTTCCAACATCAAGGAAATCCTAATCAAAACAATTTCAATCGAGGGAATCAATTTAATGGGAATATGAATCCTAACCAAGGAAATTTTCAAAATCAAGGCCCTAATCCAAACATTAGAGGCCAAAATTTTCCTAATCAAACTCAAGCCATTGTTCCAACTGGACCATCATCTGATGAGTTATTGAAACAATTCATGAAATCCCAAGATGAAATGAACAGGTTGTTGGTCGTCGGTCGTATCTAAGAAGTCTTTAAAAGATCAACCCTCGGGCTCAGGAAAACTTCCGAGCAACACGATCGCTAACCCGAGGGGCGATGTAAAGGCGATCACAACCAGAAGTGGTGTTTCATACGATGGACCCGCTATTCCTACTACCTCTTCTTCTTCTTCTCTCCCGAAGGTAGTGAAAAGTGAACCTGAGGCAACAAAGGACAAGGAACTTCCTACTAATAACGGAGGTACCAACGATGTCCAACCTCAAGTTGTCCAGAAACCCAAATCCAATCCAGGAGTTGTTTTTGAACCTCCAGTAGCTCCCGTTGAAAACCCCAAATCCAAATCTTCTATTCCTTACCATCACGTTTGAATGAGCAAAAGCTCCGTGAAAAAGCCAGTCATCAAATGGATAATTTTTTTCAAATTTTCCAAGAACTACATTTTGACATAAGCTTTGCGGATGCTATCATGCTGATGCCCAAGTTTGCATCAACTCTCAATCACATGTTAAGCAACAAGGAAAAGCTGTTTGAAATGGCAAAAACTCCTTTGAACGAGAACTGCTCTGCAGTTATCTTGAAGAAGCTTCCAGAAAAGCTTGGAGATCCTGGAAAATTTCTCTTACCTTGTGTATTTCCAGGAATGGTTGAATGCTTTGCCTTAGCAGATCTTGGTGCAAGCGTTAACCTGATGCCTCATTCAGTATGGAAGAAACTTTCTCTTCCGGACCTTATTCCTACATGCATGACTCTCGAGCTTGCAGATCGTACAATATCCCGTCCACTTGGCATTGCCGAGGACGTATTTGTAAAAGTAGGAAAGTTCCATTTTCCAGCTGACTTTGTAGTTGTTGATTTCGATGCTGATCCACGGGTTCCTCTCATTGTTGGACGAGGATTCCTGAGAACGGGTCGTGCTCTCATTGATGTATTTGAGCAAGAAATCACATTACGTGTAGGTAATGAGGCTGTCACCTTTAACCTTGATCAAACTTCGAGGTACTCCGCAAACTATGATTCTGAGTCGGTTAACCGAATTGATATCATTGATGTTGCTTCTGAAGAGTACTCTCAAGAAGTTCTTGGTTATGATCATAATTCTTCGAGTGATAATCTCACTCATTCATCTCAACCCATCATTGCCAATTCTACTCCTTCTCTCACTCCATTTGAGGAAAGTGACTTCATCTTGGAAGAGATTGAAGCATACTTGTCTAGTGATTCTGTTCCATGGGAAATTGATCACGCTCCCATCGACATCGAGGGGGACATACTTCTCATTGAGAAGTTGCTTAATGATGATCCATCATCACTCCCTCCCATCAAGCTTCATAACAAGGAAGTCAAGTCAGTTGAGAAAACTGAATAATTTCCTGAAGTCGAACTTAAGGACTTACCACCTCATCTCGAGTATGCATTTCTTGAGGGTGATGATAAATTACCCGTCATTATTGCTCGAGATTTGAGTAAAGATGAAAAAGCTGCTCTCATAAAGGTTTTGAAGTCACACAAGCAAGCAATTGCTTGGAAACTCTCCGATATTAAGGGTATCAACCCTGAGTTTTGTACTCACAAAATCTTATTGGAGGATGACTTCAAACCAGCAGTTCAACATCAGAGAAGAGTAAATCCAAAAATCCATGATGTTATTAAACAAGAGGTTCTCAAACTTCTTGATGCAGGATTGATTTACCCTATCTCAGATAGTCCTTGGGTTAGCCCAATTCACTGTGTTCCTAAAAAGGGTGGCATAACTGTTGTCACAAATGAAGAAAACGAGTTAATTCCAACTCGATTGGTTACGGGATGGCGTGTTTGTATTGACTATCGTAAGTTGAATGACGCCACCCGTAAAGACCATTTTCCTCTACCCTTCATGGACCAAATGCTTGAGAGATTAGCAGGGAATGAATACTATTGTTTCCTTGATGGTTTCTCGGGTTATTTTCAGATTCCCATTGATCCACAGGATCAAGAGAAGACCACATTCACCTGCCCATACGGAACTTTTGCCTACAGACGTATGCCTTTTGGCCTATGTAATGCTCCTGGCACGTTCCAACGATGTATGATGGCCATTTTCCACGACATGATCGGGGAAACAATGGAGGTGTTTATGGATGACTTCTCGGTCATTGGGGACTCATTTCAAGCATGTCTCTCCCATTTAGAAAAAATGCTCCAACGGTGTGAAGACACCAATCTTTGTCTAAATTGGGAGAAGAGCCACTTTATGGTCAAAGAAGGCATAGTCCTTGGCCATAAGATTTCCAAAAATGGGATTGAGGTAGATAGAGCAAAAATCGATGTTATTGCAAAATTACCTCATCCTACTACCGTCAAAGGTATTAGGAGTTTTTTAGGTCATGCAGGTTTTTATCGTAGATTCATACAAGACTTTTCTAAAATCGCCCGGCCTATGACCCATCTTCTTGAAAAAGATGCTCCTTTTATCTTCTCACCCGAGTACATCGAAGCTTTTGAAACATTAAAGAAAAAGCTTACTGAAGCACCCATTCTCGTTGCTCCCGACTGGGATTTACCTTTTGAGCTCATGTGCGATGCAAGTGATTTTGCTATCGGTGCAGTCCTAGGGCAACGTAGATCTAAGCATTTTCAGCATATCCACTACGCAAGTAAAACAATGACTGAAGCTCAAACTCATTGCACCACCACAGAAAAAGAGCTACTAGCCGTGGTGTATGCATTTGAGAAGTTTCGGCCATACCTAATCTTGACCAAATGTGTGGTGTATACGGATCACTCGGCTCTCAAATATCTCTATGCAAAACAAGATGCAAAGCCGAGATTGCTCCGTTGGGTTCTCCTCCTACAAGAATTTGATATCATTATACGTGATAAAAAAGGAGCTGAGCCTGGCTCTGATCATCTGTCACGCCTAGAAAACCCTCACCAAGATGTTTTCGAGAAAAAGGAAATAAATGAAACATTTCCTCTCGAGACACTCAATGCGGTTTCTTTTCGTGGAAACTCTACCACCCCATGGTTTGCTGACTTCGCAAATTACCATGCGGGTAACTTCATAGTGAAAGGAATGTCGACCCAGCAGAAGAACAAATTCTTCAAGGATGTTAAACATTACTTCTGGGACGACCCCTACTTATTCAAAATCTGTGCGGATCAAGTCATCCGACGGTGTGTTTATGGACAAGAAGCTATGGACATTCTCAAAGCTTGCCATGCTGGACCCACCGGGGGCCATCATAGTCCAAACTACACTGCCAAAAAGGTGTTTGATTCCGGGTTTTATTGGCCCACAATTTACAAGGATGCCCACGAATTTGTCAAAGCCTGTGACGCTTGTCAACGTCACGGAAATATCTCACAAAGAAATGAAATGCCGCAAAACGCCATTCAAGTGTGTGAGATCTTTGACATCTGGGGCATTGACTTTATGGGGCCATTTCCATCATCTCGAGGAAACAAATACATACTTGTGGCTGTTGACTATTTGTCAAAATGGGTTGAAGCGAAAGCTTTACCTACCAATGATACCCGAGTAGTTGTGAAATTTTTAAAATCTCTTTTTGCTAGGTTTGGAACTCCGCGAGCTATAATTAGTGATCGCGGTACACATTTCTGTAATGATCAATTTGATCGTGTCATGCAAAAGTATGGTGTTACCCACCATCTCTCTACTGCATACCACCCCCAAACAAGTGGGCAAGTGGAAGTTTCCAACCGTGGTATTAAAAGAATTCTTGAAAGGACAGTAGGCGAAAATCGTGCATCCTGGTCGGATAAACTAGATGACGCACTCTGGGCTTTTCGTACAGCTTACAAAACACCAATCGGGTGTACTCCATACAAGCTTGTATACGGAAAGGCATGTCATCTTCCGATTGAGCTTGAGCACAAAGCATACTGGGCCTTAAAACATGCAAACTTCGATATTCAGACAGCTGGTGATCACAGAAAAGTTCAAATGAATGAATTAAATGAACTCCGTGATCAAGCATACGAGAACTCTTTGATCTACAAACAAAAGACAAAGAAGATTCATGACTCTAAAATCAAGAACCGCGTTTTCAACGTCGGTGATCGAGTCCTTCTTTTCAATTCAAGATTGAAGATATTCTCGGGAAAGCTCAAGTCCCGTTGGTCTGGTCCATTTACTATTGCTAAGGTTTATCCTTATGGTACTATTGAGTTATCTCAGCCTGATGGTCCAAATTTTAAAGTGAATGGTCATCGATTGAAGCATTATTTTGGAGAGGACATTCCACCTGTGATTGTCCCGGATCTACAAACTTTCCCCATGAACCAATGAATGCGGGGATCGAGTCAAGCTAGCGACTTGGGAATCAAAAACAGTAGCACACACAATATGGGTTTTCACCCATATTTCTGATTTCTTTCTACTTTCTACCACCCTAGTGTGGGGGAGTTGCCCCCCGCTGTTGTATATAAGTACTCTCTAAAAAAAATGTATATATCAAAAACAAAATAATGGCCGTAGTATTTCCCTTTTATGTTCTATGTTTCGGCATAACCGCCGGTACTTTGAATATTGAGGGAAATATTCATTTCTAGTGTGGGGGGGAATTCTCACGAATTTTATCATGTAATTATTCCACCCAATTCCCTCGTTTTTGGCCAAAATTTTTTTTTGGAGTAAGTGTTTTTCACTTACTCAGCAAATGGTAATCAGTCCGCCATGTCTAACACACATAAGGATTGGCTAATCCAGGAGCAAACGGCTCTTGGTAAAGATATCTCAAATCCGTTTATGGCTTGCAATTTGCCCAAAATTGTATGGTGTTCAGCTCACCATATCTTTAATTAGTGAAGAGTTGGCTAGCCCGCAAGTTTATGGCTTGTGGTAAAGGCAGTTGGAAAGCCATAATTGGTAATCAGCTCACCAAAGATAATATTGATAATTTATCTAAGAGTTGGCTAGTCCAGAAGCAAACGGCTTCTGGTAAAGACAAATCAAAACCGTTGAAAGCTGGTGATTTGCTCAAAATCATTTGGTTATCATTGTACCAAAGTTCTTACTTGAACTGAAACAATTGGCTACTCCAGAAGTAATGGCTTTTGGTAAAGAGATGAAATCCATAAATTTTTCTCAAAAGATTGCTAGGGACTAGCAATATCTTAGTGTGGGGGATTGATGAGTGTCTAAATACTCATCATTTTTGTACCATTTAAACTGCAAAAATATCTGAAAACACTCAGAAATGTATCAAAATGATGAAAATATCACAAATAAGTGTTTTATGTGTTGTAAATACAAAAATATCAAAATCAGATGAAAAACATATCAAGTTTGCATAATTGGCAGTTTTAGTCCCCTAAGTTTCAAAAGTTGTCAAATCTAGTCCATGGAATCCAAAAATATGGAGTTTTATCATTCAAGGTCCCTGAAATATTCTAAGTTGTCAAAAATGGTCCTTGAATGAATCTTTGGTCAAATGGCAGAAAAGGTCCCTCAACTTTACAAAAGTGTCAAAAATAGTCCTTGGATATTTAAAAAATGTAAAATAATCAAATATGGTCCTTGTACTATTAAAGTTTGTCAAGTTTGGTCCTTGATAACTTTGGATTGTTGACAGGTTTGGTCCTCAAGTTGCAAATTTACATCTTTGGTCCTTGTATTAATAACTAACCAAACGGACCCTTTCTTTGTTATTAACCCAGCCAAAACAAAAGAACCCCTGTCAACACCTGTGACCCCCCCATTTTTGAACCCCCACTTATTATATCACTCGGTCAAATTTGGTCAAAACCCGCCCAAACCATAAATACTGTACATCCTCCTCTCCATCTCGCAACCCAAACCAGGGGTTTGTCCACCACCTCACATTTCCACCTTTCACCTATCACCCCAGCTGGTAACAACTCCCTCCACCTCCACATCCACAAAAAATCATTAAATGCAAAAACCTGCTAAAGAGATATTTGGCGCCAAAATTCCACATGGAAGATTTTGATGAATTCAAGGGTGAAGTCAAGGGGAAGTCTCAGAGTTGACACCAAGTCAAAAAGATCTTTATAAAGAGGATAAGAGGCAATATGGAAACATATCTAGAGTAATTTTAGTTTACTAATGTCGTTTTAATTAACTTTCAATTTCCAGTGTTATTTAAAGCTTTCAAGTACTCTTTTAAGTATTCTCAGTGTAATTTAAATCTTTTTCAATAAGTAATTTCAGTGTTAAGCTTCATTTTCAAGTTTATGCAATTTCATTTCAAAATCTCATGATAAGATCAAATGTTGTTGTAGCTGTTGTTAAGGACTCATAAGCAACATAAGCTCATAGATAGCTTATTAAAGCTATTAGAAACATTTAAAAGTCAGTTTAGTATAAAAAAGAAAAAAAAATACCAAAAATACAAATAAATTAGTGAAAAATAAAAAATCCATGGAAATGAAGGTCAAAGTTGGAGCAGGGTAAATACAGTATGCTGGGTTTTAGAGCTTCTTGGGAAGCTATAGGGTGTGTCCTTGGCTTTTGGTTCTTAGTTCTGAGCTTGGACTCATCTTGTAAGCAATTGCTCAAAATGCTTTCATAGTTTATGTGTTTAAAATATGTTAATTTCAGTTTAATTCTGTCCAATAATAGTTAGTATAAGTTAATCACTTGATTCTTTGGTCTAAAAATCTGTTTTAGTGATTATAACATCAAAACAGTTTGATAAAGTGGTGTTTGGATTTGTTAGTATCTAAGACAGAGGCTTGTTGTGTTGTTATTTGTTGTTGTTCTAAGTCACATTAGGACTTAATAGCTCAGTTCTACCAATAAAACCAGTCCTCATTAGTTAAAAGTCAAATCATCTTTAAAATCATCTTAAGTTAATGTTAGAAATTATATTGTGAAATTCATCATATTAGCTTATAATTTGATACAATAGCTTAATTTCATCTTATCATAGCTTAATATAACATATTTAGTAGCCTAGGATCATTCAAATCTCATAAAAGTCAACATAGTTCATTTTATTAAAAAGTAAAAATATCACTTAGACAGTTTTTGAATAAAATAGATTAATTTATATAGGACTTAATATTAGTTTTCAACATTTGAGCTTTTGGAATAGTAAAATACAACTGCTCAGCTTTATAATAGTATTTTTTTATAATTTTCAGTTAGCTTATTTAGTAGCTTAATTCTTAGCTTCTTTTGAGACCTTGTTCAAAATAGTGCCCTGTGCACAGTATTATAGCCATTTTCATTAGCTTGTCAAAAGCTCATTAGTGAGTCATAGCTTGTGAATTTTAGCTTTTTGTGTAGCTAACCTAGCCATCTTATAGTTCCAAGCTTAATATTCCACTTTGTAGCTTATTTATAGGGATGCTCAAGCTTGTTTTTGGTACCATTTTGTATACACATGATAACTTCAGTGTTAGCAAGCCTTTTCACAGCTTTCATAAGGTCTCCAGTGGTCCCCGGTGTGAGCTTTGGCTTTTCTTTTTTAGAAAGCTTACCAACCCATATCAATACCTCAGTGCTTATTTTTGAACTTTTAGGTTTATTCCTTAGCTTAAATTGGCCTAGAAAAAGGTGAAGGCCTGTTTGGTAGAAAGGTTTGGAGTTAGTGCTTATTTGCTTATTAGTAGCTTATCAGTGTGATTATTTGTATCCTTTAGATTAATATAAGTTCATTTAGCTTGTTATAGCTTATTGTATTTTGTTCCTTCTGTGAAGCTTATTTCAAGCTTATTTGAGCTAAAAAATCATTAAAATAAGCTTAAAAGCCCACTGTTGAGTTTTTAAGCTTCTAAACTGCTTTTTCTTATTAAATGGCTTTTTTTTCAGTTGTTAATTTAGCTATTACAAGTTATTTAGCTTTTTCCAGTTCCTTTGCTTATTTAGTAGCTTATTAGCATTCTTTGTTATCCTTGTGCTTAATCCATTTTTTGTCCACTGTTGAGCTCAAAAGCTTATTTGAGCTTATTTTAAGTTCTAAAAAGTTTGTCTTTTAAAAGTTGTTTATTTTAGTAGCTTAATTAGTTTAAAAAGAAAAAGTCCAAAAAAATAATATTTTGCAAAAAGCCATGATTGGGATTCGAACCCTGGCCACCCCAGCTCACCACACAACACCAATACCCATGCCCTTGGGTCTTTGACTGGTTACATTTTGCAATATTTAATATATAACCCTTATAGTCCAATTTAGCTTATACGTTTAATTTAGCTTATTTACAGATTATTACAATAAGTTGTTGCATCTTTATATTTTTCTTAGATTGTATTAGTATAAAGTATTTAAAAAAAGTTTCAGATTTTCTGAATTGTTTTTAGTTTAATTTTAATCATTTATTTAGTTTAAAATAGTATTTAATTCATAATAAAAAATATAAAAGTCTAAAAATATAAATCTTTTTTCTAAAATTTTCTTTTGTCATATAGTACGTAAGAAAATTGTTTTTACACTGGTAGGACTTTTATTTCACAAATTTTACGTTTTTTCCTTGCCGCACTCGCGTAATTTTTATACTACGCACGTTTCATTCTAGTTCACGTTTTAGATAATTTAAGTTTACGCTTTAGTTAAAATAGTTTATTTAAGTTATTTTGTTTTATAAATCAAGAAAAACATCATTTTAAAAATAGTGATAGCGTTTATTTAATTAATTTAGCTTTTTAATTTTTTTAATTTGCATTTAAGCCCTGTAATTTACAAAACTTTCTTTTTAGACGTTTGTTGTTATCATTCACAATCCTTACTGATTCACTATCTTAGTGATTATTCGACATCTGAAAGTGTTAAACACCATTCAGCCTCCGTGGGACTTAACGACCTGGTGAAACACTATACTTTATAGATCTTAATTGTATTGTTTTGTTTTTGAGCTTTTGACGTTTATTACGGTTGACCATCCACAAGTGGTAGCTTGTGTGATAAACTGGGACTGGCGGGAACCAATCATCAAGATAAACCTTGATTAATTAAACCAGAATAAGGATAATTAATTGGACATGGGACTCTAAAGCTCAATTGATCAGGTTTCGTCAATTATTTTGGATCGGGTTATTAGGTTTGGTTAGGCTTCTCGAATGGATAGATTTATATGAGTTTGAGGATGTGATTCTATGTGATGTTTGGTATGATGAGATTTGATTTGCTATGATGTTTGATAATTTTGGTTTATACATTTTCACGAATAATATTTTGTCACGGCTTGAATTGATAATTGGAACTAAGGTTGACTCTGGGTTTGTTTGTTGGTATCTCTTATTTGAAGTTGAAGTGATGTTTTCAGGAAGCGTTTACTTATTTCATATTCTTTCTTTCTACCCTTCCGCGAAGATGACTTGTTTGGGCATTTATAGGGTGTGATAAAGACTTGGCTATTTAGTTGTGTTTGTGATTCTTTCTCCTTAACCACAACGTAGCTATCACTTGGTGTCTCACGAGATAGGATATGTCAAGAGGTTTTGTACATTGGGTACAGTTTCTTTTCAAGGATTAGTACAAGTTTAAGTAACAAATCGGGGAATTTCTTCATGATCAAGTTTGGCATATATCGGGTTTACTTCACCATGTGGTCACTACAATAGCCCGTGAAATCGTGAATGATGTGTTTACAAAGTGTTTATTGGATGGTTGATGTTATTGATGTTGGTGTTGAACGGTGATGAACATTTGCATGTTCCCTAAAGCGATATTCACGAAACCAAAGTTGTCTGAACACATTCAAGCTAACATTGTTTACGGTTTTGTCTTGATTTTGTAAAATCCCATGAAAGAACCTATTTCTCGGTTTAAATCATAGACTTGTAAAATCCCGTGACAATGGAAACATCCTGTAATAGTAAAGTGCATTTCCGGATCTATCTTACGGTTTATTATTGGTTTTGTAAAATCCCGAAATCAACTATTTCTCGGTTTAAACCATAGAATTGTAAAATCCGTGATGATGGAACCATCTTAGAGAGCGTATTTCGAGATCCGATGTGATTGATGCAGGTTACGTTTTGAAGAAGGGATACAAGAGTGTACTTCATGAATTGGATGTGTGTTTGGATATTCGTCATGGCGGTTTGGTTATTACGGTTTTGGGGGTTATGCTCATTAAACCATGGTCGGGATGAAACCATTATCAAGTTCACTTAAAGCGTCAAAGAAGGCTAGATTTGAGCTTTAACAGAAAGATGTGACAAGCGGCGTTAATTCATATTATTTATTTGAGGTTGAAGTGAAATATCACGAGTGAGTGTACTTAGTATCTGAAGGTATCGGGGATGGTTGGATGAAGATTCTTCAGATCCTTGTTCGAGCCTATTATAAAAAACAAAGACTTGGAAATCTAGTTATTGTTGGGTGTCTTTTACCTTTTCTTTTACCACTTGGGGAATTGGGCTCATACCACCACAAAATAACTATCACTTTAAGGAGTTACGTTGTAGTGCTTTGTGTCACATTCAATTGTGGATTTTCAAGAGGTAATGTACGTCTTATACTTGATGGTTGGTTGGATGAAGAGTATAGAGTACTTAGAGATTCAGAATGCTAATGGAAATCGCACCGCTCTTTGTTACATATGTAAGTTTAAGTCACGAGTTCGGGTTAGTTTACTGAGTCAAATTCATCATATTGAGTTTTCTCCATCAGTTGTCACGACAAAGAGCCTCTTGAAATAATGGGGATGATTACATGTTTTGCTAAGAGAGTTGAAAAGAGAGAATTATGGCGTATGAACCTGAGTTCATGCCTCGTATCTCTAGAAGAAAAGTGTACGTTTGGTCGCTTTATCTTCAAAAGAAGAGAAATCTTCTTATGACGTTCACATCCCGATTCGGTACTCGTTACTCCAAAGAAAAAGAAATGTATGCACGTTTGATCATTATCTTCGAAAAGAAAATCTTATGGCGTATGAACAAGCAGTTCATCCTGTTCTAAAAAAGAATTAATGCGTTTAGATTAATCATCTTAGAAGAAAATCTTCTTATTATGACCATTCTCGTCAACATGCTTCATACTTTTTCCATGGCTTGATCATCAGTGAACGGCTATATTGATTGTTTTCGATTCCACTTTCTCAACTATAATGGCGATGGCGACATCTGTGCTAATTTTGCGGGAAGTGTGAATAAACTACATTGGTTAAGATATTCACTTATTTAATCAAGAATGACATCTCCGTATGCAATTCTTGAGGGGAAGAAGTGTGTGAATTTTTGCATGATTGATTAATATTTGAGAATATATGGTCAAGCGGCTCCTAACTCATGTAAGAACCGAGCTTCTTCTTATCGGATCATCTTTACATGGAGTTTCTTATAAGAGCCGTTGGTTGACATCTTCTTTGGATTGATGAGTTTATCGACAAAGTGCTTCGATTAATGCTTCCGTGCACATCAACATGATGATTCGAACAATCTCTCGTTCTTGTTTGATGTGATTGTTTGCTTGGTGTTTACCATTTAGTGTGTTACATTGCGGGCTGATTCTTTGATTTCCTGATGAACATCTTTCTGTTCTTGTTTGATTGGGAGGGATCTTAATTAAGGGTATTTGCAAGATGTAAATTAATTGGGATGCTTTTTGGTGATGTTCTTGTTTTGTGGAGTTGAAGATGTTAACTTTCTATTCCAACTTTGGACAATCTTGAAGAAGGTCGGGTCTACAGTCGGTTCTACATTTTCTGCTACATGTTAGAAGACTAAAGGCGAGTTGCATTTAACGATCTAAAGACTTCTTCTTAATTCTTGCATTTATATCTGAATTGATCGGTCTAGGGAGAGCACTAGTTGGGAGAGTTTGAAATGCCAAATTTATCCCCAATTAGACTTGCTCATTGTTATTCCTCGACATGTTGATTCTACATAAAACTTCAAGCGATCTTTCAAAACAAATTTCGTATTTGGGCATTCAAGGTTTAATTTGATTAAAATATCAAAACCGGCAAGGGGAAGGAGACACACATCTATGCATGAGTAATCTTGAGACTTAATACTTCTAAGTGATTGAAGATATCCGGAAGACTATTGTCATTACCGAGAGAAACTCAAGATTTGACTCATGGCGTTAGTGTTTTTATTCCAACTATGTGGGAAGAGATGAAGAGTTAGTTCTGAAGATGAAAAGGTACACAAGTGTGTGATGATTTTGATTTATCACAATCATCGGGGATAAGATTGTACATTGGGGATGCTCAATTTGTTTTACGAGGGCTTAATCGTGATTAGAGATAAATCACTTATTCGGTGTTGACATCCAGAAGATTGTCACAGAATAATCGATGATTGACTTGCTTCTTCAATGTTATCGGTTATTCTCTCTTTGGGCATTGGTGCCGGGTTCAGGCTTCATACACTTTCTGAGAGGAGGAAAAGTATATCGGGGTTATTCTTTGGCTATGGACTTAATCACTGCTTGATGGTATAAGTTTCTTTGTCTTCGGTATGTGTATTCGGGTTCTTGAGCTCTATCTAAGAGGCCATTTGCATCAATTCAACTACTTGGGGTGGTCTCTTGACACCTTTTGGAATGGATTGCTTGACTTCAGGGGAAAAGAAATTTGAGAAGATTATTTATGTGTGGGATGATCGTGTTGTTCTTCTTGTTGATGATATAACGAACTAAATCCGGTGATTATTCTTGAAAGGAGGCCGGATTTATGATAATGGTGTGCTTCTACGTGCACTGGCTAAAAAGCTCTATCGTGGGGGAAAACATGAGTCTCACTTTAGGATGGTTCAATTTCTTTCTTGATTCAAGAGCCCGGATGCTTTGGTGGTGAATGTTTAAGAGTTGATGACTTCTATCTTCTGACGTCTTTGTTCGATATCCTTATCTCATTTTTCGTATCATCATCTTCTTTAACTATATCATCTATTCTATCCTTGTAAATATATTTATCAGAAAAACCAAATACAAAATTATAAAACCAACAAAAGAAAATAGAAAAATATAAAATCTTCAAAAATCCATAAAATGAGAAAATTTCAAAAATTCCAAAAATATGTTTCTCTAGACATGTCTTATGGTATCGATAACATCTACGGTCTTAGAAATGTCATTCAATAATAGCACGGGACCATAGATGAAGTTCGGCAGGAGGTGTAAATATTCTTTTCAAACATGTCCAAAATATGGCTTCTGATTATTTGAGGCTGTAACCGTGTAAACTAACTGCAGTCACTTGATTTGTAACCCGTGCTTAATATGGTTTGCTATTATTTGAATAGCAACCCGGTCTTCAAGAAAGGAAAGTCTTTGCGCTTAAACAATTTTCAAAATATGGTGCACTTATCCTAAAACAAAACAAGGAAAGTATGTGAAGGACTGCTTGTTCCTACACAAATGTTTTTCCGTCTAAAATTCTTCAGAAAAATATTTGGTGTTTTTCAAAATGGTGGAAATGAGTTGCTTAAAACAATGGATTGAGTTTTTATAAAATTTGCAAACTCAATCAATGACTTAGTAGCTTTTAAACTTTTGAGAAAAAGTCATTGATTGAGGGGGACAATGTTTTCAAATCTATATCATCTAACGGGCTTTCTTAATTATCCTAATATGCTTAATTAAAATGATGTTAACCTATGTTGAAGGACTAGGTGCCTAGGATATGATTGCTAGGATTAGATGATTATAGTTTGATAAACACATTATTCCCATGCTTTATATGAACTGATTGATATGTTGAATTGACTTTTATTAGTCGATTGTTGTTTGGGTGTTATCGACCACCATATATGTTTGTGTAGACTAACTATGCGGTATATTGGTATAAAAGAATGTTCGATCCGGATCCCACAAATTGATTGGATGCCGAAAAGAAAGGGTAACTATATCTTGGGTTGACAAATGAAGAAACGGAGCTTAATTGGACTTCTATGGAGAGTTGGCATAAATGCAAGCGTAAGAGGTCTTCTTGCATGTGAGATGGTTTTCTTCTAAGTGATTGAAGAAACGGCGCTTAATTTGACCTCGGTTGGCATTCAAAATGCAGCGTAGAAGAAATCTCACTTGCATCAGCGGTGGTTTTCTTCCAAGCCCTCTGGCAACAACATAAGCTTCTCAACCATCTAACATATCTTTGTGCAGGATAATCTTGATGATACCATTTTTCTAAAACTTTGAAAAATAAATTGTTTTGAAAAATGGAAAATATTGTTTTGAAAATAAATTGAACTAAATTTTGAAAATCACCGGACTTCATGTTATCAAAATTTAAGTCACTCAATTATTGACTTCTGTCATGGATTGAGGGGGAGAGTGATTTAAAATAAAATATTTTCAACAATATTTCTTCATAAAAGTTCCGTCTTGTACGATAGTAAGTGGTGATCTAAAGATTTAATGTTATGTCATGGTATGATTTTTCTTTAGAATCAAGGTCTTTCAAAATGAAATTTTTCTGTTCTTGTTTGATTGTGAAATTGTTTTGTTTTACTTAAAAGATCTCTTAAAACTATCATACGTACTAACAATCTTTAATGTCTTATAATGGTCCTTATCATCATCTTTCAAAATTGAATCTTGCCCGCGTCTTTCCCCAAAAAAAATTTCTAAATGATTTAAATCAATTGGGATCACAAATCTCAAATGGTTTGATATTTTTGATCGGGGTAGAGATCGTGATTTAAATCTCAAATCTGTTTTAAATGGAATTGGTTTTAGTCCTTTAAAGGCACTCCGCGCCTCCATGTGCCAAATGATCTCAAATACACAATGCACATGTTGAGGAGGAGGATTTATCCAAAAACCAGGATGAGTATTTAAACAGGCACATTCTCCAATGTTAAACCTTATTAAATCACTTGGGATCCAAAATCTCAAAGGGTTTGATATTTTGATCGGGGGAGAATTTGTGATTTAATAATGAAATTTGATAAAAGGTGATCGTTTTGACTTAATTGTGCAGGTGCTCTCATATGTGCTAAAAGCGCTTTGAATCTTGAAGCACATATTGAGGGGACATTTAAAGAAAATAAAACTTCGAGGTACAAAAGCTTATGTTTTTAACATAGAGTACCTTGATTGAGTTTTAAATGGTTTCTTAATGGCTTGTGATTGTGGATGTGCTTCAAATTAACTCTTGCCTCTATGTGATAAAATGATTTCAAAATCCTATGAACATATTGAGGGAGAATTTACCAAGAAAATCAAATGGCTTTTTCTATGAAAATTGTGATCAAAGAAATATTTCAAAGTCCTCTTGCCTCCATGTGCTAAACAATTTCTAAATCACATGCACATGTTGAGGGGAGGTTTTCTAAATGATCAAAACTATTAAGGTACAAAATGCTTTGATCTCGTATAAAAAGTACCTTGATTGATTTTTCCAAATGATTTTTCAATTGGTTTCGAGAAGGAAAGAACTGTACCAAAAGATCGACCATTTTACTTTATGCATGGAGTTATAAGGATGGTTAGGTTAGGTATTTGTTCCCACGATCCCTTGAGCGGAGGATCTACAGGACAATCCACTAGATAGTGTAGAGTCCTTAGGTATGATGAAAAAAAGAGAAAAATGAGAATAGAGTCGCGGTTGAGGAGGCGAGCTAAATCTTTGAATAAACCCAACAAGGTTCTAGTTATGAAGTCTCGGTAAGCACGAAGAGGTTGAGAAGAATGAAAAACTGAATGTGAAAAAGGGTGAAAAGAAATAGCCCTCCATCAATTTCAACCAGAGGCGTAATAGGGTTCAATACATATGCTACTTGGTTGTTACCAAGGTAACAAGTATTGAAGACAAGACATCATGGACCCGGTGATGCAGCACTTTCTAACTTCCCAAACTACTCAAGTTCCTCTAAAAAGGACTTGTTTCATTCTCACGGGGAACCGACATTATCTATCGACTTTCTCTTGAGATTGTTGATATTGAAGAAGGAGACCCTCTCCCTAGTCTCCGGCATAGGAAACCAAATGTGCACTATTGAGTCTAGAGCCAAGAGATCATCCACTATATCTCATTAGGACACAAAATTCTTGAAGACTTGCTTTTTCACACAATGTGGAAAGTAAGTATATATTAAGAGTCCTACGCATTATCCTTGTGGTATTGCGGAACATCCAGTGATATGTAAAGTATCTACAATGAAGATGGAAATCCTTCTAGAGCCAACATCAAACAAGCTCTTGGTGGGTGACATGTGAAATCTTGCAAAAGATCAAGCTTGTGACAATTGGATAGAAACAATGGGGCGATTCATTCTTGAATCAACCTTGGTCCAGGAATGGAATTGACGAATACTTTTGGAAAAATCATTCGATGTGCAAATCTTCTTTTCTCTAGCACGTCGAATGTGTATTCATTTTCAAACACAAAAGTATCTCTGATTGAAAAATACTTTTAGAAAAACCGTTCGATGTGCGAATCTCTTCTTTTTACTAGCACGTCGAATGTGTACTCATTCTCTAATACAAAAGTATTTTGATTGAAAATTGATCTTTCTCATAAAACCTTCGTCGTATTGCAAAACTCTTTCTTCAAGCAATACGCGATTGTTTCAAATCATTTTCATCAATCGGTGAATCTCAATCATTTGGTTCACTTTCGCTCGTGTTGTCTTCTTTGAGGCGTTCGGTTTGAAACAGCTAGAGCAGTACGCGAAACCACATCAAGGAGATTCTTAGGAATCCTACGTCCGACAGGCGGTACTTGTCTTGATCAGCGGGGAACCGTGGGCCGTGTACCTCAATTCGACGAAAGTGATCAAAGACGCTTTAGGTGTGTTTATTGGCGGTTGTTTGCGGGTACATTTGGACGGATTGCAGCTGATCGGTTGAGAGTCAATCCAACCGCATGCTCACGGCATCCACACTTAATTTGAAGAAATCATGACTGGTGCATATCTACATAATTTGGCTCTGATATTTCATACTATGCTTCGCTCGGCTGCTGCAAATATCATGAACCATTAAGGCTTCCGTACTCGATGGAAAGATGTCATGATTCAAAGTGTGAGCATGTCGGTCCAAAAGTCACAACTTCACATGATGGCAACACAATAAAGGTGATCGGAGATTTCTGTGGTGATGATCTCAATGAAAGCTCAAAAATCATCAAAGATGTGGATCAGTTAAAGGCCTCCACTGAAACGTACAATCAATCGGACTTTAAAGAATCGCTACAAAAGCACAAAGATGCAGAAGTTGAAGAATTCAAGTCTACGAGGCTCAAGGAAAACTAAAGACCAAAGATAGAATGCTAGGATGCAAAACATTTCCTGGGTGACCTCCCTTAGGGGGAGATTGTTAGGAATTGGAAATTCCATGTTAAAGTGTGGGTCACCCCAATTATAAGCTAGCATATGTTAGCTTCGTAGACGTGTCGTTTGTTACGTTATTTAAGTAGTTTATTGTTAGTTTGTGCGTAGTTTAGTTTTTAGAGCAACACCGTGGAGGAAGGACGGTCTTTACCCATGTTTCCCTGATCCACAGGCCCGATAGGAGGTCATTGAGTATGTAAGTATAAATACCCTCCATCCATGGAAGGGGTGGTGCTTCAATCTGAAATTCCATAATTGTAAACCAAGTCTTTAGCTGAAAACACCCTCTCTCTCTACTAATCTCTAAAAACTAGGGCAAACATGTATTTGATCATCCAAGACCACCCAATCACAACACAATAAAATAAAGATCCATACACTCCGCCAACATCTGAATCCGGCAAGGCTCAGAAGGTTCAAAATGAGTCGTCCACATCTCATTCCGACGATTTTCAACTAGACCCCGGAGTTATATTTGACGATCAAGATGACCAAACGGTTTCCCTTGATAATCAAATTGACTCGTGGTATACTTGAGGATCTCAGTAATGATCATGTTGTGACTCACATTGAAACCGACGAACTTTGCCTCATCCAGATTTTGCTCGCTTAATACAAGACCAACACACCATAGTGGAAGAATGTCGTGCAATTAATCAGGACTTGAAAAGTAAAATGCACTGTTAACAAAGGATTTTGAATGTTTACAAAAGCAACTCAACTTTTTCAAAACTCAAGAAAAACGTGAAAACGGTTTTGAAGCAGCCTTTGCCAAATCTTATCAAAACGAAAAATATTTAGAACGACAGATGCGTGATCTAGCCGCTCCGAAGAATGCTTTGTTGTCTGAAATAGAACAACTGAAACATGAACATAAAAAGCAAATTAACGCTCTCACCTTGGAAAATCAAAAAGCTAAGGCTGAGTTGTTAACTTGTCAAAAACAGTTCTATGCATACAAAAAGCATTCAACGAAACGAATAGATGATCATCTTGAAGAAATCATCGGCTTGCAAAACAAACTTAAAGAGTTTAAAACTGTTGTTTACAAACATGGCGAGTCGGTCACAGCCATTGAAAAGTTTACTTTAAAACCAAATCCAATGGATATGGACCGAATCTTGCTGATTACAAACCTAAGCTTTCAACCAAGCATTCAAGCAAATCCTGAAGTTTCCAGTGCACAATATAAAATTGATAATTCGGTTATGAATGTTGTTGAATATCATCGTCAAGAGGAATTAGATGCAGAAGACGAGAGTGGATCAAAATTAAAAACTGTTGTTTACAACAAACCTTTAATTATTCAAAACGATCAATTTCGTCACACCAACGGATTCTTCAAACACACCAAGGTTTATCATCAAAACACCTGAGTCTTCTATTGTTAATCCCAAAACAGACTTTGCACAAACTTATGGTCCTTTACCTTCCATTAGTGAAGTAAACTGACAACCTGAAAATCGAAAAATTCTTCGATATTTTGACATTTTCATGGCTTACCTCAAAATTTTACAACATGAGATAGAATATCGATCTGAAATCAAAGTTGAACATTTTCAAATCGCCTCGGCGCGAACAAAGAGAACAAAGAGAATTTTTCAGAAAAATCTTTTACCTAATGTTAAAAAACTTGAAAAGTTGTGCATTGCCTGGAGAAAGGATTTTCATAAGGAACTTGGGTCATGAAAAACGTTTTCCGAGAAAACGAAACATCTATTTCTAAACGTAAAAAGAAACTCTTGAGAAAAGATGTTGATCGACTCTTGGAAGATGTTATTTGTGCTGATGTTCAAAATGCTGTGTTATTGAATTCGTTGTCATATGCATTTGATAATATCTCTGCTGATACTGTTGCTTCTGTGGTAAATGTTGAGAACACTGATAATGTGCTTCAGATCGAAGTCCTTAACAGTTGAAAACAAACGATTGTCAAACGAACTTTCAAATGCAATACGTCGTCTTAATTGGTGTCAAAAAGATATTCACGATCAACAACTTGCTTTTCAAAACAAAATCAACCAGTTGCGTGCAAAACCTTCTGATTCTAAAATTGAGCAACTGGATGATCAAAACGTGTCTTTCAAGTGTCAAATCTCAAAATATGAACAAGAACTTGTAAAAGTTAAAAAGGAATATGGTGTCATATTTGATTTACTCAAAAAGACTCGTGCTGAAGCATCAAATGAACTTGATCATTATCTTGCACACACTAAAGAAGTTATGCATTTTGCTGGAAATGATCGGTCTGAAAATCAAGATCTGATTCACACTATCATCAAGTTAAGAGAAATGTTAGGAAAGTATGAACAACTTCCGCCAACAATCATTAAGAGATTAGCCCCGTAACACTTAGTACTCATGCACCTAGAATCTCTACTGCCAAATCACAAGTAGCTAACGTGCTTCCTTCTACGAAACAGGAAATAGTTGAGCCTTTTACAAACATCCGCACTTCACAGCCTAGGAGCACTCAATCGAAGAATAGGAAGTGCGACCTAGAAAAGATCAATCAAAAATGCTAAAGTAGAAGAACACCCTAGGACTATGAATAAGACTCACGTTGCCTCCACTATAGATATTGCGTCTGGCAAATGTAATAGAAATAGTGATGTAACGAATGCTAAACCGTTAAGTACTTTGATATTCAGTCTGATGCACCTTGTGATATTTGTCGTAAAAGTATGAATTCTGATTGCCATGATAAATGTGTTGCTAAAGCTATCATCTCTCGTTTAAGGAATCCTAAGAACGGGAATACCTCTAGGCCCACTAATCTTTCTAAGTCTGTGCTTGGTAGACCGCCATCTTTAGATTCTAAGAAACGCATTGGTGTCCCTGTAGCTCCAGTTTCACCTCCTAGGAATGTAGTACCACCTAGTGAATTCACTAAGACTAAAGCAAAGAGTAGTTATAGATGGCAGAAATGGTTATATAACACACTAGGATTTAAGTGGATACCTAAAGCTATTAATGTGTATATCACTATAACTGCTATTGAACCCTCTAACATTTCGGGTTCCAAATCTACTTCTATTCCATCTGTGTCGTCTGTGTGTAATGCAGGTGATACAGATCATTCTCTGGATTGTTGATAGCGGATGTTCCCGACACATGACAGGCAATCTTAAACTGTTATCAAATTTTATTGCAAAGTTCATTGGCACTGTCAGGTTCGGGAATGATCACTTCGCAGCTATCATGGGCTACGGAGACTATGTCAATGGGAACATCGAAATTAGCAGGGTTTACTATGTGGAAGGCCTCGGTCACAATCTGTTTTCAGTAGGTCAATTTTGTGATGGAGATTTGGAGGTTGCTTTCAGGGAGAAAACTTGTTTCATTCGTGATCTACAAGGAAATGACCTTATGTCTGGCTCGCGTAATTCTAGTCTCTACACTATCTCTATGCAAGACATGGTTGCTTCCTCTCCCATTTGCTTACTTTCTAAGGCAACATCTACAAAATCCTGGCTATGGCACCGTCGTCTCTCACATCTAAACTTTCAAACCATCACCAACCTTGCTCGACACAAACTAGTTGAAGGACTCCCACGATTCCGGTATTCAAAAGATCACCTTTGCTCAGCTTGTGAACAAGGGAAAAGCACTCGTGCTCATTTTCCTTCAAAGGTGGAACACAGCTCTCAGCATGTGCTTCATCTTCTTCACATGGATTTGTGTGGCCCGATGCGTGTGCAAACGATCAATGGCAAACGCTACATCTTAGTAATTGTTGATGACTACTCACGATGGACTTGGGTCTACTTTCTTCGTAGCAAAGACCAAGCTCCACAAATGATCATCACCTTTCTCACAAAAATACAGGTTCAGCTCCAAAACACCGTCAGAATCATCAGAACAGACAAAGGAACTGAATTTGTTAACAAAACCCTTCGTGAATTCTATGAGAAAGTGGGAATTCAGCATCAAACATCTATTGCACGTAAACCTGAACAAAACGGAGTTGTTGAAAGACGAAACCGAACGTTAGTGGAAGCTGCAAGAACAATGTTAATCAATGCTAAACTTCCAGATTACTTATGGGCAGAAGCTGTATCTACTGCATGCTATACTCAAAACCGTTCTATGATCACAAAACGTCACAACAAAACACCTTTCGAGCTTGTCCACACTAGAAAACCGAACCTCAAAACACTTTCATGTATTTGGATCCCTTTGCTATCCGAATAATGATCGTGATGATTTTGGAAAGCTCAAAGCCAAAGCTGATATTGGAGTCTTTATTGGATACTGTGACAACTCTAAAGGGTTCCGAATCTGGAATCGTCGAACTAAGGAGGTAATGGAAACGATTCATGCTCATTTCGATGAACTCACGGAAATGGCTTCTGAGTATAACAGCTTAGAACCGTTTAAACTTCCCTCAACCCCCATCATCAGCTGAAGAAAGCCCTCAGCTAACTCGTCAACAAATGGAAAGGTTATTTGCTCCTCTGTTCTGTGACGATATTGATGAACGTGCTCCAGGTGTATCCGCTGTTTCCGCTGCACAACCTGATAATATTCCTATACCTGATACACCTGCTACAACAACTACTATTGAAGATGCACCTACACCAGTTGACTCCAACACAACAGTTGAACACACCGCTTCCAACAATGATGAACCAGCTGTGATATTCTAATGAAATACCCCCACATGCAGATTTTGATCCAAATGCGTTCTTCAATCCGTTTGCTAATGAGACCGCTGCACCAGATGTCGCGGGATCTTCAACAAACCATTTGAACCCTCAGAATCTGCACAATGTATACCAACATCAACCCTCTACACATAGATGGACAAAGACCATCCTCTGGCTCACATTATTGGCAACCCAAATCAACCAGTCGTTACGCGACAACGTCTTCACACAGACGGTGAACATTGCATTTATGCACTCACTGTCTGCCAATCTGAACCTAAAAACATTAAAGACGCAATGACAAAAGACAACTGGATTGAATCCATGCAGGAAGAACTCAACCAATTCAAACGTCTTGAAGTATGGGAACTGGTTGAAAGACCACCAGGGGTCTACGTCATTGGTTTAAAATGGATTTGGAAAAACAAATTGGATGCTGAAGGGAACGTCATCCGAAACAAGTCACGTCTAGTTGCTAAGGGTTATCGTCAAGGGTTATCGTGCTTTGAGAGGGAATGACTTTGAAGAATCATTCACTCTGGTTGCTTGTCTTGAGGCTGTTCGGATATTTCTCGCGTTCGCGGCTCATATGAATATGACGGTCTATCAGATGGATGTCAAAACGGCGTTTCTCAATGGACAACTTAAAGAAACGGTCTATGTCAGCCAACCAGATGGATTCGTTGATCCTGAGTTCCGGAACCATGTTTACAAACTGAACAAAGCTCTTTATGGTCTCAAACAAGCCCCTCGGCCATGGTACGATAAGCTATCATCTTTCCTCATTGCCAATAATTTCACCAAAGGCTCGGTTGACCCAACTCTTTTTATACAATATCACGGGGCACACATCTTAATTGTTCAAATTTACGTGGATGACATCATTTTTGGGTCTACACATAAAAAGTTTTCAATCGCTTTTGCAAAACTAATGAAGAAAAATTTGAAATGTCCATGATGGGTGAACTTACGTTCTTTCTAGGACTACAAGTTCATCAATCACCCCGTGGTATTTTCTTGAGTCAGTCCAAATATGCCCTTGAACTGTTAAACAAATTTGGAATGACAACCTGTGACACTTATGCCACACCAATGGCTCATACCAAGAAATTAGATGCTGATTTACATGGGAAATTGGTTGACCCTACCAAATACCGAAGTATCATTGGGTCCCTCATGTATCTAACAGCTAGCAGACCTGATATTGTCTTTGCCGTTTATCTATGCTCCCGTTATCAGTCGCGACCAACTGAAACCCACCTCTCTGAGGCTAAAAGAATCCTCCGATACATCAAGGGAACCATTAACTTGGGGATCTGGTATCCGAAGGATTCTGGTTTTGAACTAATCGCTTTTTCAGACGCTGATCACGCAGGATGCCTAGACTCAAGGAAAAGTACTTCAGGAGCACTACAATTTCTCGGTGATAAACTGGTGTCTTGGCAATCAAAGAAGCAGGATTGTACATCGCTGTCATCAACCGAAGCAGAATATGTAGCCATGTCCGCGTGTTGTGCTCAAGTCATCTGGATGAGAACACAACTCAACGACTATGGTTACTTATTTGACAGAATCCCGATGTACTGCGACAATCGGAGTGCCATTGCCATCTCGTGCAACTCAGTTCAGCACTCGAAATCAAAGCACATCGATCTACGCTATCATTTCATCAAGGACCACGTGGAATAGGGTACCGTTGAACTATACTTTGTGGGTACTGAATACCAATTGGCAGATCTGCTCACCAAAGCCTTGCCTCCCGCTAGGTTTAATGAGTTTGTCCACCGAATTGGTATGAGGTGTTTGACTCAAGAGGAATTGGATGACCTCCAAAAACAGTCTTAAAAACCTGTCAAACACCAAAACATCTTCTGTAAATATCTTTCAAAAAAAAAAAAATATACAAAAATATAAAATCCGATAAAACAACAAAAATATTCTCCTAATCTATATTTCTTTCAACATTGCAAGTACATTTCTTCCGTCAACACTTTAATCTTTCAAAATTCAGTACTTTTCCGATCAAGTGTTGAGGGGGAGAAAATAATCTATTAACTGCTTCAAAACATCTGTGTACTTGCATGTTATCATATCTCGGTTGACTCTTTTACAAATGGTGGTACATTTTCTGGTTCAAAGACACTCCTCGGACTTAAATTAATAACCTTTCATTATTTTCTCAAGTCGAGGGGGAGTGTCGTCATGCTTCTTTCCAAAAATCTTTGATTGGTAACCCAAATGGAAGTTAAAAGGCTTTGTTTGAAAAAGGAAAAGGTGGAGGGACCAAAACTGTCTAAATGCTAAAGTTATTTTACTAAAACACCTCCCCACCTAACCTACTCTTCACATTTAATTCTAAACCTATACACATCCTACGCCTAAGATTCATTCAAGATTTTTGTGTTTTGGATCATCAATTTGTAAGTGGTTTTATGATCTTAACGTGTTTACAAACATAGGTTTTGATTCTTATACAAAACCAACGGTTAGATTTTGATCTATGCTTGATTTAGTGTTCTACGCATATGCGTATGAACACTCGATCAAGAATGGGTGTTTTTGGTTATAAACATTGTGTCAAAATGTTTCTTGTACATCAATATACACAATTTCATCACCTAAACAGACCCAGAATCACAAATTAAAGGTTTTTGAAAACTAGGGTTTATGTGTTGATTTGGGGATTTTCGAATGTGAAGTGCTTTGGTCAAAAATATTGTTGTGTTATGCTTATGTGATGATGAATTGATAATATCCATGCCTTATAACCACCCATAAACCTTAATTGATTCAGAATTAGGAATTAGGGTTTAATGTTCTAAAATTGGGTATTTTTGATTCACTGCATAATAAGTGTTAAAACTTGGTCTACATGCTCTCACAACATCTATGATATACCAGAAAAACTTTGGTGCATATTCCATGGCTAGATCTCATACGCGTAGATTTAGGGTTTAGACTACGCGTATGCAGTTCTACGCGTAACTGTTAAACTGTCCAAATGTGTTTTGATTTATCATAAAACGAATGTTATGTGTTTAACTTTGTTGATATGATGCTTTATTTCAGGCTTGCAACACGTAATATTCAGAATCAAGGTTGTTGTTAATCTACGCATAAGGATCACCTTACGCGTAGCTTGTTATGCGTAAGATTAGTCTTACGCGTAGCTTCTACGCATAAGGTTCTACATATGGGACTACGCGTATCCTGTGAAGGATATGCGTAAACAGTGACCTCTACGCATAAGGTCAACTCTTACGAGTAGCCTTACGCGTAAGGTTAATATATGCCTACGCATAAGGTCCTCTTTTTCCTACGCGTAACACTTCTTACGCGTAAGTTAAGACCCTACGCGTAAGTTTACGCCTACGCATATATCATTCCTGTCTCCGCATAACTTTACCAATCCTACGCATAAGCCGAGATCATACCTTCGTTATGAATTGTTACGTGTACAAACTTGTAAATAAACTAATCATATCATCACGAATCCTAAAATGTCACTAATAAACTGAAATCGTTTGATATGTTGTGAACAATAAGTGATAAAATAAACTTTAAAACTTAAAGTTAACTAACTCACGAAACATTTCACGACGTCATTGGACTATTGAATATACAAGTGACTTAGGACTCGTAACATTCATTGACACTGTACATTCAATAACTAGACAATAAGACCTTCTGTTGACTAACATTATGTCTTTCGATATGTTGGTTCTTTTGGCTAATGTTATTTCAGATCACGACATGGTTGAACAAATGAATGTGGATGCATCAGAAGTTCTCTCCATTGCTGATATCTATCCTTATGGCTATCCAATGAAGATAGGAAAGAATAATCTCCGTGTTGACTTTGACACCCTCACTTGCTCGAATCTTCTTGTTTAATTGCTATTGACATTCTGAGGACTCATCCATATCAGAACATGCTTTCACACTCTGCAAATCGCTGTTCTCGAGATCTACATCCAACAGCTTCCGGAACACTATGGAAAGGGTCAAAGGACAAATCTGCTGTGACGGTGACTCGAATCACAAACAAGTCACCATTACACTGCAGACTTAAGGGTCGTTCTCCTAATTCCCATGTCGATCCAACCAAACTATATGCCACACCTGCAGAAGAGCTCACTCTCCAATTCTTAATCAATATCGGTTATGACGAGGCTACGGGAATAATCACCAAGCATTCTCACGTAGAGCTTAAGAGTATTCCTCAACCCTGGAGAACTCTCTACATGATCATCACCAAGTCTGTTTCGGTCGTGGATACGCGACTATGAGCACCCTAAGCTCATGGAACTGCAAATATTCTAGGCATTGGTCAACAAGAAACACATCGCTATCGAAGCTCTGATTTGGGATGACATGATGTCATTTCTCAACAAACTTGGCTCAAAGATTCCCTACATCGGATATACTAAATTGTTGATCCAGAGAGCACTTGGACTTCATCCCGACATTCCCAAGAGGCTCAATGACCCCGACAATCACGACATGTTGACGGAACCCATTCTATCTGTCCGAATCAAGGAAACGTCTACAAAGAAACAAGGTGCTGTGGCTGCCGATTTCCTTCTAATCGAAGATGTCGAAAGCTCGAATCGTACAAAAGGTATCCGGAAGCAGTCAGACAAGGCAAAGTTGGTCATCTCGACGAAAAATCTTCTCGGAACCCCTGTAAGGAGAACCAGAAAAGGAAGTGCTGGAAGTGTCACAAGTTCAGATAGTCAAAGGAATGTTCCAAAGAAGAAACCTATTCCAAAAGGAAGCCTACCACTAAGAAAAGTTCCTTCTCAGGAAGCCTCCAATCCTTTCACGAACCGCAAAGAAAGCTTGAGGGACGAGGACTCTGATGATACTGACACAGATGAAGAGATCACATACTCTGAAACTGCAAAGGATGAAAATCCCTCAGTACCAAAACCTCCAAGTCCTCAAACTAATAAAGGAAAAGGGAAAGACTCCCTGCACTTGTGCACAAGATGAAAGCTCTGAAGAAGAAGAAGAGCAACCGGATCAATCATACAGGGAAGAAGTTTCAAATAGTTAGACAAATTCATAAGGCGAAGAATTTGCTAAAGATCAAATGGGTGGCCCAGGAGGATCAAGTGGTGCTGTCACTCTCTCGATCCTGATGCGGTTAATCGACCCGATAAGGGATCCGGTGCCACCACTCTTGTGCAACAACAAAAGCCTATTGAGGACACTATTGAGTATGATTTTGAGAAACTGAAAGCTGAGAAAGAAAAGTCTAGAGATAACGAGGATGACTATACAAAGTTTCTTCTAGACAGTCCAACACACTCAAAGGAGAAAACCTCAAAAACTCCTAAGGACCTGAAGTCTCCTCATGTCTCCTCATCATCAGATTCTTCATCTCACTCATCACCACCACCATCAAAAAGATCAACAAAATCATCATCCAAATCCGTGAAGAAACCACCTAAATCTTGGATTTCTCAGCTCCATAAAAAGATTGTGAAAGCTGTCCAACAAGTCGAGAAAGAAGGACATACTTTTACAGAAACTGAATTGGTTTCTGACCAATTCAGTACTTAAACGATGAGAAAGACAAGATGGAGAAAGAAAGGGAATTTGTTCAGAAGTTCATGAAGAAACATCGTAAAAGGAACTGAACGAAATGATCGAAGGTTACACTAACAAGTACCTTCAGGATATCGTTCCTAAAGTCCAAAAGGAACTGGAGAAGACAAGAAGAGATCATACTCACAAGTTTCTTCTCGATACTGTCCCCGGTGTGACTAGAGAAATATTTTCCAAACAACTCACCCCTAACATCGTAGCATTGGTTAAACATACAATGGCCAAAGAAGTTGATCTCTCTGAATCTGAGTTAATCGCTAAACTTGTGATACAAATGTCAAGCGATGCGGAATCCGAACGCTTTTCTCGGATGAAGCTAAATATTTCGAAAATCTACTTGATTTTCAACTCAGATCATCATGCAAGGAGTCAGCCGATCAACCCAAACGACCAAGAGATGACGATGATAAGGACAAGGACTCGCACCTAAACGTCCGTAGAAGCAATGCGGTAAATCTACTTCGATTCCACCTCCTCCACCACGGACTTCTTCTCAACAAAAGTCTCCTCCACCTCGGTCTTCTACTGATAAACCTCGGGACGATTCCGAGTTACCACCCCTGACTCATAAAACAGGTGATTACTTTGAGTATACGGGTGGTGACGATGAAGAGGTCCTTGAGCCCCGACAACAACCCACCTCACCCAAACAAGTGCGGAAACCAGTATCATCATCAAGGCCTTCCAAAGAAGAAGAAGAGAGACGACTCGCCTGGAGTCGTCTCAAGGCTAGATGACGATAAAACCGAAGAGTTTGAATGGTTCTCCACACTTGTCAATCAAACTCCCTACCCCGATGAAGGTCAAGAATTGGTAGACGGTTCTACATTGGAGCACGCAAAACTTTTGCAAGAAAAGTTCCATGTGAAGAAAATGACGAAATCTGAGTTGAAGCGAATCAAGAATGAAGCATTTCAACTTCTAAAAGACAACTCGGAAAGCGCCCTCGAGGTCGAATATCATCTTGAGAATATCGCTCGAGCTATGTCTAACAACGTGGATTGGCTCAATCCGGAAGCAAACATTGACTTCACACAAAGGGACAACCCTCCATACTACACCGATTGGACCAAACCCTACCGACCATTGGCCAAACAGACGAACCACGGATTCCCTTCCGATACTTCTTTAACAGAGACTTGGATTTTCTCTTACACGGTAGCGATGGTTCGCAAAAATACGCTACATCATTGACTCTTCCATTCCCAGCCGCTATTTACTCAAACTGCATAGCTATCGAGGAACGTGCAAATCACTTTTTTTCTGACAACGTGCAAGCATACGACCAAGATGCATTGTATGGGATTCATCATTGGCCCGAACGCCGAAGAATCTACTACTGAAGCTTACCTGGTTCGTAAGTCTCAACATGCAGTACATAGTTCTAAGGACATCGTGGCCATCAAACACATTGATCTCAAGTCTAAGTGGGACTACACATTCTTAAAGAATATCATAGTCAAACGACAAGATGAACAGGACTATGGATTCTCCGAGGTTGACTTTGAGAACTTGTCCCTCAACGACATCGAAGACATGTACCTTGCCAAAGTACAGGCTCGTATGAGACAATTCTCGACTGAAGTTCAACGTGAATTTATCAAGTCAGATCTCATCTTCATTAGACGCATCGTGATCAAAGAACGTGTTGAAGATATCCGATGGCGTTGAATCTTATCGACGCGTGTCAACCTCACTCCTCCAACGCTTACTCTTCCCGATCTCAACCGACTATCTCAATATACACTCATCGCAAACCTTTCGCGTTGTTTACCATAGTGAACTTCAAAGAAACTGCTTAATGACGTGTAGTGAGCTCCACAAATTCGGGGATCATACCTTGAAGCTGGTTAGGGATGGATTGGCGTATAGGTTGAAGGATATACGCCTGAAAGTTGGGTCTCCTAAGCGCTGGAATTCTCGGAAAGGCGGATGTGAGAAGGATCATCACCATGATTGATGAACGGTTGTTCGAAGGGATCGGCCGATTCAGACGATTGGAGAGCTATGTTGGTGGTCGACCCAGGATAAACATCACCGGCTTTCAACGCCCATGCAGGCGCACTCTGGGAATATCACTGCACTTCCCGGTACCCCTTGAATTGTTTCCTTCATATAATTTTGGATGTGTGATTAAATATGTCAATGGCTTGTGCACACATAACAGTGTACAACCCGTAATTGTCAATAAAGGACCCTAGTGGGTACGCTTCACACAATCCTTATAAAAAAGGAGCGAAAGCTTCTTACTTTTGAGTAAAACCTATCAAACCTTTCACTTTTCAAGGTTTTGCTCAAAAGAACAAGTACTTTCCGTTATGATTTTCAAAACCTCAACCGTTTATATCACTTGTTGAGGGGGAGTACTTGATTCAAAACTTTGTTCAAAATTGTTCTCGTGGTCATTCTTCCCCAAGAACACTCGAAATGGTTATATTTATTCTCAAACGTTTCAAAAATAACACTTTAATATGCCATTTTTGAGGGGAGAAAATTGTGTGATAAGAAATATGTTGTACAAAATGCAAATGAATCAGTGTACCTCTCGACTTAACCAACGAATCGACGGTACTAAACTGTTAGTAACTCGAAAAGACTTGTCCTGGACGGGTAATAATTTCAAGCTAGTTCGCTAGTGATGTAAACGTGTCTCGCAAAGGACTTGTCCGAGTAGAATGTACCATTCGAGAAACTTTTGATAGACATGAACTCTGACGGGTTTGACAACCTTCCAAGGTTTGTCTACACCTTCAAGGTAGTTATTAGAGCTAGTTGTCACCTAAAAGCGGACAATGTAACTCTTTAACTATGCAACGTAACCGTGTCTCGCGGGGGATTGTCTATCTTCAGTGGATCAATTCAAAAGTGCGCGCTCTTTCCTCACTGTGCATTTAACCATTAAAACTATTAAGCACATGTGGAGGGGGAGTATTTATGCAAAACATCATCTCTCACAATGGTTCAAACATGTTTTTCATTAACAAACCCTTTGAGAGATATTTTATCATACAGTGGTTTTAATGGCAAACATAGGTTAGTCATGGAGTTATAAGGTGACTAAGGTTAGGAATAACCGTCCTATGATCCGCCAGAGCCGGAGGGATCTACCCAAGGACACTACCATTAGTTAGTGTTAGAAGTCCTTAGGAATGATTATAAAAAGGAGAAAATGAGAATCGGAGAAAGAAGGAGTTGAAGAATTAAAAAGAAATGTAAAGAAAAGGGTGAAAAGAAATAGCCCTCAAGATTATTCAACTTAGGGCAACATAATCGGGTTCAATTCATAAACTACTGGTTGTCACTTAGTGACGCCGGTATTGAAGATTAAAAGTCGTCATGGACCCAGTGACGCATGCACTAAACCTTCTTATCCACTCAAGTTTCTCTCAACAGAAGCTTGTTTCATTCTCACAGGGAACCCTACGTAAACTATCGGCTTTCTCATAGAGATTGCTGGTATTGAAGAAGGAGACCCTCTCCCTAGTCTCCGCTCAGGAAAACCAAAACGCACTATTGAGTCTAGAGCCACGAGATTCATCAAAAGATCTCTTAGGAACACTTGACATTTAATCACTTGATGATCAACTAATAAGATCATCGGTGGTTCATATCGAGTCCTTCACAGATCTTAGCAATCTGTCGAGAACATTTATGAGAGGTTCACATCTGTGATCCTCGGTGATTGAATGGAAACTCCTGCCGGGTCAACATCAACAGCCACGAGTAGCAGGTCACTTCGGTAACTCCCGTGGATTACGGGAGTGTGTCTCAAACGGTCTACGTCAGAGAGGTGATGCTTCGTACCTCAACGACTCACCTGAACTGTAGATGTACTTCGGTACATCGCGTTATCTCACTTGTGGGACTCCAGTCCAGGAACGGCCTTTGTAAGAATTAGAGTTGTGTCCTCACACTATGCTGTTGACACTCTCGAAGTTCAAACTTGTAAGTGCCGGAAACCGCTTATTACTAACCGTTTGAAATGTTTTCTTCTTATGGAAGCTCTGAAGCGGGATGATCGTGCTGATTCTTCTCATGCTCACGCCAACATCATCACTAATGGAAGTTCTATCTCAATGCAACACAACAAATGTCGAATGATTCTTCATCAATCAAAGAATCTACAAAGTCAAAGACTTACAAAACTTCATCAAGATATTGATTTCCAACGTAAAAAGAGCGTGTGAGCATGTTGAAGAATGACGTGGAGACACTGGAGCAAATAAGCGACTGAGGCGGTGATCACGCAACAACATACTATCATTTTCACCACAAAGAACAATGATCAAAGAACAAAGTTAAAGATGACGTCAAAGCATAACCGCTCAAAGATAACTATCACTCTACACTGGGAGATTGTTCGAATCAAGGCAATTCTTCTCACAAGAAAGAAGAATGTCGAAGACGTCCTGCTACTATTACATCAACGCCTTCACTGTTTACATTCATATATACTTGAGGGGAGATTGTTGGAATCACTCCTAAACAGTATTTCAAGTATTTATATTTCATATGTAATAGGTAGCTTTATTATGGCCTTTATGTTTGTTTAAGGTCAAGCTTATGTAGAAGGCCCATAAGCTTAGGCCCAAGCCCAATAAGGAATAGGGAAGGAGAGGAGTGTTGCCCTAGCGCCTTGCCTATATAAACCATGTAATAACCCTCACTTGAGGGTTGGTTGTTCAAGTTTTTCTCTCAGTCATACTCTTTGCCTAAACCGTATTATTATTTACGTGTGTGTGTGTGATTTACTTGTTCATCTGCCTTCATCTCTTTCTCTATAACTTGTGTTTGTAAAACTAGTGACCTAACATTAGCATCAAAACTTTCAAATCCTATCTTACAAGGGAATTGCATGTTAAAGGGGCGATCAACCTCAATCCTACACCTAGGGTCAAAACATTGGGAGAAGTCTTCTTCCATTTCAAAATTAACTTCATCGATGACCTCCACGTTATCAAGTATCGGAATCCGAGTCATAGAAAGGACTATGTTGTTGCCAATTTATTTCATTATTCCCTAGGTGATTTCCAAAGTGGTGAAAGGGTGAAAGGTTTTATGGGATTACGTTTTCTATTTCGGGATGGGGAGGGGGTTTGGAGCGGGTAGTGCAAAGTTTCTACGATGAAAGATGCGAATCATGGTGAGTGGTGGGGTTTACGAACAATTTCACGAAGAAGGGGGATAGACTACGAGAAAGCTAAAAATGAGAAAAAAATCTTACTTGATAAGAATCAAGAAAGGGAACCTAACTGAGACAGAAATCAAACTAGCTATTCTATTCCCAAGAACGGCCGCTAAAAACTTGATGCGATATAACGCGTTCGGGGTCAAAGGAAACATCCTTTTTGTCGAGCAAGTTTTTCAACACCCTAGGCAGTGAACCTAATCGTTGTAGTGTAGTACAGTTGGGTAAGCCTCGGTATTGATATCGTTCTCTAGGGAATAGGAATGCATGTAGAGATGTACTACGCTAAGGTTGAGGTTGAGGAAGATTATTTTTTTATCTTTTTTATATTTTTTTTATAAAGCTAAGGGTAAAATCTCGGGGTTTGGATTTGGGGGTTTTGGTACTTCTACCGATTACTCTACTTATCTAATTATCTAAACTAAGGGGAAGTCTATGTCTATTTGATGTGTGCTCGTATGATGATTAAAACTGTGTCTACCTAGATACTATTACTCCCTAGTTATCTTTTATTTGTGGTTGAATTGTCACGTCCTTATTCTTAACGCGTTGTGTTTTCTAAAGTCGTAGGATATGCTTTTATCCCTAATTCTTTGAGATTACCTTAAGGTTATTGCCTATGAGATCTCTAGGATTCATAAACTAACACAAAGGTTATTTTTGGATATTTAGTCTACGATTCCGCTAAGTGACTATAAACTAAGTTTCACAAAGATTGCTCAAGTATTAAAAACACATTGATGGACTAGTGCAATCCTAAGCCAATTACGATTAAGATAAGAGACAACCAATCAATAATTAATAACTAGGTTTCATAGATCTAAGTAAACACACAAGAAATTTAGCCGGACATGTTAAACATGCAAGCATACACACATACAATCGAAGACATAATGAAATCAATGAAGTAAATTACTTATCTTGATGTAAAATAGGGTATGAGAACCCTAAGATACTGTCCAAACTGGACCAAAATCGTTTTAGGTTTTTACTCCACAAGTCTACCTCCTAAAATTCTGGAAATTTGATTTCTATATATAATTTTACAAACAAGCTACGACGAAGGCGGCGTCACCTTATAGTTGGGGTCAGATCGAATCATTAGGGTTTTGTCTTGGCCAAGTCATCATTGGGACGGCGTCACGTTGTATTTGTGACGCCGTCAGTCTTCAGTAGTGACGTCGTATGAATCTGGATCTAGGCCGTCTGAGAAGAAAAGTCTTCGTGACGCCCTTACTCTTCAAAGCCTGACGCCGTCAGGTGCAAATTAGCAAAATCACTACTGAGTCATCACAAATCAAATTACATAAAGAGGGACGGCGTCGCCCTCTGTTTGGGACGCCGTCAGGTGTAATTCCAGCAGCTTGAGTGCTTTAATCTTGACTTAGCCATTTTATTCATATATTCACTCCTTTTCGTCCAAAAATGCATCATTCCAGCATTTTGCTTCCAAGAGACCTAAAAAGTGAAAAGGAACGAAATTAAGCATTAATGGATATAAAAGTGGGTGATTAAGGGCTTAAATGACCCCTTAAAAGTGTACGTTTTAAATCCTTATCATATACCCTAGTCATAGTTGATGAATACTCAAGATACACTTGGGTTCACTTTCTCACAAAAGAGTCAGGCTGCTAAAACCATTATGTCCTTTGTTAGAAATATTGAAAACCAAAACGACATCAAAGTCAAACAAATAAGAACTGAAAATGGGGCTGAATTCAAAATTCAGGACCTTGAGTGTTTTTGTGTTGAGAAAGGATTATCTCAAAACTTCTCTTCTCCTTACACTCCTGAATAAAATGGAGTTGCTGAAAGGAAGAACAGGACACTCATTGAAGCTGCAAGAACAATGCTAAATGGTTCAGTACTCTCAAGCAATTCTGGACTGAAGCAGTAAAAACTGCCTGTTATACACAAAACAGGTCCATCATTGTAAAGAGACATAACAAAAGACCCTATGAGATTTTCAAAGGAATAATTCCTGACATCTGCTATTTTCATGTGTTTGGGTGTCATGTGTTTATTCATAATCACGAGGATTACCTAGGAAAATTTGATACTAAGGCAGATGATGGATACTTCCTTGGATATTCTCTTCTCTTTAAAGCCTTTATGGTCTTTAATACAAGGAGACAACAGACTATGGAAACCTTCCATGTCACCTTTAATGAGAGCACTGATGCAATCAGGTTCTCTAATACCTCAGTTGAGGAAATTGGAATTGATGACTCATCAAGGTATCCACCTGATGAATATCATCCTGATATTAACCCCTCCACACAGCATCAAGGTGATGCAGACTTATCCTACTACATCATCCCTCATTAGGGATGGCAACGGGTCGGGTTCGGGGCGGGTTTTAGTGAACCCATACCCGTACCCGTTTATAATATCCAAACCTGAACCCGCCCCAATACCCGATGGGTACCCAATTATTATTATCCATTGGGTTATCGGTTTTCCTCGCGGGTATCGGTTATCCCCAATTAAAATCATCGTTGTACAACTCAACCTAAAAAAAACCAAAACACCCTAATATATTCAAAGTTTTTAGAAGTTAAGGAAAACAACTTCAATATTCGTAATGTTTGAAGATTAAAGAGTTAATGTGTCATGTGTGTGAGAATTAAAGCGTCAAGCGTAAGTGTTAATTTAATAGTTTGTAATTACCAAGATATATGCTACTAAGGAGTAGAATAGAAAAAAAATTGTACAAGGTTAAGAGCTCAAAACTTATTAGGACCTTATATAAATTAGCAAAAAAACAGGCACAAATTTGGGTATACGGGTACGGATACGGGTACGGGTAAACGGGCGGGTATTACTAGAACCCGTACCCGAAAATAAAAGAGTATATCTACCCGAACCCGTATCCAAACCCGCGAACCCGCCCCCGAACCCGACCCAACCGGTTCGGGTTTCGGTTTTCCCTATCGGTTTCGGGTGCTTTTGCCATCCCTATCCCTCATAACCTTCCTCAACCAACCATCAAGGAATACATTTATATAAATAAAGTCCCTAATAGGGATACTCATCCTGAATAACATGTTCATGAAACTGAAAGTAGCGTTCAAACAGAACACCCTGATGAACCTCAAGTTACAATCACTGAAACTAATCTCCCTAAAGTTCAAATCTCCTCTCAGACCCCTACTTATCCTGATCCATATCCTAAATCTCAGGATAGATAGAAAAGATCTCAGGACGTTGATAAGGATTTAAAACATACATTTTTAGGGGGTCATTTAAGCCCTAAATCAACACATTTTATAACC
>OU343216.1:27100781-27141691 GCA_910596185.1 Chrysanthemum makinoi
AAATTTACTTTTCTTCACCTTTATTAACGCTTAGTACAAAAGGACTTTGTACAATTCAAGGGGGGGACGGAGTATAATTGTCTCTTGAACTTTATTTTGCCCTCGTTTTTCTAGTTTATTTTGAAAATTATGCCATTTTTAAAATTTTGACATGTTTTTCTTAACCTAACTAGATTAGACCTTAGCCGAGAACATATAACCCTTGATATTATATGGTGAGATTACCTTTTATCCGCTTTCCAAATTTTTTCCCAAATCCACCAAATTATGAGTGTACCGGTAGCTTGTAAACTTTAGAACTTGGCCTTTACATCATTTCGAGACCATAGACGCGGTATGTTGAGTTAGCTCGATGTATTTGGACTTTTTCGTTTAAGAAGGCAGATATAGATTATCACCCCAAATATCCTACCATGTGTGTCTATCGATTAGTCAACTTTACTTCTACCCTCATGTGAAACCCTTTTGTTGCACTCACCTTTTAGTGCAAGATACCCATAGATACACCCATCTGAGCCATTCCTTTCATTTTTGTCAGGACCGATAAACATAAGATTTATGTGGTTTGGAGGTCGAGGTTGGTGGAAGAAGATGAAGATCTTCATCCTTTTTAGTGAGAGAAACTAGAGAGAGGGAGGAGAAAACACATGATGATATTGATAAAACCAAACACTAAAATAACCAAATGCTTCACCTCACCCCTCATGCAGAGTCATGAGGGGTATTTATAGGCTCTATCTTTGCCACCACACGATACTAGTCCCTAAGGGCAAAGTATACAACGCATCTAGTCCATTTCACGTAAGTGACGTTATCTTTAGAAAAAGCGAGGCTAACAATCTCCTCCAAGATAGCGTCACACGTGAATGGTTACAATGAGACCTATAAATACAAAACAAAGTAAATTACAATAGTAATGAACAATGTTGACTTTCTTGAAGCCAGAGTCTCTCAGAGTCTAGATACTGAGGCAAACTTGAAGTTCTCCTTCCGATGACCTCGCTAATGATCTTCTTGTAGCTCACTTCAACTGTAATGGTATAGTTAGGTTATTACTCCCTCCTAACTAGTGAGCCTTTTTTCTTTCTTTGCTCCTCCAACCGACAACACTCTTCCAACACGCCTTTAATCTTCAGACACGCAATGAGAAAGTAAACTCTTGATCGTTACAATGGTTGTCGCTTCGGGAACATCGTAACAACCTAACTCACTTAGTATTGCATCCAAGTTGGTAAAAAACCCCGATGTACACCACACTACTTCTCCTTCTTCAATCTTAAGCAAAAATCCCTTCGTAATCCAATCACGGAAGATGAAATACCAACTTTCTCCTCTCGATGGTTGTGAGATATCGAATCATCATAATGTTGCGTATTATGCCGTATTCTTTGATGCAATATTAACATCATAGCTTGATCAAATTTCCGTGAGAATATGTCGATAAATACTCAATAAATTTCTAACCAACCTTTAAATCTAACCTCCTTTGAATTCACCGGCTAAATGTAATGACCACATATGGAGATAACCCGACAACGACCGACTTGAAAGGAAGCAAACATCCCAACTTGTGACTTACTGCTTGTTCTAAATTTTTGAACAATCCACAACTTCGTGTGACCGAGCACTACAACGTAACTCCTTAAAGTGATGGTTACACACCGTGAGCACTACAACGTAACTCCTTACCAGTTTTAACCGCAATTTTCATAATGTGCCCAAACAAGTTATCTTGAGACATGCATCCAACCAACCATCGTCTCAAAGATAAAGAAGTACACTCGTGAAACGTTACTTCAATTCCTCATCAATAATACCGTACAAAAACTCCGTAGCCATTTTTTCACATCTTCGTTCAAGCCGTGAATATTGTATCCTTCCGTGAAATTTTACCATACCAACATGCCATTCATTTGCAAAATGATTAAAAAAATTGTAATAAAAAATTTGTTAAAAAAAAAATTCTGATAACAAATTTTAATCGTGAATCCTTGTTAACATTCGTCCATATCATACAGCCAAAACACTCAACAAGCACAACCTAGATCCAATCACACCAAGAGGCCCGGTCCATGTCTTTGATAGGTACTCGGTTAACTGCTCAAGCCCAAGTGAAGTATAATACCCAATCCTTGTTAAATGATACCACCGATCGGCCCATTGATCAATAATTCATAAACCAAATAACACAGGATATATCCAAGACAGATGTTAAAAAAATGATAGATCAGGACTTTTTTGTTTAGACCAAAATAAGGATACCCAAATACATGTTAAACTGTTAACCCACAAATCGGAAAAAATTTTCCGGCCACAAAAAATAGCATAAAAACAGTTAAAAACATGTGTAAAAACCACAATAAATCAACAAACAACAACCTGGCTCTGATACCAATTGTCAGGACCGATAAACATAAGATTTATGTGGTTTGGAGGTCGAGGTTGGTGGAAGAAGATGAAGATCTTCATCCTTTTTAGTGAGAGAAACTAGAGAGAGGGAGGAGAAAACACAAGATGATATTGATAAAACCAAACACTACAATAACCAAATGCTTCACCTCACCCCTCATGGTGAGTCATGAGGGGTATTTATAGGCTCTATCTTTGCCACTTACACGATACTAGTCCCTAAGGGCAAAATATACTACGCATCTAGTCCATTTCCGCGTATAAGTAGCGTTATCTTTAGAAAAAGCGAGGCTAACAATTTTGTTAATAATATATTGTTTAGTTACACCTATACACCTTAGCGTGCCACAATAGTCTTTATTTGTGATTGGGAAGTCATCATTTGCCAAAGTTCAAGGTTCAGTGGAAGGTTAGGGAATCGCTGCCGTCAGCGGCGTATTCTTAAAGATCATTGAAGACCCCCCGAATTCCCATTGTTCATCTCAAGTGGGGGCATGTTATGTTTATTTGTTATGTTTATGTTAAAAAAAAGGTGTGTATTTATTATTCAGTGGATTGTAAAGTGCGATGTTATAAGCACGATGTTATGAGCTTGTTATAGATTTAGTATAGGGAGGCCACCTCGGGTCACATTTGAAGATTGGAGTTGGTAATTGCGCCAAGCGAGTTGGAGAAAAGGTAGTGTGCCCATCATAACGTCCTCTAATGACACATCTACCTACTATATCATGATCCGGTTTCTTAACAGAGAAGCTTGAACTTTGAAGGACGGTAAGTGGTGATGACTTGATTATAGACTTAAACTATTTTCTTGATTTTTTATTTTACACCATTTATATCCCATGTCTTATCCTACCCTTTAGTCATAGGCGTGTCTTGGTGATGTGAGCAATTTTGGTGTCTTGGCCATGAATTTGGTCATGTACCATTGGTTTTATCCACTTCGCCGTGACATGTTAGTAATGGCAGTCACCCTTAACCTTTATCATGTCTACCCATATTGCCTTCGAGAATTGTTTAGCCCTTAACTCTAGTGAGTGGAGATTTGTGTAACTTCCAAACTTATGATATAATACATGCTATGACTGTGCAATGAGTGATCACCCCGAAATTGACACTTAGAATAGTTGAGAGATTTGAGTGTTTTGTTCCCGTTTCGTGAGGTGTTCGGCTTTGTTTTATTCTAGTATTTAGGATTTGTAAACTTATATTTTCCAAGTAATTGGAGATATATTTTTAGGAATATATCTGTTGTTCCCGTTTCACAATCGTATTAAAACGCTTAATACAATAAACAGATTGATCGTGAATAATGACTGAAATCAAGTAAGTAAAAACACACTGATAAATTTTCAACGTTTATATTCTTTTTTAGAAATGAATCAAAAGAATACATTACCCAAGGACTTGCTTGGTAGTACTTGGGATTGAAATGACAAAGTATAATAACTCCTCACTAAGCTGGGCTAAGTCGAGTACAACTACAAGGAACCATGAGCTATCTGGGGAGACGAGTTGTATTTGGAGGAGTGAAAGATGGCTTGTGTGTGTGTTTTACAATTGGTTCACAAGCTTAAAATCTTCCACTCCAACTCTTATGCTATTTATACAAGTATGGTTTTTAACTCTTTCCTAGAGGACAAAGCTGACATGTTGAGAAGACAAAATCTGATGTATTGTCTCTGTTTACAAAGGCTATATTGGGTAAGTGACAAGGCGCTTTCTTCTGATCGAGTGATGATTACTGAGCCGATAGTTAGCCATTAGGGAAAGTTGACTTTGGCTGATAAGGACTTCGTCTTATCTGTTTCAAACTTATCCCGCCTTGTCCCGCTCATTCTTCAGTCTTCAGTCTTTAGTTTGTCTTCAGTGTTAGCAGTTGGTGAGGAGTTTCAAGATTCAGTGGGTTATTGTCATCACTCATTGAATCCACCATCTTCTTCTTGACTTAGTTTTCACCCCTTAAGTTCCGCCTTACTGATTGGAGAGACTTCTTCTTTGTCTCTTACTGAGTATCCTGAAGACAGCTCACTAAGAGACTATGCGCTCAGTGACTTGTTAATGCTTAAAGGATTAAACACTTAGGATATTTTCTATTCAAATCCTATACATAAGGGGTTTGGGTATTTACTGAACCCAACAGTCTCCCCCTATTTGGATATACAAATAGCCTAAGTGTTTGATCAATGTAAGTGAGCAAATCGCTTCTTCTTACACCGAATGTACTAATGAACATAATAAGGAACACTGAATATTTTAACAAAATATACATCGTTTATTGATCAGGTTACATAGTCTCTATCACTAGTACAAAAGATAAATAATACAGCATAAGATGTCAATCAAGATGGATTCCCAGTTCTTCTAGCTTTGGTTTCTTCTTGAGGAGTGTTTCTTTGTCAGGGTGCTCTGTTATCTTAGCATTCAAGTCATTGCAGAACATGACGTTTGCTGGAGTTTGGATTTGAGAGGCCACTGGTAGATAACTTACCATTGTACCCACCCCTGCAAGATCAATATCACTCCACCTTTGGAATGCTGGGTTTCCATAGACATCAATGAAGAAGAGTCATCTTTCATGCTCTTCTATGCAAAGACAGTTAAAAATCTTCACACATTCTGGTAGCTCCCTGTTGAAGTCCAGGCCAGGAACTTTGATTTCAGGCTCAGATTCAACCCTCTTCCTTTTGCCTTGGGATGGCCGAGGTTGAGATCCTTGAGGTGCGATTAAAGCTTGGCTGAATTCCAAGTTGTCTTTGTACTTTCCTTAGTCTTTCATACCTTTTTGCTTAGGATTTCATCAGCTCCTTGACTACTTGCATTGCTGCTTTATGATAGGACTAAGCTCATCAAGTTGATGATCTGGTGATTTCATCGGGATCATGAACCTCAAAATTCCTTTTATCATCCCCCCTGTAGACATTCATTGCCAATGGTTTGGACTTGGGGATGATTCTCACATCGATGATCTTTTCATGTATACCTTGTCATTGACCAATTGTAGTGGTCAATTCTTTCTTGCTTGATGGCGACAACTTTCTGTTCTTTTCATCCAGCTTCCTCATTGCGTATTTGAGCGGCTGAGCATCTTTGAACTTTTGTCGGCTGACCCTCTTGAAGCTTTTTGGGATCAATTCCAATGTTTTTCGGCTTCCTCGGCTACTACTTGTACTAGTGCTTCTCTTTTTCTTTCTCGGCCATTTTCTTTCTTTTGTCTTCCTTTTCAAGAAAGGTTGTTGTTGTGGTAAGCGGAGTCTTGTGTGTTGCCGATTACATATGGAATCTTCTCAGGCTCAGGCGTTTGCATTATGATTTTTCATTTATCATGGCCTGGAGAATAAGATGCTACCAATGGAGGTGTTTTTGTGATGATTGGTGGTGGTGTTGTTACTGTCATTGTCATTATTGTTGTTGTTGATGGTGGGGTGATGAGATAGGAGTTAAATCTTGGTTGAGCGGGCTCCCCCTCATTGTGAGAGGGAGTCTCTTAAGTGACTCTCTCCCCCTCAACTGTTTATGCAACATCAGTGAAAGCAAGAGTTGCCTGGGATACTAAGGGAGTTGGAGTTGCTTGACCTTTGAAAGCTTGATATATCTCTGTGACCATGGCCTTGATGTCAGTTGTATCTTGTTGAAGACTTGTGACCTTTTCAGCAAGATTGGCCTGAGATAATTCCAGGGCAGTCATTCTAGGCCCAAGATTCCAAGCCATAGAAGACGATGCCTTAGCCAGATTAGTGATTTGAGCATCTAGAGAACTCAGTGTTGTTTGAAAAGACTTAATGGAGGACTGAAGACCCTGAACATTTTCATATTGAAGCATGTTGATCAGTTCACTAGTACAAAGCGGGATTTGGTTACGCATACTCGAAATGGAACGGCCACACATTCGCATATTTGTGCGGCTGAAGGTACAAAAATTGACAACATTTACTAATTAGTCACACATGAAAATTTTGATTGTGTGACCATTAAACAATATCGCCACACAATTGAACATTGTGTGGCTAAAGGTTATCTGGTGATTTTGTTTCAGATCATTTACCCATATGAATTTGGAATGTGTGACAAATACAAGTAACCTTGATGCGTTAGTCACATGAAGTAATTTTTTGTGTGTCTAAATCATAGAGTCAAGTTTTGTCACACATTATTTAAGGGTGGCCGATATGTTTTTGCCAACTCTTTAGCCACATCAGAAATGGAACAAGTGACAAATGAAAAGTAATGTTGAAGCATTAGTCATGATATACATATAAATAGTGACAAATATATGTCACACACTTGAACACTGTGACCAAAAGCCATATATGGTCACACTAAATGTTGTGTGTCACATTACGTTAAGTGTATCAAAATCCATACATATGTTCGTAAGTTAATATGTGTGTTTAAAGTTTAGTTTGTGTTAGCAAAAGCTAATCTATAAAGTCACATTTACTACTAACACTATGACCAAATGCCATATATGGTCACACTAAGCGTTTTTACACATATTATTTAAGTGTAGCCAAAATCCAGTACATATGGTTACATAACTTAATATGTGGCCATTGGATGATCAATAGTCACTCAAAATACATGTTTCTTCACTTTAAACACCATATGGTCACACTTATTAACACTTTTAGCCACTTATGTTAATGTATGACTAAATACCCAAATAAACATGCTTTGTGTGACTAAATGTTAGAAAAGGCCACACAAACATAAAATTCATGTGGTCATTGGATGATCAATAGTCACACAAAATACACGTTTCTTCACTTGAAACACCATATATGGCCACACTTATTAACACTTTTAGCCAGTTTATGATTAATTGTATGTGACTAAATACCCAAAACAAACATTCTTTGTGTGACTAAATGTTAGAAAAGGCCACACAAACATAAATTTAATGTGGCCATTGGATGATCAATAGTCACACAAAACACACATTTCTTCACTTGAAACACCATATGGTCACACTTATTAACACTTTTAGCCACTTTATGATTAATTGTATGTGACTAAATACCCAAAACAAACATTCTTTGTGTGACTAAATGTTAGAAAAGGCCACACAAACATAAATTTGATGTGACCATTGGATGATCAATAGTCACACAAAATACACGTTTCTTCACTTTAAACACCATATGGTCAAGTTTGTTGCATTTATTGTCTGTGTAATGAAAATGTGGGGTTTGTAGGTGATGGCTTTTATAGTCACATTGATATGCACACACAAACACACACATTAACACTTGTGCAACACCACAATCTACAAAACTTGGATAAATCCAAACTAATTATATATATGAAGAACTCTTTAACAACGAGTACTTGATTGTTAATGTGGAATCTTAACAACAAGCAAGAAGAACACAAATACTATTTCACTAATAAACTTCTTTTATTAATATTTCTATTCGTCTAAGTACAAGTTCATTTCACTATACTTTAGGGTTCCTTTATACACTTAGGAAAGCCTAGTATACAAAACGTGTAGAAGGATATATATATCTCTTCCTAAGATATCTCTACGCGTACATATGCCTTCCCTAAACTCTAATAAACTATTTCGCTTTTTCATAAACGAACTAACTACTGAATACACCGGACTTAAGCTGTTATCTTGCCGGTATTATTGCCGTTCGAGCTTTTGATTCAATTAACCTCAAAAGCTGATAGCATGCATCATCCTTTCTTTTACCTAACAGCTTCTTCTCAAGCATAGCCCTGTAAATACTATTTGGAAGTGGATACTCCACTTCTGTAAGCTTATAAAGAATTGCAGTTTCTAATTCCAAACAAGGTGCGCGACATGGGGAAATATCTCCATCGATCACTTGTTCTTGGCAGGCCGGCTTCCACATTTCATCATCAGCATTCGTGTCTCAAACATGGTCTTCAAGTCACCCCGAGGACTCTTTCATATTCCTCTTCAGGTCTCTTGTCACCATGCTTTTCCATCATCAGCTGGTACATGGTCTTCAAATCATCCATGGACAAATCACTCAATAAACCAGGAAAGTTCACATATATAGTGCGTCTGTGATTTTCCCTTACTATCGAGGTAAACTACCTTTTTCCCATTTTTGATGATCTAAACCTTGCAATCTTAGCAGGAAGTGTTGAACCTCTAGGAATGGAGCCCATGGTAAACTCTTCTGATGACGGTTCATCAACCTTATCCTTCATGTACTCTTCCACTTCCTTCTTAACATTTGTCTTATCCTTTTTAACTCCTTTCTTTCCAGTGAATTTCTTCCTTGTCATATTCAAAACTGGTTGCTTAACCTCGACTTCCTCCTCTTTTCTTTACTGATTTTTGGCTTATCACCAAGTTTTTGAAAAAAACCTTTTGATCTCTACGCAATCTTACGCTTCTTAGCATCCTTTGGTTGAAGATTGTAACCCTTCCTTTTAAGCATTGAAGCTTCCAACTCTGAATCCATTGGAATAAAAATTTTATTTTGGTACACTACTTTTCAAATTCTCGCTTTTAGAACATCACCTTCAATTTCCTTAACGGCTCAACTTCGGTAGGATTCCTTGACTTTTGATGTAGTGGATCATATAATCCCTTTGCTCAGCTTTGGTCAAGGGTCTTTGCATCCTTTCTCTTTGTCTTCGCTCTTTGAGAAGCCTTTTCTTCTCATTAATTATCTCAACCATTTTACTTGCATAGTCTTCTCCGCCAATATCAGGAAGGATATCTCTGTTTTACTAATAATCGGCCTTTATAGTATCCCATTCTTCATCGATGTAGAATTTGGAAGATTCCTCAATTTCAGCTTTCCTTTTCATTTGTTCTTGATTAATTACGGTTCCACTGCAGGACTTTTGGCAATCACTCATCATTCCTTTATTTGTTGCAACGTTTAGCTTCTTGCCTCATCCTCTGCTTGAATCCTAGCAATCTCATTAAGCTAGCTTCCTTTTCTGTGAGTTGATTTTTGGTCTTCAGGCTCCGAAAGATTCTTGCATTATTCCTTTTCCTTCCCTATGCACAAACTCCTCACCAATACTACATGGATCACTACCAGGATTAATATGTTCAGTACTAGTATTAACTTGACATCAAGCGAGTATTAAAATCTTCATCAAAAGCGATTTAATTTCATCACCACGGACTTATCTTTAGTAAAGTCACCGGACTTATCCACTCCACTAGAACTTGCGTGCTTCTTTATCGGTCTCTTCTTAAAGGATTTCTTGTGGTAAAATTCTTAACCAAGATTTCAGCTGCTTCCAATCCTTGAGGACTAATTTAAGTTTCCTCAGAGGATTCCTCACCTTCTGAGTCTGTAATGTCTATCCCGTTGTTTGAATTTCCCTCCAATTTCTTAACTCTTTTGCGAGTAGTCCCCAGTGACTTCTTGGTCTTCTTCAATTTTTCTCCAACTCATCAACCCTTGAAATCGGTTGTGGAACCGGTTGATAGATCTTCCATAGATAAGGCCGGGTTCTTTGTAGGAGTGGGTGTTGGAGGATGTGTTTGAGGAATCACTGGTGGTGCTTCCTCTTGAACTGGAGGTGAAGGTGGTGGGGGTGTTGGTATTCTCTGTTCAAACTCTGTTTTTTTGGTTTAGATGTAGGTTGAGCACGAGCTTCGATGTAGCGATAGGAGATGGAACGATGTAGATGAACCTTAGGTGGTAGCAAGAGCGAGGCAACATAGCGGAGACAAAAGTGGCTTGTGTACCCTTCAAAACCCCTTTTTCATATTACCAAATATCTTTTTAGTGAAAGGGAGAGCAATGTAAGGATGTTTGCTTTTTGTTTCAACATTTAAGATCATTTGAAAAAATCTTGGGTACATCAAAAACTTTTTCTTATTCTTGGCATTAGCAACCATGGCATCAAAAATCATTTTTGAAAAATTGAAGAGAATGCGCGATGGAGAGACGGACCAATCACGAAGCAATATTGCTTCAAAATTGATCCCATCCACCACTTTTAGAGCTCATACAATGTAAAATATGATGCACAAGGAAGTGCCATTGTGGCGTAAAATAACTCTTCCAAAAAGTGAATGTTCCATCAGTTGGATATCCAATATTTTCCAATCCACGAAAGAGGTCATTATTTGGCAACATTGAAATCCACTGAGGCATCAACCAATTGAAGCTTGCTTGACTGATTCCTCGATGATTGAATACTCTAACGTATCAATAGTTGCATTTAACTCTAGTGTCCCATCGGCAATAGTTCTAGCGATAGCGATGTCCGCGAACTGTTTGACTAGGGAATCATAGATAGTTGGATTATGAGTAAGGGCATATGACTACCCTTTAGAAAGTCCACTATGCTTTCGAAGCCTGTGCTTTCAAGCAGGGCTTTTGAGAAATCCCACTGGATTGTGCTTGTCTACAAACTTTAATTGTGCCATCTTTTATGTTAATTGGAAATCTCTTGTAGTGAGGGCAATTAGGGTTTAGTCTTGGTAAGGAGACTTAATCGAAATAAAAGAATTAAACTTTTAAAGATTAGGATAAAGTAATTAAAGGATAAATATGAATTCTAAAAATAAAAAATATCCATATAAATACTTCTGACCACCTAAAATTAGGTAGCGGTACTATTTAAGCAGTAAAATCATTTTTAATTTTGCACTACCGGACTAAAGAATGGTCAAACATACTTAACAATGACATCACCAGAATTAACTTTGTACTATAGCACATCAACTAGCACAGCTTCCATACATCTCCAATATGTGAGAATTCTTGCTTTTTGTTAGATATTAACTTTTCACATACACATCATAACATTAACACAAGGTAGAATATTGATGGAATTCTAGAGAGAGAAAGTTAGAGGTTTAGGGAACTTAGTGAGAGAAAGTGAAAGATATTATTATGAGCTCCAACTCTCTACCTTGGGAGGTAGAGAGTATTTATAGTCTTACATAAGCATACACACATCGGGTACGTGGATCGGGCATCTGATGGGTAAAGACCGTCCGTCCTCCACGGTGTTACTAAACTAAATACTACTTAACTTAAAATAACTACGACTACGAGCTTTCGAACGATTACATATACTTGAGGTGACCGACTCTTTAATACTGGGAATTTCTAATTCCTAACAATCTCCCCTAAGGGAGGTCACCTCAATCATGTACTAAAATTACATTGAATACAAACAGATATGACATTAACAATTGTTCTTGCATTCTTGATGTAGTCCTTTGTTCCAAAGCTCGTAGTCATTGAAATTTCACATTGCATGTTTGGTTACTTCAAGTGGAGGTCTTTTACTGATCCACGTGATAATAATTTTGAGCCATCATTTGAGATTATCAGCCATCAAAAAAATCTCTGTGACATCCTTTGTGGTGTTGGTATTATGTGATGTTGTGACTTTAGGACCGATGATGAGTGTGTAAATACTCATCATTTTTGTACAAAATAAACTGCAAAATCATCTGAAAACACTCAAAAATGCTTCAAAATGATAAAAATATCACAAATCAGTGTTTTATGTGTTTTAAATGCAAAAATATCAAAATCAGATGAAAATGTATCAAATTTGCAAAATTGGCGTTTCATCCCCAAGTTTCTAAAAATTGTCAAAAATAGTCCCTGAGTCAAAATTTCAAAAGAAAAGTCACCAAAGGTCCTTTTTAAATCATAACTTGTCAAATTTAGTCCTTTGGTGAAAAATATAAAAAGTTTGAGAAAATTACAAGTTTGGTCCTCCAAGTTTCAAAATTGGCAAAAATGGCCCTTGGAAATTTGAAAATGTCAGATTTGGTCCTTGGATTATTGGAGATGGTCAAGTTTAACCCTTGGATCATTTGTTAGAAATTTCATGAGTGGTCCCTGGAAATTCAGTTTTGACACAATTGGTCCCTAAGCTATACATTGGATCTAAATCTAATCCTAAGCCCAATATTAGGCCAACACCAAACAAATCCTTATGTTTGACCCGGTCCAACACACAACCCAACCAAACCCTTTTACCCACGGTTTTAAAAAACCAAACCCGCCTACACTAATAATAATTAAAACCCCCTCACGGGTTCTCCTTCCCCCTCACTTCGCTACGCAAACACTCCACCCCCCCCATCATCATAACCAACCTATTCCTACCCTCCAAACACAAGCCTCCAAAACTCAAGTAACATCTTTCCCCTGTCACAAGTTATCAGAACCCATGTGCAAGTTTTGGCGCCAAAATGGGAAATCAGTGGTGGAGATCAAATAAACCAAATCAATGGCCAGGATTGAGAAGAAAAACCCTAATGAAGCTTATAAGAGAGAGAAAAAGAGAAGAAGGAAGTGTCACTGTTTTTTAGACCATTTACTTAAATTCATGTAATCGTTTTAACTTTTAATGTAATCTTTTAAGCTGGGTTTCAAGCTTTTGTGTAATGAACAAGCAAGTTGTGTATCAACTCATTAGTTTTAGCAATCAAATTCCAGTTTTATGTTTTCTTTGTGTTTCCCGCCAAAATCATGTTTTGTCAAAATTAAGTTTTAAGCTGTTTGAGTGATTCAAGATAACTTGTTTTAACTCCTTAAAAGTTATTTAAGTTAAGTGGAACAACTTCTGTGGGAGTTGCATGATTTTCATAAGTGGTCAACAAAAGTCAATTTGCAGTTACAAGGTTGTAACTGATCTGATTTGCTGGTGCTAATGGTGAAAATGGGTTGAAATAAGTCTCATTTGGGGTGTATATCAGTTAGGGTAGTGGACTGTGGTAATAAGTTAAGCTGCATCATGGCTGCACACTTGTAAGTAATTCAAATTTGGTCTTGAAATATCTTTTACACTGCTGTTGTATTACCTAAGTAGTTTAGCTCTAACTTGTCTGATATGACTATCATTCTTGCACTTTTAGGATTCCACTGAGTGGTCAAATCATAAATGAAACCTGTTGTATAGTGGCATTGAGCTCTTGATTAGGTAAATTGCATTTCAGTGGGCTTAAACTAGTGTTGGCACTAGTGAGTATTTGTGTTAAGAGTTTAGTAATCGGTTAAGTTTCACTAGTATAGTTTCAGTTAGGATAGATAAAGATAAAAATGGCATTAGTTCTCATGTTAGCATAGGAATAGTCAAAGTTGCAGAAATTCCTTCTAGTGTCCATCTCAGTTTGAATTAGCTAGTGTAAACTTGTATTTAGTGTTAAACTGAGTAGATATAGCATGTATTAGTCTTACTCTACCTTTAAATATCATTCTCAAGCCACAAATTTGATCCAAGTTTCACAAAATTCAAAGTTGCATGTTCTACTGAAAAGTAAAAATTTCTAAATACAGTTTTTGAATAAAACTTAGAATTTCATTGTGATCTTACTGTTAGGAACTAGGATTTGTGCTTTTGGGAAGTTAAAATTTAGCTGCTCAACAAAATTAGAAAAATACTGGTTCAGTTTTAATTAGCTTGTAAAGTGCTTATTTGTTAGCTTATTTTGGCTACCCCTTTCTGAAAAGTGCCCTGTGCACTGGTACCCTCCTTTTGACAGTAGCTTGCAGAGCTCCTTACTAGCTCATAAGAGCTTGTGAGCATCTGATATTTGGCTTGTAGATAGTCACCCAGGTCCTTTACAAGTCCCAATTGGTAGATTTAAGTTTGAGCTTATTTATAAGCTTGTGCATGTGTTGAAACTTGCTATCCAGGAAACTGTTTTAGCTTATTACTCATTTTATCAAATCTGTTGTAATCAGCTTCTCAAAGGTTGTAGTTTGTGGAAACTTGTTCCATTTTGGTTCTTTTAGTATTTCATAGCTTTGGTAAACTATTGGTAGCTTATTTTGCTCATTTAGCTTATTAAAATACTTTAGCTCATAAGCTCTCATAGCATTAACTGTTGAGCTTGTGATTCAGAGGTTGTAGATTGTTATTACCTGTTCCATTCTAGTTCTTTTAGCATAATAAGGCTTCTGTAAACAGTTGGTGTCTTTTGGTGAGCTTTTAGCTTATCAAAGTGCTTATTCATAAGCACTTTCCAAAGCAGTTTCATATTTCTCCAAACAAGTGCCTGTTTTTCTATTTTTCTTATATTCCTAGTATTATTTTAGACTTTTCTTGAAATTTTCAGATTTTTCCAAGTTGTTTTGCTATTTTTCCTAATTTAAAGTAGTTTTTAAGCATTTTTAATTAGCTTTTTATATAAAAAATTCAGAAAAGGTTCAAAAAATAATCTTTCAATTTTATTAGGTTTAGATAAATATAAGAAGTGAAAAAAGTAATTTTCCAGATTTTTCATAGTTTATTTGGTAATTTTTAGTAATTTAATTAGTTTTTAATAGTTTAAAATTCATAAAAAATAGAAAAATAATCAGAAAAATACAAAAATAGTTTTGAAAATTCTAGTTTGATATTTTAGACTTTTCCATTTCATAATTTCATTTTTCTAGCTTTGTTTCCTAATTTCTTGTATTTTGGTTAACTATTAAATAGTAAAAATAGTTTTTAATTAATAATAATTAGATAATTAGTGATAAAAATAGTTTTCTTTTTCTAAATATTTTATTTTATCATTAGGTTTGTAAAAATATCATTTTCATATTTTTAGGGTTAATATTGTGTAGGTTTCATTTTTTTTAATTTGTACGTCGCGTAGATTTTAATTTCAGTTTTATAAAAACATAAAAACAAAAACATCATTTTAAATATAGTGATAGCGTTTATTTAATAGGTTTTATCTTTCTAATTTCCTTTAATTTTCATTTTAGCCCTTGTAGTTTATGTCCTTTTTCCGTAGTTATAATAATTATCAAATCCTTTTCCGTTCAAATCTTGCGATCACTAAACGTTTGATAATCCATTGCACAACTCGCTGGGACATAACGACCCGGGGAAACACTATACTCCCCTGATCTTCATTGATTTCGTGCTTGAGCAGTTTTAAGCTGGTTACGGTCCGCCATTCACAAGTGGCGGGCTTGTGTGATTTAGCTTGACTGTTTGGCGCGCATCAAATTTTTGGCGCCGCTGCCGGGGAGCTGTGCTGATCTATCTTCCGTGTAGCAGATTAGTTGTTTGAATACTCACTCATTTGTTTATATCATCCATATCTATCATCTATATATATATCCATATTTTTATTTAAAAAATCCAAAAACCCAAAAACATCCAAAAACGTATAAAACACAAAAATATATTTCTTTTGTTTCTATATATGTATCAAAAATAAAAATACAAAAAGAATCGTCGTTTTCTTTAATAATTAACAACTTAAAAGATTACCACCGAAAACCAAGGCAGTGCACTACCTAACTGGGGGTGCGACCATAATAAGTTCCCGAACTAAAGATATAAAACTTGCCTTTGTGTCCATTGTGATTGGTGTACCTTTTTCAAAGAAGCCATTCATCTTGGATTATTGGTTAAGTTCACTGTTGTTTTGCCTCGATTTTGTGTTAATTGATTTTGTTGTGATATCGACGTTTCAGAACCAGAAAACCCATAAAGATTCTTCTCACCCCAAATTTTTATAAAACATCTTCATAATTCTCATTCTCATCTGAAATATCTTCATAATTCCATTTCTCTCCTTAACTCTGAGTCTCTTAGAGTTAACTCTAGTGCATGCGCACTCGTTCTTCTAGATCATTGAGTCCTTTGCGTGATCTAGCAGAAATTCCTAGACGACGTTCTCGTAGGCGTGCTGCCCAAATAGTCGAACCCGAGATTCGTACTATTTCGAGCAACAGTATGGCAGACGAACGTACCATGGCGGAAATGCTCCAGGCACCCACCGAGGGTTATGGAGATGCCATCGTTTACCGGTTATCAACTCTGATCACTTCGAATTGAAGACACATTTAATCCAACTTGTGTCTACGAATCAATTCCGCGGGGTCTCGATCGAGAAGACCCGTATGCACACATCCGTTGGTTCAACCATTTGACATCAACTCTCAATTACAAGGATGTGCCACAAAAGGTGATCAAATTGATGCTATTTCCGTTCTCAATTGCGGGGACAGCCGGATTTGGGGAAAAGAACCCCTCGATCCATCGAAACTTGGGAGGATCTTGTCCAAAAGTTTGTCAATTATTTCTTCCCTCCATCAAAGACGACTAATCTTAAAAATGAAATTTCTGGATTTCGTCAAAATTTCGAAGAAAATTTTGGAGAGGCATGGGAGAGATTCAAAGATCTCCTCAGGAAATGCCCCATCATGAATTCACGGAGCTTCAACAAGTCAATATCTTTTACAATGGGTTGAACGGTAATGATCAAGATTCCTTGAACGCATCCGCAGGTGGAAATATCTTGAATCGTAAACCTAAAGATGTGCTTGAAATTTGTGAGAGTAAATCAAAAGTTCCTTTTTCTCGCAACAAAGTCAATGTTCCGAACACTCCTGCTTCTTCATCCGGTAACTCTTCCGAGTTAGCCGCTCCGTTAGCCGCTCTAACGGATATGATCCAGTGTATGATAAAAGAGGTGAAGGAAATCAAAAGCGAAATTCATAAGCCGGAACCAATCAAAGCCATAAACAAGGTGTGTGAAATTTGTAGTGGTCCACACGCGTATTATGATTGTCAAGCAACCGATGCTTCTTTTTACCAAGCTCCCGTAGCTTCGGTAAACCACAATCAATACCGACCACAATGCGATCCTCATTACCGTGCACCTAGCGGTATGACACCAACCGGTTTTCCTCCTGTGCAAAACCATGGCAATCAAAATCGCTTTGTTCTGAATCAAGGACAAAATTTCAATAACTCTCAAAATTTCAATCAAAACCGGAACAATTTCAACCAACCTTATCAAGCTCCAAATCAGCAAGGTTATCAACAACCTTTTCAAGCTCCTAATCATCAAAGTTATCAACCACCTCCTCAAGCTCCCATGCCAAATGACTTCATGAAAATGACTGAGTCAAACATGCGTCAATGCAAACTCGGATCAATAACATGAGAGGTGAGCTAAAAAGGAAATTGATACCACACTGTCTCGGCAGACAAATGAGTTGAAGAATATGATGAGCAGGTTCATGAACATGAATATGAACAAAGCTTCATCATCTTCTGGAGGACTCCCAGGCAATACAATTCCTAATCCAAATGCCGAGTTGAAAGCCGTCACCACTCGTAGTGGTAAGACGCACAATGGACCTACGACTCCTATGCCCCCCCCTCCTGTGGCATTTAGTCAAGTTACCAAGGAGACAACGGACAAGGTGCATTATTCAAGCCCACGGAGTACCGCACACGTCCCACCTTCGGTAGTCCAAGCTTTAAGTCCGGAACCCGATGTTCCAAAGAAAAATCTTGAGCCAGAAAACACTTCCATCCCGGCTCAAAAGTCTAGTCAGCTTCCATACCCATCAAGAATGAATGATGAGAAGCTTAAAGACAAAAACAAAGAGCAAATGGAAAAATTTTTCCAAATCTTCAATGAGCTTCACTTTGATATAAGCTTCGTTGATGCTCTCGTTCTAATGCCTAAATTTGCATCCACGCTTAAAGGCTTACTCACCAACAAAGACAAGCTATCAGAGATGGCTAAAACTCCTCTCAATGAGCAATGCTCGTGCCATTCTTAATAAGTTTCCCGAAAAGCTTGAAGACCCTGGCCGGTTTTTAATCCCGTGTGATTTCTGGGGATGTTTCAATGCTTCCGCCTTGGCGATCTTGGCGCTAGCATTAACCTCATGCCACTCAGATATGGAAGAAACTGTCCCTCCCTGAACTTTCATCCACTTGTATGACACTCGAGCTAGCGGACCGTACCATAACTCGTCCACTTGGGATAGCCGAGGATGTTGTGCTAAAAGTGGGAAAATTCCACTTTCATGCTGACTTTGTTGTTGTAGACTTCGATGCATCCTAAAGTTCCCTCATCTTAGGGAGAGCTTTCTTAAGAACGAGTCGTTTTTTGATCGATGTGTTTGCTGAATAGTTGACCATACGGGTTGACAACGAAGAGCTCACATTGAATATCAACCAGAACTCAAAACCTCTATACAAAAAGAGTGTTGCCACAATTGATCAAAAATCTGAAAAAATCAATGCAACACTCTCAAATTTCACGGTTAAGAGTGTTCGCCAAAAACGTGCTGAGCTCAAAGCTTTAAAAATCACCCCTGGTTCAAACAAATGGTTTGAAAGCTGTACCAGGGAAGTCAAGAGTGTTCTTGATGATGATGACGATGATCTAGAATCGGAGACTTCATCGGAAGTGGTGGAAACTGCTAGCTCTAAGAGCACACCACTTGTCCCACCTCCGGCATCAGTTTGTCGCATCGAGATTGTTAAGTCTGTGGATGAAACCAAAATCTCTTCAGTTTCATCTGAGTTGGATGATGATGTTTGTGATCCAATGGGAGACATTCTTCCCATGGATGATTTGCTCAAAAAGAATCCATCATCTTCTAGTCTTATTCCCGACTCTTCCATTCCTTCTCTCACTCCTGATGAGGAAGATGACAACTTTTGGAATGAAGTCGAGGCCTTTCTTAGTGATGAGTCAATTCCAACAGGAATTGATAACACTTACCTTGATCCGGAGGGAGACATCCTTTTTCTGGAAAGTCTGTTGATTGAAGAACCATTTCCCACCCTCCCTCCCGGACATCTTCTTGACAATCACCATCTAAGCTTCAAGTTTAAGCTTAAAGATGTCAAACCTGGTGATTTGCTTCTCTCTGCTGAGGAATGGACTTGCATTCTCATGTACGTCTTTATTCCATTCTTCACAGATGGTATGGTTGCTCTTTCCCTTTTCTCTTTCGGGAATGAGGACACCATCTTTGACCCCGGTATCATCCTTTATAGATTCTTCTATTAACAATACCGCGGTTGTATCTCGTCGGTGTGGAACTTTCTGATGTTCATATGTTTATTAACACTGTGAACGAAAGTCCGATTGAGATTGGTTTCCACGTTACTTTCCCCATGAACAAATGAATTCGGGGTCGAGTCAAGCTAGCGACTCGGTAATCAAAAACAATAGCACACTATATGGGTTTTCACCCATATTTCTGACTTCTTTCTATTTTCTACCACCCTAGTGTGGGGGGGTTGCCCCACATGTTGTGTATAAACATTTCCACAAAAAAAAATCTTCTTCTTTCTAAATAATGGCCGTAGTATTTCCCTTTCACGTTCTTTGTTTCGGCATAACCGCCGGTACTTTGAATATTGAGGGCAATATTCATTTCTAAGTGTGGGGGGGAATTCTCACGAATTTCATATATTATCTACCCAATTCCCCCGTTTTTGGCCAAAATTTTTTTTGGAGTAAGTGTTCTACACTTACTCAATTGGTTATCAGTCCGCCTTGTCTAATAAACAAAAGGATTGGCTAATCCAGGAGCAAACGGCTCTTGGTAAAGATTTCTCAAATCCGTTTATATGGCTTGCAATTTGCCCAAAATTGTATGGTATTCAGCTCACCATACCCTAAAAAGTGAAGAGTTGGCTAGCCCGCAAGGTTATGGCTTGTGGTAAAGGCAGTGGAAAAACCATAATTGGTAATCAGCTCACCAAAGATAATATTGATAATTTATCTAAGAGTTGGCTAGTCCAAAAGGGTACGGCTTCTGGTAAAGACAAAATCAAATCCGTTGGAAGCTGGTGGTTTGCTCAAAATCACATGGTTATCGGTGTACCATGGTTCTTACTTGAACTGAAACATTTGGCTACTCCAGAAGTAATGGCTTTTGGTAAAGAGATTAAAATCCATTATGTTTTCTCAAATCATTGCTAGGGACTAGCAATATCTCAGTGTGGGGGATTGATGAGTGTGTAAATACTCATCATTTTTGTACAAAATAAACTGCAAAATCATCTGAAAACACTCAAAAATGCTTCAAAATGATAAAAATATCACAAATCAGTGTTTTATGTGTTTTAAATGCAAAAATATCAAAATCAGATGAAAAATGTATCAAATTTGCAAAATTGGCAGTTTCAGTCCCCCAAGTTTCTAAAATTGTCAAAAATAGTCCCTGAGTCAAAATTTCAAAAGAAAAGTCACCAAAGGTCCTTTTTAAATCATAACTTGTCAAATTTAGTCCTTTGGTGAAAAATATAAAAAGTTTGAGAAAATTACAAGTTTGGTCCTCCAAGTTTCAAAATTGGCAGAAATGGCCCTTGGAAATTTGAAAATGTCAGATTTGGTCCTTGGATTATTGGAGATATTCAAGTTTAACCCTTGGATCATTTGTTAGAAATTTCATGAGTGGTCCCTGGAAATTCAGTTTTGACACAATTGGTCCCTAAGCTATACATTGGATCTAAATCTAATCCTAAGCCCAATATTAGGCCAACACCAAACAAATCCTTATGTTTGACCCGGTCCAACACACAACCCAACCAAACCCTTTTTACCCACGGTTTTAAAAAAACCAAACCCGCCTAATAATAATAATTAAGACCCCCTCACGGGTTCTCCTTCCACCTCACCTGCGCCTGCAAACACTCCACCCCCCCATCATCATAACCAACCTATTCCTACCCTCCAAACACAAGCCTCCAAAACTCAAGTAACATCTTTCCCCTGTCACAAGTTATCAGAACCCATGTGCAAGTTTTGGCGCCAAAATGGGAAATCAGTGGTGGAGATCAAATAAACCAAATCAATGGCCAGGATTGAAAAAAAAAAACCCTAATGAAGCTTATAAGAGAGAGGGAAAGAGAAGAAGAAGGGGGTCACTGTTTTTTAGACCATTTACTTAAATTCATGTAATCGTTTTAACTTTTTAATGTAATCTTTTAAGCTGGGTTTCAAGCTTTTGTGTAATGAACAAGCAAGTTGTGTATCAACTCATTAGTTTTAGCAATCAAATTCCAGTTTTATGTTTTCTTTGTGTTTCCCGCCAAAATCATGTTTTGTCAAAATTAAGTTTTAAGCTGTTTGAGTGATTCAAGATAACTTGTTTTAGCTTCTTAAAAGTTATTTAAGTTAAGTGGAACAACTTCTGTGGGAGTTGCATGATTTTCATAAGTGGTCAACAAAAGTCAATTTGCAGTTACAAGGTTGTAACTGATCTGATATGATGGGGCTAATGGTGAAAATGGGTTGAAATAAGTCTCATTTGGGGTTTATACCAGTTAGGGTAGTGGACTGTGGTAATAAGTTGAGCTGCACCATGGCTGCACACTTGTAAGTAATTCAAATTTGGTCTTGAAATATCTTTTACACTGCTGTTGTATTACCTAAGTAGTTTAGCTCTAACTTGTTTGATATGACTATCATTCTTGCACTTTTAGGATTCCACTGAGTGGTCAAATCATAAATGAAACCTGTTGTATAGTGGCATTGAGCTCTTGATTAGGTAAATTGCATTTCAGTGGGCTTAACTAGTGTTTGGCACTAGCTGAGTATTTGTGTTAAGAGTTTAGTAACTGGTTAAGTTTCACTAGTATAGTTTCAGTTAGGATAGATAAAGATAAAAATGGCATTAGTTCTCATGTTAGCATAGGAATAGTCAAAGTTGAGAAATTAGTCCTAGTGTCCATCTCAGCTTGAATTAGCTAGTGTAAACTTGTATTTAGTGTTAAACTGAGTAGATATAGCATGTATTAGTCTTACTCTACCTTTAAATATCATTCTCAAGCCACAAATTTGATCCAAGTTTCACAAAATTCAAAGTTGCATGTTCTACTGAAAAGTAAAAATTTCTAAATACAGTTTTTGAATAAAACTTAGAATTTCATTGTGATCTTACTGTTAGGAACTAGGATTTGTGCTTTTGGGAAGTTAAAATTTAGCTGCTCAACAAAATTAGAAAAATACTGGTTCAGTTTTAATTAGCTTGTAAAGTGCTTATTTGTTAGCTTATTTTGGCTACCCCTTTCTGAAAAGTGCCCTGTGCACTGGTACCCTCCTTTTGACAGTAGCTTGCAGAGCTCCTTACTAGCTCATAAGAGCTTGTGAGCATCTGATATTTGGCTTGTAGATAGTCACCCAGGTCCTTTACAAGTCCCAATTGGTAGATTTAAGTTTGAGCTTATTTATAAGCTTGTGCATGTGTTGAAACTTGCTATCCAGGAAACTGTTTTAGCTTATTACTCATTTTATCAAATCTGTTGTAATCAGCTTCTCAAAGGTTGTAGTTTGTGGAAACTTGTTCCATTTTGGTTCTTTTAGTATTTCATAGCTTTGGTAAACTATTGGTAGCTTATTTTGCTCATTTAGCTTATTAAAATACTTTAGCTCATAAGCTCTCATAGCATTAACTGTTGAGCTTGTGATTCAGAGGTTGTAGATTGTTATTACCTGTTCCATTCTAGTTCTTTTAGCATAATAAGGCTTCTGTAAACAGTTGGTGTCTTTTGGTGAGCTTTTAGCTTATCAAAGTGCTTATTCATAAGCACTTTCCAAAGCAGTTTCATATTTCTCCAAACAAGTGCCTGTTTTTCTATTTTTCTTATATTCCTAGTATTATTTTAGACTTTTCTTGAAATTTTCAGATTTTTCCAAGTTGTTTTGCTATTTTTCCTAATTTAAAGTAGTTTTTAAGCATTTTTAATTAGCTTTTTATATAAAAAATTCAGAAAAGGTTCAAAAAATAATCTTTCAATTTTATTAGGTTTAGATAAATATAAGAAGTGAAAAAAGTAATTTTCCAGATTTTTCATAGTTTATTTGGTAATTTTAGTAATTTAATTAGTTTTTAATAGTTTAAAATTCATAGAAAATAGAAAAAATAATCAGAAAAATACAAAAATAGTTTTGAAAATTCTAGTTTGATATTTTAGACTTTTCCATTTCATAATTTCATTTTCCTAGCTTTGTTTCCTAATTTCTTGTATTTTGGTTAACTATTAAATAGTAAAAATAGTTTTTAATTAATAATAATTAGATAATTAGTGATAAAAATAGTTTTCTTTTTCTAAATATTTTATTTTATCATTAGGTTTGTAAAAATATCATTTTCATATTTTTAGGGTTAATATTGTGTAGGTTTCATTTTTTTTAATTTGTACGTCGCGTAGATTTTAATTTCAGTTTTATAAAAACATAAAAACAAAAACATCATTTTAAATATAGTGATAGCGTTTATTTAATAGGTTTTATCTTTCTAATTTCCTTTAATTTTCATTTTAGCCCTTGTAGTTTATGTCCTTTTTCTGTAGTTATAATAATTATCAAATCCTTTTCCCGTTCAAATTCCTCGATCACTAAACGTTTGATAATCCATTGCACAACTCGCTGGGACATAACGACCCGGGGAAACACTATACTCCCCTGATCTTCATTGATTTCGTGCTTGAGCAGTTTTAAGCTGGTTACGGTCCGCCATTCACAAGTGGCGGGCTTGTGTGATTTAGCTTGACTGTTTGGCGCGCATCAACCGACATGCTCACATTCTGGATCATGATATCTTCTCATCAGAGTAGCGGAAGCATTTGTTGAATCATGATATTGGCAGCAGCATAGCAGAAGCATGGAGTGAAAATATCAGAGTCATTGATGCACTAATCATGATTTCTTTTGAGATGAATGTGTTAAGTGAGCATGCGGCTATGGATTGACCGCTTCATTCGATCAACAAAAGCGTCGGTCGTACGCATACAACAGTTAGCAAATAAATCGCACGAAAGTGTCTTTGATCACTTTCGTTGAATTGAGGTACACGGCCCACGGTTCCCGTTGTTCAAGATACAAGTACTGCCGTGATCGGTATAATTCGAAGAATTTCCTTGACAGGGTTTCGAATGCTCTAGCTGTTCTCAAACCGAACATCTCAAAGAAGACAACACGGAGTGAGTGAACCAGGCAATTTGAGTCCACGATTGATGAAAAGATAAAAACAATCGAGTATTGCTCAATAGAAATTGTTTTTGCAATACAGCGAAGGTTTTAATGAAAATCAATTATCAATCATAAAACACCTTTTGATTTGAAAAATTAGTACACGGTCGACGTGCTAATGAAAAGAGTTTTAAAGCACAAAGACCGGTTTTTCAAAGGTATCCGTCAATCCATAACCTGAACCGTGATTGATTCAAAAGATTGAATCGCCCCATTGTTTCTGTTCAGTTGTCACATGGTTGATCTGTATAATAGATCTCACATGCCACCTACCAGGCGCTTGTTAGATGTTGGCTCCAGAAGGCTTTCCATCTTCATTGTGAGTATGTTGCATATCACTCAGATGTTCTGGCAATACCACAAGGATAATGCGTAGGACTCAAGATATAATCTCTCTTTCCACATTGTGTGAAACAGAGAGTCTTCATTGAAAGTGTCCTAATGAGATTTATTGATGATCTCGTGGCTCTAGACTCAATTTGTGCATATTTGGATCCTATGCCGGAGACTAGGGAGAGGGTCTCCTTCTTCAATATCAACAATCTCTAAGAGAAAGTCGATAGATAATGTCGGTTCCCCGTGAGAATGAAACAAGTCCTTTTAAGAGGAACTTGAGTGGTTTGGAAAGTTGAAGTGCAGTGCGTCACTGGGTCCATGACGTCTTGTCTTCAATACCGATGTTACCATCAGTAGCATATGAATTGAACCCGGTTTCTGCCCTAAGGTTGAATAAATGGAGGGCTATTTGTTTTCACCCTTTTCTCATTCAATTCTTTTTAATTCTTCAACCCCTTGAGTGCTTACCGAGACTTCATAGCTAGAACCTTGTTGGGTTTATTCCAGTACTAGCTCAGTCTTAGTCCGCGCTCTTCCCATATCTCATTTTTCTCCTTTTATCATCATACCTAAGAACTCTACACTAACTAGTGGATAGTCCCTGGTAGATCCCTCCGGTTCTGGCGGATCATGGGAACCAATACCTAACCTTATCATCCTTATATCACCGTACATAAAGTAAAGTTGGTCGGTCTATTTGGTATTGTTCATCCGCCATTGGAACCAATTGAAAACCATTTGAAAATCAATTCGGATACTTGTGATATATTATCAAAGCATTTTGTACCTGAATTGTTTTTGATATTTTTAGAACGAGAACTCCCCTCAACATGTGCATCAAGTATTTGAAAATGTTTTGCACACGGAGGCAAGAGAAAGAATTAACTTCTTTGATTACCATTTTCTAAAGATATCAACATCACTTCCCAAATCGAATCAAGTAGATAAAGCATTTTGGGGAAGGATGAGATTTTCATGATTTTGCTCCCCCTCAATATGTGCTTCTAGGTTTGAAAGGAGTTTTACACATACTAGAGGGAACCTGCACATTGAGATAAATGATCACGTTTCAAATTATAGGTTTAAGATAGATGCTCCCCCTCAACATGTGCATTGAAAAATTTGAAATCGTTTGTCACATGCGGGGAGGCAAACATGCTAATCACTTAAGAAACCATTTATCGAATTATCAGTTTAAATCCTATTTAAATCACAACTTCTCCCCCGATCACAATTATTAAAACATTTGAGATTTGTGATCTCTGTAGATTTAAATTGATTTTGAAAGCTTTTAAGGAGAATTGTGACTTGATTATGAAAGCGTTTTAACTGATAAGGATCGATGTTGAGATTTTAATCTCCATTGGTTAAACATGCATGTACATCTTTTGAAAACAATTTAATGCCAAATAACTTTTTAATTTAATTGAAATCATTCTCCCCTCAATCAATGACATAGGTTGTTGATTGAGCGATAGAGATTTTGACAGAAAAGTCCTGATGATTATCAAAAATAGAGACCGAGTTATTTTTCAAAGCATTTAGTTTTCAGCAGATAAATGTTATAGAATCGGAGCATGGAATTTGAAAACATGGTAAAACATGGCTCTGTTCTTTCTTTTAAAACCGGTTATTGCACGAAAATGACAATAGACCATAGTTTCTCTTTCTCCCAAAAATATTTTTTGATTTTTTGATTTTTTTTTTTTTTTTTTTTATAAGAATTCGAACAACATCTAAAGTCCCGTGTCATTCTTTGAATGACAGCACAAAGACCGTAGATATTATCGAACCGAAAAAAACATGACAAAAAGACAATATTTTTAAAGATTTTTCGAATTTTTCAAATTTTTATGGATTTTTGAAAGTTTTATATTTTTCTATTTGGTTTTATAGGGTTTTATAATTTTGTATTTTGTTTTTTTGGATAAATATATACAAAGATAGATGAAGATAGACCTTTACTCCTCGTCTTCCTCCTGAAGACGTTTGAGTGTTTCGGGTTGAAGGCTTTTCAAGCCAAGTCGTGGAAGAATAAACTCAAAACGTTCTCTTGGAAGAGCTTTGGTGAAGATGTCGCTAACGATATTCAGACCTCATAAAATATAGTTCCACCACACCTTTTTCCACTTGTTCCCTGATGAAATGATGTCGAATGTCGATATGCTTTGCTCTTGAGTGTTGAACGTTGTTGCATGAGAGAGCAATAGCACTTTTATTATCACAATACAGAGGGATTTTGTTGAATTCAAAGCCATAGTCAGATAATTGAGATCTCATCCATAAGATTTGAGCACAACAAGATGACATGGCTATGTATTCACCTCTGTAGAGGAAATAGAAGTACTCATTTGCTTCTTTGAAGACCCACTCACAAGCTTATCACCCAAAAACTGAGCACCTCCGGATGTACTTCGACGTGTATCTTGACAACCTGCATGATCAGCATCTGCATAGGCCGTTAGTGACATACCGGTGTCCTTCGGGTACCATAGTCCCATATTGATGGTTCCTTGGAGATACCGAAGACCCGTTTAACCGCTTCAAGGTGCTTTTTAGTAGGCTTAGCCTGGTATCTAGCACACATGCAAACAGCGAACAAGATGTCGGGTCTACTAGTTGTGAGGTACATCAGGGATCCAATCATACTACGATATTTCGTTTGGTCAATCATGATCCCGGAGTGGTCCTCATCTAGTTTGGTTCGATCAATCATGGGGTGTCAACAGGGTCACTTGAATCAAATCCAAATTTCTTTAAAATCTCTGTTGCATATTTAGATTGATTTATGAAAATGCCTCCGGGACTTTGTGAAATTTGTAATCCCAAGAAAAACGACATTTGTCCCATCATTGACATTTGAAACTTAGAACTCATTTCATTAGAAAAAAGATCACATTCCATTGGGTCAGTCGAAGCAAAAATAATATCATCAACATAAATTTGAACATGAGTTAAATGTTTGCATGACTTCCTGGTGAACAATGTAGGATCAATGCTCCTTTCTTGAATCCGGATGATATAAGAAACTTTGACAGTGTATCATACCATGCCCTTGGTGCTTGCTTTAAACCGTAGAGAGCCTTCTTCAGACGATAAACGTGAGTAGGATGCTCTTGATTCACAAATCCTTCAGGTTGGCTGGCGTAGACGACTTCTTTAAGATCTCCGTTCAGAAATGCCGTCTTTACATCCATCGGATACACTACCATGTTCTTACTAGCAGCGTTAGCCAGAAAGATTCTGATTGCCTCGATTCGAGCAACAGGAGCAAAAGATTCTTCAAAGTCTATACCCTCCTCTTGACGATATCCTTTAGCAACTAAACGAGCCTTGTTTTTCAACACATCACCATGCTCATCAAGTTTTACTTTGAAGATCCATTTGAGAGCTATAATCATAGCACAGTCTGGAGCAGGTACTAACTCCCATACATCAAGTCGATCAAACTCATGAATTTCATCTTGCATGGCATTGAACCAGTAGTCTTCATTCATGGCGGTTTTAACATCTTTTGGTTCGATCTTAGAAAGTACGGAGTTGAAGAAACACCATAAGGCATCGGTTGCAAGTTGTTTCCGGGTTGATACAGAACGAGAGGGATTTCCAATGATGTTGTCTAATGGATGATCGTGAGTCCATTTTCGAAGGTGTTCATGTGGCAGTTGTTGAGGAACGAGGTAGCGAGTCGATGTCTCTCGAAGAAGATGGTTCTGATGATGATTCAGGAGTAGCAAATATGTTTTCAAATGGAGCATCCTCAGAAGTAGCAAAGGGATTAACTTCATCATTGATGCCAGAAACATTTCCATGATGTACATTTGAAGAATGATGATTTGTTGATGAGACTGAAGGATCGCAGCAGGCGCTTCTTGACTTAAAGATATTGAGACTGAGGGATTGACTTCATTCACGGGAATATGAGCAGCCTCTGTTGCAGGAATCATTACCTCATTAGTGTTTGAATCATACAGTTCATCAAACATAGGATCAAACAATTTCTTTACATCATCTTCAGATGGGGGTACATATGGAGTTTCTTGAGTAGAGTTTGGAACAAGAGATGAACCAATGGGACTGTCTTGAAGTGCGGGTCCTGAGTTGGATTGTCCAGGAGCCATTTGACCGTCGACTCATCAAACGTAACTTGAATGGTTTCCATGATATTTCGGGTTCTTTTGTTATAGATTCGGTATCCCTTTTGTTTGGTGCATATCCTACAAATACTCCAATGTCAGCTTTAGCCCTTAGTTTCCCTAAGTCTTGACCCTCATTAGTTGGATAGCACAATGCACCAAACACACGAAGGAGAGAGAGATTAGGTTTTCTGTTGTGGACAAGTTCATATGGAGTTTTTCCATGTACGGTGTGGATTAGGGAACGATTTTGTGTATAGCATGCAGTGGCGATTGCCTCAGCCAAGAGAAACATTGGAACCTTTGAGTAAATCAACATTGTTCTAGCGGCTTCAACAGAGTCCGATTTCGTCTTTTAACTACACCGTTCTGTTGAGGAGTTCGTGAAATACTTCTTTGATGACTGATTCCAACGCTTTCATAGAATTCATTAAGTTGTTTGTTGACAAACTCAGTTCCATTGTCTGTTCGACAATTCGACGGTTTTGTTAAGTCGAACCTGCAGTGTTTTGATGAGTTTGATGATGATATCAGGAGTTTCATCCTTTGTCCTTATGAACTTGACCCAGGTGAATCTAGAGTAATCATCAACCACAACTAACACATATTTCTTCCCAAAGATATTTTGTACCCTCATCGGTCCACATAAGTCCATATGAATCATATGAAGGACTTCTGTGACAGAGTTAGTAGGTTTGGGTTTATGGGCATATTTCTTGCTTTTTCCCAATTGACATGCTGAACAAAGATGATCCTTTTCATACTTTAGTCTAGGTAAACCTACAACTAGGTCCTTTCTGGAAAGATCGTTGATGGTGCCGAAGTTCAAGTGATTGAGACGACGATGCCATAACCATGACTTTGTTTTGAAGCCTTTGACAACAAGCAGATTGGAGAAGCCCTCATCATGTCATCGATAGAGATGGTGTAAAGGTTTGACCCACGAGTTCCTTTTAACAGTTCCTTACCATTAAGATCTCTAACAAAGCAGGTATGTTTTCTGAAGGCAACTTCTAGATCAGAGTCACAGAATTGACCAACGGAGAAAAGATTATGACCCAACCCTTCAACATAGTAGACTCTCGAGATGACACTATCACCAACAACATAATCTCCATAACCCATAATAGCACCGAAATGATCATTACCAAATCTAACAGTCCCGATGAACTTGCTCACGAAGTTCATGAGCCGTGACCGGTCTCCAGTCATATGCTTGGAACAGCCTGAGTCCAGGTACCACAGAACGATTTGAACGATCTGCAGTTGAACACAGACAAAATGGATAACTGGATAATTGGGATCCCCATGCAAGAATGGGTTCCATTTGGTTAGTAACAGATTTGGAACACCCACATCAAAATCAGAAACATCCATATCAGAAGTAGAAGCAATGGAATCATTGGGAATAGATGCAATGCTGGTGTCTATATTTGCCCTATTCAAAGTATGTTTACTTCTTAAGGGAATAGTTCTACCAGTAGGCATCCATTTTCTAGTGGGCATAATCTTAGCAGTGTGAGAACAAAACTGATTATTCTTATGACCAAAAGGTATCCAATAATAACCTATCTTTATAAAAGTTCTTCCTGTGGGTTTCCACTGTTTTCTAACAGTCTTTCGTTTTTGCCTTTTTGCCTTATTTGCACGATTATTAGCATTAGCAATTTTAACGGGGCATTTGACAGCATTAGACAAAGCATTCACACCACATTCATGATTAGCAACAGAATTCAAGCATGCAGCATTACAAGGTTTGCAGATAGTATCAGAATTCGAATTAATTACAGTACGCCTAAGGCTAATACTAGAATCAACACGATTCGTTTTATTCAACTCAAGCCTAACGTTCCTAGATTGGTCTTCTACTCTCTTCCAATGCACATTCTTAGCTTGCAAGGTCCTATCATTCCTTGTATTGTCTTGAGACTTTGACCCGCTCGCTTTAAAGTCACTGATTACTCCTGTAGAGGGAATGGGAACATTAGTTGGTTGATCTAATTTTTGCATTCCTGAACTTGATGTGCAAGGATCTGAAGTACTAGAAGGCACATTAGTGTATACTTTAAGACTGTGATTTGAGCTTTTTGCAGGCACACTAAAGTTCACTTTCTTAGCACTAACATATCTGGAATCTGAACTACTTGAAGGCACATTAGTGTTTCCTTTTTAAGGCTGGGCATAGAACGGATTTCCTGCTTGGCACTAGGCATAGAACAGGGCATCACAGCTTTGCCTTTTTCACCTAAGGTTAAGGATTTTGGGCATGTGGCAATTACACATTCTAGCAACTCTTGAGATCGTTTGGCCTGGAGGCAAGCAAACCTAATTTCACTATCAAGCGGTTTATTAATGAAATCCTCTTCGACAATCTCACGAAGACATTCTAGACTATCCTTAAGGTGAGCACAGTATTCATGAAAAGCATGTTCATTATTCCTAAGATGAGGAGGAATATATTTAACTGTCACAGTGTATTTGCAGTCTAAGGGTGACTTTGAGACAACATTCTTATTGAAAACAAGTGGCAGTTTCCCATTTCCCTGACTTCTTAGATTCTCAATTTCCTTTTGTAAAGACGTTATTTTTTCGTTGTTTTGGTCACGGGTGACTTTCATTGAATCATATAACTCTTTAAAATGTCGTTTAACTTTTTCATTTTCTTCTAGAAAACTCTCGTTTTCCTTTTGTAAGGCATCAACTAAGTTTTGAAGATGAAAAGTTTGAGAATTCGGAGAATCTAAAGAAGGAGGGATTTGGGAGCCTGTCTTATTGTTCGTTTGACCCTTTAATTGAGAGATTTGGGCTTTCAACTTTCGATCGGTTGCACTGAGCTTGAATCTGTTCATCACGTTTGTTAATTTGAAAAACGGCATCAAACTCTGGAGCATCTGACGATGTCTTGACATTTGAAGTTTTAACATTTTCTTTAAGATGTTGATATTTTAGTTGTAAATTAAAATGCTCAACTTCCAGTTTAGAAAAATGTTTAACCAAATTGTTGTGATCATCTAGTTCAATTTTCTCGTTTAGTTCAGAATTAGTTTTTTCAAGCTCAATGACACGATCATGGGAGACTTTCAGGGCCACAGATAGTTCATGAAATTTGGAAGCATTAATAGAGCAATTTGAAGCAGTGAAAAAGATATCTTGAGCAACACATTCAGTAATAAGAGTCTCATTTAAGGTATGCAAGTTCTTCCTCTCAATCTCATTATATTTTAGTGCACGCTCATAATCACTAACTTCAACTACCATTGCATCAAATTCCTTTTCCATTTCTTTAATATCTGATTTTGTCCCCTTTAAGACTCTCAAAATGATCTTTTAGTTGTTTAAAGAAAGGCATGACCTCAGTTAAATAACATTCTTTCATTTGCTCAAAACCCCTTTCTCCTTCAGTTATCCCAGTGGGTGTGATCCTTTTCTTACAAGTTTTCTCAAAATCGGTAAATAGTTGAAGAATAACATATTGACTGATTAAGGTCTTGCTCTTAGTGGCAATAGTTCTAGGAACTAAGATGCATTGGTGTATTTGGAGGATACTCCGCTTTAGGAATTTCCTACAAGGGGGATTCTTTTCAATAAGATTTTCAGCTTTTTGCAAGTCCATATCCTTTTTCCAGAACACTTGTTCAGGGGTCAGCAATGTTTGAGGCTTAAACATGTTCAAGGAAATCCAGTTTTCCTTCTTGTAGTCATGGGGAGTGATAATAATCTTTTTCTCTTTGCATTTCGGGTCATCTAGTTTTTGTTCATCCTTTCCCTAGTGACTTCATCCGATTTCTTATCTTCCTCAGTGCACTCAACGCAACTAGGTTTCTGCCTAGGCTTAAGAATTTCATTACCATCATAAAGCACCTTATGAGCATTTCTAGCCTTTTTAATTACCTCTGGATTCGGTTCCTCAACAAGGGGAATGCTATGCTTATCGCTTAAGACTCGATGTTTAGTGACCATGTGAGCATTCTGAATGGTGTTTCCTTGTATGTACAACTTGTTCTCAAGTTTGTTTTTCAAAGTTTTCAGATTAGAAAAATCTCTCAAGAGTTTTGATTCCTTTGCATTAAATTCTTGCTTAAGCATTTTCACATTTTCTTGAAGTTCTTGTTTTTGCTTAGATGTTTTAGAGAGTTTTTCTTGCAAGGAATTTAATTCTTGTTTCAATATTTCTTCTCTAAACTTACTTTTTCTAATTACTTTACTTACTTGGTTATCCATTTCCTGCTCACGAGTGGTCAACTCAAACTTAGCACGTTGATCATAAATAGCAACACGTTCTTTATAGGCATTTAGTTCCGAAATAATGGAATCATCAGGGGCACATGCAGTGTATTCATCAAAAACATAGTCATTGTTGACTGCAGAAGATGCATCACTTGGTACAACTTCACTTTCACTTTGTTTCACATATTGATCATATGGGACAATATTGATATTACCCATATTTTCAATATTTGATTCAATAGTTTCAGTTGATTGTACTTTGTCATGCATCTGGTGCACATCAGCATCATCGTATAGTTTTAATACCTCTGAGATGAGCTTGTCATGGGATGGCCCGGCTAGTGATGAAGAGGAGACCTTGGGAGAAACCATTGGAGAAATGCTAGCCATAAAATTGTGTGTGCCGTAGGTCCATCATCCACATCAGAGTCGTATGCATCACAGTCGGCGACTTGAAAGGCATTCTGATGATTGTGACCTATCTCCTGAATAGGCTGCTCATCCACATCTGCATCATAGGTCTTGGCATTGCCCTCAGCAAGAAATAGCAATTCCTCTTCATTCAGAGTAGCACCATTGTCCTGAGCTTGAGCCAGCAGCATCTTTTCTCTGAAGTAATCAGCATTCTGTGGGCGCTTTGGAGATGTACAGTTCCTTGCAATGTGTCCCTCTCCACCACAGTTATAACATTTGATGAGCTTAGTTTGACCTTGGTTACCATTCCTTCCTCGATTCTGGTTTCCAACATAACCTCTCCCAGCTCCACCTCGTCCCTGATCATACTGTCTTTCCTGTACTGGTTGCACCACGATCCTTCCATCTTTAATAGTGGCTTGATTGTGTGGGTTAGATGCAGTTCTGAGGTTGTTGTTGGTTTGTGGGAGAGTATTCATGTTTTGACTGATGAGAAGAGCTAGTTGATTAATGAAGCTACCCACGTGAGTATCAGCATCAGCTTGTTTGTACATAGGATCAGGAATGAGTTTGTGATTACCATTACCCAAGGGTATGACTTGTGATGCTTTGGTTGTGATTCCGATGTTTGAGTAGAAAGCTGTAGAGTCATTAGACGAGCTTGTCTCTCCCTGGTTGGTTTTGAACTGATTGAGAATTAATTTTTCAAACATAGCATGTCTCTCATTCTGAAGGAGGAAGGCATAGAGTTGCTCATAGTTTGTATTCTTCAATCCTTTAGTGAGCTTCACAGCGGTAACAAACTTGTGCCATTCGGGATTCATGTTGTTCACAAATTTTGAGTTCAACTGAATGTTAGGCATAGTCATTCTGATGTTCCTCATGTCATTAACTAACTTATGAAATCTCACATAGTACTCATAGACACTCTCATCTGGTTTCATTTTGAAATGCTCAAATTCGTCATAGAGTTGGGATTCTCTGTCTTCCATAGTTAATTCAGAACCTGAGAGAAGCATCTTAACATTGTCCCAAACTGCCTTAGCATCTGTGTTATGATTGATCAGCTTGTAGATGTCTTTAGGAAGACCTTGAAGAACAATGTTTGAAGCCCTGATATCTGCATCAAATCTCTTTTTATCCTTATCATCAAGCTCATCATACATCTTAGGTCTGTCAATTCCGTAAACAGGAGTACCATCTGCATTAGTATCAAGTATGTCTCTAGTCGTCTCAACTCGATATGGTCCTTCATCAATGGATTTGAGAATGTTGACACCATTTTCCTTTCCAAGGCAATACAGTCTAATTCGTTGAGCCCAAGAGTCGTAGTCAGTTCTGTCAAGCATGGGTGGACGAGTATCTGAACCAGCTGCTTGAACATCTTCAGCAACAGTGGAGATAACAGTGGGAACGTTGGTAGACATGTTAACAGATTATACGGGATTTTATAGCTCTATGATTAAACCGGAAAATGGATTCTTTCACGGGATTTTACTGAATCAAGAGAAAACCGTAAACAATCACTCAAGACTCTGGATGATAAAATACTAAATCGCTAGAAGATAATGCACTAAGTCGCTAGAAATTAGTGCACTAAGTCGCTAGAAATTAATGCACTAAGTCGCTAACCCTTAATTCGCTACACCCCTAAGTCGCTAGAGTCCCAAGTCGCTAACAGAAAAACAAGTCGCTAAGTAGTAACTCGCTATAGACCAAGTCGCTAACCAAATTTTGGCAGCAATTCGCTACACAAGTCGCTAGAGACACAAGTCGCTAAAGAGCAACTCGCTACTGACCAAGTCGCTACCACAAGTCGCTACCCGTAGTGGAGAATCCACTACTTGTACTTTAACTCGCTAGGTCTAACTCGCTAGTTCCAACACTGTAAGTCGCTACACAAATGTGAAGCAAGTCGCTACCAAGAAACTATTCCGTGAGCTAAGTTGCTAGCTTGAAAAAAACCATATAAACCTCACTTTTCAATCCAAAAACAACCCAACCAAGATGATTCAAGCTTACCAAATGAAAACCTAAACACTTTTGATGATTCTAAACATAAAAGTACAACCAAAATCGAAACTTTAACACTAGAAATCAATCAAATGATGCTAAAACCACTAAACTTTTTCAAACTTAAAACCACCTAAAAACCACTAGAAATCCAAAGATGTGTAAGATATGATCTAACCATGGCTCTTGATACCAATTGTTAGATATTAACTTTTCACATACACATCATAACATTAACACAAGGTAGAATATAGATGGAATTCTAGAGAGAGAAAGTTAGAGGTTTAGGGAACTTAGTGAGAGAAAGTGAAAGATATTATTATGAGCTCCAACTCTCTACCTTGGGAGGTAGAGAGTATTTATAGTCTTACATAAAACGCCACACATCGGGCGTGGATCGGCATACAGTGGGTAAAGACCCGTCCGTCCTCCACGGTGTTACTTAACTAAATACTACTTAACTTAAAATAACTACGACTACGAGCTTTCTAACGATTACATATACTTGAGGTGACCGACTCTTTAATACCTGGAATTTCTAATTTCTAACACTTTTCAACATATCCTTAAACAAAAAAATATACCTAACAGATTTAACTAATATGAAGTCTTGTATTATAAACATAAATCCTTAAAAAAGTACAAAAAATCGAATGTCTATATGCTTTGAAAGAGTGAAATATGATAAAGGTAGAGTGTGACAACTTGAACATAACATGGTTCACTTGGATTTTCGTATAACAACACCTCCACAGTCGGTTCGATAGTCGTCAGTTCGTGATTCGTTACCCAAGTCACGTCGATCCACACATGGCAATATGTTATCATTGTGCTGGTGAATGACGGTACTAAATTCCTCATCGGCTTCGTCATACTTATCTTTGTAATTCTTGGGAGGTGTCTTAAACACAATAGACAATTTTTTATCTACCTGGTCTTTCACATTAAACACTTGTCGTGCTTGTGCGGCTAATATGAACGGATCAACCTTGTGGCCTAAACTATTCAGGTCAACCAATGTATACCCAAGAGTAGTATCGCGTTTCACACCACCAGCTTTGTGATTAACCCAGTCACATTTGAAAAGAGGAATTTGCATGTAACGGTAATCTAGTTCCCATATCTCCTGTAAAACCCCATAATAATATGCTTTTCATGTGGTTGCAACTTCTTTAGATATGTGCATATCTAATGCCTCAACACTAACCCCACTGTTCTGGTAAACTTTGCCTTCATGATCTTTCATACGAAAAGTATACCCATTGATGTGATATGCATCGTATTTCACTACGGTGGCGCGTGGTCCATAGGATATCCACCTTACAGTTTCTAATACACTTTCTTTGTCGATTTCTAACTCTCTCTCAACCTGAATTTCATTACAAGTATATATTAGCTCAAAAGAATAAGTACACCAATTTTCAGATCAAAATGAGTTGAGAAATAAGGTTTAGAAAGGGTATGTTGAGTAACATAAGATTAATTACTTCTATGCGTAACCACTTGGCAAAATATTTGTTGTGCTCATTCTCCAGAAATGCTATTCGTTTACCCGGGTTTTCTGCTTTCAAAACTTGCTTGTGTCGCCAGAAACAATGTGTTTGATTATTATATTTGATACATCATTTTCAGTAACGAAATAGACATGTGTTAGTAAGACTTACTCGATTTATGGTACAATTTCATCTGTATTATTTATTACATACAAATGTGCTTTTCGAAAGAGTTCCGTAGAAACTTCACTTGATTTGCCGGCCGACAATGGCTTTCCTTCCTCATTTTCATCTGTTTCCTGTTTATCAGGTGGGATACCAACAGTTTTCATGGATTTATGATATTCGCTAAAAAACTCTATTGTTTCTTCCGCAATAGTCTCCTCAGCAATGCATCCTTCTAGTCTATTTCTGTTCCGCACATGTCCTTTAATAACCTTCGTACATCTTTCGAATGGATACATCCACCGAAAGCATATGGGACCGCATAATTTTACCTCCCTAGTTAGGTGCACAGTCAAATGTATCATGATATCAAAGAATGATGGAGGAAAGATGTAAAATAAAGGATTTCATAATCACATTAAAGCACAACCAAGAGAGGCGTATATAAGTTTTAGAGATAGAAAGGGAAATGTTCTAGTAAGAGAAAACTCATGGAAGGTTAGATTCCAAGTGAACATCCAACCCTCTCCCTTGTGGGGAGAGGGCTATTTATACAAACAATAACGCCCTCCTACGGGCTGTGGATCAGGCATACAATGGGTAAAGACCCGTCTTTCCTCCACGGTGTTGCACTAGTCTAAACTAAGCAAATAACTGACTAACAATTAACATAATAAACGATATGTCTACGAGCTAACTTAAGCTAGATTATACTTGGGGTGACCGATGCTTCACAATATAATTTCCAATTCCTAACAATCTCCCCCTAAGGGAGGTCACCCCATGAATTACATTGTGAATCCTAGCATTCTATTTAATCTTTAATCTTGAGCTCGCAGACATCAACACATCAAAACATTCAAACATTGTGCTTCCGTGGTGATTTCATCATTGTCCAACTATAATGTATATATCGTGGAGGTTATAGAGCTGATCCAATTTGATGACCTTGATCTTTAGTAGAGATCATCAGCCATAGTTAATCTCAGCATCACCCATTGTAGTGTTGCCAGCATATGATGTTGTGACATTTAGACCGACATGCTCACATTCTGGATCATGATTTCTTCTTATCAGACTAGCGGAAGCTTTCGTTGATTCATGATATTGGCAGCAGCGTAGCAGAAGCATGGAGTGAAAATATCAGAGTCGTTGATGCACTTATCATGATTTCTTTAGAGATGAATGTGTTGAGTGAGCATGCGGCTATGGATTGACCGCTTCATACTGATCAGCTTGCAAAACGTCAGGCGAACCTGCATACAACAGTTAGCAATAAAGTGCACGAAAGTGTCTTTGATCACTTTCGTTGAATTGAGGTACACGGCCCACGGTTCCCCGTTGATCAGTACAAGTACTGCCTGTGATCAGGTATAATTTCGAAGAATTTCCTTGACAGGGTTTCGCAGCTGCTCTAGCTGTTCTCAAACCGGAACGTCTCAAAGAAGACAACACGGAGTGAGTGAACCAGAGAATTGAGATTCACTGATTGATGAAAAGATATTTGAAAAACAATCGTGTACCGCTCAATGGAAATTGTTTTTGCAATACAACAAAGGTTTTAATGAAAATCATTTATCAATCATAAACACCTTTTATTTTGAAATATTAGTACCCAGTCGATGTGCTAAAGAAAAGGGTTTTTAAGCACAACGACCGGTTTTTTTCAAAGGTATCCGTCAATCCATAACCTGAACCAGGATTGATTCAAAAGATTGAATCGCCCTATTGTTTCTATTCAGTTGTCACATGGTTGATCTATTGGATAGATCTCACATGCCACCCACCAGGAGCTTGTTTGATGTTGGCTCCAGAAGGCTTTCCATCTTCATTGTGAATATGTTAGCATATCACTCAGATGTTCTGGCAATACCACAAGGATAGTGCGTAGGACTCATAAGATGTAATCTCTCTTTCTACATTGTGTGAAACAGAGAGTCTTCATTGACAGTGTCCTAAAGAGATTTAATTGATGATCTCGTGGCTCTAGACTCAATTTGTGCACATTTGGATCCTATGTCGGAGACTAGGGAGAGGGTCTCCTACTTCAATATCAACAAACTCTAAGACAAAGTCGATAGATAATGTCGGTTCCCCGTGAGAATGAAACAAGTCCTTTTAAGAGGAACTGGAGTGGTTTGGGAAGTTGAAGTGCAGTGCTTCACTGGGTCTATGACGTCTTGTCTTCAATACTAGTGTTACCTTGGTAACAACCAGTAGCATATGTATTGAACCCGGTTACTGCCCTAAGGTTGAATTATTGGAGGGCTATTTCTTTTCACCTATTTCACATTCATTTCTTTTTCATTCTTCAACCCCTTCAGTGCTTACGGAGACTTCATAACTAGAACCTTGTTGGGTTTATTCCAGTACTAGCTCTGTCTCAGTCCGCACTCTTCCCTGGGTAGATCCCTCCGGTTCTGGTGGATCGTGGGAACTAATACCTAACCTCACCATCCTTATAACTCCATACATAAAGTAAAATGGTCGGTCTTTTGGTACATTTCATTCTTCCTTGAAACCAATTAAAAAATCATTTGGAAAAACAATCAGGGTACTTGTGATACGAGATCAAAGCATTGTGTACCTTAATAGTTTTGATCATTTAGAAAACCTCCCCCTCAACGTGTGCATATGATTTAGAAATTGTTTGGCACATGGAGGCAAGAGGACTTTGAAATATTTTCTTTGATCACAATTTTCATAGAAAAAGCCATTTGATTTTCTAGGTAAAATTATCCCCCTTAATATGTGCATAGGATATATGAAATCATTTAATCACATAGTGGCAGGAGGTCATTTGAAGTACTACCACGATTACCAAACATATAGAAACCATTTAACACACAATCAAGGTACCTTATATAAAAACTTGGAAATCTTTGTACCTTGAAGGTTTGAATTTCTTTAGAAATGCTCCCCCTTATCATATGCTTCGAGATTCGAAAATAGTTTAGCACATATTAGAGAGCAGTATGCACTTTGAGACAAAAAATGGTCATCTTTTATCATCTTTCATATTTATATCACATTTTCTCCCCCGATCGAAAATTTCAAATCCTTTGAGATTTTGGATCTCAAGTGATTTAAATATGTATGAAACCAAAACATTTGTTGGAGAAAAATGTGACCAGTTTTATATGATCTGAAGTGGATAACACTGAAGTTCCCTTTTTAGACACAAAGGGAAACCACAGTACATAACCTAACACTATTACATGCATTATAGTTGTTCATAGTTTGTACACCACATTATACACACATAAAAAATACAAAACAGAAACTACTTCCGGAAGATGTCTTCATTCAGTTCTTTGAAGCAGTTTGTAATGACCTTCAAGAAGTCTACCACCAACAAAACTTTCAAGGCTGCGGAAGATCATTCGAGTCTTAAGTCTTCGCCTGATTGCAGCAATGAAATCTTCACACCTCTTTACGTCCTCATCAGTCCAGAATTTCGTTTTGTTCCGCGATTTCAAATCAATTTTGATTTCTTTCACTCTAGAGTTCAATTCTTCTTCGACCATCTTAAGTGTGCCATCACTGAATTTGTATAACTCACACAATCTCATTAACATTCTTGTCCCATATCTGTCAGTGAAGATGACTGCTCTGGAGGTGTCGATCACTATATATTCATGATGATATTCATGTCCTTTGGCTTCCCATTGCGGTCTTGTTAGGTTGACACGAGTCTGGTAACTTTCAATTCCCAATTGAAAATCCTCAACTCTTAGTCGAATGACCAAGCCTCTAATCCAGAGATTGACAGCAGCCGAAAGAGCCTTCTTCTCACGAGCAGGAAGATGGTCAAGGTGTCCTTGGAGGTTCAGAAGATAGAGATCTTCAAAGTCATTAGGCATCAGATGTTTGAAGTCGTTTTCTTCTATAGTGTACTCTTTCGAGTCTGCTCTTCGAAGAACAATCTTCTTCAGGTAATCATACCCGTAGATTGAGAAGATCTCTATTCTGATAACACTTAGAATACGCAGTCTG
>OU343216.1:27141791-27231962 GCA_910596185.1 Chrysanthemum makinoi
GACTTAAACTTGCACTATTGTCGCATCTAAGAACCCTTTTTTCTTAACTCCATCAAAAAAGGTAAACTTAAAGTTTTCTCAAATTATCCACACCTAGTGCGACACTTCAGCACAACAACGTAACTCCTTAGAAGCTGATAGTTATAAGTCGCAGCACAACAACGTAACTCCTTACATCAGGTTCAACTAGATAGCTCAAGTCTTTGTCATTCGTAACGGTTTAAGTTTCAACAAGGATTCTCAAGAATATGCATCCAACCAACCCCATATCTTCTCAGATACTAAGTACACGTAATTGCGATATCCCACTTCAACCTCAAATAAATAATAGTGAATTTTTGCCGAAGGTCACATCTTACGTTAAATGCCCAAAACTAGCCTTTCATTAATCGTGAAGTAAATGAACTTGATAATGGTTTTTCATCTTGTCAAAATTGTATCCCCGTGAAAAATTTGTACAAACAAAATAATTAACACTTTTTTGTTCAATGTATGAAAATTACCTTTGAATGATCACCTTTCAAAGATACATTAAACTTTTTGGATCCAAGGATGTAAGTCTAAAGCCACGCTTACACAATGATCTTTTACCAAACATACTTATAACCAATTATACATCCGCTTCAATAGTTGGCAAAATATTGTGTCACTAAAGTCCAATCCATCTGCTTAAAAAAATTCGCCCAATGAGAGGAAAGAAACCCGATCAACTATACCATAGCACAATCGTTAATAAAATTTACCTAACCCTAATCTCCCACTATATAACACTCCCTAATCACAAAACACAACCCTAATCACAAAACTTCTGATAAACTTTGTACGCCTCCATCTCAATATCCTCTCACCTACCAAATCCTATCTAGATCTCATCTCCAACAATTATAAACCAACGACCTCGTCTAAGTTTTCCACCATATAATCATCCTCAATTGACTACCACCTCTGGTACAATATAAACATCTAAATCCACCAATTCTTTTTCTTTAATATATGCTACTTGATACAAAAAAGGTGTTAGTAGGTGATAATCTTGTTGTTTTTAATTAAGAAACGAATTATTGAGAATAACATTTTGTTATCTCCTTAATCTATTAGATCGACATCAACAGTTAAACTTCAATACCAGGATCATGATGCTTTTGTGGTTTGACCTTAAGGTCGATGTTGCCGTATTACCAATTAAATAAAGTCATTTAGATCTTATTATTTTTTCTTTAGTTTCGAAAGTTACGATAGTGGTAGAATGAGATGGAGGATGTGGATATGTGATTGAGTCTTGAAATAGTAATAGGTATGAGTCGAAATGGGTGGTAGTCGAAGTTTAAATTGATTGAACAACATCGACGCACATTATTATTTTTAAGGTATTGTGACTTGTGATGATAAAAGTCAAGTCCTTGTTGAGTCTTTAGTATTTTGGTTTGGTCGGTCAAATATTAGTTTCTTCTTCATCATTTCGCCCGGGTTTTACGCTACATAAGACGCTTACGCCGTAAAACACGCTTTAAGCTGCAATACGCTATTTAAACACGCTTACGCCAGAAGACGCTTTACTGGCAGAACACGGTCTTGTCTACGCCAAGTAATCCGTGCTTAGTTAGCGCGTGAAACATATGTGGTCGGCTTCTAAGCTTGCCAAGGCATATGCGTAAGACCCTACGCCAGAACTTCACAAAGCACGCTGCAATACTTTGTAGATGCTCTTATGCGCGCAGAAAAGGGTTTTGACTCCTTGATTTTTTCCCATGAAGTTTCCCACCAATATATCCGCTCAATCTTCATAGCAACCCCAGAAATGCATAAAAACAACCTCTTTTATGCCCGGGCCACCTCATGTTCGACCACAAAGAATCGACTAATTCACAAATATTATCACGCTTGGTACAAAAATTATCCATGTAACAAGACAGATGTTGTAAACATGTATTGTAATTCACTAGACTTTTGACCGGATACAAAAAGAAACTTGTAAAAATCATAAAAACACAAAATATGTAAAAAAAGTTGAAACTTTGTTAAAAAACAGATTTTGAAACAAGATTTTTGACAAGATGAAAACACCAAAAAATCAACCAAAGATAAAATCCGACCGGGCTCTTGATACCAATGTTAGGTCACTAGTTTTACAACACAAGCTTATAAGAAAGGAGATGAGGCGATTGAACAAGTATCACACACACACGCAATAACAAGAAAGACCGGTTATGCAGTAGTATGCGTAAAAGAAAAACTTGAACAAACCAACCTTCAAATGAAGGTTTACAAGAGTATTTTCTATGTGAGGGAAGCTAGGCAACACCCTAGTTCCCTTCCTATCCCATTGGCTTCGGTCAAGCTTATGGCCTTTTTACATAAGCTTAACCTTAAAACAAACATAAAGCCATAATAAAGCTACCTATTACATATATGAAATATAAATACTTGAAATATCAAGCTAGAGTGATTCCAACACGCTTGAACTCTCTTCGGTCTGTAGCTCCAATTGCTCTAAGTTTAACATCAAAGTTCCCATAATATAGATAAGTCCCGACTTTAAGCAGGCAATACATGTTCGCTCCGCGCTGTTATGGGTAGAAGTAACTGAGGTGTTAGTGAAGTTGTTGATGTGGTATAATGCAAAGATTCCTTTGCATGGCATTCTCGTAGCATTATCATGTGCAATTCATTCTCATTGTACTCGTAACAGAAGATCTCACATCCTCATTGATTAATTCAAACATCTTAATCGCTCAAAGTGTAGCATACATTATCATTGTTGTCCACAAAGATCAAGGCCAATTTCAAAGACTTCCAAATCACTGACTAGGAGTGTAAGATTTTAATTGATAATTTCATGTTGATAAAATATATATAAGTTATTTTATATTAATCGATATATATATAAAATAACTGAATTATCAATTGCAGCTGTTATGTTGATGGCTAATATGCAGGCGTTACACATGAGTGACACAGTCCCATATGACACCGATGGCTTGTCTCAATTCGAACAAACCATATTTATCTCTCGATCTCATATCTCCGCCAACATCTCAGATCCCAAGGCTCAATGTTCAAAATGAGTCGTCCACATCTCATTCCGACGATTTTCAACTAGACCCGTAGTTATATTTGACGATCAAGATGACCAACCGGTTTCCCTTGATAATCAAATTGACTCGTGGTCATATACTTGAGGATCTCAATAATGATCATGTTGTGACTCACGTTGAACAAGATGAACCTTTGCCCCATCCGGATCTTGTTCTCATTTCAAGACCAACAATCCCAAATTGCTGCATGTGTTGCATTAAATCAGGACTTGAAAAGTAAAAATGCACTGCTAACAAAGGATTTTGAATGTTTACAAAAGCAACTCAACTTTTTCAAAACTCAAGAAAAACGGGAAAAAGGTTTTGAAGCAGCCTTTGCCAAATCTTATCAAAACGAAAATATTTAGAACGACGATGCGGATCTAGCCGCCGAAGAATGCTTTGTTGTCTGAAATAGAACAACTGAAACATGAACATAAAAAGCAAATTAACGCCTCACCTTGGAAAATCAAAAAGCTAAGGCCGAAGTTGTTAACTTGTCAAAAACAGCTCTGCGATACAAAAAGCATTCGACGAAACGAATAGATGATCATCTTGAAGAAATCATCGGCTTGCAAAACAAACTTAAAGAGTTTAAAACTGTTTACAAACATGGCGAGTCGGTCACAACCATTGAAAAGTTTACTTTAAAACCAAATCCAAATGGATATGGACCAAATCTTGCTGATTACAAACCTAAGCTTTCAACCAAAACATTCAAACCAAATCCTCAAGTTTCCAAAGCACGAATATAAAATTGATAATTCGTTATGAATGTTGTTGAATATCATCGCCAAGAGGAATTAGATGCGTAAGACGAGTCGATCAAAATTAAAAAAGTTGTTTACAACAAACCTTTAATTATTCTAAACCGCGTACTTTCGTCACACCAACGGATTCTTCCAACACACCAAGAGTTATCATCAAAACACCTGAGTCTTCTATTGTTAATCCCAAAACCGACTTTGCACAAACTTATGGTCCTTTACCTTCCATTAGTGAAGTAAACTCACAACCCGAAAATCGAAAAATTCTTCGATATTTTGACATTTTCATGGCTGACCTCAAAATTTTACAACATGAGATAGAATATCGATCCGAAATCAAAGTTGAACATTTTCAATCGCCTCTGGCGCGAGAACAAAGAGACATTTTTCAGAAAAATCTTTTACCTAATGTTAAAAACTTGAAAAGTTGTGCATTGCTCGGGAAAAGGATTTTCATAAGGAACTTGGGGTCATGAAAACGTTTGAGAAAACAAAAACATCTATTTCAAACACTAAACGTAAAAAGAAAATGTTAAGAAAAGATGTTGATCGACTCTTGGAAGATGTTATCTCTGCGGATGTTCAAAATGTTGTGTTATTGAATTCGTTGTCATATGCATTTGATAATATCTCACGATACTCATATGCCCGTGGTAAATGTTGAGAACACCGATAATGTGCTTCGGACGAGTCCTTAATCTTGAAAACAAACGATTGTCAAACGAACTTTCAAATGCATACGCTCGCCTTAATTGGTGTCAAAAAGATATTCACGATCAACAAATTGCTTTTCAAAACAAAATCAACCAGCCATGCAAAACCTTCTCGATTCTAAAATTGAGCAACTGGATGATCAAAACGGGTCTTTCAAGTGTCAAATCTCAAAATATGAACAAGAACTTGTAAAAGTTAAAAGGAATATGGTGTCATATTTGATTTACTCAAAAAGACTCGTGATGAAGCATCAAATGAACTTGATCATTATCTTGCACACACTAAAGAAGTTATGCATTTTGCCGAAATGTTCGGTTCGAAAATCAAGATCTGAATCACACTATCATCAAGTTAAGAGAAATGTTAGGAAAGTATGAACAACTTCCGCCAACAATCATTAAGAGATTAGCCCTCGTAACACTTAGTACTCATGCACCTAGAATCTCTACTGCCAAATCACAAGTAGCTAACGTGCTTCCTTCATCGAAACAGAATAGTTGAGCCTTTTCCAAACGTCCGCACTTTCACGTTCTAAGAGCACTCAATCAATGAATAGGAAGTTGCGACCTAAGAAAAGATCAATCAAGAATGCTAAAGTAGAAGAACACCCTAGGACTCAATAAGACACACGCGCCTCCACTATAGATATTGCGCCTAGCAAATGTAATAGAAATAGTGATGTAACGAATGCTAAACCATTAAGTACTTTTGATATTCACCGATGCACCTTGTGTTTTTTGTGGTAAAAGTATGAATTCTGATTGCCATGATAAATGTGTTGCTAAAGCTATAATCTCTCGCTTAAGGAATCCTAAGAACCGGAATACCTCTAGGCCAACTAATCTTTCTAAGTCCGTGCTTGGTAGACCGCCATCTTTAGATTCTAAGAAACGCATTGTCTGTCCCTCAGAGCTCCGCTTTCACCTCCTAGGAAAGTAGTACCACCTAGTGAATTCACTAAGACTAAAGCAAAGAGTAGTTATAGATGGCGGAAATGGATATATAACACACTAGGATTTAAGTGGATACCTAAAGCTATTGATGTGTGTATATCTACTATATCCCGCATGGAACCCTCTAACATTTCGGGTTCCACATCTACTTCTATTCCATCCGTGTCGCTCAGGTGTAATGCGTGTGATACGATCATTCTCTGGATTGTTGATAGCGGATGTTCCCACACATACGACGTGCAATCTTAAATCGTTATCAAACTTTATTGCAAAGTTCATTGGCATCGGCCGTTCGAATGATCACTGCAGCCTATCATGGGCTACTGAGATTATGTCAATGGGAACATCGAAATTAGGTGGTTTACTATGTGGAAGGCCCCTCACAACTGCTTCAGAGGTCAATTTTGTGATGGAGATTTGGAGGTTGCTTTCAGGAGAAAACTTGTTTCATTCGTGATCTACAAGGAAATGACCTTATGTCCGGCTCGTGAATTCTAGTCTCTACACTATCTCTATGCAAGACATGGTTGCTTCATCTCCCATTTGCTTACTCTCAAAGGCAACATCAACAAAACTCGCTATGGCAACCGCTGCTCTCACATCTAAACTATCATACCATCACCAACCTTGCTCGACACAAACTAGTTGAAGGACTCCCACGATTCCGGTATTCAAAAGATCACCTTTGCTCACCGTGAACAAGGAAAAGCACGTGCTCATTTTCCTTCAAAGGTGGAACACGCCTCAAAGATGTGCTTCATCTTCTTCACATGGATTTGTGTGGCCCGACGCGCTGCAAGTAAACGATCAATGGCAAACGCTACATCTTAGTAATTGTTGATGACTACTATCGATGGACTTGGGTCTACTTTCTTCGTAGCAAAGACCAAGCTCCACAAATGATCATCACCTTCTCACAAAAATACGTGTTCAGCCTCCGCAACACCGCCGTAATCATCGTAATGCATAAAGGAACCTAATTTGTTAACAAACCCTTCGTGAATTCTATGAGAAAGTGGGAATTCAAAGATCAAACATCTATTGCACGCATAACCAACAAAACGGAGTTGTTGAAAGATCTAAACCTAACGTTAGTGGAAGCCGCAAGAACAATGTTAATCAATGCTAAACTTCCAGATACTTATGGGCGTAAGTTGATTCCACGATGCTATACTCAAAACCGATCTATGATCACCAAACGCCACAACAAAACACCTTTCGAGCTTGTCCATAAAAGAAAACCGAATCTAAAACACTTTCATGTATTTGGATCTCTTTGCTATCCTAATAATGATCGTGATGACTTTGGAAAGCTCAAAGCCAAAGCTGACATTGGAGTCTTTATCTGATAATTTGATAATTCCAAAGGTTTCCGAACCGGAATCGTCGTCATTAAACAAAAGGGATGGAAACGATTCATGCTCATTTCGATGAACTCACGGAAATGGCTTCCGAGTATAACAGCTTAGAACCCGGTCACAACCGCTTAAACTTCCCTCAAACCCCATCATCACCAAGAAAGCCCCTCAACTTACTCGTCAACAAATGGAAAGGTTATTTGCTCCTCCGCTCGCTGACGATATTGATGAACGTGTTCGTGTGTATCCGCTGCTTCCGCCAGACAACCCGATAATATTCCTATACCCGACACACTGCTACAACAACTATCGTTGAAGATGCACCTACACCAGCTGACTCCAACACAACAGTTGAACACACCGCTTCCAACAATGATGAACCAAATTGATGATATTCAATGAAATACCCCACCCGCAGATTTTGATCCAAATGCTCTTCAACCCGCTTGCTAATGAGATCGCTGCACTGATGTGTCGAATCTTCAACAAACCATTTGAATCCTCGGACCGCACAATGTATACCAACATCAACCCTCCACACATAGATGGACAAAAGACCATCCTCCGAAAACATTATTGGCAACCCGAATCAACCGGCCGTTATGAGACAACGCCTTCACACGACGGTGAACATTGCATTTATGCACTCACCGCTCCCGCCAACCAACCTAAAACATCAAAGACGCAATGACAAAAGACACATGGATTGAATCCATGCAAGAAGAACTCAACCAATTCAAACGTCTTGAAGTATGGGAACTGTTGAAAGACCAACAGAGTCTACGCCATTGGTCTAAAATGGATTTGGAAACAAATTGATGCAAGGGAACGCCATCCAAACAAGTCACGCCCGGTGGCTAAGGGTTATCGCCGTGAAGAGGGATTAGACTTTGAAGAATCTTTTGCTCCGCTGCTCGCCTTGAGGTCGTCGGATATTTCTAGCATTCGCAGCTCATATGAATATAACGGTCTATCGATGGATGTCAAACCGCGCTTCAATGGACAACTTAAAGAAACGGTTTATGTCACCAACCGATGGATTCGCTTGATCCCGAAGTTTCGAATCATGTCTACAAACCAACAAAGCTCAGATGGTCTCAAACAAGCTCCATGGTACGATAAGCTTTCATCTTTCCTCATTGCTAATAATTTCACCAAAGGTTCGGTTGACCCAACTCTTTTATACAATATCACGGGACACATATCTTAATTGTTCAAATTTACGTGGATGACATCATTTTTGGGTCTACACATAAAAGTTTTCAATCGCTTTTGCAAAACTAATGAAGAAAAATTTTGAAATGTCCATGATGGGTGAACTTACATCTCTTTCTGAGGCAAGTTCATCAATCACCACGTGGTATTTTCTTGAGTCAGCCCAAATATGCCCTTGAATTGTTAAACAAATTTGGAATGAAAACCCGTGACACCTATGCCACACCAATGGCTCATACCAAGAAGTTAGACGCTGATTTACATGGGAAATTGGTGGACCCTACAAAATACCGTAGTATTATTGGGTCTCTCATGTATCTAATGTACCAGCGCACTGATATTGTCTTTGCCGCTTATCTATGCTCCCGCTATCGGCCACACTAACCAAACCCACCTCTCGAGGCTAAAAGAATCCTCCGATACATCAAGGGAACCATTAATTTGGGGATCTCGTATCCGAAGGATTCTGGTTTTGAACTAATCGCCTGATGCTCGACCACGCAGGATGCTTAGACTCTGAAAAGCACTTCGTGAGCTTTACAATTTCTTGGTGATAAACCGTGTTCGGCAATCGAAGAAGCAGGATTGTACATCGCCGCATCAACCGGGCGTAATATGTAGCCATGTCACCATGTTGTGCTCAAGTCATATGGATGAGAACACAACTCAAAGACTATGGTTACGTATTTGACGTAATCCCGATGTATTGCGACAATCGGAGTGCATTGCAATCTCGGCAACTCCGCCAAAGACTAAATCAAAGCACATCGATCTTCGATATCATTTCATCAAGGATCACGTGGAATAGGGTACCGTTGAATTATATTTTATGGGTACCGAATACCAATTGGCGATCTTCTCACCAAAGCCTTAGCTCCGCTAGGTTTAATGAGTTGGTCCACCGGATTGGTATGAGGTGTTTGACTCAAGAGGAATTGATGACCTCCTAAAACAGCCTTAAAAACTCGCCAAACACCAAAACATCTTTTGTAAATAATTTTTCAAAAACAAAATACAAAATTATAAAACCTGATAAAACAACAAAAATATTCTTCTAATCTATTTTTCTTTCAACATTGCAAGTATATTTTTCCACAACACTTTAATCTTTCAAAATTCGTATTTTTTCCGATCAAGTGTTGAGGGGAGAAAATAACTTAACTGCTTCAAATACACTCGGTACTTGCATGTTATCATATCCGTTGATTCTTTTACAAATGGTGGTACATTTTCTCGTTCAAAGACACTCTGACTTAAATTAATAACCTTTCATTTTCTCAAGTCGGGAGTGTTGTCAAGTTTCTTTCCAAAAATCTTCTTTGGTAACCAAAATGGAAGTTAAAAGGCTTTGATGAAAATGGAAAAGGAGGGACCAAAATGTCAAAACCTTAAAGTCATTTTTAATAAAACTCTCCACCTAACTCTTATACTTCACATTTATTACACTAAACCCAAAAACATCCTACCATAATCGCTCATCATCATATCCGCTGTTTTGATCATCTTGTAAGTGATTTCATGTTTCTAACATGTTTTCAAACATTGGTTTTGAATTTAAATGAATCCAACTAAAATTTACGACATTTAGTGATTTGTGTTCTACGCCATGTATGAACACATGATCATGTGTTTTGTGTTTGTGGTTAAATGGATTGTGTCAAAATGTTTTAAAACATCAATGATATAGTTTCTATCATCAAACAAACCCGTAAACACTAATTGATGAATTTTGAAAATTAGGGTTTATGTCGAATTGGGTATTTTTGTGAAGTGTTTTTGTTAAAAAGATTGTTGTGTTATGCTCTTATGATTATGAATTGATGATTTCCATGTCTATAACCACCCAAAACACCTAATTGGTCAACAATTTAAATTAGGGTTTAAAGTTCATAAACTTGGGTATTTTTGATTCTCAACAAATTAAGTGTTAGTTAAATCGCTTATATACTCTCAAAACATCTTTGAACTACCGTAAAATGGTGCATAATCCATGGCTAGAATCCATACGCCAGAGATTTAGGGTTTAGACTACGCCAGATGTATTCTACGCCAGAATCGCTAAATGAGCAAATATGTTGTGATCTCGTGATAAAATGAATGTTAGTGTTAACTATTGATGATATGATGCTTATTTCGTGCTTGTTACACGTAAAACGTAATCAAGGTCATTTGTATCTTCTACGATAAGGATCACCTTACGCCAGTAGTCTTGTTATGCTGAAGAATAATCTCATTTATAATTACGCTAAGGTTCTATAAATGGACTACGCTGTATCCCGTGAAGGATATGCGTAAACAATGACCTCTACGCGATAAGGTCAACTCTACGCAGTAGCCTTACGCTGAAGGTTAATATATGCCTCACGCATAAGCCTCACGATAAGGTCTCCTTTTCCTACGCTGCGAACACTTTACGCCGTAGTTAGATTCCCACGCAGAAGTTCACGCCTGCATATATCATTCCCGCCACGATAACTTTGCCAAAACTACGCTAAGCCTCGATCGACCTTCATGATGAATTGTTACGTGTACAAACTTGTAAATAAACTAATCATATCATCACTAATCCTAAAATGTCACTAATAAATTAAATCGCTTGATATGTTGTGAACAATAAGTGATAAAATAAACTTTAAAACTTAAAGTTAACTAACTCACAAAACATTTCACGACGTCATGGACTATTGAATATACAAGTGACTTAGGACTCGTAACAATCATTGACACTGTAAATTCAATAACTAGACAATAAGACCTTCTGTTGACTAACATTATGTCTTTCGATATGTTGGTTCTTTTGGCTAATGTTATTTCGATCACGCATGGTCTGAACAAATGAATATGGATGCACCCAAGTTCTCTCCATTGCTAATATCTATCCTCATGGCTATCCAATGAAGATAGGAAAGAATAATCTCCGTGTTGACTTTGACAACCTCACTTGCTCAATCTTCGTTTAATTGCTATTGACATTCTCGAGGACTCATCCGTATCGTAACATGCTTTCACACTCGCAATCGCTCCGAGATCTACATCCAACAGCTCCGAACACTATGAAAGGGTCAAAGGACAAATCACGGACGTGACTTCAATCACAAACAAGTCACCATTACACCTCGCAGACTTAAGGGCCGTTCTCCTAATTCCGATGTCGATCCAACCAAACTATATGCCACACCCGCCAAGAGCTCACTCTCCAATTCTTAATCAATATCGGTTATGACGAGGCTACGTGAGTAATCACCAAGCATTCTCACGTAGAGCTTAAGAGTATTCCTCAACCCCGGAGAAACTCTACATGATCATCACCAAGTTCTGCTTCGGTCGTGATGTACGCTATGAGCACCCTAAGCTCATGGAACGCAAATATTCTCGGGCATTGGTCAACATAAAACACATCGCTATCGAAGCTCTGATTTGGGATGACATGATGTCATTTCTCAACAAACTTGGCTCAAAGATTCCCTACATCGGATATACTAAATTGTTGATCCGAGAGCACTTGACTTCATCCCGACATTCCCAAGAGGCTCAATGACCCCAACAATCACGACATGTTGACGGAACCCATTCTATCCGTTAGAATCAAGGAAACGCCTACAAAGAAACAAGTGTTGTGCTACCAGATTTCCTTCAATCAAGATGTCGAAAGCTCAAACGCATAAAAGGTATCCGAAGCAGCTTAGACAAGGCAAAGTTGGTCATCTCGACGAAAATCTTCTCGAACACCCGTAAGGAGAACCAAAAGAGGAAGTGCAGAAGTACGGCAAGTACCGTGAGTCAAAGGAAGTTCCCTAAGAGGAACCCTCCTTCAAAGAGGATTGTTCCATCTAAGGAAGCAGCTCCCATCCCAATTCCCAAACCCGAACCGCAAAGAAAGCTGTGACGAAAGCTCGGTGAATCGGCACGATGAAGAGATTACCTTCTCCGACCAAGAATCAAGATCCTCCAACAAAGCCTAAACCTACAAGTCCAATAGCCGAACATGGAAAAGGAAAGACTCAGATTGAGTCTCATGATGAAAGCTCAAGAAGAAGAAGAGCAACCGGATCAATCATACAGAAGAAGTTTAAATTAGTTAGACAAATTCAAAAAGTCAAGAATTTGCAAAGATCAAATGGGTGGCCCCGAGGATCAAGTGGTGTCTGCTCCACTCTTCACTGTGTCCCGCGCGCGTTAATCAACCCGATAAGGATCCGTGCCACCACTCTTGTGCAACAACAAACGCAAGTGAGGAGTCTATGATCTTAACATTGAGGAACCAAAAAGAATATGATCAGAAAGAGAAAATCATGAAGAAGCTAAGGAACAGACGAAGAAAAGGCTAAAATCGACATGATGACGAAGAAGATTATGATGACTTTCTTCTCGCAGAAATCCAACCTGCTCCAAGGAGGATACTTCGCACTCCAAAGGACCCCGATCTCCTCATGTCCCTCCTCTCATCGATTCTTCATCTCACTATCACCACCACCATCAAAAAGATCAACAAAATCATCATCCAAATCTGTGAAGAAACCACTTCGATCTTGGATTTCTCAAGCTCATAAACGAATTCACAAAGCTGCCAAACAAGTCGAAAGAAAACGTGCTTACAAAAGCTAAATTTCTCGATCACATACAAAGATATGTATGACGAGCATGACAAGATGGAGAAAGAAAGGAATTTGTTCAGAAGTTCATGAAGAGTCATCGTAAAGAGGAACCGAACGAAATGATCGAAGGTTACACTAACAAGTACCTTCGTGATATCGCTCCTAAAGTCCTAAAGGAACCGAAAAGACAAAGAAGAGATCATACTCACAAGTTTCTTCTCGACACCGCTCTGTGTACTAGAGAAATATTTTCCGCATAACTCACCCCTAACATCGTAGCATTGGTTAAAATACAATGGCCAAAGAAGCCGATCTCTCAATCTGAAGTTAATCGCCAACTTGTGATACAAATGTCAAAGCGATCTCGAACGCGCATTTCGGATGAAGCTAAATTTTTCAAAATCTACTTGATTTTCAACTCAGATCATCATGCAAGGAGTCACCCAATCAACCCAAACGACCAAGAGATGACGATGATAAGGATAAGGATTCTCGCACCTAAACGCCGTAAGGCCCGTAAATCTACCTCTACACCTCCTCCACCACTAACTTCTTCTCAACAAAGTCTCTCCACCCTGTCTTTCATCGATAAACCTCGACGATCCGAAGTTACCACCCCCGACTCATAAAAATGTGATTACTTTGAGTATACCGTGACGATGAAGAGGTCCTTGAGCCCCGACAACTACCCACCTCACCCAAACAAGTGCAGAAACCAAGATCATCATCAAGGCCTTAAAGAAGAAGAAGACGACTCACTGAGTTGCCTCATGGCTAGATGAAGATAAAACCGAAGAGTTTGAATGGTTCTCCACACTTGTCAATCAAACTCCCTACCCCGATGAAGGTCAAGAATTGGTAGACGGTTCTACATTGGAGCACGCAAAACTTTGGCAAGAAAAGTTCCATGTGAAGAAAATGACGAATCTCGAATTGAAGCTTAATCAAGAATGAAGCATTCCAACTTCTTAAAGACGCTCGAAAGCCGCCGAGGTCGAATATCATCTTGAGAACATCGCTCAAGCTATGTCTAACGACATGGATTGGCTCAATCCGGAAGCAAACATTGACTTCACACAAGGGGACAACCCTCCATACTACACCGATTGGACCAAACCCCTACCTACCATTGGCCAAACAGACGAACCACGGATTCCCTTCCGATACTTCTTTAACAAAGACCTAGATTTTCTCTTACACGGTAGCTTATGGTTCGCTAAAATACGCTACATCATTGACTCTTCCATTCCCAGCGGCTATTTACTCAAACCGCATAGCTATCGAGGAACGTGCAAATCACTTGTTTTCTCGACAACGGCAAGCATACGACCAAGATGCATTGTATGGGATTCATCATTGCCAACGCCAAGACTTCATTACGGCCGGGTTCGTAAGTCTCAACATGCAAAGGTATATTTAAGGACATCGTGGCCATCAAACACATTGATCTCAAGTCTAAGGACTATTCATTCTAAAGAATATCATAGTCAAACGACAAGATGAACAGACTATGGATTCTCCGAGGTCGACTTTGAGAACTTGTCCTCAACGATATCAAGACATGTACCTTGCCAAGGTACGTGGTCGTGATGAGACAATTCTCGACCAAGTTCAACGTGAATTTATCAAGTCAGCTTCTCATCTTCATTAGACGCGATTGTGATCAAAGAACGTGTTGAAGATATCCGTGGAGGTCGTTGAATCTTATCGACGGTCAACCTCACTCCTCCAACGCTTACTCTTCCCGATCTCAATCACCTACCTCAATATACGCCATCAAAGAAACCTTTCGAGTTGTTTACCGCAGTGAACTTCAAAGAAACCGCTTAATGGCGTAGTGATCTTCGTAAATTGGATCATACTTTGAAGCCGGTTAGGATGGATTAGCATACTGGTTGAAGGATATACCAGTGGGATCTCGTAGAACGGAATTCTCGGAAAGGAGGGATGTGAGAAGGATCATCACCATGATTGATGAACGGTTGTTCGCAAGGGACCGCCAGACATTGGAGAGCTATGTTGGTGGTCGACCCAGAGAAACATCACCGCTTTCAACGCCCCTGCGCACTCCCCGGAACATCATCGCACTTCCGGTACCCTTGAATTGTTTCTTCATAATTTTGATGTATGATTAAATTATGTCTATGGCTTGTGCACACATAACAGTGTACAACCCGTAATTGTCAAGAAAGGACCCCTGTGGTACGCCCACAATCCTTATAAAAGGAGCCAAAGCTTCTTACTTTTGAGTAAAACCTATCAAACCTTTCATTTTTCAAGGTTTTGCTAAAAGAACAAGTACTTTCCTTAAGACTTTCAAAACCTCAACCGTTTATATCACTTGTTGAGGGGGAGTTTTGAAACTTTGTTCACAAATTGTTCACAGTGGTCATTCTTCCCGCAACACTCTAAATGGTCATATTTATTCTCAAACGTTTCAAAAATAACACTTTAATATGCCATTTTGGAGGGGGAGAAAATTGTGTGATAAGAAATATGTTGTACAAAATGCAAATGAATCGCGGTACCTTGACTTAACCAACGAATTGACGATACTTAATCTTAGTAACTCAAAAGACTTGTCCCGGAAGGGTAATAATTTCAAGCTAGTTCGCTAGTGATGTAAACGTGTCTCGCAAAGGACTTGTCCAGTAGAATGTACCATTCGAGAAACTTTTGATAGACATGAACTCGACGGTTTGACAACCTTCTAAAGTTTGTCTACACCTTCAAGGTAGTTATTAGAGCTAGTTGTCACCTAAAAGCCGACAATGTAACTCTTTAACTATGCAACGTAACCGTTCTCGGGGATTGTCTATCTTTAGTGGATCAATTCAAAAAAGGCTTCTTTTCCTCACCGTGCATTTAACCATTAAAACTATTAAGCACATGTGGAGGGGGAGTATTTATGCTAAACATCATCTCTCACAATGGTTCAAACATGTTTTTCATTAACAAACCCTTTGAGAGACATTTTTCATACAAAGGTTTTAATGGCAAATATAGGTTAGTCATGGAGTTATAAGGTGACTAAGGTTAGGAATAACCGTCCTATGATCCGCCAGAGTCGGAGGGATCTACCCAAGGACACTACCATTAGTTAGTGTTAGAAGTCCTTAGGTATGATTGTAAAAAGGAGAAAATGAGAATCGGAGAAAGAAGGAGTTGAAGAATTAAAAAGAAATGCAAAGAAAAGGGTGAAAAGAAATAGCCCTCCGATTATTCAACTTAGGCGCATTAATCGTTCAATTCATATGCTAATGTTGTCACTTAGTGACGTATTGAAGATTAAAAGTCATGGACCCAAAGGACGCATGCACTAAACCTTCTTATCCACTCAAGCTTCTCTCAACAAAAGCTTGTTTCATTCTCACGTGGAACCCTACGTAACTATCGGCCTCCTAGATTGCTGGTATTGAAGAAGGAGACCCTCTCCTAGTCTCCAAAACCAAAACGCACTATTGAGTCTAGAGCCACTAGATTCATCAAAAGATCTCTTAGGAACACTTGACATTTAATCACTTGATGATCAACTAATAAGATCATCGGTGGTTCATATCGAGTCCTTCATGATCTTAGCAATCATCGAGAACATTTATGAGAGGTTCACACTGTGATCCTCGCGATTGAATGGAAACTCCCGCCAGTGGTCAACATCAAACGCCTCACAAGAAGTCACTTCGAACTCCCCGGATTACGCGAGTGTGTCTCAAACGGTCTACGTCAGAGGTGATGCTTCGTGTACCACCGACTCATTCAATCAGATGTACTTCGGTACATCGCGTTATCTCACTTGTGGGACTCCACCGTAAACGCCTTTGTAAGAATTAGAGTTGTGTCCTCACACTATGCCGTTGACACTCAAGTTCAAACTTGTAAGCCGAAACCGCTTATTACTAACCGTTTGAAATGTTTTTTCTTATGGAAGCTCCGAAGGGATGATCGCGGCCGATTCTTCATGCTCACGCCAACATCATCACTAATGGAAGTTCTATCCAAAAGCAACACAACCGTTTAATGATTCTTGTCAAACCAAAGAATCTACAAAGTTAAAGACTTAAAGAACTTCATCAATATTGAATTCCAACGTCAAAGAGCGTGTGAGCATGTTGAAGAATGACGTGGAGACACCGAGCAACGAAGGGACTTGAGGCGTAATCCATGCGCATAACAACATACTATCACTTTCACCACAAAGAACAATGATCAAAGAACAAAGTTAAAGATGACGCCAAAGCATAACCGCTCAAAGATAACTATCTCTCTACACCGGGAGATTGTTCGAATCAAGGCAATTCTTTTCACAAGAAAGAAGAATGTCGAAGACGCCATCATGCTACTATTACATCAACGCTTTCACCGCTATATTCATATATACTGAGGGAGATTGTTGGAATCACTCCTAAACAAAGATTTCAAGTATTTATATTTCATATGTAATAGGTAGCTTTATTATGGCCTTTATGTTGGTTTAAGGTCAAGCTTATGTAGAAGGCCCATAAGCTTGACCCAAGCCCAATAAGGATAGGAAGGAACTAGGAGTGTTGCCCTAGCTTCCCTCCTATAAATACCTCTAAAACCTTCATTTGAAGGTTGGTTGTTCAAGTTTTCTTTTCACACATACTTCTACGCATAACCGTCTTTCTTATTAACGTGTGTGTGTGATACTTGTTCAATCGCCTCATCTCCTTTCTTATAAGCTTGTGTTGTAAAACTAGTGACCTAACAAAACGGATAGTTCCAGTGCTGCACTTCAAGTGATCCACAACCAATTTCAGTCATTCATTAGTGAGAATTTACATCAGATTATGATCAAGACATGATCAAATATCTTCAAGAGACACACTGGAATGGAAATTAGCTGCGGTTCATAGATACACGATCCATCTCATGGATATGTAGGAAGTATATTGATGAAGTTACTCGAAAGATGAAAAAAATGGATGAGAGTCCGGCAACAGAGATAGTTGTGATGAGTCAGTAATGTATCGCTTGAAGAATCGGGTGTTGCCGAATGTAATGTCGAGACAACAAATAATGATGTAACTAGTTGTTCGCTTACTCCTAACATACAAGAAGTAGATGCAAAGAATCAAAGGGGAATGAATTTCGCAAGCACAATCAAAATATTGTAGTGTTGAGTCGTAAAGCACTAGATGATGGATCACACACTAAATACGAGACTCGTGTGGATAGATAAGCTTGACACAAACAATGTGTCCGCTGACTCTTATTACACATGATGGATGCAGATATCGTGATCAAAAATTGAACAGTGTCATGTAATGAGGTCTCTTAATGTTCAACATAGTACATTTGCTAAAAGTACTTAAACAACCTAGCATGATGTCGAACATGATTTTGATAAATGTCTCGTGAACCGAGGCCGAAGTCAGATTAAGTGTTTCAAAACAAAAGATATGGTTAATAAAAAGGCTTTTGATGAACTTTCAAACAAATTCTCAAATCTTGAAAACATTGCATTTCACTTGAAATTGCATACGCAGTAAAGAAGAAAGTTTTCAACTTAACAAACCATGTAAAAATCCCAACTTCCCTCAATTCGCGGAACTTTTGAAATTAACACTTTGAAAGATCAAGCCAAGACAAAGACTCAACCATTTACAATCCAAGAAACATATTTCCGTATGCATGAAAATAATTTGGTTACAAGTAATTCTGATGTTAATGTTATTGATGATATTCAAATGAGAAAATGATGAATTGGGCCGCTCAGGTGGGCCGATTACTAAAGGAAAAATGAGTCTGTTACATCACATAGAACTAAGGACTCACAAAGAAGCTAATTAATTCAATGGATCAAACAAACTCTTTGATAACTAAAATTGATGAACTCAAAGCTCAACTTCTGAAAAGAGTTTCGCTTATCGTCGCCTTTAAAAATGAGCTTAGAAAATCGAGGGAAAAGTGTGAACACTAAGTTTACAAAATCATCAACCTTGAGGAAACCAATTTCTCATCCCATTAGAATCCGGCCCGTTGTTAGCGTTCTACCGCTATAATCCTAAAGACCAAAATTTTCAAAAACACCTGCCATTCCCAAGTTGATGAGAAACAAGTTTTGTCAAAACCAACCACTTCACCCTCGAAGCTCCTAAGAATTATGCTTCGTTCCTCTAAACCTCAACATGCAAAATTACTTCTACTCCCAACACCTCTAGGATTGGTTCGAAAAATGTGTCAAAACCAAGCATTAAAATTCAGAATTCATATGATATGAATGACTTGTGGAAGAATTATTATCTAGAAGAAGCTAGGAAAAAGGCAATGCATTCAAAAGACTAATTTTAGGTTCAAGACCTGTGGTGATGAATTCTACTTAGGTTTCGCGCACTACTAGTAGTAGTAAATCATTACCTAGAAAAACCCACAAAAGTCTAGTGGATTGGCTTGCATCTAAGAGTAGTTGTGGTTTCGATTAAACAATTCTCGTAGAGCAAGTATCACCTAAGAACTCTAGATCTTTATCTAAATCTAATCTACCTATTTGCTCGAATTGTCTTAAATGTGTCTTTAAAGCTAATCATGATAATTGTCTTTCAAAATCCCTGAATAAAGTTAATGCTCATCCTAAGACCCAATCCACTAAGACTATAAACAGTGCTAAGGTTCAACCTGTTAACTCTAGGACTTTCAGTAAGTCATCTTCAGTGCATAAGAAGCAAAACAAACCTAAAACTTCACCAAGATGGTTACCAACCGCTAAATCTTGGAGTCAGGAATATCAATAAGTCTTCCACTATGCATAAGAAGTTTAACAATCCAAACCTTGGCTATGCTGGATACCGCCCTGGTAGAATGTTTAAGGATGCCGACTTATGGATTCCTTCCTAAAAGCTGCGCATCATTGCAAATCATAAGGACCGTGAAACCCCAAAGGGTTTTGATACTAATGTCACTAACCAATATATATGCAATCAAGCTTGTAATGTTAGTGCGTAGTCCTTACTAGCTTGCAAATAATACTCCAATCCTTCACTACATGGACCGCTTAAAGTATGGATAAAAATGGATTGATATCTCATAATTCATCAGTTCAAGTAACTCAACCTTGATATTCAATCTCATGACGCTTGGAACACAACAACAAGCCTCGCTCTCTAAAGAAAAGAAAAGTGTACGCTTCAAAGGCTTATCTTCTGCAGAAGATAAATCTTCTTGAGTATATGACCATTCTCAACAACGCTTCCATACTTTTTCCACGCCGCTTCTCAGCTATCAAGTGAACCGACTACCGATGGTTGTTCTTTATTCCACTTGCTCGATTATAATGATGATGGCTTAACATCATTTGCTTACCTTTGGAGGAGCATAAGAGACTACATTTTAAAGATATTCACTTGTGTAATCAAGAATGACATATCCATATGAAATTATTGAGGGGGAAAAGAAGTATGATAATTCTACATGTTGAGGTATATCTGAGAATAAATGGTCAAACGGCTCCAAACTCATGTAAGAACTGAGCTTCTACTTATCGGGTCATCTTCACATGGAGTTTTTTCCTTCTAAGAACTGTTGGTTAACATCTTCACACGCCGAAAGGATTTATTATGACAAGTGCCTAAATATGGGTCAATTTCTGGGTGGATTTGCTATTTGTAAGTTAACGTAATGTATTTTAAGAAGTTGAAGATATTGACTTTCTATTCCCCAATTGGAAAATCTTGTTAAGGTCGAAGTCTACACGGCTTCTACATTTTCTCAGCCAAGCTATAAGACTAAAAATGAGTTGATTTACCAATCTAAAGACTTCTTCTTAATCCAATTATTCATCATAGATTGTCAATTTACTGGGAGAGCATCATTAGGAGAGTGAAACGATTCAATCCCAATTAGACTTGCTCATATTCTTTTATTGTTTGATTCTCACAAGAGTTCAAGTGTTCTTTCAACATTTCTAAAGATACTTGCCTTATATGTGTTGTTGATTCTAAGCATCAAAACCAAATAGTGGGGAAGGAGACACACATCTAAATGAAAGTAAACATTGATGAACTTAATACTTTTAAGTGATTGAAGATATCCCCGAAGACTAATGTCATTACCGCATAGAAACTCAAGGTTTGATTCATGCATCTTAGTGTTTTATTCTAACCATGCTGGGAAGAGATGGAAGAGTTAGTTTAGTGATAAAAGAGGTACACAGTTGTGTGATGATTTGATGCTATACAACTCATTGGGGAGCATTATACTGTGTATATCGGGACGCCATATGTTTCACTTGAAATTCTTAATCAGCTGATTCAGAGATATAATCACTTATTCGAAAGCCGACCGGGCAGAGATAGTCATCCGCTGGTATATAACTGATTCGCCCGCTTTTCAATGCTATCGCTATTCTCTCTTTGGGCATTCTAAGTACTTCGGTTCTTTCGAAGCTTCATACACTTTCTTTAGGGGAGAGAAAAGTATACATCCGGGTTATTCTTTCATATTGGACTTAATGTAGGATCGTAAATATTATTATGTTGTTTGATGATTCGGGTGGTCTTGGATGATGGAAATACATGTTAGTGTTAGGAATTGGAAATTCTATAGTGAAGTGTCGGTCACCCCCAAATATTATCTAGCATAAGTTAGCTCAGAGACATATCGTTACGCTTATTTAGTAGCCATTAGTTAGTTTGAAGCGTAGTTTAGTTTCATGACACCGCGAGGAAGGGACTTCCGGCCTTTACCCATCAGATGCCCGATCCACAATCCTATAGGAGGACGTATTGTTTTGTATAAATACCCCTTCCATCCATGGAAGGGGTGCCGGCTTTTGGCAATCTAACCTTTTACATTTTATTGTTCTAAGCAACTCTACCAAGAAACCATCTCTCTACTTTCTCTCTCTACCGTTTAACATGTATTTTGATCATCCAAGACCACCTCGTAATCATCAACACAATAATATTATCGATCCTACTTAATGGTATCGTGAGCCAAAGGTTTCGTGTTGATGATTATTTGTGTGGTTTAAGTGCATACCATGTTTTAAACCGTTTTACTTTTGGTCTCGCTTAAATTTCTTATCATTTGTATGTAAACTGCTTTTCCCACTACTTAAACATGTATTTCAACCTTTTTCTTCTATATCGGTTTTAAAAAACAAACGTTTGAGTGTCCTGTATTGTCTTTAATGTGTCCTTTAAACAATATTTTGGTCTAAATATATTCATCAGGTCATTGTTACTCAGACGCTTTTATGGTCTAAATATATTTTGGTCTAAACAAAGTATTTGTCCTCTAATGGTCTTTTCGCTCGGTATATACAAAGGGTCATGGTAAGGGTCATTCAAAGAAATGCTTATATACATTTTTTCTCTGGGTTATGTATGATAATGAACGTGAAAACTTATGGCTCAAACATCACGTAGTAAAAAATTAAAAAAGGTCAAATCTTGTAGCGAAGTTGCTCATGTTAGCGCTTCAAGTTTTCTCGGGTGTCCATATTCAATGTACTTACCTTGTAGCTTAAGGTTGTGGTTATGAAAAATGGTAGCGATTTTTGATAGAACTAGCGACTTGTCTTTACAAGTCAGAGTTTACTTCATGTGGTAGCTTACTTGTGCTAGCTTAATTTAAGTGCTAGCTTACTTATTTAGGCTAGCTTAATACTTAGGCTAGCGACTTGAAGCAGCTAATAATTTATGTCATGGTAGCCACTTCGACCGATTTCTACTAGCTTAATTTGGCCGGGATAATAATATAACAAATGTAAAGGAAGAAGAAGATCTGCCACCATAGACCAAGACCACAATCCCAAATACCAGGACAACACCTCAAATACCATATAGGTCCATGTCAAACCGAACTTAAAAATACATCGTGTTCATCGATCCATCACCATATCCGAAAGTATTCATCCATTGAATCCATTAAACCAACTACTCCTACATCTAGACCACTTCAAGGATTCCTCACTATCACTCCTTTACCATCTCTATAATCAATCAAGAAAACTCTAATATGTAAAATTACAAGTAATCTCAGATTCTTATTCGTTCAATTTTTTGCAATCTTTTCAAGATTGTTTTCACTTGAAATATTCTCATCAATGATCCATGATACTCTTTAATATAAATTTCCAGAAAGAGAGTATAACAAGTATGTTATATCTTTACTTTCATTCGTTCAAGACTCAAATTAAAACATGACAACATCAATTATTAAACCTACCCGAGACAAATTATTAACAAGATCTTGAAGCCTATGTATTTCTTCTTGTGAAGCCGACATCAATTTACGCAAAGAAAAGGGTGACGTGCAAGAAAAATAGAGGTTGTGTTTGTCATGATAAGTTGATGAGTTTTTGTGATGTTTCTGAAGATGAGGTGTTAAGATTTGAGATTAGTTTATCCAAGTGGAGAGGCGCTATTTGTTCAAGACTGTTTTTGTGAAAGGTATATGAGATTGTAGGGCGTAAAGTGATTCAAGTATTTTAGGTTTAGTAAATTGAAAGGTAATGCAACATTTTATTCAACCGGATAATACTAGGCCTTAAAAGATGTCAGGTAGAAAAAGTTTGGTGTAATGCTATTGAATATGGGTCTGCAGGTTAAGTGTGGATCAAGGATTTGCTTTCTAGTATTAGGCTACTAATGTGGCATAAGTTATAACCGTTACTAATCAATTACATGGGATTCAAAGTTTAGATCATATATCCGGACTGATTCAACTAATATCCTAATGAATGGACTTCTCGGTTAATGGTTGTCAGGCATTATATTTATATCCGAAAATTGTTAAAGTTGGGCTATCCTAAATTAATATCCAATGTATTTTAATACATTGTGTTAATTTTAGCATTTTCGCTAGCAATATGAGTGGTATTGGTATTAATATTTTTCACGGGATGGATACAAAATTCACGGCTTGAGCAAAGATTTGAAATGATCACGGGGTTTTTGTACGGTATTATTGATGCTAATTGAAGAGATATTTCATAGGTGATCTTTTATTGAGACAATGGTTGGTTGGTTGCAAGTCTCAAGATAACTTGGAAAAATTAGGCATAACTATCACTTTGGCCCATGAAGATTATGAATTGTCAATGTTATAACCTCGATATAAGGAGTTTCACAGGCTCAGCTACAAAGTGTATAAACCGAACTATCATCTTAAGGAAGTTGAGTACTTAGTGTCACACTGAAGATGATTTATTGTGGATTGTTCAAAATATAGATGGGCTTTGTGGACAAGAAGTAAATGCTGGTCACAATTTCAAGTTAGGATTCATTTGTCTACCTAACGCTTCTTTCATGTTGGCTAGTCAGACGTTATATGGAGACTTGGCCGAGATGATGTGGTCATTACTTTTGAGGACCGGTACTGGGGGAACAATTTGGAGGTCCATTACTAAAATATCCTATGTCACGGCTTGATATTCGACACCACATAATGTCAATGATACTGTTCGTTGTCTAAGCATGTCTTATTTGGATCTTTTCAAGAATCTTCTATGGTTTATTTATTTCAACGTCATATGATTTTTCAAGATGTTTGCTATCTTCCCGACAAGAACTTCTTTGGGCGCTATTGAGTGTGAAAAGACTGGTCGTATTTATTACGGTGATGCTTCCTAACCCAAGTTCAAAACCCGTAAACGTGATATCACTTCGGTGTCTCACGCAGTGAGAATACGTCAAGAGGTTTTTGTAATTAGGTTAACAAGCTTTTCCTTCCAGTGAAAAAAGCTTAAGTTTACAAATCGGGAATTCTACTTCATGACTTAGTATGGTTGGTGTAAGTTGTCTACATTCACAAGTGGTCAAAAAGAATATACGCCGTTGTTGATGATATACCAATGATGATGTTGGATAATCAACCGTTGAAAAACCACTGCATGTTCCCCTAAAACAAATATTCACCGAAACCAAAGTTGTCATAACACATTCAAGCTGATATTGTTTACGCTTTGTCTTGATTTTGTAAAAACTCGCTAAAGAACCTATTTCTGCTTAAATCATAGACTTGTAAAATCCCGTGACAAATGGGAAACATCCCGGTAATTGTAAAGTGCATTTCCTGATCTATCTTACTCGCTTATTCTGGTTTTGTAAAATCCCATGAAAGACACTATTTCTGCTTAAAACCATAGAATTGTAAAATCCCGTGATGATGGAAACCATCCCGAGAAAGGAAAGTTTGTTTCTTGGGATCTCTCTGATGCTAAGTGCTACTTTTCTACTTCAAAGAAGGGATAAAAGGGTGTACTTCATGAATTGATGTGTGTTTGATTCTCGCCATGGCAGCTTTGTTATTATATGGTGTTATGGGGTTATGTGCTTTTAACCATGGTCGGATGAAAACCATTATCGTGAGTTCACTTAAAACGCCAAAGGAGTGCTAGATTTGGCTTTTAAATAAGATGTGACAACTAATTCACTATTATTTATTTGAGGTTGAAGTGAAATATCAATGAAAGTGTACATAGTATCCTCAAGGTATCTGGATGGTTGGATGAAGATTATTCGAGATCCTTTTGTTCGAAAGCTATTATCAATAAACTTAAGACTTGGAAATCTAGTAATTGTTGGGTGTCTTTTTACCTTTTCTTTTACCACTTGGGAATTGATCATACCACCAAAAAAATAACTATCACTTTAAGGAGTTACGCCAGAGTGCTCAAGTCACATTCAATTGTGGATTTTCAAGAGGTGATGTAATGCCTTATACTTGATGGTTGGTCGATAGAAGAGTATAGAGAGTAATCATGGGATATGAAAGTGTCAAGATATCAAAGTAATCAAGATATCAAAGTAATCGTAGTTGCAAAGTACCGAAGAAGTTAAAGACTCAAAGTACCGTTAAAGACAAAGTCAAAGTACTGCAATATGAAGTCAAAGTACTGCAAGAACAAAAGAACTGTTATATTCGCTTATGGAAAGAATTGTATTCTATGTTTAGATTACTTGTCATACAAGGTTATCAATTGTAAACCGACTAGGATATCCTTGAGCCTATAAAAGGACTCCTAGATTGGCATTAGAGATATGACTTACGATTTTAGAATTAGAGTTTTAGAGAAAGTTCGATTATCTTAGAGTTGTATTAGAGTATCTGCATAATAAGCAGATTTAGAGTTTATAATAAAAGGTTATTCTTCTTAGCTTTGTTAAGTAAATTCCGCGTACTTAATAAAGATTACTCGGTGTTTCTTTGTTAATAACTTAGGATTTATCCGAGGTTATTAAACCTTAACAAGCTAGTTAAGTTAGTTTGATTAAAGTATATCGATCCAACAAGTGGTATCGAGCTTGTGTGGAAACTCCGACTAGGAAGAAACCCTACTTCAACTATATTCAAGATGTCGATCAAGTTGCTCCACCACCCTCCATCACCTCACTCGTAATTCCAATAATCAAGAAGGGAGAATATGATCTCTCGTGCATGAAGATGAGGCAAGACATTGCCATCACAGCACCATGCTCTTGGAATGTTATTGTGAATGGGAATGAAGTTGTAGCAGACCCCATTGATATTCCCGGACAACCAAAAGCACCTAAACCAAGATACTGCAAAGAAGAACCTTAAGGAATCAAGAGAAGGCACTCAATATTCTCTTATCCGCCATTCCAGATGGTCATCTTCTCAAATTTCATGATGCTAAAGATGCTAAGCAACTCGGGCCGCTCTCAAGACCAGATTTGAGGGAATGAAGCCTCTAAAAAGATGCACGTAAATTTGCTAAAGCAACAGCTTTGAAACTTTCACAGCTGGTGAAAGAGAGAGTCTTGATGTGCATATGATAGGTTTCAGTAATCTTCTCAACATGTTGGAGCTATACAAGGCGTAAGTATCGTTGAAGATGCTAACTTGAAGTTTCTATGGAGTTTGCCATCATCATGGCATGTGATTGCTACAATGATCAGAGGACAACAAGGTTTGAATGTCATGGACTTTGATGATCTATATCATCAACTTAAGGTGTATGAGCATGAGATGAGTGGTCAAACAAGTTCTAAGTCTCACAATATTGCTTTTCTATCATCTCTGAGAAGAAGGCCAGACTTCCAAAAGTACACGCTTCTCCTCAAAGTATCGCTTCTCAAAGTACCGCTGCCTATACACCCCTCATATGTTCAACATGTCCCACCAACTACCACTATGGCCTCAGATGAAGTTATGTGCTCCTTCTTTGCACAACAAGCTAGTTTACCTGCCACTTATGAAGAAGATCTAGCACAGACAAGAAGATGCACTTGAAGAAATTGATATCCAGTGGCAAGTTGCTATGATCACTGCAAGAATCAAAAAGTACATGAAGAAGACAGTCAAAAGCATTGATTTCAAACCAAACAGGCATAACTTTTGAAAAATCTAAAATTGAATGCTTCAATTGTCAAAAGACTGGTCACTTTGCAAGAGAGTGCGGGTTTGCTAAGTATCAAGCAAACAGACATCCGAGAAGCCAAAACTTGAGCTTAAGGAAATTCCCATTATCAAAACAAAGGCTTTGGCAGCTCAAGAGAAGTTATCAGAAGTTGACTGGAGTGAAGAGTTTGATGATGAACCCGTGACTTATCAGATGGTAGCAAGTGGAAGATGCAAATTGAAGACACGTGGAAGCATTGGACCGAGTAACCGCTTTTGATGAAGTATCCGAACATGCCGCTTTGGAATCGATGATGGCTTTGGAAGATTTGATCGAGCAAGGAAAGTGAAAATGATCCTGTTCAACTCGCATTGGTGGCTACTTCACCAAATCAATCTCCTATCTCTGAGGTATGCTCAAATTGCTATGATTTTTATCATAAATTGCTTAGCAGCTATGTGATTGAGAGAGATAATTGTGTTAAGGCTAGGTCTGAGGTAGCAGGTTATCAAATAACCTTAGAATCTATGGAAGCCAAAATTTTAGCACATGAAACTAATGAAGTAGCTTGGGCTGAAAAATATGCACAACAAGATTACCGCTAAAGCTTAGTGAATGGAAATTAAACTGTAAAATTGCTGAAATTGAGAAATTAACTAAGGAAAGAGATGATTTGTTAGCTAAGTTTGTCGCTTGGGGTGAAGCCGGTTTGTCACATGTTTCTTATGTTCAAAACAAAGAAAGAGCTTATCTTAATACTGGATTAGGTTTTGGTATGGATTTTAGTAAGATAGAAGAAAACCAATCTAGTAATCGGGATGAAGGTGAGTATGAGGATATAACCACTAGTGATGAAGAACTCATTAATTATGTAGATACATCTAGTAATGATGGTTCATTAAGTGACTCACCTCCCGCATATAAGAAAGCTAATGATTATCATGTCGCTCCACATCCTATCGGCATTCATCAACCCCTTAGGCCTGATGTTTCTCGCTTTGGAATAGACAGTCTAGAGTTTAGGAAAAAGCTAGTTGCTAAATCTAGGTCTGAAACACCCAAAGAAACTGTTGAAAACGGTGTTCAAAATCAAGCAGAACCTTTAAATCAAAGTATCAGCTTCACAAGCAAGACCTTCTTCAAAATCTTTTCAAAACAAGATCGCTAAACCTTTTGGGGATAATTTTGGTCAAAACAAGTTTAATCACTCACCAAGAAGGCAAAATAATTTTGGGCATAGACATAGAAAATGTCACTTTGACAAGATGGGTCGAAACTGTTTTGTGTGTTTTAGTTCTACTCATCTAATTAAGGATTGTGAACATCACTCAAAATACCTTAGAAAATTTCCAAAGAACAGACCGCCAACCGTAAACCTAGAGAGTACAAACCAGCTTTGGACTAATTCAAATAGGGTTAATCACGAAACTTCACATCGATCATAGATACCCACAAAGAGAAGACCTTCAAGATCTCACAAGACTTTCCAAAGTATCATTACTCGCCCAAGATTTCACAAAGTACCGCCAGAGACAAGGTAATCGATAAAACTTGGAATAGGTATTCTAGGAGATCTCACTATCAACCTAGAATGTATCACAATTCATATAGGGATCTAGATCAGGAACCAAGTGTTAAAAAGAATGGGTAAAAAGGGGAAGTACCGTGAGGACACACAAAGACGCTCAACAAAAAGTGAATCGATGTTTGTGTGACACAAGAAAATGCTAATAAACCGTGAAAGAGATTTATGTTGAAAACCGTAAAGTTTTGAAAATCCATATGCTAAAAATCAAAAGATAATTTTGGATCATCATTTGAAAGATAGTGGGAATTACATTCTCAAAGAATTTGAGTTTGTAACTCCACAAGGGGAACACAAGTCAATAATGGCTTGGGTTCCTAAAAGTTTCTAACTCTTTCTTTGTGTGCAGTGGCAACCCTAAGAGGAGCTTAAAGATCATCTTATTGTGGATAGTGGTTGCTCTGGAAGTATGACATGAGACAAAGAGATCCTGTCTGATTTTAGGAAGATTAGTGGAGGAAAAGTTGCATTTGGGAATGATCCCAATGGAGGAAGGATTACCGGGAAAGGAACAATTAAAGCTGGAAGAATCGATTTTGAAATGTCGATATGTGAAGGAGCATAAGTTCAACTTGTTGTCAGTCTCTCAAATTTGTGATAAAAAGCATCCTGTGTTATTCACTCCACACGTAATGTCTCATTCTTTCTTCTGACTTTAAACCTGTTGATGATGACTTGGTAGTACTTAGAGTACCAAGGACAAATGATGTGTATAGTTTAGACATGAAGAGTCTACATTCATATGGTACAGCCACATGTTTGGTGGCTAAAGCAACATCTCAAGAGGCACATCAATGGCATAGAAGATTGGGCCATGTTAACTTCAAGAATATCAACAAACTGGTCAAAGGCAATTTAGTTAGAGGTCTACCTTCAAAGACTTACAAGAATGATCAATCATGTTTGGCATGCAAGAAGGGTAAACAACACAAAGCTTCCGGCAAGAAGCTTGAGGAAAGAACTATTAGAGAACCATTGGAGCTGTTACATATGGATTTATTTGGACCTGTCTCGGTGGCAAGTTTAAATAAGAAAAAGTACTCGCTTGGTTGTTACCGATGATTGTAGTAGATTCTTGGGTTTTCTTTTGGGTTTTAAAGATGATACTTTTGATGCTATCCGCACAATCGATTATTGCTCTTGAAAACCAATTGAGACTCAAGGTTAGAGGTATTAGATGTGACAATGGGATTGAATTCAAGAACAAACTTATGGATGAATTTTGTGCAAACAAAGGCATAAAAAGGAAGTTTAGTATTGCAAGAACACCACAAATGTAATGGTGTTGCGTAGAAAGGAAGAATAGGACTTTGATTGAAGCAAAGAAGAACAATGTTAGCAGATTCTCACCTACCTATTCAGCCCGGGCGTAATGTAGTACTGCTTGTTATGTACTTAACAGAGTCTCACCACTAAACCACGATGAAGACACCCTATGAATTGCTGATGGGCACTAAACCCAACATTCGTTTTATGAAACCTTTGGATGCCCTCTTACTATTTTAAACACTATTGATAATCTGGGGAAGTTTGATGGCAAGTCAAAAGAAGGATACTTATTGGGTTATTGCACTAACAGGAAAGGCTTTAGAGTATACAACAAAGTTACTAAGAAGGTTCAAGATTGTCTTCATGTTGAGTTTTTAGAAGATCAAGACAATGAAAAGGTAAAGGTCCTTATTGGATGTTTGATCTTGAGATTTTATCTCCTTCAATGAATTATGTTCCTGTGAGAGAAGAAAATCAACCTATGCACAATGAAGAAGATATCCAATATGTTGTTCATGATGTTCATATTAGACCCGATGTCGCTCGCTAAAGATTCTGTAAGTTCAAACCAAAGTATCGTGTTCCTAAGCAAAGTATCGCTTTCTTCAAAACAAAGTATGTTGCACCACAATCCTCATTGTCTGCCGAGGATCAATCTATTCAAGAGGAACTTAATCAGATGCTTCTTCAAGATGTTTTAGCACATTCTTACACTGATGAACAAAGGAGAGCTTATGAAGAGGCAAAGAAAAGAACAAGATCAGAGTTCTCTACAAAGATTTTGACAAGATTTTTGAACAAAGTACTGCCGCACTGACAAGACTTTAGATGATCTAGATGATCATACCATGCCTGGATTAGAAGATACCGATGATGAATTTGAAGATGAAGGTATTTTCCCAAATTCCAATGAAGGTGCCGATGTTACTAATTTAGATGATAATTATGAAGTTCCACAGTCTCCAAACTTAAGAACTCATAAGGATCATCCTTCTGATCAAATCATTGGTCCTTCTACTCCTGGAGTGCTGACTAGACACAAAGCTAAGGGTTTCACAAAACCTCACAATGCTTTACTTAGCTTTGTGTATAAACAAAACAGTCTGAATCATAAGGACCATCAAACCTGCTTATTTACTTGTTTCATCTCTCAAGAGGAACCCAAGAATATTGCTCAAGCTTTGACTAAAGAAAGTTGGGTTGAAGCTATGCAGAAAGAACTTCTTCAATTTAAACTTCAAGAAGTTTTATGTGATCTTCCAGATGGGAAGAGAGTTATTGGAACCAGATGGGTTTTTAGAGTTAAAAGAGATGAAAGAGGCAATGTTATCAAAAACAAGGCAAGGTTAGTTGCTCGGGTTATAGACAGAGGAAGGGGTAGATAATGATGAGGTATTTGCTCCTGTAGCAAGAATAGAAGCTATTAGAATATTTCTTGCCTTTGCTTCTTACATGGGCTTTCAAGTTTACCAGATGGACGTTAAAAGTGCCTTTTTATATGGCAAGATTACAGAGGAAGTTTATGTCAAACAACCTCCTGGTTTTGAAGATCCTAAACATCCAAACAAAGTCTACAAGGTTGTTAAGGCTCTTTATGGCCTTCATCAGACACCTAGAGCTTGGTATGAGAGACTCTCCACATTCTTATTGCAACATGGATATAGAAGGGGAGCTATTGACAAGACTTTGTTTATCAAGAGAGACAAGAAAGAAATCATGTTAGTTCAAGTTTATGTTGATGATATCATCTTTGGGGCTACCAAACAGTCCATGGTTAAGGAGTTTGAGCAACTGATGCAGAAAGAATTTCAAATGAGTTCAATGGGAGAGTTGACTTTCTTTTAGGACTTCAGGTTAAGCAGTCAAAGGAAGGTATTTTTATCAGTCAAGACAAGTATGTTACTGACATACTTAAGAAATTCAATTTTGATGATATGAAGGTTGTTACTACACCTATTAAATCTATCAATTCATTGGGTAAAGATGAAGATGGACACCCTGTTGAAGTCAAGCTTTATAGATCAATGATTGGCTCTCTTATGTATCTTATCGCATCCAGGCCCTGATATCATGTTTACAGTTTGTCTATGTGCAAGATATCAAGTCTCACCAAAGATCTCTCACATGAATGCAGCTAAAAGAGTTTTCTGTTATTTGAAACAACAACCTAAGTTGGGGTTGTGGTATCCTAAAGAGTCACCTTTTCACTTGGAAGCTTTTTCAGATAGTGACTATGCGGGTGATAATTATGATAGAAGATCCACAACTGGTGGATGCCAATATCTTGGAAGAAGGCTAGTCTCCGGCAATGCAAAAGCGCAATTGCAAAGAACATCATCTACTTAATATGTAGTCAGCCGCAAGTTGTTGTGGTCAAGTTTTGTGGATGCCAAATCAACTCTTGGACTATGGGTTCAATTTCAAAAATACTCCTATCAATATTGATAATGAGAGTACAATTTGTATTGTTAAGAATCCGGTGTATCATTCCAAGACAAAGCATATTCAGATTAGGCATCACTTTATCAGAGATTGTTATGAGCATAGGCTCATCAATGTAGTTAAGGTTCACACGGATGACAATGTAGCTGATTTACTCACAAAAGGTTTTGATGTGTCACGATTCAATCACTTGGTCGTGAGCATTGGAATGATTAACTACTAAGCTTCGTTTAAGGGGAGGACTATAAGGTGTTAGTATAGTCCTGTGTATTGCTTGAGGGAAGGATGTTTGTTGATACTTAGTTTATATGAAGAAATTTTGGCAAAGTACTATTTTTCCCGAAAGTACCGCTTGGAAAGTACCGCTGGGAAAGTATCTTATGTGGAAAGTACGCTTTGTCGTATAAAGTACTGCTCCAACGGTAATATTGATGGGTAATTGATAGTAACGGTAACTTTGTTATTATAGGTTGTGATTTTTCAAATCCTACCTATAAATAACTACTTTCCGATTTTCCTCATATTATTACTTTACATCTTTTCCATACTTATCTTCCGATCACCATCTCTTTATTCTTCAATAAAATCTTTATTGTGCTCACTCATTCAACAATGGCGAATCGCTTAACTGTTTCTAAGCACAATATGGTGGCTAATTTGGACAAGACTGAGGCGAATATAGCTTTTATGATATTGTTGATTATCTTACTGGGTCGCCTATTAGTTATGCTCTTTAGTTGAACCGATGTTATTGAAACATTGATTCAAGAATTTTGGGCTAATGCTAGAGATAACATGGAGGAGGATGAATATTATATTAGATCTACAATTGCTGGACGGACTATCAAGATTACATAAGCCTCTATTCGAGAAGATTTATTATTTGGAGATGAAGATGGGGCTATTCGATTTGACAAGCAACCGATTTGGGATACTTTTAGGAATCTTGGTTATGAAGGATCTTTAACAGAACAAACATTCAAGAAAGCATTATTCTCTCCTCAATGGAAGTTTTTGATTCATGTACTGCTTCATTGCATAAGTTCTAAAAGTACTTTTTGGGAGCAATTTGGGTCCAATATAGCATCTGCAGTGGTTGGACTAGCTACTGACAGAGTGTTTAATTTTTCAAAGCTTATTTTGGATGGGATGCTATCACATATATCCTCCGGGTCAAAATGGCTGATGTACCCAAGGTTTGTACGTGTTTTCTTAAACAAGCAATTGGTCGATGTTTCAAAACCTACTGCTTTGTTACCTGTTATTGTGCAACAAGCCAAAATCTTTACATTTATGGCTAGGAGAAGTGCTTTGTTCAGAGGTGGAGATATTCCATTAACTTCTACAATGATGGAAGTTGTTCAAGCCGTACGTAATGAAGCCGGAGAGGATGAAGAAAGTGAAGGTCCTGATTCTGCTTCTCCAAGAGGTCTGCTTCACAAAGTGTCGCCACAAGGTAATCTGATCCGAAAGTACCGCTTCTATGAAGGTACCGTGATCTTTACAGGGTACCGCTTCTCCAAGCCCCGAGGTTCAAGCAGAGATTGAAAGAACACCTACTCCATCTCCACAACATTCTGTTCCTGTTTCAGAAGAACATTCACCTCTTCAAGGTGATGATCATACTATTCCTCGAGAAGGTTTGACTTTAGATAATTATGCTTTGACAAGGGAGCTAGTTAGGTTGAATAAGACTGTTGAGTCTCAAGCTAAAGCGCTTAGGAAGTTGAGACGTAGGTATGTTTGGTTGAGGAATTTTATTAAACCATATATTCAAGGTTTCAATTTATGGGTTAAAGAGGAAAACAAACGTCGTAAACAACTTCGAAAGGAATTCAAACGAAAGAAGGTTCCTAAATCATCTTCACAACTTGGGGAGGAATGTAGAAAAGGAAAATTTGAAAGAAGATGTTACAAAGAAGAAAGAATCTGTAAGTACCAAGACAAAGATTATTTCAGATTCTGGGGAACAAGAAGAAGAAGTGCAAGTTCAAAGTACTGAACATCAAGGTAATGATGTTCAAGGTACTGATGTTCAAGGTAAAGGTACCGATGTTCAAGGTAATGAACATCAAAGTACTGATTTTCATGATACATCTAGGCAAGAAGTGATAACTCCAAGGGTATTGAATTTTGAAGAAGAAGTTGGTCCTTCTACATTTGTTATAGAAGAAGAGGAGGAATCCACATTCATACCTATTCATTCTGCTAGTGATGATGAAGTAATTGCTACAATATTAGATTTATCACAACCAAGAGGAGGGTTACTATTAGAGATGTACAAGAAGAAGAACAACCAAGAGCTTCTCAACCACCAATTGATCCTAAAGACAAAGGGAAAGGTATTCTGGTTGAAACAAAGAAAAAGAAACTCACTTTGGCAGAACTTAGAGCAATTGAAGTTGCTAGGAATGAAGCTGCAGCTAGAAAAGTTCAAGAAGAGTTAGATGCTCAAGATAGAAAAGAACAAGAAGCTCAAGAGGCTCAATAGAAAAGCAGCAAGAGGTGCAAGATGAATTAGATGTCGAAACTATGAACCTTTACAATCCCCTACACCTGTTAGATTTATGCCAAGAAGACCTAATTTAGCTAAGGACAGGAATGCTATGATGGCTTATCCGAAAAGTCAAGGGTATAAAGGATTACAGAAGTTTAATTATCTTGAGATGAAAAGATTATATGATGCCGCTAGGGAGGATTATAAGAAGAATGTTGCATGCATCAAAGATTTTAGAGAAGAAGCTACCTGGACTGAAACTGAAAGGAAGAAAAGTTTAAAGAGAAAAAGAAAAACCGGTTACAGATGTTCTTTCAAAGAAAGAAAAGGTAGAATTAAGATCCGAGACTAGTGATGAATTGAAGAATTATCTCAGAGTGGTAGATTTTGATTATACAAAGGAAGATGATAACATGAAGATGAACAGATCAAAGATCGGTGTTTTTAAAGTTATGAAATCCAAGAATGAAGAATACATGATTTTTCATAAAGAAGATGAAAGCTTCAAAGTTTTCAAAAGGCTATGGATTTACTGATATTATAGATAGAGTCGACCTATTCTACTTATATCATGTTGTGAAGGCTTACTTTGAAAATAATCCATTGGAAGGGATTGGTTTGGTTTTACATGGTGATCTCATAACTATATGGGAAACTGATGAAGAGAGCATGATGATATCCGAAGAATCAAGAAAGCCGGGAAATAGTTTGTCGGAGATTCTTTGAAGAATCTGGAGTTCATGTTTTGGAGCCGGAAAATGGAACAATGATACACATGTTTGCAGAAAGAAGATATCCTCTCACAGTTGAGCTCATGAGAAGAATGCTAGAGCATGGATTGGAAGTAGAAGAGGATAATGAAACCGCTTGCATGGTTATCAACTTGTTTATAAACTGGACTACCATTGCCGAGGATGATCAATAACTGGTATGAATTTTATTTGAATAAATACTTTTGATATATCAAGACTTTTATTCAAAGTACTGCTGATCGACAAGACTTTCATCAAAGTATTGCTTACGAACTAAACCGTTAAATAAATTTTAGAAGAAACCGTTTTGCTAAGTAATAAATATTTTGAACTAAAGGTTGAATAAATGGTTTTTGTGATGATAACATCAATAGGTTATCAATCCACCATGGTTACAAAAGGATTGACTAATCCATGAGCAAACGGCTCGGGTAAAGATATATCAAATCCGCTTTTAGTTGACAACTTGCTAATAAGTTGGATGGTATTCAACTCACCATATCGGTAATGTGAAGAGTTGGCTAGCCCACAAGAAAATGGCTTGTGGTAAAGGCCGTGGAAAAACCATTATTGGTAATTAGTTCACCATTAGATAGAAGAACTAACTAGTCCAAAAGGGTACGGCTTTTGGTAAAGACAAAACAAATCTGTTGATAGCTGGTGGTTTGCTAAAAATCATATGGTTATCAATGTACCATGGTCTTACACACCAAAACATTTGGCTACTCCAGAGATAATGGCTTTGGTAAAGAGTTCTAAATCCATTAATTTTCAATGATTCACTTGAAAGTGATGAGAATAGTATGCAACTTAAACTAAATGTACAAATTGTCATATGTTGTCGTGTTGTGAAAAGATGGAGCTTGCGGATGTCAGCTGTAAAGAGAACAAATTCTAAGAGATACTTTGACAAGAACAGATGTTACAGAGATAAAAGCTTAAAGACTAAGAAACAATCCGTCTTTAAAAGATGAAGCTGTTAAAGATATATTCACAAAGGAACTTGAAGTCAAGCAAGTAGAATTCAAGTTAGGGAGGATTGTTGGGATATGAAAGTGTCAAGATATCAAAGTAATCAAGATATCAAAGTACTGTATGTTGCAAAGTAATGGAAGAAGTTAAAGACTCAAAGTACTGTTAAAGACAAAGTCAAAGTACTGCAATATGAAGTCAAAGTACCGCAAGAACAAAAGAACTGTTATATTCGTTTATGGAAAGAATTGTATTCTATGTTTAGATTACTTGTCATACAAGGTTATCAATTGTAAACCGACTAGGATATCCTTGAGCCTATAAAAGGACTCCTAGATTGGCATTAGAGATATGACTTACGATTTTAGAATTAGAGTTTTAGAGAAAGTTCGATTATCTTAGAGTTGTATTAGAGTATCTGCATAATAAGCAGATTTAGAGTTTATAATAAAAGGTTATTCTTCTTAGCTTTGTTAAGTAAATTCCGCGTACTTAATAAAGATTACTCAGTGTTTCTTTGTTAATAATTTAGGATTTATCCGAGGTTATTAAACCTTAACAAGCTAGTTAAGTTAGTTTGATTAAAGTATATCGATCCAACAAGTACTTAGAGAGTACTTAGAGATGCTAATGGAAATCGGCACCGCTCTTTGTTACATATGTGCAAGTATAAGTCTCGAGTTCGGGTTAGTTTACTTCAGGGTCAAATTCATTATATCGGTTTTCCATCACTGTCACTACAAAGAGTTTCCTACCTAATGAGAATGGTGATATTTTTTACATGTTTTGCTAAGAGAGCTGAAAAGAGGAGATTATGACGTATGTTCACATCAGGCCTCCAGCCTCGACTTCAACATTATGACGATAAACACAACAGTTCATGCCTCGCTCTAAAGAAAAGAAAAGTGTACAAGCACAAGTGCATTTTATCTTCAAGAAGAGAAATTCTTATGACGTATGAACACAAATAGTTCATGCCTCGCCTTCTAAAGAAAAGAAAAGTGTATCGTGTTTCATATGCTTTATCTTCAAGAAGAGAAATCTTCTTATGACGTTTGAACACAATGTTCAAGCCTCGCTCTTCTAAAGAAAAGAAAAGTGTACGTGTCAAGGCGCTTTTATCTTCAAGAAGAGAAATATTCTTATTATGACCATTCTCATCAACATGCTTCATACTTTTCCATGTGCTTCACCATCAAGTGAACCAAAGCTATCATTGATTGTTTTCTTATTCAACTTGCTCTTCTATAAGGACGATGGCGACATCATGTGCTAATTTTATGAGAGAAGTGTGAATAGAATACATTTGATGATTTCACTTATTTAGTCAAGAATGGCAACTTCGGTCCTGGTAATTTTGAGGGGAAAAGAAGTATGATAATTCTGCATGGTTGATTGCTATCTGAGAATAAATGGTCAAACGGCTCCAAACTCATGTAAGAACCGAAAGCTTCTTATCTGTCATCTTTACATGGAGTTTCTTCTAAGAGTCGTTGTTAACATCTTCACTGACTGATGAGTTTATCGACAAAGTGCTTCCGTTAAGCATGCTTCAACGCATACATCAACATGATGATTCAACAATCTCTCGTTCTGTTTGATGTGATTGGTAGTTTGGTGTTACCATCTTGTGTGTTCGCTATACCGACCGCTGATTTCCCTGATGAACATCTTTCGTTTTGTTTGATTGGGAGAGATTTTAGCAAGATGTGTTAATTCTTGGTGGGATGCTTCAGTTGAGGATGTTAACACTCTATTCCATTCTGACAATCTTGAAGAAGGTCGAGCCTACAGTTGTTCACATTTCCCGCTATATGTTAGAAGACCAAAGACGAAAGTTGCATTTAATGATCTAAAGACTTCTTCTAATCTAGGCATTTATCATAAAGATTGTCCTTTAGGGGAGAGCACTTATTAGGGGAGGGTGAAATGTCTGATTTAATCCCCAATTAGACTTGCTCACATTCTGCTTCAGCAAGTTTATTCTCACAAAGACTTCAAGCGTTCTTCTCAAAAGATTTCATGTATACGGGCTTACAAAGAGTTGTTGATTCTGAAGTGTCAAAACCAGCAAGGGGGAAGGAGACACACATCTAAACACAAAGCGAGTAAACTTGATGAACTTAATTCTTCTAAGTGATTGAAGATATCCCGGGAAGACAAATGTTATTGTGGAAAACTAGAAGGGGGGGGGGTTGAATAGTTTTACCAATTAAAACTTCCTTTTAAATATTTAGATCGACTTATGTCAATCTATTTGGATGTGTGTGTTGGATGTTGATAAACAAGCATGTAAAGATAAGTAATGAAAAGATTAGAGTAAGAAGCACAAAACCACAACGCAAGTATTTATAGTGGTTCGGCTACAAGGTCACCTTCCTTGCCCTACTCCACTCCCCGAGTCACCTACTCGAGAGTTCATAATCACTACACCAATCTCCTTATGGCGGAGAAGCCTTCACAACGTCGCCTACTCTTTTTCCGGTACTAGGCTAACCACCGGGTTCTTTCACTCCAAGGTAAACCACACCTACACAACGTTGCCTACTCTTTATAAGGTACTAGGCTAAGTACCTAGTTCTTTCACACCTTAGGTGAACTACACCGTCACAACGTCGCCTACCCTTTATTAGGTACTAGGCTAAGCACCTAGTTCCATTGCAATGGAGGAACTACTACCACACTACACCAACGACTAATCCCAAAGGAGATATACTCCTTTACAACATCATCAAGGATATCAATATCCTTGGATCTAATACTAGTCTATCTTGTACATCGAAACACACCATATCGAATGTACATCTAAGGCACCTTTCACTAATGCCTTTGACTAGATCTACAAGACACCTTTCACTAATGTCTTGTGTCTTCACTTCTAAGCACCTTTCACTAATGCTTTTGTCTTGACTTCTAAGCACCTTTCACTAATGCTTCATAGTCTTGACTTCCAAGCACCTACCACAAGTGCTTTATCCTATAGACGATAGATACCCTTCACTAATATCTTCGTCTTGACTCTTAAGACATCTTTCACTAATGTCTTCAACACTACACTTCTTTGAAGAAAGAAAGGAATCATCAACAAGAAGACTTCAGTAGCCTTGATGATGAGGAAGCATGGCAACTCATGGACTTGAGCTTGCTCGACTTCAAAGGTGGTGATCTTGCCTTTAAGAGGAACCTAAAAGATCACACAAAAACAAAACTACAAACATAGATCTCTTGGATCTAAGGTTAGTAAGATTTAACTCAGGGGAGAAAGTATATTGAAAGGGGTGAGAAACAATGAAGAAATGGCTCACTATTTATAGAGGAAAAACTCTACTGCCCCCGGATCCCACGGATCCCTACCACAAAGGATCCGGCTGGCACAAAGATAGGGATCCGTGGTCCGCTCCTCTTTGCCCATGGGTATTTTTGGTTATGGGTCATGGGTCATGGGTTATGGGTTGATCCATGGTTTTCTAGATACAATGTATCTTGGTTAAGTGGTATATATAAAACCATGGGTTATGGGTCAAAACCATTTGCTAGTATTTTACCCATTTAGTATATACTTGTATTTACCCATTTTAGCATACACTTAGTTTTACCTATTTTAGTATACACTTAGTTTTTACCCATTTTAGTATACTTAGTTTAAGTATATGTTTAAGCCAATATGTAAACACTAGTTGTTGTACATATGTATCTAAATCATAAAATCACTTATACTTGTTTTAGTGTTTTATGTGACAACTTATTTGTGTTAGAAAACTATTAACTCAAGCTATTTACGTGATTTATTTGTTTCGTTCACATGATTTTACTTTTGTTATCGACAAAACATTAGAAGATCGTAAAATATAAATAAACGCTTTTACGGCTTATTTGTATTAACAATCTCCCCTTTTTGTTGATGACAAAACATAAAATTATTTTAAGGAAAAAGCTAAAATTGCAAAAATTTGAATTTATAGTTTTTACTTTCTTCTCCCCCTTTTGTCGAAACAAAAAGTGTTAAAAGAAACTAACACAATTTTTATAAAAAAAATGTAAAAATGTAAAAGAGAGCAAGTGACGGAAATGGTACTCGTCTTAACTCCCCTTGACGAGTCCATCCCTATGTAAGGGCGTCAAGGACATAACGTAAAATAAACTAATTGTGTTTGAAACTAAGTTTGCAAATGGTTCGTCTAAGTGATGAGAATGTGCTCCCCCTTGATGATTGCAATTGTTGCAAAGGGATGACACGAAATGTAAACCTAGTATTGCAAGTAATTTGCAATGTATTGCTTTGACATAAAGCTCCCCTAGCTTTATGATGTCAAAGTCTTCATATGTAAATTGAATAACTACAAAACAAAGGTTAGAAATCAAGTATAATTCACAATTTCCTCCAAATGTGATTCAAGTTAGTAGAAAGAAGGCTTTCTGTCTCACGGATCCCGCGGTTCCCTCCTAGTAGAATCCGCTAGGCAAATCTGAGGATCCGTCTGGCCGATGAATAAAGTCAGCAAAGATTGGTATAACAAGAAATGTTAATACTTAAAAGAGATATGGATTATATAGTATACCACATACTGAAATATAGCAAGTAGCATGTAATTCCATTTAATAAACAAGAGTTATGATATACATGACTCAAAAAACAAGACAATAGACAATACATGACTAGGAATTTCTAGATCCCCTAACGCTTGAGGCTAAGACACCACTATAATCTTCTAGCTCAAGTTTTGTTTAGGTTTAATCTCGTCGAAACATTCGAGGAGATGATAGAACATGAAACGTTGGTCTTCTCGTACTTCATGTATCAAACTTTCAACATGTTGACAATGATAGCAATCTTTGCCATGGCTAGGTAGTGGTGGTGGATGAAATGAAATGGCTTGATTCAAGGATCAAGTGAAGCGGCTTGTGGAGCTTCAAACGATGGAAGGATTGGTGGAGGTGCATTTAAGAATGACTCAACCAAGAATGATGGTGATGGTAGAGAGGTGTCAACTTCCATATGGTCGGGTGGTTGATTTTGATGATTTGGCATAATCCAAATGGGATTATATGATGAAAACACCGAAGGAAGCACGAGCAAGTGTTGACTCAACACCTTGATTTTGAACCATTATTCCTCCTAACGAATGTTGTCGGCGAAAGCGGATGAGACGGCCTAGGAGGCAAGTCCTCTAAATTGTAGAGGTGTGGTGATGATAGTGGGGACGTAAATGAAATAGCTCTAGGAACCAATGGTGATGGTTTGGTGGATATGACATTGTTTGGCCTAGGAGGTATGGTGGTGTTTGGCATAGGTAGTTTTGTGGGTACTATCCTTTAGGAATTGGTTTGATTGGATGATGAAGAGTTCTATCATTTGTTGGTTTGATGGGAGATGATTTGGTTGAAGAAATTTTGTGTATAACGCGAGCTCTTTTCATGGGTGGTTCTTTGGTGGATAAGTTACTACTTGGGGTTTTCCTCATGATGAGATGATTTCAAGAGTTTGCAAGAGCTGAAAGTTAGGATGAAAGTGATGACTATGGAGGTCCTAATAAGGTGGTTTATAAACTAAGAGATTTGGCAAGTGCATTTAAGCTTCAAGCCACTAGGATTCATTGGAATGTGATGATTGACATGCACAAGAGTCAACTTCAGAGGTTGTACTGATCTAGGAACTCATTTAAGATGAGATGGAGTGTTTGAGTTAGGAAGATGAGTTGAAATGATTGCTTTAGCAAGATTTGACCTATACCGTCATACGGATCCCACGGTTCCCTCCTCAGAGGGATCCGTCTAGGCTAATCCTAGGGATCCGTCTCTCGGCAGCTATGAAAGAGTGGAAATGATGTTTCTAAGATCTAAGACCTATATCATCTTGAGTGTTTCAGTTTTTCTAAGTGTTTTAAATGAAGGGATGCTTGAGTACTTGAAGGTAATGAATGATGTAGCTAATGATTGTCTTTGGTGGAAGGATTTGGAACTTTCAAGAGTACCAATGGATGAATAATGATGACACTAAAGATTTAGAATGTCAATTGAAGCTAGATGATCCTAGAGATCGGGTTGTGTCTTAGGATAGTGTATTGGAATATCCTAGAAGCTTTGAGATGAGAAAACTAGATTTTGATCAACTTTGATCAACTTGAGGTGAGGATGATTTATGATCAATTTTGCCATAGTTGAAAGATTTCTAAGACTAGATGTGAGGGATCAAGTAGAAAATGAGGTGTGAGTTTAAGAGCGAAGAGTAAGGGATTAAAACAAAACGAGTAGGTCTACAAGCGTTTTTAGAGTGTGACCTTGGTGAGTTATGTATGAATGGGAAAGATTAACCTATCTTGATAAGGACTTAATTTGCCTTAAGACACTATGTTTAGCTTAGTGAAGTGTTCTAAGAATGTGTTTGAAATACAATGCTTGTAATTGCATTTTCTGTCGACGATCCCACGGTTCCTAAGAGTAGGGATCCGTCTAGTAATTTTGGGATCCTACCATCTCGCCACAGACCTTTACTAAAGGTATGCAATGATATTGACAATGCATTATATCTCAAGGATAGTCTAAGGAAGGTTCTAAATACTAAGATATCAAATGTTTTATTTCATGAAGGAAATTGGATTACATTGATAAAGCACGAGTACAAGAGATTTGATCCTATTTTAATATACTATTGGTTTCCTTGAGTGTTCTCGCTAGGAGGATCATTAAGTGATTGATGAGAGTTGGTGGATTCAAGAATGAAGAAAGTCTTCATGAGAGATATGTTCACATCTTGTTCACAAGTACGTACAACGGACTTTGAAATTGAGGATGGAAGTGCATAAATTATGATAGAGGCGTGTCAAGAACATTCCATAAGGGATGAGTTTATTCTGGGAGCCTTGAAGATTTACAATTCGCCTTGCGAAGAAGTAGGCGAGATTGTATGGTTGTTGTGTTAGCAAACAGAACAACATGTGAGCACAACAAGCGGGAAGGATTTCGATTTCCTAAGACTCCAAACTTTTTCACGTAGGATGAGTGCAAGAGGCTTGTACTCTTCTCGGATATCCTTGTAAAGATAATGTTTGGATCGGAGTAATATGGTCGAGGTTTGCATATTATGCGATTTAAATCTTCCGGAGAGGGTATGTGTGAACAATATGGACTATTTTCTTCACGAAAGTTGAAGAGAGAATCAAGAGACCAATCTTCGTGAAGGCACATTGTCCATGATTTGGAATCTGGAGGATGTGAGCAAAATGCCCAAGGGTTAGAGTGAACTTTGGTTTTTGATATAAAACCAAAGAGATAGAGAGCGACTGCTACTTAACGAAGTTCGACTTGACGAAGAATTCCATTATGAACCTTGGACATATCTTCTCGTTGATTTCAAGAAGACATTCTAGTCATATGGCTCGGAAGGAGGTATTGATACCTTCTTCAAATTGTAGAGAGGTGTCTACAATACGTCCTTCGTGGAAATGACGGTTTTCGAGATTATTGAACCCACGAACAAGATTGCCAGGCGTGTTGGGTTCGAGAGAGATGTTCGGAGTGTAGACGCTAGTGGGTGAAAAATCAAACTCATATTCATGCGTCATAGTTGAACCTATAAAAATGACAAGTTAATAAAAGGAGGTGTTTGTGGTTAACTTATGATAATCTAATGTTTTTACTAGATTTTTATTAACAATGGTTTCTAACAAGAAATACACTTAACTTACTTATGGTTTTGACATACATGTAGAATATTACTCTTAGAAGAAAAGAGGTTTTTGATTTGCATGAAAAGCTGTTTTCCAGGGACGGATCCCACGGTTCCTTTTCAAAAGGGATCCAGCTAGTATAATTTTCGGGATCCGTGGATCTGTAGTAACAGAAATGATTTTATAAAAATATATTTTATAGTTTTTATACCACGAAAATATGTTTTATCCTACATTTTCCTTTAGCATGCATACATGACTTCTAATGTATCACGAAAGAAATAAAACATATAAATCAAAAGAAATGATAAACACACTATAACAAAACAACCTAGATAATCTAGATCATTAATAATATTGCATTTCAATGCTAAGGATGATACAAAGGATTGTGTAAATGACCCCAATATAGATTAACAACACAAAGTAAATGTCTCCAGATGTGAACTTCATCATAGGGAACACAAGTGCGATGAGTGTTATGACGATGAGCACGAGTGCAATGTAAACCATGTTGATGACGGATCTTCTTGGTTTCGGTTGAGATGGAATGAGGAGGAAGATGAAGTTTTTAAGTGAGAGGGAATTTTTGAAATTGGATGATTTGAAAAAGTGAGGATTTGATAGATAGGTCGACGGTGAGAGTTTTATAGAAGGAGGAATTTTTTGAATTTCGTGTTATGTTTTATTATTGGATTTAAAAGAAACAAAACATAAGTTTTATATACCATGATTTTTAGACGAGAAATAAAAACACGTATGTGAGAAAAAGGCTTCCTAATGAAGCTTCATGTAAAACATGTATAGGCACAAAAGATAATCATATAAATACCTAAATAGGTATACTTAATTATCAAGCAAAGTAGAAAGAAAATCATACCTCTAGCGTACTTAGGAATGTCTTTACAAATGACACAACATATGTCACTTAGACGATTTCCCGCCCTTTAAGATACCTTATTAAGGAAGGTATTCTTGTTACCAAGCGACTCCTAAAGCTTGGTGGGTATGAGCTTTGACTAATCAACATGACAAAGAAGATTAGTGCAATTAAAAAATAAATAAGAAAAATGTTGTTATCAAATCAACATCCAAACATATAGTTTTAAAAGACATGGTGTTTGTTTTATGAAGACCTTCTTTGTAGTTTTCATTAACTGGTGGATCAAGTTTTTAAAGTACAATATACTTCAACAAACTTGGTAACGAAGCACTGATGCCAATTGTGGAAAACTAGAAGGGGGTTGAATAGTTTTACCAATTAAAACTTCCTTTTAAATATTTAGATCGACTTATGTCAATCTATTTGGATGTGTGTGTTGGATGTTGATAAACAAGCATGTAAAGATAAGTAATGAAAAGATTAGAGTAAGAAGCACAAACCCACAACGCAAGTATTTATAGTGGTTCGGCTACAAGGTCACCTTCCTTGCCCTACTCCACTCCCCGAGTCACCTACTCGAGAGTTCGTAATCACTACACCAATCTCCTTATGGCGAGAAGCCTTCACAACGTCGCCTACTCTTTTCCGGTACTAGGCTAACCACCGGTTCTTTCTTCTCCAAGGTGAACCACACCTACACAACGCGTTACACCTTTATAAGGTACTAGACTAAGTACCTAGTTCTTTCACACCTTAGGTGAACTACACCTTCACAACGCCGCCACCTTTATTAGGTACTAGACTAAGCACCTAGTTCCATTGCAATGGAGGAACTACTACCACACTACACCAACGACTAATCCCAAAGGAGATCTACCCCTTTACAACATCATCAAGGATATCAATATCCATGGATCTAATACTAGTCTATCTTGTACATCGAAACACACCATATCGAATGTACATCTAAGGCACCTTCACTAATGCCTTTGACTAGATCTACAAGACACCTTCACTAATGTCTTGTGTCTTCACTTCTAAGCACCTTTCACTAATGCTTCTTTGTCTTGACTTCTAAGCACCTTTCACTAATGCTTCTTAGTCTTGACTTCCAAGCACCTACCACAAGTGCTTTATCCTATAGACGATAGATACCCTTCACTAATATCTTCGTCTTGACTCTAACACATCTTTCACTAATGTCTTCAACACTACACTTCTTTGAAGAAAGAAAGGAATCATCAACAAGAAGACTTCAAGAGTCTTGATGATGAGGAAGCATGGCAACTCATGGACTTGAGCGTGCTCGATTTCAAAGGTGGTGATCTTGCCTTTAAGAGGAACCTAAAAGATCACACAAAACAAAACTACAAACATAGATCTCTTGGATCTAAGGTTAGTGAGATTTAACTCGGGGGAGAAAGTATATTGAAAGGGGTGAGTAACAATGAAGAAATGGCTCACTATTTATAGAGGAAAAACCTCTATTGTTCCCCGGATCCCACGGATCCCTACCACAAGGGATCCGGCTAGCACAAAGCTAGGGATCCATGGTCCGCTCCTCTTTGCCCATGGGTATTTTTGGTTATGGGTCATGGGTCATGGGTTATGGGTTGATCCTTGGTTTTCTTTCTAGATACAATGAACTTGGTTAAGTGGTATATATAAAACCATGGGTTATGGGTCAAAACCATTTGCTAGTATTTTACCCATTTAGTATATACTTGTATTTACCCATTTTAGCATACACTTAGTTTTTACATATTTTAGTATACACTTAGTTTTTACCCATTTTAGTATACTTAGTTTAAGTATATGTTTAACTCAATATGTAAACACTAGTTGTTGTACATATGTATCTAAATCATAAAATCACTTATACTTGTTTTAGTGTTTTATGTGACAACTTAATTGTGTTAGAAAACTATTAACTCAAGCTATTTACGTACTCTATTTGTTTCGTTAAAATGATTTTACTTTTGTTATCGACAAAACTTTAGAAGATCGTAAAATATAAATAAACGTTTTTACGGCTTATTTGTATTAACAGTTATTACCGTAGAGAAACTCAAGATTTGACTAATGTCGAGTAAACTTGATGAACTTAATTCTTCTAAGTGATTGAAGATATCCCGAAAAACAAATGTCATGACCGTAGAGAAACTCAAGGTCTTACTCATCAAGGCGCTTAGTTTTCTTTATTCCAACTATGCAGGGGAAGAGATGGAAGAGTTAGTTTCTGAAGATGAAAGAGGTACACAAGTGTATGATGATTTTGATGTTATCACAATCATCGGAGTGAGGAGATTGTGTACATTGGGATGCTCACCGCTTTACTTGAGGGCTTAATCAGGATTAAGAGATATAATCACTTATTCCTGTTGACATCCGTGAGATTGTCACCCGCAGAGATAATCGATTCGCCCGCTTCTTCAATAAGTTATCGCTTATTCTCTTTGGACATTCGGGTACTTCGTGTTCTTGAGATTCATACACTTTCCGTGGGGAGAGAAAGTACATCTGGGTTATTCTTGGCTATTGGGCTTAATCTCGCTACTTCGATGGTATGTTTTGTCTTCTGTATGTGTATCGGTTCGTGAGTCTAGTCAAGAGATGACTGCATCACTTCAACTACTCTGGGGAAGTGGTCTCTTGACACCTTTTGGAATGGATTGCTCCGATTTCAAGTGTTATGAAATTTGAGAAGAATTTAAGTGTGGGATGAAACGTTGTCTTTATTGATGATATAACCTCAATCCAAGAATCACATTAATTATTCTAAAAAGGAGCAAAGAAGTTCATGATAATGGTGTGTTTTTGTGCACTCGCTAAGAGAAGCTTTAAGAAAGCTTTGAATCTGCCAAATATAAAGGATTTTCGGTTTGGGGAAGCAGCCAAAGTCTCACTTTCGATGGTTCAATTCTTTCTTCAATGCAAGAGCCTAAGATTTGGTGGTGAAAGTTTTAGGGATGATGACTTATCTTCTATGACGGCCGTCATATCCTTATCTCTCGGTACTGTGATCATCATCTTCTAAACTATATCATCTACTCTATCTGTAAATATTTATCAGAAAAACCAAATACAAAAATATAAAACCTACAAAAATAAAATAGAAAAATATAAAATCATCAAAAATCCCATAAAATCGAAATTTCAAAATACCAAAAATATGTTTTCAAGACATGTCTTCGTATCGATAACATCAAGGTCTTGAATGTCATTCAATAATGGCACGGGCCATAGATGAAGTTCGAAAAGGAGGTGTAAATATTCTTTTCCAATACATGTCTCAAAGAATGGCTTACAGTTACTTCAGACTATAACCCGTGCTGAAAACTATGGCTTGCTATTATTTCCGATAGCAACCCGTTTTTCAAAGAAAGGAAAGTGCTACGCTAAACCATTTTTCAAAATTCGTGCACTTATCCTAAAACTAAACAAGGAAAGTATGTCAAGGACCTGCCAAGTTCTTACCAAATATTTTTCCGTCAAAAATTCTTCAGAAAAATATTTGTTTTAACAAAATGGTGGTAAATGAGTTGTTTGAAAATCAATCAAATCAGAGTTTTCAAAATTGAAAACTCAATCAATGACTTCGCTTTTAATCTTTCAGAAAATAAGTCATTGATTGAGGGGGAGTTTCAAATCTATATCATCTAACGCTTAATTATCCTAATATGCTTAATTAAAATGATGTTAATCTATGTTGAAGGACTAGGTGCCCAGGATATGATTGTTAGGATTAGATGATTGTAGTTTGATAAACACATTATTCCCAAGCCATATATGAATTGATTGATGTTGGAGACTTTTATTAGTCGACATCATGGTGATGTCGACCACCCATATATCAGATGTGTTCACTAACGATGCAGGTATATTGGTATATAAGAATACCCCGATCCGGATCCCAAAATTGAAGACGATTGGATGCCGAAAGGAAAGGGTAACTATATCTTGGGTTGAAAAATGAAGAAACGGAGCTTAATTGGACTTCTATGAAGAGTTGGCATAAATGCAACGAAGAGGTCTCACCGCACGCAGATGGTTTTCTAAGTGATTGAATAAACGGAGCTTAATTTGACCTCAGTTGGCATTAAAATGCAACATAGAAGTCTCACCGCATCGCCAGACGTTTTCTTCCCCTACCATGCAACAACAAAAGCTTCTTAACCACCTAACATATCTTTGTGCAGGATACCATTTTTAAACAATTTTGAAAAAAATTGAATAAATTGTTTTGAAAATGGAAAATATTGTTTTGAAAATTTATTGAGCTAATCTATGAAAATCACCGGACTTCATTTTTTCAAAACTTAAGTCACTCAATCATCGACTACTGTCATGGTTCGGTGGGGAGAGTGATTTAAATTAAAATATTTTCAAACGATATTTCTTCATAAAAGTTCCGGTTTGTACAAAATATGTGGTGATCTAAAGATTTAATGTTATGTCATGGTATGATTTTTTCTGTTGAATCAAGGTCTTTCAAAATGAAATTTTTTCGTTTGTTTGATTGTGAAATTATTTTATTTTACTAAAAGATCTCTTAAAACTATCATACCTAACACTAACAATCTTTAATGTCTTAAATTGTCCTTATTCATTTTCAAAATTAAATCAGGCCACGTCTTTCCCAAAACTTTTCTAAATGATTTAAATCAATTGGGATCACAAATCTCAAAAGGTTTGAAATTTTGATCGGAGAGATCGTGATTTAAATCTCAAATATGTTTTAATGAATCGCTTTAGTCCTTTATAAGCAATCCTCAGCCCATGTGCCAAACGATCTCAAATACACAATGCACATGTTGAGGAGGAGGATTTATCCAAAAACCAGATGAGTATTTAAACAAGGCCACATTTTCTCCCATGTTTTCTAAACCTAATTAAATCATTTGGGATCCAAAATCTCAAAGGGTTTGATATTTTTGATCGGGGAGAATTTGTGATTTAATATGAAATTTGATAAAAGATGATCATTTGATTCAATGTGTGTTTCTCTATGTGCTAAACACTTTCATATATTGATGCATATATTGAGGGGGATGAATGGTTTCTATTGGCAATCGTGAAATGTGCTTCAAAAGAACTCCTTCCTCTATGTGATAAAATGATTTCAAATATCCTATGCACATATTGAGGGGGAGAATTTACCAAGAAAATCAAATGGCTTTTTTCTATGAAAATTGTGATCAAAGAAAATATTTCAAAGTCCTCTTGCCTCCATGCGCTAAACAATTTCTAAATCATATGCACATGTTGAGGGGGAGGTTTTCTAAATGATCAAAACTATTAAGGTACAAAATGTTTTGATCTCGTATGACAAGTACCTTGATTGTTTTTCCAAATGATTTTTCAATTGGTTTCAAGAAGGAATGAACAATACCAAAATACCGACCAATTAACTTTATGCATGGAGTTATAAGGATGGTTAGGTTAGGTATTCGTTCCCACGATCCGTAACCTGAGGGATCACCCATGGATAATCCACTAGATAGTGTAGAGTTCTAGGTATGATGAAAAAGGAGAAAAATGAGAATATGGGAAGAAAAGGACTGAGACAAGGCTAGTACTGGAATAAACCCAACAAGGTTCTAGTTATGAAGTCTTGGTAAGCAATGAAGGGTTGAAGAATGAAAAGAAATGAATGAGAGGGTGAAATGAAATAGCCTCCAATAATTCAACCTTAGGGCAAGAACGGGTTCACATATGCTAATGGTGGTTACTAAGGTAATAACTGGTATTGAAGACAAGACGTCATGGACCCAAAGTGGACGACCGCACTAAACTTCCCAAGCTACCAAGTTACTCTAAAAGGGCATGTTTCATTTCACGGGAACCGACATTATCTATCGACTGTCTCTTAGAGATTGTTGATATTGAAGAAGGAGACCCTCTCCTAGTTCCAGCGAACCAAATATGCACAAATTGAGTCTAGAGCCACGAGATCATCAATAAATCTCTTTAGGACACTTTCAATGAAGACTCTTTGTTTCACACATTGTGGAAAGAGAGATTATATCTTATGAGTTATTGGATCGATGTACTCTAACCAAACTAACTTAAATAGCTTGTTAAGGTTTAATAACCTCGGATAAATCCTAAGTTATTAATGAAGAAACACCGAGCAAACTCTATTAAGTATGCTTAAATTTACTTAACAAAGCTAAGAAGAATAACTTTAACTTTAAACGATTATATTAATAACTCTAACTCGCTTATTATGCATTCTTTAACAACTCTAATAATATCAAACTTTCTAAAAACTCTAATAATGTCAGATATCTAATATCAATTTAAGGGTCCTTTTATAGGCTCAAGGATAACCCTAAACGATTTACAATTTGTATCCTTGTACGACAAGTAATCTAATAAAGAATATTCTAGAATTACAAGACTTTTATATAAACTAATATAACAGTTTTAGCCTTGTAGTACTTTGACTTCTTCAAATAGTATTTTGACTTCCTCTTTAGCAGCATTTTGACTCTTGACTTTTTCCAAGATTTTATTATTCTTCAAGACTTTCATATCCCAACAATCCTCCCTAACTTGAGTTCTACTAGCTTGACTACAAGTTCCTTTGTGAATTTATCTTTAATGTACCCATCTTTAAGGAAAGTGATAACGCTACACGCGTCGTTCGGGGTCAATGGAACTACACCCTAGGCAGTGAACCTAATTGTTGTAGTGTAGTAATTAGGGTAAGCCACGGGTATTGATATATCGCTCTAGGGGAATAGGAATGTTAGTGAGAAGTTACTACGCTAAGGTTGGGGTTGAGGAAGATTTTTTTATCTTTTATGTTTTAGAAATTGAAAATGTACGAATCTCGGGGTTTGGATTTGGGGGTTGGTATTTCTACCGATTACTCTACTTATCTAATTATCTAATCTAAGGTGTATGTAGTCTATGTCTAATTATTGTGTGCTCGTATGATAGTTTAAAGATGTGTTTACTTAGGTTTTACTACTCCTTATTATCTCCTATTGGTGGTTGAATTGTCACGTCCTTATTCTTAGTTGCGTTGTGTGTCTAAGGTTGTAGGTATGCGTTTCTCCCTAACTCTTTGAACTTACCAAAGGGTCTCGTCTACAAAACCCACTAGGGATAATAAACTCTTACTCTAAGGCACTCTTTGGATGGTTTAGCTTACAACTACTCAAGGAGTTATATTCTAAGGTTCACAGAGATTTAATCAAGCAGTAAGTACACAACGAATGACCTATCGCATTACTAGATCATTAATCAACTAAGATAAGAGAAAACCAATCAATATTCAATAATTAAGTTTCATATTCCCCAAGCAAACGCACAAGTAAATTAGCCGGACATGGAGAACATGCAAGCATACACACAATCAATCAAAGACATAATTGTATTAATGAAGTAAAACACTTATCTTGGTGTAAGATAGGTTTTAGAACCCTAAAATACTCACATAAGACAGCCATGGTTCGGTTTAGGTTTTTACTCCAAAAGACTACACCCCAAATACTGAAAAATTTCGGATTCTATATATAAGATTACACATGAGACGGCGTCACCTTATGTTTTGTGACACCATCGTCGTCGCCATTAGGGTTTCGTCTTTGCCACGTTAGACTTGTGACGCGGTCACCTGTGCTTGGACGCCCTTCTCAAAATTTCCTCGACGCCGATTGAATCTAGCCGCCCTGAAAGGCGACAAATACTCTTTATAACTTGACGTCGCACTTGAAAATAAGAGTTTTGTTTCGCCCACATTAAAATCCTCCGACGGTGTCGCAGATAAGCAGGACGCCGTCACCTTATGTTCTCAGCAGCCTTGAGTGTCTCGATTCTTGACTTTGGCCATTTTTCGTATATCCGCCGCCCAAATAAGTGCCATTATAACAATTTGCCTTCAAGAGACCTAAAAAGTGAAAAGGAACGATATTAAGTAATAACGGATACAAAAGTGATCAAATAAAGGCTTAAATGACCCCTCTAAAAGGTACCTTTTAAAACCTTATCAAATATCCCTACACTTGGTATTTGCTTGTCCTCAAGCAAATGTGCTTTTAGCCAATTAATTTATAAGTTAGGGTCATGAAGCATTGGTTTAAAACAGTCCACAACACATATAAGCCCGCAAAAGTCATAACAAGCACGGAAATTACATACTAGCACCTCACATGGGGTGTTTGGATACTCACATCTCTCTCGGGTGTATATGAAATATAACAATTGGAAATGGAAGATAAACACTCATTAACCGGTCCTAGTACATAGATTACCATAGGCTTGAGAATAGATCAAACCTTTATCGCTTTGGCGTAAGCACCTAGGAAAGACTATCAAAGAGGTCTTTAAAGAGTTGTAATGTTAGGCTTACGGTAGGGAAACAAAGGGTTTGGTGGGATAGGCTATTTAGTGGTGGCAAGTCAAAAATCTATATGTTAAATGCATACGAAGAATGTATGCTAATAAGCCAAGACTCGACACTCTAGACTCTAGCTAACTGAAATAAACAAACATAAATTAAAAGGATAGATGTAGGATGGTAGCCAGTATGTTTTATTTTTTTTATTTATTTATTTTTCACTCTATTTTTTTCTTTTCTCCTTTTCTCTTTTTTTCTTCGATTTTTATTTATTTATTATTTTTTTTTCATACACTTTTACTCTACCATCCTCTACGGTAACATCAAAATGATAGGGATTTATAGGCACATCCCTACACTTGAGTTTTTATTACTCTAACACTAATTTGACCAAAATTGAAAAGATCAAAACACTTGGGGTACATTATTACGCAAACAAAGGAATTTGAATTTAACGTTCCCTTCCCCATCATTTCATAAACTTTAACTTTTCCCATGAGTCCCAATCGTCCCAAACTGTATACAAAGGATATGACTCGACTTAGCAACTTATGCAAGCAACCAGATAATTGAACTAAGGGTTTAGGGTGATAATAATAATGCACTAAAAGTGAGTGCATAAAGGGTAGGCTGCTATTTGGTGTATATTTGGGGATGAGGTGTAAACAATGCTCTTCATTGATATTCCGGAAAAACCGAAACATCACGAGAACCGCGAAAAGGATTGGCTCTGAGGGGTTAACTAGGGGTATCGTGTAATCGCAAAGGGTGTGGGGGAATTACTCAACCGATGTGGAAGAAGTAATTATATTACGGGTATTAAACAAGGGTTATCCTAATGCCTCTTATCATTCAGTTATTCCTAACTAAACAAGTGCAGTCTTACTAGCGATCTCCGAATGTATCACAAAACAAGTTCTAGAATCTAATATACTACCGGTTCACACTCTAAGCATTAAAGATGAATGCTTTAATTCCTACTAATCTAAGGGCGATCCTCACATTTTGGGTGGAATTTAGGTGGTAAAGGGTTTTGTGCTAGTCCCAACTTCCTATCCGTGAGAAGCTTTTGTTAAAACTAATGGCCCACTCTTATATGTCATGAAAATTTAAAAATTTGGTGCCAAAATTACCCTAACCGACATTTTCTCATGGTTTATTACAGCATACAATTGACAAAACAAATATCAAGGATAAGCATAGTTTCAAAGTTCCCGTTTATTTTCCCTCCCTACACTTAAACTGAACATTGTCCCCAATGTTCCCCGAAAGTATCAAAGTTATGATAATGGAAGGTAATTAAAACGAAAGAAACTAGTACTCCCATGATTAGCTCGGTAGGATCCGTATAAAGTGGTGGTTAAATCCTTTCCAAGAAGAATTTATGCGTGATAAGCTCCTTCCAATCTTATGTAACTTCTTCTTGATAAACTAAACCTGCACACTTGAAGAAAACAAATGAAACCTTCGCGTAAAATCGGCGATAATAATATATATAAGACTCGATTTAAAACTAGGATATAATGCTTGTGGAATGGATGTTTACAGAATTTCGGAAAATTAAGACTGAAAATTCCAAAAATTAATAAGTAGCTAGAAAACGAGAAAAGGTAATCGATGTTTTACTCCTTCCTCGACGCCGTAAGTTGCGATCCGGACCGTCAGTTATCTTGACAAAAATGGTCTCATGATTTCGAAAAAAATTTGGAAAATTTACATCTTTAGAACTGAAAATTTCTGCAAAAACGTCCATTATGACTCGATACAAGCATTTGACTCGAACAAACACACACATATATCTTTTAATTAATTGCTATTCTCATGTTTACGTTTCTTTTGAAAACGTGTGTAATCCTCCCTACACTTATCCCTTATGTAAAATACCTTAATATGCAATTAAGACGAGGTTAAAACAAAATAAAGCATTTTTACAAATTTAAACATGAGAATAAACAATCAATAAAAGACATATGACACTAACAAGCAAACAATTAAGCATGGGTTGCCTCCCATGAAGTGCTTTTCTTTATTTAAGAGTCTTGTAGCTAGACTCAGAGTCGTGTCTCTACGTGACTTCATTACCGTCATCTCCTTCCTCATGACGTCTCTATCGGGATTCCATGTTGTAGAAGTGCCCTGTGATGCACTTCTCTAAGAGTCCGTCTTTCTCCCATTCGTCCTATATTTTGTCCTAGGTTCAAACAATTCTTATAGAATCCGAAAATCTTAGCCATAACATAATCTACTCCTTTTTCCCTATCCTCATCATTCCTATATTAGACCGACATTTTAAGTTCCTTTTCATCATTAGAGAGTGATGAAAACTTCTCAATCTTAAACGGCATTTGGTAAGCTATGTCATCGGTTTCTACCTTGAATCGCACTACTCCTAACGAGGGATCATAGGTCATCCCGGTGCTTTCTATGAAAGGTTTTCCTAGAATAACGTGGGACAAGCTAGGGTCAATGGCCATGCTAATATCATCCACAATTATGAAGTCCGTAGGAAACGTGAAACTACCTACATAAACGGGCAATCCCTTAACTTACAAAGAAAATTGCAACTAACATTAGGATCATCGGGGTCTTGCCTAGTTGGAATTGGATTCTTCACTACCCAATTGTAGTAGGTGCTAGTCATTATGTTGATTGGGATTTGCATCAATGTAGGCCTTTGCCAAAAAAGGTGTCCTATGCAACATGGTATGTTAAGATTCCAAGGGTTCCCAAACTTGATTCTAGGGCTTTTCCTAACATACATGTGACGGAGGTCACTACTAAGTGAAGGTGGCGAGATAGTTCTTCCAGTAGTTAGAAACTTATTGAAATAGTCATTGTCTACTTCATCTACTGTTGTTTCATTATTCTCAAGTTTATGGTCCTCTTCGTCATTTGTTCCATTAGGTTTCACTAAGGCGATGGTATTGACGAATTGAACGTGCTTAGCTAGCTTACTTGGGTCCTTAATCTCTACACCGAAGGTTTCGAGTTGAGATAGCACTAAACTTCCTATCACTATTGGTTATGGCTTTCAAAAGGTTGTCTATCTTCCTATCCATTTCGGCTTGTTGTTGGTTAAAGCGGTCCGAGAGCTTAGCTATTTGGGCTTCTGGGATGCAATAGGTTCTAAACATCCCTTCGATGTTTGTTGGTTAGGACCGTTAGGTGGGGCCATGAAAATCATTGGAAGTGAATTCTTTGGTTTGTCCCCGCAGAAGTCGGGCTTGCCTTTCCATGCCTCTCGGGTTTCATTGAAATTTCTAGGTCCGAGTATTGTAGGGAATCTTCCTCCCGTTCCATTAGTACGCGAGGATGTGTAGTCAACGGAAGCATGTTCGGGGATCGGTGCAAATGCGCTGTTATGAGGATCATAAACGCTCACACGAGGAAGAAACTTGTTTACATGGCTGAAGACTTAGGTTTTCGTAGGAACTCATTAGGAATTTAACTTGATTCAAGTTCATCATCCTAACGGTCGGAAGATTGTGAGTCAATGGGAGGCAAGGAGATTGCCTTAACGGTTTTGGGCAACTCACTGGGGTCATTCCAACTTTCGTTGTCATAGAGAGCAAGGTCCTCTATTATACCCCCATGATTCTTCCGCGGTGAGATCACTAAGTTTTCCACCGGCCGCTTGGTCAATGAATCGCTTGGTGGGGAAGTTGACATGATCATAAAAGATTTGGACTTGAAGCCAAAGATCAATGCCGTGATGAGGGACTTTATGAAGTAAGTCCTTGAATCGAGTCCATTCTTTGTAGAGAGATTCATTTTGACGTTTTTGGAACATCAAGATGTCATTCCTAAGTTTAGTGGTTCTCCCCGGTGGGGAAAATTGAGCAAGGAAACGAGAGGTGAGATCATCCCAACTTGAGATGGAACTCGGTGAAGTCGCTCAAGCCAATTACTAGCTTGGTCCAGTAGAAAATTGGAAGATACGCAGCGCGTGGTCTCCTGAGTAGTAGCATCAAGGTCGATGGAATCGACAATTTTAAGGAAATCCCTTAGATGCCGATTTGGATCTTCTGGAGGAAGTCCATGGAATGCACATCCGTTTGCACCAACCGGATGGTGTCGGATCGCAGGACGTAGTTTGGAAAGCTTGGTCAGAAGCTCAATGGTGTTCCTATAGCCTAGGTGGCTTGTCTCGAGTATTCACCAAGAGTGCGAATGGCTCTTGGGGTCAATTGGTGGTGGGTTGATGAATGGTGGGTGGTTATCACCTTCCATGATGAAAAAGTGATGGGATTCCTAACAAATGTCACAAAGAAGGGGGATAGACTAAGAGAAAGCTAAGAATGAGAAAAATTTACTTGATAGGAATCAAGCAAAGAAACCTAAACGAGGTGGACTACTAACTAGCTGTTATTCTATTCCGCAAGGGCTTCAAAACTTGATAACGCTACACACGTCGTTCGGGGTCAAAGGAACTTCCTTTTCTTCGAACAAGTTTTATAACACCCTAGGCAGTGAACCTAATCGTTGTAGTGTAGTAATTAGGGTAAGCAACGGGTATTGATATCGTTCTCTAGGGGAATAGGAATGCTAGGGAGAAGTTACTACGCTAAGGTTGAGGTTGAGGAAGATTATTTTTTTTTATCTTTTTTATGTTTTTTAGGAAATTGAAAGGTACGAATCTCGGGGTTTGGATTTGGGGGTTGGTATTTCCACCGATTACTCTACTTATCTAATTATCTAATCTAAGGTGTATGTAGTCTATGTCTAATTATTGTGTGCTCGATGATGGTTTAAAGATGTGTTTACTTAGGTTTTACTACTCCTTAATTATCTCCTATTGGTGGTTGAATTGTCACGTCCTTATTCTTAGTTGCGTTGTGTGTCTAAGGTTGTAGGGTATGCGTTTCTCCCTAACTCTTTGAACTTACCAAAGGGTCTCGCCTACAAAACCCACTAGGGATATTAAACTCTTACTGTAAGGCACTCTTTGGATGGTTTAGCTTACAACTACTTAAGGAGTTATATTCTAAGGTTCACAGAGATTTAATCAAGCATTAAGTACACAACGAATGATCATTAATCAACTAAGATAAGAGACAACCAATCAATATTCAATAATTAAGTTTCATATTCCCCAAGCAAACACACAAGTAAATTAGCCGGACATGGAGAACATGCAAGCATACACACAAATAATCAAAGACATAATTGTATTAATGAAGTAAAACATTTATCTTGGTGTAAGATAGGGTTTGGAACCCTAAAATACTGTACAAGATAGCCTTGGTTCGGTTTAGGTTTTTACTCCAAAAGACTACACCCCAAATACTAAAAAATTCGGATTCTATATATAAGATTACACATGCGACGGCGACACCTTATGTTTTGTGACGCCATCGTGTCGCCGTCATTAGGGTTTCGTCTTGGCCACGTTAGACTTGCGGCACGCGCCACCTTGTGCTGTGGCCCGCCCTTCGGCTTCGGCGTGGATTAGAATCTAGGCCATTCGCCCTGAAGTTGCGACGGCCTTCTCTTTTATAACTTGACGTCGTCACTTGAAAATAAGAGTTTTGGTTTCTGTCCCGTCTCAAAATCCTCCGACGGCAAATAAAATATGCAAGTGAGGCCGTCACCTTATGTTCTCGCAGGCTGGAGTGTCTCGATTCTTGACTTTGGCCATTTTCTTCGATATCCGCTTTTCGGTCCAAATAAGTGCCATTACAGCAATTTGCCTTCAAGAGACCTAAAAAGTGAAAAGGAACGATACTAAGTAATAACGGATACAAAAGTGATCAAATAAAGGCTTAAATGACCCCTCTAAAAGGTACCTTTTAAAACCTTATCAGAAAGATTATGTCTTAGTCTTTGGATTGTATCTCTTTAGTTTTTGTGCTTGTATCAAAGTATCTTTAGAATTATTCTTACAATGTTAGAAGCATTCAAGACCAAACTCCATCTCTTCAAAGAACACAACAACATATGACAATTTGTATATTAATTCAGTTTAAGTTGGTCCTATTCTCATCACTTCAGTGTGTGTTAACTCGTGAGAGGTAAATCATTGAAAATTTAATGGATTTGAGTTCTCTTTACCAAGCCATTAACTCTGGAGTTGCCAAATGTTTTGGTGTGTAAGACCATGGTACATTGATAACCATATGATTTTTAGCAAATCATCGACTATCAACATGATATTTGAGTTGTCTTTACCAAAAGCTGTACCATTCTGGACTAGTTAGTTCTTTCATCATGGTGAACTTTTACCATATAATAGTTTTTCCACAGTACTTTACCACAAGCCATTTTCTTGTGGGCTAGCCAACTATTCACATTCTTGATATGGTGAGTTGATGACCATACAACTTATTAGCAAATTGTCAACTAAAAGCGGTTTGAGAATATCTTTACTAGAGCTGTTTGCTCATGGATTAGCCAATCCTTTTGTAACCATGGTGGATTGATAACCTATTGTTGTTACCATCTCAAAACCATTTATTTTATTCAACCTTTGTTTCAAAATATTTGTTACTTAACAAAGGTTTCTTTCAAAAATCACTTAGCGGTTAAAAGGCTGCAAGATACTTTGATAATCTTGTTTGATCAACGATACTGAATAAAATCTTGATGTTTCAAAAAATTTATTCAATTAAAATTCATACGGTTATTCATCATCATCGACAATTGTAGTCCTCGATAAAAAACTTGATGACCCGGAAGCTATTTCATTATCTTCTTCTACTTCCATTCCATGCTCGGCATCCTCCTCATAAGATTGGGTGTAAGAGATATCTTCTATTAGCTAACATGTGAATCATAATTCCATCTTCAAGCTCTAGAACATGTACTCAGATTCTTCAAGAATCTCTAGCTAAACAATCTCCCAATTCTCTTGATTCTTCCAAATTTGTGATTGCTTTGTTCTTGATTTCCCATAAGGTTGTGAGATCTCAAGCAACACTAAACCAACTCCTTACGATGGATTTTGTTCAAAGTAATCTAGCACCACATGATATAAATAGAATAAATCCACTCTATCTATGATGTGCAATAAATCCCATAGCACATTGAACACTCGACTTTCATCTTCTCTATAAAACATCAGATAACTTCCATCTTTTGAGTCTACAACTTCAAAAGCAATAATTTGAGATTTGTTCATCTTCATCTCGGCATCATCGTAGAATACTCAAAATCCACTATTCCTAAGTAATTCTTTAGTTCATGGTAGTATCGGATCGTAACTCAACTTTCTCTTTCTTTGATGGTGAATATCTTCAACGAGTTTTCTTTTGTTTTTCTATCTTTTGTTTCCAGCGACATCATCTTTATAATCTTTGATGCTTTCAACACTTTTCTTATAAGCTTCCCTAATAGCATCATACAATTCTTTCATCTCATGATATTTAAACCTCTGCAATCCTTTATATCGTTGAATTTTTAAATAAGCCATCATTGCATTTTTGTCTTTAGCTCGATTTGGTCTTCTTGGTAGAAATCCTTGAGGAATAGGTGACTCTAATGGTTCATCGACTTGACATTCAATTCCTCTTGCAATTTCTTAGTGCTTCTCTATTATGAGCTTCTTGACTTAGCTTCTCTATCTTTAGCATTTAATTCCTCTTGAATCTTTCTAGGCTTCCTCTTATTCATAGCCTTAACGAAGCTCTTATACGTACTAAAGTTGGTTTCTTTTTCTTCTTTGTTTCTACCAATACACCTTTTCCTTTATCCTTAGGATCAATAACAGGTTGAGAAACTCTTGATTGTTCCTCTTCTTGTACTCTTGGAATACTAACACCCCTTGGCTGTGATAAACCTTGCAAAATTACGAGAATGGTTTCATCATCACTTAGGTATGAATAGGCTTGGGTTTAGCTTCTTGGATGACGGTTGAGAGGACCAACAACTCTTCATATGCAGATTGTTGAAGGACCAGCTTCCTCTTCAAAGTCTAACAACCTTGGAGTAATCAATTCTTGCCTATAGGATCCTTGTTGTTGAGCGGTACTTTGATCTTGATTACCTTGATCATGTTACTTTGAACTTGAACATCAATAACTTGCTCCTCGGTTTCTTGAATGACTGTTGATCTTTTCTTCTTGATACCTTGGGTTCATTTTCCTTAACAACATCTTCTTTCAAATTCCTTTCTTCTAAATTCCTCCCCAATTGGATAGAAGATTGTTTGTGAACCTTTTGGCGTTTGGTCTTCCTAGACGGCCTTTGCTCCTTCTTTTTAGATTTGACCCATATACGATGATGTTGAACCAATGGCGGACAAAATGCTTGAGCCTTCTAAACGAGCTTCAATTTCTTAATCTATTGCTTGAGCCTCGGTAGTCTTTTTCAATTTGACTAACTCCCTTGTCAAAACATAATTATCCATGTCAAATCTTGAGGATAGAGTATGTGAATCATCTCGAATTGGCGAATGTTCTCTGGTTGAGAATGGGAACATATTTGTGGAGATGGAGAGGTGAAGTGCAACATCTTCTTGAACCGATTACTTGGAGGCGGTACCTTGGAGGATCTTATGAGATGCTTTACTTTGAAGCAATACAACAGTCACGGTACTTGCGGATCGCGGTGCTACCCAGATCGGTACCATGATCTTACCTTCTTCATATCTTCTGACATCACTCACGACGGCTTGAGCGACTTCCATCGTAGAAGTAGTTAATGGAGTGTCCTTCGGTGAATAAATCACTCTTCCTAGCCATAAAGGTGAAAATTTTGGCTTGTTGAACCACAATTGCAAAAGACTTGTAGGCTTAGGAACATCCGAAAGTTGTTTATTGAGGAATACTTGAACAAACCTTGGATACATCAGCCATTTTGAACCATGAGTGATGTGGGAAAGCATTCCATCTAGAATGAGCCTTGAAAAATTGAAAAAACGATCGTAGCCAAGCCACGATAGCGGATGCTATGTTAGATCAAATTGCTCCCATGAAGTACTTTTAGCACTAATACAATGAAGCAACACATGCACTAAAACCGATTGCACAAAATAGTTGTTTCTGAATGTTTGTTCATTAATGACCCTTCATAACCAATGTATCAAAGTATCCCAAATTAGTTGCTTATCAAAACGAATAGCCTTATCTTCATCATTAAACAATAAGTCTTCTCGAATGAAACTTGTAACCTTGATATTTCCGGCAACCCTAGCATGAATATACTACGTCATCATTCTCCATATGAACCTAGATGTTTCCCAAAATTGTTGAATCCGGTTCTATAACATAAGTTCTACTAATAACGCATAACTAATGCGCGATCCGTGAAAATCGATAATATCATGAAAGATTGCATTAAGCTTAGGTCTTGTCCAAATTAGCCACCATATTGTGCTTTGAAAGCGTATTACGATTCTCCATTGATGATTATGTCATCCGATGAGATATGGAATAATATAGGTGAAAGTGAAATATGGAAAAGATTGTAAGGATAAATATGAGAGGAAAATGGGAGTAGTTATTTATAGGTGAGATTTAAAAATCACGACCCTAAATAACAAGTTACCGTTAGTAATAATTACCCCTCAATATTACCGTTGGAGCGATTACTTTTAATAAGACAAGCGATTACTTCCGGTGTATGCGGTACTTTCAAGCGATTACTTTCATAAGCAAAAATACTTTTCCATTCTCTTCCTTACAATAATATATCACGACAAACAAACATGAATATCCTCCCCTCAAGCAATGCATAGGACTATATGTACACTAAATAGTCCCCCCTTAAATGTAGCTGGTAATTAATCATGCCAATACTCACCACCAAGTGAGTAAATGGAGAAACATCAAATCCTTTGGTGAGTAAATCCATTACATTATCATCTGTATGTACCTTAACATTGATGAGCCTATGCTCATAACAATCTCGATGAAGTGGTGCCTAATGCAGAATATGCTTGGTCTTGGAATGATAAATTGGATTCTTCACAATACAAATAGTACTCTCATTATCAATATTGATGGGAGTATTTTTGAAATTAAACCCATAATCCAAGTGATTACGCATCCACGCACATCACAACAACTACCCGTACCACCATGCGGTTGATGATGTTGCTAATTGTTTGCTTTTACCTTTGCCATGAAACTAATCTTCTTCCAAGATATTGGCATCCACATGGTTGATCTTTTGTCATAGTTGTCACTGCATAATCACTATCGAGAAGCTTCCAAGTGAAAAGGTGAATCCCTTGGATACCACAACCCTAACTTAGGTCGTTGTTTCAAATAACGAAAATTCTCTTTCTGCATTCATATGAGAAATCTTTGGTGAGACTTGATATCTTGCACATAAACAAGCGCAAACATGATATTGAGCCTTGATCGATTAAGATACATAAGGCGACCAATCATAGATCGTATAACTTGACTTATTGGTTGTCCATCTTCATCCTTGCCCATTTAATTGATTTAATAGTTAGTAACAGGCTTCATATCAACAAAATTGAACTTCTTAAGTATGTCAGTAACATACTTGTCTTGACTTATGAAAATTCCTTCCTTTGATTGCTTAACTTGAAGTCCCAAAGTAAAGTTAACTTCACCCATTGAACTCATTTGAAATTCATTACGCATGACTTCTCAAATTCCTTGACCATGAATTTGTTTAGTAGCTCCAAATACGATATCATCAACATATATTTGAACTAACATGATATCTTTCTTATCTCTCTTAATAAACAAAGTCTTGTCAATAGCTCCTCTCCTATAACCATGTTGCAGTAAAAATGTAGAGCCTTTCATACAGGCTCTTGGTGCTTGATGTAAGCCATAAGAGCTTTGACAACTATGTAGACTTTGTTAGGATGTTTAGGATCTTCAAAACCAGGAGGTTGTTTGACATATACTTCCTCTGTAATCTTGCCATATAAAAGGCACTTTTGACATCCATTTGATAAACACGAAATCCCATATAAGAAGCAAAAGCAAAGAAAGATTCTAATTGCTTCTATCCTTGCTCTGAGGCAAACACTTCATCATAATCAACTCCTTCTTCTTTTAGCCTTGTGCAACTAACCTTTTATTTTTGATGACATTATCTCTTTCATCTCTCTTGACTCACGAAAACCCATCTGGTTCCAATAACTCTCTTCCCATGGAAGATCACATAATACCAAACTTAAGTTTAAATTGAAGAAGTTCTTCGAGCATAGCTTCAACCCACTCTCTTTAGTCAATGCTTGAGCTATATTGGGTTCCTCGAGAGATAAAACAAGTAAAGGCAGAGTGTGGTCCTTATGATTCAGCTTGTTTTGTTTATATACAAAGCTAAGTAAAGCATTGTGAGGTGTAGAAAAAGTCTTAGCTCTATGTCTAGTCATCCTCCGAGAAGTAGAGGACCAATGATTTGATCAGTGGGATGATTCTTATGAATTAAATGAATAGGCTGTGGAACTCCATAAGTATCATCTAAATTAGTAAAATCGACATCTTCATTGGAATCGAGAAAATACCTTCATCTTCAAATTCATCATCGGTTTCCTCTAAGCGGGCATGGTAGGATCATCCAAATCATCAAATCTTGTGGCTGGTGCATGATGCTTTGTTCAAAAAACGTCCAAAATCTTGAAGAGTACTCTGCAGGTTTGTTCTTTTTCTTTGCCTCTTCATAAGCTCTTCTTTGATCATCGTTAAGAGATTCTTGAATAGATTGATCCTCGGTGAACAATGAGGATTTTGGTGCATCGATACTTTGCTTTTGAAGCGATTACTTTGCTTTGGTGCATTAGTACTTTGCTTTGGGTGGCGATTTTTGCTGGTGCATCGGTACTTTGCTTTGGTAGGCGGGGAGAGGTTCTTCATCGGGAACAACATCGGTCTAAGATGAACTCCATGAACAACATCTTGTAAATCTTCTCCATTGTTATGAGGTTGATTTTCTTCTCTAACAGGTACATAGTTCATAGATGGAGTTAAAACTTCAAGATCAAACATCAATCGGACCTTTACCTTTCTCATTGTCTTGATCTTCTAAAAACACAACATGAAGACAATCTTGAACCTTCTTATTGACTCTGTTGTACACTCTAAAGCCCTTCTTGTTGGTACAATAACCCAATAAATATCCTTCTTGACTTGCCATCAAACTTTCCCAGTTATCAATTGTGTTTAAAATAGTTAAGGGCATCAAAAGGCTTCATAAATCGAATGTTGGGTTTGTTACCCATCGAGCAACTCATAGGGTGTCTTCATCGTGGTTTGGTATGAGAAACTTCATTAAGTACATAGCAAGCAATACTACGCTTAACCTAGAATTGAATAGGAAGTTGTGAATCTGCTAGCATTGTTACATTTGCTTCAATCAAAGTCCTATTCTTTCTCTATGCACCCATTCTGCGTGGTGTTCTTGCAATCTTGAACTCCCTTTTGATTCCTTTGTTTGCACAAATTCATCCATAAGCTTGTTCTTGAATGTAGTTCCATTGTCACATCTAATACCTCTAACCTTGAGTCTCAATTGGTTTTCAAGTGCTATTATGAGTATGCAATAGCATCAAAGTATCATCTTTAAATCCCGAGAAAAATACCCAGTGAATCTACTATAATCATACATTTACAACTAAGCGGTACTTTTTCTTATTTAAACTTGCCGAAAGCAGTCCAAACAAATCCATATGTAGACTCTCAAGGTTCTCTAATAGTTCTTTCCTCAAGCTTCTTGCATGAAGCTTTATGTTGTTTACCCTTCTTGCATGCCAAGCAGGAGTGATCATTCTTGTAAGTCTTTGAAGGTAAACCTCTAACTAAATTCCCTTTGACTAGTTTGTTGATATTCTTGAAATTTACATGGCCCAATCTTCTATGCCAGCGATGTGCTTCTTGAGATGTTGCTTTTGCAACCAAACATGTGGCTCTTCCATAAGAATGAAGACTCTTCATATCTAGACTATACACATCATTGGTTCTTGGTACTGCACTGATTGTCATCAGAGGCTTGAATTGAGAGAATGAGAGACGTATTAATGTGTGAATAACACAAGATGCTTTTGTCACATGATTTGAGAGTGATAATAAGTTGAACTTGAGCTCCTTCACATATCTAACATTCTCAAAATCTATCGTCTGCTTTGATGGTTCCTTTTCCGGTAATTCTTCCTCCATTGGGATCATTCCCAAATGCAACTCTTCCTCCACTAATAGATCTAAAATCATAAAGAATCTCTTTGTCTCTATCATACTTCGGAGAACCACTATCTACAATCAAATGATCTTTACGCTCCTCTTGGGTTGCCTGCATAAAAGATAAAAGAGTTAGTGACTTTTAGGAACCCAGCCATTCTTGACTTGTGTTCCCCTTGTGGAGTTACAAACTCAAATTCTTTGAGTATGTAATTTCCCTTGTTTTCAAAACATGATCCATAATTATCTTTTGATTTTTAGCATGTGGATTTTCAAAACTTTATGGATTTTCAACATAATTCTCTTTTACAAGTTCATTCTCTTTTTCTTGTACAAAAACATCGATTTTCTTTTTGTTGAAAGTCTTGTTTGTCCTACAGGTACTTTCTCTCTTAACCATTACGTTTTAACACTTGGTTCCTGTGATCTAGATCCTATGTGAATTATAATACCTTCTAGGTTGATAGTAATGAGATCTCCTAGGATACTGTTCGAAGTGTGGCGATTACCTTGTTTTGAGGGAGAAGTACTTTGAGAAAGTCTTGGTGGTGAAGATCTTGGTGGTCTAGAAAAAGGTCTTCTCGGTGAGGGTACCTATGATCGGTGAGAAATTCTTTGTGATTGACCCTATTTGAATTATTCGGTGGTTTGGTCTCTCTAGGGTTTACGGTTGGCGGACATGTTCTTTGGAAATTTTCTAAGGTATTACAGTGATGTTCACAATCCTTGATTAAATGAGTTGGACTAAAACACACAAAACACGATTTTTGACTCATACTCCCAAAGGGACTTCTTCTATGTCTATGACCAAAACTATTTTGCCTTATAGGTGAATGATTAAACTTGTTTTGACCAAAGTTATCCCAAAAGGTTTAGCGATCTTGTTTTGAAAAGGTTTTCACGAAGGTCTTGCTTGTGGGTGATACTTTGAGTTGAAGAGTCTTGCTTGACTTTGAACATTATTTTGCAGGTTTCTTTGGGGTTTTGGACCTAGATTGACCAACTAGCTTTTTCCTAAACTCTAGGCTGTCTACTCAGCGAGAAACATCGGGCCTAGAGGTTGATGACTTCCATTGGGATGGGAGGCGCATGATAACCATTGTCTTTATTATACTCAGGAGGTGGTTCACTAATTGAATCCTCATTACTAGATGTGTCTACATAATTAATGAGTTCATCATCACTAGTGGTTATATCCTCTAGGTCATCATCAGATTGATTCTCTTCTATGTTATCAAAGTTCATACCAAAACCTAAGCCAGTTTTAATGTAAGCTCTTCTATGTTTTTGAACATAAGTAACATGTGAAAGTCGGATTCACCCCGCGAAACTTAGCTAACAAATCATCTCTTTCCTTAGTCAGTTTCTCTATTTCAAAAATTTTATAGTTTAATTTCCATTCACTTAGTTTTAGCGATAGTCACATTGTGCATACTTTTCATTGAAGCTACTTCATTATTTTCATGTGTTAAGATTTTGGTTTCCATAGATTCTAAGATTATTTGATAACCAGCTACCTCAGACCTAGCCCTAACACAATTATCTCTTTCAATCACATAAGCTGCGTAGTAATTGATAAAAATCATGATAATTTGAGCATACCTCAGAGATAGGGGTGAACTTGGTGAAGTAGCCACCATTGCAAGTAGAAACGGGATCATCTTTACTCTCCATGCTCCATCAAATCCTCAAACCATCTCCAGTTCCAAAGCGGCATGTTCGGGTTCCTCATCAAAAGCAATGCTCGGTCAATTCTTCCACTTGAATCTTGGTACTTCTTCTTGCTACCATCTGATGAAGTCAGCGGTTCATCATCAAACTCTTCACTCCGGTCAACCGATAACTCTCTCGAGCAACCAAAGCCTTTGTTTTGATAATTGGAATTTCTTTGAGCTCCGGCTTTGGTTTTTGTCAACTTTGTTTGCTTGATACTTAGCAAACTGCACTCTAGCAAAGTGTCGGTCTTTTGACAATTGAAGCATTCATCTTGGATTTGTCAAAAGTGATAACCTGTTTTGGTTTGAAGTCAATGCTTTTTCCTGTTTTCTTCATGTACTTATTGATCCTTGCAGTGATCATTGTAACTTACCACGATATCAATTTCTTCTAAAGCATCCTCTTCAATCTGTGAGAGATCTTCTTCATAAGTTACAAGTAAAGAAGCTTGTTGTGCAAAGAAAGAGCATACAACTTCATCTGAGTGCATGGTAGTAGTTGGTGGGGCTTGATGAGCATAGGTAGGGGGTAGTATATGAAACGATTACTTTGAGCCTGATACTTTGAGTATGAGAAGCGGTACTTTTGGTGGAAGTATTGCCCTTCTTCGGAGATGATAGAAAAGCAATCTTGTGTGATTTGGAGCGTCACCTTGAGATGATTGTAGAGATCATCAAAGTCCATGACATCGAAACACAGTTGTCCTCGATCATTGTAGCTATTACATGCCATGTAGATGGCAAACTTCTTAGAACAGTTAGCATCTTCAACAAATATACTGCCTTGTATAATTCCAACATGTTGAGGAATTTTGAAATCTATCATATCTGACATCAAGATCTCTCTTTCTAGCGTGAAAGTTTCAATGTTATTGACGATTTTTGTGCATCTTCTTAGAAGCTTCATTCCCTCAAATACGGTCTTGAGAGCACCGAGTTGCTTTGCATCTTTAGCATCATGAAACTTGATAGATGTCCATCCCGGGTATAGCGAGATAGGAGAATGTTAAGAGCCTTCTCTTGATTCCTTAAGTAGGCTGGCGGTAGGCTGGTTTAGGTGCTTTGGGTTGTCCGGGAACATCAATATTTTACGGAACTACTTCATTACCATTGACAATTACATTCCATAGTGCATGACGTGGCAATGTATCTTTGCCTCATCTTCATGCACCATAGGTCATATTCTCCCTTCTTGATGGTTGGAATTACGGTGAGGTGATTGATGGTGGTGGAATAGCTTCGATCGACATCTTTAGGTTTTGTTGTAGTAGGGTTTTAGGGTTTCTCTAGTCGGAGTTTCCACACAAACTCGATACCACTTGTTGGATCGATGTACTCTAAGAAGCTAACTTAAATAGCTCGTTAAGGGTTTAATAACCTCGGATAAATCCTAAGTTATTAACAAAGAAAGCCGAGCTATTAAGTATCGCGAATTTACTTAACAAAGCTAAGAAGAATAACTTTAACTTTGAGCGATTTTATTATGCTCTAACTTCGCTTATTAGGTGATTCTTTATAACTCTAATAATATCGAACTTCTCTAAAACTCTAATAATGTCACGCGTAAATCTAATATCAATCTAGGGGTCCTTTTATAGGCTCAAGGATAACCTAAACGATTTACAATTTGTATCCTTGTACGACAAGTAATCTAATAAAGAATATTCTAGAATTACAACACTTTCTATAAACGAATATAAAAGTTCTTTTATGCGTTACTTTGACTTCTTGGTGATACTTTGACTTCCTCTTTAGCAGTACTTTGACTCTTTGACTTTTTCGAGTACTTTATCATTCTTCAGCACTTTCATATCCCAACATGAGTCCTACGCATTATCCTTGTGGTATTGCCAGAACAGCTGAGTAATATGCATACATATTCACTATGAAGATGGAAAGCCAAGACCAACATCAAACAAGCTCCTGGTAGGTGGCATGTGAGATCTATTCTTTAGATCAACCATGTGACAATGAACGAAACAATGGGGCGATTCAATCTTTTGAATCACTCTGGTTGAGATTATGGATTGACGGATACCTTTGAAAAACCGGTTGTTGTGCTTAAAACTCTTTTCTCTAGCAACTTACATTGTGTATATCTTCAAAATCAAAATTATTTATGATTGAAAAAATTGATTTTCTTCTTCTAAACCTTCGTCGTATTGCAAAACTCTTTCTCTTAAGCGATGCGCGATTGTCTTCAAATCATTTTATATCATCGGTAAATCTCAATTCTTTGGTTACATCCTCCGTGTTGTCTTCTTTGAGGCGTTCGGTTTGAAACGGCTAAAGCATTGCGAAACCACATCAAGGAGATTCTTAGGAATCTATACGATCACAGCGGTACTTGCGATCAGCGAGGAACCGTGGGCCGTGTACCTCAATTCAACGAAAGTGATCAAAGACACTTTCGTATGTTTAATATGCTTTGTTGTTTTGCGGTACATTTGGGCGGTTCGGTGAGGAGTGAGGATTCAATCAAACCGCATGCTCACAGCATCCACTTAATCTGAAGAAATCATGGCGGTTCATATCTACATAACGGCTCGATATTTCTATACTATGTTTACGCTACGCTCTGACAAATATCATGAGCCGATCGGCTTCCTACTCGGCGAAAAGATGTCATGATTCAATAGTGTGAGCATGTCGGTCCAAAAGTCACAACATCACATGAAGGCAACCTGACTATGGATGATCGAGAGATTTGATGTGGTGATGATCTCAAAAAAAGCTCAAAGATCATCAAGATGTGGATCAGTTCAAAGACCTCCACTCAAAGTACAAAACTATAGGACTTTGAAGAATGCGCTACAAAAGCACAAATATTGTGAAAGTGAAGAATTCAAGTCTACGAGCTCAGAACAGAAGACAAAATAGAATGCTAAGATTCGAAATGTAAAACATGGGGTGACCTCCCTTAGGGAGAGATTGTTAGGAATTGGAAATTCCATAGTGAAGTGTCGGTCACCCCAAATATTATCTAGCATAAGTTAGCTCGTAGACATATCGTTAGTTACGTTATTTAGTAGCTTATTAGTTAGTTTGTAGCGTAGTTTAGTTTAGTGTATCACCGTGGAAGAAGGACGGGTCTTTACCCACTGTATGCCTGATCCACAGTCCGGTGGGAGGGCGTATTGTTTGTAAGTATAAATACACCTTCCATCCATGGAAGGGGTGTGGCTTAACAATCTAACCTTTTACATTTATAGAAACAACTCTCTACCAAGAACACCATCTCTCTACTCTCTACACAATGTTTAACATGCATTTTGATCATCCAAGACCACCCGAATCATCAACACAATAATATTATCGATCCTACGTTAGCCATTTAGAGAAGATGAGAATGTTCTTGGTAGAACTTTAACAACAAAATGAAGGTTGGATTGAAAAAGCACCACCCTTCCAGGATGGAAGGGGTATTTATTGTTACAAATACTCGTCCTCTATCGACGTGGATCGAGGCATCACGTGGGTAGGCCGGACCTTCGCGATGTTATAAACAATCTACGCTACAAACTAACTAATACAAATAGCGTAACAAAGCTACATGTACTGCGAACTTGTGCTAGACCATAATTTGGGGCCGAGCACTTTAACATGGAATTTCCAGTTCAACAATCTCCCCTGGGGAAGCCACATGAACCATTTTGCATCTCTACATTCTATCTTTCTTAAGTTCCGAGCTGCGTGAACTTCAATTCTTCAAGTTCGCAATAACTTTGCTTTAGTAGCGATTCTTCAAAGTCATTGTTGCTTTGGTGGAGGCCTTTACTGATCACATCTTTGATGATCTTCGAGCTCGAGATCATCGCCATAGTAATCTGGATCACCCTTCCGTATTGATGTTGTGACTTTGAACCGTTTGCTTACACTTTGGATCATGACATCTTTCCCGTAAGTAGCGGCTTTGCGGTTCATGATATTTCAGTAACGTAGCATAATGTAATATCGAGCCGAAGTTATAACAGATATGCATAGTCATGATTTCTCCAATTAATGTTGGTCTTTGTGCATCGCGACTTTGGATTGACTTCTCAATTACGATGCATTTAACAAATCCCAATACCTAGGCAATAGTTAGCATACACGAAAGTGTCTTTGATCACTTTCATTGAATTGGTACGGCATGGTTCCCCATTGTCAGTAAAGTCTGCCTAATGATCAGTATATTCAAGAATCTCCTTGGCGAGTTCGCTGATCTTGTTCTCAAGCGGGCGTCTCAAACGACACGGTAGAGTGAACGGCAATAATTCCTTGATGATAAAACATGATTTGAAAACAATCGTGTATTGCTTAGAAGAAAGAGTTTTGCAATCGGCGAAGGTATGAAAAGATCAATTTTCAATCAAAATACTTTTTGTATTAGAAAATGAGTACACATTGGATGTGCTAGAGAAAAGAAGATATTTACACATCGAACGGTTTTTCCAAAAGTATTTTTCACTCAGAAATACTTTTTGTGTTTGAAAACATGAATACACATTCGACGTGCTAGAGAAAAGAAGGTTTGCACATCGAATGGTTTTCCAAAAGTATTCGTCAATTCAATCCGGACCAAGGTTGATTCAGAGTGAATAAGCCCCATGTTTCTGTCCGGTTGTCACAAGCTTGATCTATTGGATAGATATCACATGCCACCCACCCAGAGCTTGTTTGATGTTGGCTCTAGAAGGATTTCCATCTTCATCGTGAATATTTTACATATAACTCGGATGTTCTGGCAATACCACAAGGATAATGCGTAGGACTCTTAAAATATATTCTTACTTTCCACATTGTGTGAAACAGCAAGTCTTCAAGAATATTTTGTGTCCTAATGAGATATTGTGGATGATCTCTTGGCTCTAGACTCAATAGTGCACATTTGGTTCCCTATGTCGGAGACTAGGGAGAGGGTCTCCTTCTTCAATATCAACAATCTCTAAGAGAATGTCGATAGATTATGTAGGTTCCCTGTGAGAATGAAACAAGCCCTTTTAAGAGGAACTTGAGTAGCTTGGGAAGTTTAGTGCAGTGTGTTACTGGGTCCATGACGTCTTGTCTTCAATACCAGTGTTACCTTAGTAACCACCAGTAGCATATGTATTGAACCCGATTTCAGCCCTAAGGTTGAATTAATGGAGGGCTATTTATTTTCACCCTTTTCACATTCAATTCTTTTTCATTCTTCAACCCCTTCGATGCTGAAGACTTCATAACTAGAACCTTGTTGGGTTTATTCGATACTAGCTGTCTCGGTCGCACTCTTCCCATATCTCACTTTTCTCCTTTTTCATCATACCTAAGGACTTCTACACTAACTAGTGGATTGTCCACGGATAGATCCCTCGGTTGTGGGATGGGAAACGAGATACCTAACCTAGCCATCCTTATAACACCATGCATAAAGTAAATTGGTCGGTCTTTTGGTATTGTTCTTTCCTTCATGAAACCACTTGAAAAATCATTTGGAAAATCAATCAAGGTACTTGTGATATAATATCAAAGCATTTTGTACCTTAATTGTTTTGATCATTTTATAACTCCCCCCTCAACATGTGCATATGATTTGAAATTGTTTCACATGGAGAAGAAGTTCTTTGAAATATATCCTTGATCACAATTTCCATGGAAAAAACCATTTGATTTTCTTTGGTAAATTCTCTCCCTCAATATGTGCATAGGATATTTGAAATCATTTAATCACATAGAGGAGAGAGTTCAATTGAAGCACATCCATGATCACAAAAGCCATTAAGAAACCTTTAGAAAATCAATCAAGGTACTTTATGTTGAAACATATAAATCTTTGTACCTTGAAAGTTTATTTTCTTTTGAAATGTTCTCCTTCAATATGTGCTTCGAGATTTGAAAGCATTTAGCACATATGGGAGAGCATTATGCACACTTGAATCAAAACGATCAACTTTTATCAAATTTCATTATTAAATCATAAATTCTCCCCCTATCAAAAATATCAAACCATTTGAGATTTTGGATCCCAAGTGATTTAATTAGGTTTAGAAAACATGGGAGAATATGTGGTCAGGTTTAAATACTCATCTAGTTTTTGGGTAAATCCTCCTCCTCAACATGTGCACTGTGTATTTGAAATCGTTTGGCACATGGAGGCAGGAGTGCCTATAAAGTACTAAAACCGATTCCATTAAAACATTTGAGATTGAAATCACGATCTCTCCCCCCGATCAAAAATTTCAAACCTTTTGAGATTTGTGATCCCAATTGATTTAAATCATTTAAAAGATTTTGGGGAAAGACGTGGCTTGATTTAATTTTGAAAAATGACTGAAATGGACCAATTTAAGACATTAAAGATTGTTAGTGTCAGGTATGATTTTTTTAAGAGATCTTTAAGTAAAATAAAACAATTTCACAATCAAACAAGAACAGAAAAAATTTCATTTTGTAAGATCTTTGAGTTTTAAAGAAAATCATACCATGACATAACATTAAATCTTTAGATCACCACTTATTATTGTACAACCGGACCTTTTATAAAGAAATATCGATTGAAAATATTTTATTTTAAATCACTATCCCCGATCGATGGCCGTGATCGATGATTGAGTGACTTATAGTTTTGATAAAATGAAGTCCGGTGATTTTCAAAATTAAGTTCAATTTATTTTCAAAACCAATATTTTTCCATTTTCAAAACAATATTATTTAAAAATTGTTTTTAAAAAAATGGTATCATCATAATTATCACACAAAATCGTTAGGTGGTTAAGAAGCTTTTGTTGTTCTTTGTGAGGGTTGGAAGAAAAGTCTCGATGCGGTGAGACCTCTGACGTTGCATTTGTCATGCCAACTCTTCATAGAGGTCCAATTAAGCTCCGTTTCTTCATTTGTTGATGAAGAAAACCATCTGTGATGCTGATGAGACCTCTTACGTTTCATTTCATGCCAACTCTCCATAGAAGTCAAATTAAGCTCCGTTTCTTCATTTGTCGACTCAAGATATAGTTGCCCCTTCCTTTCGACATCCAATCATCAAATGTGGGATCCGGATCGGGAACATTCTTATAATCCATGATATCTGCATATGTTAGTAAACATACAAACAGATATATAGTGGTCGACAACACCCAAACAACAATCGACTAATATAAGTCAATCCAACATATCAATCAGTTCATAAAAGGCATAGGAATAATGTGTTTATCAATCCATAATCATCTAATCCTAACAATCACATCCTAGAAACCTAGTCCTTCAACATAGGCAATTATATTTTTCAGATAAGCACGTAGGATGATTAAGAAAGCCTGTTAGATGATGTAAATTTGAAAAACATTCTCCCCCTCAATCAATGACTCTTTTTCTTGAAAAGTTTTAAAAAGCTGAAGTCATTGATTGAGTTTTAATTGATGAAAACTTGATTCTGATTGATTTTCAAGCAACTCATTTACCACCAATTTTTGAAAACACCAAATATTTTTCTGAAAAATTTTAGCGGAAAAACATTTGTGTAGGAACAACAGTCCTTCGACATACTTTCCTCAATTAGTTTTAGGATAAGTGCACGAAAATTTTGAAACTTGGTTTTAGCGCATCACTTTCCTCTTTGAAGAGCGGGTTGCTATCTGAAATAATAGCAAACCATGGTTTAAGCAGGGTCCTGCGATCTAAATAGCTAAGCCATAGTTTGTGACATGTTATCTTAAAAAGGAATATTTACACCTCCTGCTCGAACTTCATCTATGGTCCCGTGCCATTATTGAATGACATTTCTAAGACCGTAGATGTTATCGATACCAGAAGACATGTCTTTGAAAAACAATATTTTTGTCTTTTTCAAATTTTCTGATTTTTATGGGTTTTTGTTGGTTTTATAACTTTTTATTTTCTTTTTGTTGGTTTTATATTTTTGTAATTCGTTTTTTGATAAATATTTACAAAGACAAAGTAGATGATATAGTTTAATAGGATGATGATACGAGTACCGAGATAAGGATATCGAACGACATGTCGTAGAAGATAGAATTAGATCTCTTAAACTTCCACCACCAAAGCTTCGAGGCTCTAGAATAGAAGATAGAACATGAGCCGAAAGAAGAGACTTTGGACTTCCCCCAAGCGAAAATCCATTAGATGAGCAGATTTGAAGCTCTATTTCAAGCTTGCCTTAGCCAGGTGCACAGAGAAACACACTATCATAAAACCATTGCTCCTTTTAAGAACGATAATCGAGATTCTCCGTTCGGGGTTATATCATCAACAAGAACAGCAATGTATCATCCCACTCTTTAAATTTCTTCTCATATTTCATTACCACTGAAGTCTGAAGCAATCCATTCCAAAAGGTGTCAAGAGAACAATTACCCCAAGTATTTGAATTGATGCATCGGTCTCTTTGTATAAAGGCTCAGAACTCTCCGAATACATCATGCCCGGAATGAAAACACCTCCCCAATGTTCACATTTCCTCGATGATGGGTGTATGACTCAAGAAATACAAAATATCCAAGAACTCTCAGAATACACATCATGGGAAAACACCTCCCCAATGTTTGTGGTAAACAATGGCTTTCTTCCACGATGATGTGTATGAAGCTCAAGAACCAGAAGTATACACATTCCCGAGAAAGAATAGTGATAACACCTCCCTCATGTTATATTTATCTCCCTGAATATATCATACTTTTGTACCTCTTTTATCTTCAGAAACTTTTTCTAACATCACTTCCCCCACGTAGTTGGAATAATAACACTAAAAGCCTTGATGAGTAAAACCTTGAGTTTCTCTGCCGTCATGACATTCGTCTTCTCAGGATATCTTCAATCACTTAGAAGGATTAAGTTCATCAAGTTTACTCGCTTTTAGATGCTTGTCTCCTTCCCCCTTGCTGGTTTTGATGCTTCAGAATCAGCAACACATGTAACCCATAAACTCGAAGTCTTTTGAGAAGAACATCATTAGATAAGATGTATCTGTGAGAATCAACTTGCTGAAGAATGTAAGCAAGTCTAATTGGGGATTAAATCTGACATTACACTCTCCCCCAATTAGTGCTCTCCCCTAAACCGACAATCTGTTTGATAAATGCCGAGATTAAGAAGAAGTCTTTAGATTGTTAAATGCACTCGTCTTTGTCTTCTAACATGTAGAGAAAATGTAGGCCATTTGTAGACTTCGACCTTCTTCAATTGTCCAATTTGGGGAATAGAAAGTCAACATCTTCAACTCACCAAATGCATTCCCGTTAAAATACAAATAGCAAATCCCTTAACAAATCCCTCCAAATCAAACAAAACGAGAAAGATGTTCATTAAGGAAATCGACCCACTTAGCTGGAAGGCTTTGTCATTAATCAAATCAGCCCATGTGAAGATGTCAACCAGCGGCTCATAGAAGAAACACCATGTAAAGATGACCCGATAAGAAGAAGCTCGGTTCTTACATGAGTTTGGAGCCGTTTGACCATTTATTCTCAGATAATAATCAACCATGCAGTAATTTCACACTTCTTCTCCCGAAATTTCATACGGAGATGCCATTTTTGATTAAACAAGTGAAAATCATCCAAATGTAGTCTATTCACACTTCTCCCCCTCAAAGGTAGCAAATGATGTGCGCCATCATCATTATAATCGAGCAAGTGGAATAGAGAACAACCATCGGTAGTCGGTTCACTTGATGGCTAGCGCGTGGATAAAGTATGAAGCATGTTGCGAGAATGGTCATAAGTAAGAAGATTTCTCTTCTTCAAAGATAAAGCGCCTTTGAAACATACAATTTTCTTTTCTTTAAGTCACGAGGCGAGCTGTTGTGTTCAAGCGATAATCTCTCTTTTCAATCTCTCTTGGCAAACTTGTAATCAACCCCATTATCATTCAGTAGGCTCTTTGTCGTGGCGGCTGATGGAAAACCAATATGATGAATTTGACCACGAAGTAAACTACCCGACTCGTGACTTAAACTTGCATATGTAACAAAGGCGGTGCGAGACTTCATCCACCAATGAATCTCTAAGTACTCTATACTCTTCATCCAACCAACCATCAAGTATAAGACGTACATCACCTCTTGAAAAATCCACAATTGAATGTGACACTGAGCACTACAACGTAACTCCTTAAAGTGATAGTTATTTTGTGGTGGTAAGAGCCCAATTTCCCCAAGTGGTAAAAGAAAAGGAAAAAGTCACCCAAAAATAACTAGATTTCCAAGTCTTCTTTTTTGATTAAGCTCAAACAAGGATCTCGAAGAATCTTCATCCAACCATCCCCAATACCTTCAGATACTAAGTACACTCGCCCGTGATATTACACTTCAACCTCAAATAAATAATAGTGAATTAACCCCGTTGTCACATCTTGTTAAAAGCTCAAATCTAGCCTCCTTTGACCTTAAAAGTGAACTTTGATAATGGTTTCATCCCGACCATGGTTAAAAGCACGTAACCCCGTAAAACCATGTAATAGCCAAACTGCCATGAGGACAATCCAAACAAACACCCAATTCTTGAAGTGCACCCTTTTATCATTTCTTCGAAGCAGAAACCGTAGCACCAACATCAAATAAGATCCCAAAATACGATTTCCTTTCTCCAGGATGGTTCCGTCATTACGGGATTTTACAACTCTATGGTTTAAACCGAGAAATAATTTCTTTTGTGGGATTTTACAAAACCAAGAATAAACCGTAAGATAGATCCGGAAATGCACATTACTTTAATCGGGATGTTTTCATTGTCACGGGATTTTACAAGTCTATGAATTAAACCGAGAAATAGATTCTTTCGTGAGATTTTACAAAATCAAGACAAAACCGTAAACAATGTCAGTTTGAATGTGTTATGACAACTTTGGTTTCGGTGAATTTCTGTTTTAGGAGAACATGCAGCGGTTCTTCAGCGGTTCATTTTCCAACATCAACATTAACATCAACCATCCAATAAACACTTTGGTAAACACATCATTCACACATACATTCGGCTAATGTTGTGACCTCACAGTGAGTAAACCCGATATACCAAACTTGATCATGAAGTAAAATTCCCAGATTTGTTACTTAAACTTGTACTAATCCTTGTGAAGAAGAAACGGTGTACCCAATGTACAAAACCTCTTGACATTATCAACTGAGTGAGACACCGAAGTGATAGTTACGTTGTAGGTTAAGCGAGAAAGAATCACAATCGTAATTAAATAGCCAAGTCTTTATCACCCTCTATAAACGCCCAAACAAGTCATCTTCGCGGAAGGGTAGAAAGAAAGAAGACGAATTAAGTAATCGCTCCCAGAAAATCTCACGTCAAATCCAAATAAGAAATACCGTACAGACAACCCCGTAGTCAACTTTGTTCAGTCATCAATTCAAGCCGCAACATAATATTTTGTTGAAAGATGAATACACTTAAGTATCAAGTCACATAGCACAACAATTATCATACTAAATCTCAACGAATCTCATCATTATCCCAAATCTTATCGACAAATCCTTACAGCACATCTCATCATTAAATCTCATTATCAAATATCTTCAAATTCAGTCTCATAAAATCCAAATCACATAAATATTATCCAAGTATGAGAGGCCCATCAGTTCATTACACTACACATACCCGGATCAACGAATGGTAAGAAACCATGGCCCAATACATTTGTGTTAGGAATTGGAAATTCCATGTTAAAGTGTCGGTCACCCCAATTATGGTCTAGCATATGTTAGCTCGTAGACGTGTCATTATTTACGTTATTTAGTAGTCTATTAGTTAGTTTGTAGCGTAGTTTAGTTTAGTGTAACACCGTGGAGGAAGGACGGGTCTTTACCCACTGTATATCTGATCCACAGGCCGATAGGAGGTCGTTGAGTCTGTAACTATAAATACCCCCTACCTCCCAAGGTAGAGGGTTGGACCTTTCACTCAATCTAACCTTTTCTCTTTTGTTTACGTTCTCTCTCTAGAAAGGCTCCCATCTTCTACTTTCTCTCTCTAAACCTTCAAACCATACGCCCCTAATTTATATGTTATGATGTGTTTATGAAATCCAATATGCTACAATTGGTATCAAGAGCCATGGTTTGATCATCTCTCTTACATATCCTTGGATTTCTAGTGTTTTTAGATGGTTTTTGAGTTTGAAAAAGTTTAGTGTTTTTGCATCATTTGGATCATTTCTAGTGTTAAAGTTTGAATTTTGGGTGTACTTTTGTGTTAAGAATCATTGTAAGTTCTTGGGTTTTGATTTGGAAAGCTTGAATCACTGTGGTTGAGCTTGTTTTGGATTGAATTCGCTGGTTCACTTACTCCGTGTTGTCTTCTTTGAGACGTTCCGATTTGAGAACGGCTAGAACAGCTGCGAAACCCTGTCAAGGATATTCTTCATAATATACCTGATCACAGCGTACTTGTACTATCAATGGGGAACCGTGGGCCGTGTACCTCAATTCAACGAAAGTGATCAAAGACACTTCGTGTGTTTTATTATAACTTGTTGTTGCAGGTACATTTGGATGGTTGCGGTTGATCAAATTGAGAGTCAATCCAAAGCCGCGCTATGACATCGCACTTAATTGAAGAACATCATGACTTGTGCATATCTACAGAACCTGGCTCTGATATTTTTATACTATGCTTCTGCTACGCTGCTGCAAATATATTGAACCAATTAAAGCTGCCGCTACCCTGATGTTAAGATGTCATGATTCAAAAGTGTGAGCATGTCGGTCCGAAAGTCACAACTTCACATGATGGCAACCACAATAAAGGGTGATCACGAGATTTCTGTGGTGATGATCTCAATGAAGCTCGAAGATCATCAAAGATGTGGATCGATTAAAGGCCTCCACTAAAAGTACAAAATTATGCGGACTTTGAAGAATCGCTACAGAAGCACAAAGAATGCATAATTTGAAGAATTAAAGTCTACGAGCTTGGAACTAAAGACAAAGATAGAATGTTAGGATGCAAAATGTATTTCATGGGGTGACCTCCCATAGGGGGAGATTGTTAGGAATTGGAAATTCCATGTCGTTATTTACGTTATTTAGTAGTCTATTAGTTAGTTTGTAGCGTAGTTTAGTCTAGTGTAACACCGTGGAGGAAGGACGGGTCTTTACCCACTGTATACCTGATCCACAGGCCGATAGGATGTCATTGAGTCTATAACTATAAATACCCTCTACCTCTCAAGGTAGAGGGTTGGAAATTTTACTCAATCTAACCTTTTCTCTTTTGTTTACTTTCTCTCTCTAGAAAGGATCCCATCTTCTACTTTCTCTCTCTAAACCTTCAAACCATACGCCCCTAATTTATATGTTATGATGTGTTTATGAAATCCAATATGCTACAATTGGTATCAAGAGCCATGGTTTGATCATCTCTCTTACATATCCTTGGATTTCTAGTGTTTTTAAATGGTTTTTGAGTTTGAAAAAGTTTAGTGGTTTTTGCATCATTTGGATCATTTCTAGTGTTAAAGTTTGAATTTTGGGTGTACTTTTGTGTTAAGAATCATTGTAAGTGCTTGGGTTTTGATTTGGAAAGCTTGAATCACTGTGGTTGAGCTTGTTTTGGATTGAAAAGTGTGTTTTTGAAGTTTTTCTTGCTAGCGACATGGCTCTCGTAGTGTTTTTCATCTTAGCGACTTGCTTCAGTAAAAGTTAGCGAGTTACAGTGTTAGTTGTTAGCAACTTGAGCCTAGCGACTTGTCTATTGAGACAAGACGACAAATAGTACAAGTTAGTGGATTCTCCACTATAGCTAGCGACTTGGTGAGGTTAGCGACTTGCTTCAGAAATTGTTAGCGAGTTGTAGTGTAAATTGTTAGCGACTTGATACTAGCGACTTGGATCTTAGCGAGTTGTTCTTTAGCAACTTAACTGTGTCTAGCGACTTGGTGCTTAGCGGCTTGTTGTCATAATTCTTAGCGACTTGGCATTATAGCGACTTGTGTCTAGCGACTTGATTCACAGTGACTTAAGCCTTTAGCGAGTTGCTACTTAGAGACTTGGTGACTATAGCGACTTGTCCACTAAAGCGACTTGTATACTTAGCGACTTGGTGACTCTAGCGACTTGTCTTACTAGCGACTTGTTGACTTTTCCCGACAAAACTTCAAACGACCATAACTTTTGAACCGTAACTCCGTTTTCAGCGTTCTACCCATCAAAACGACCGTGAGAACAAGGAGAATGGCACGCCGAATGAACTTCATTTGGGTCAACCTTCGAGGCCTAAATCCGCTCCAAACAGAAGTTATTGAGGTTTTTATGTTTTTAGACCTAAATTTCTCAGTAAAAACGGGCATTAACCAATCCAAATCTAAACCAAACAACATCTCTGCTAATCCTACAAACAATTATATGTCCTTACACACAATTGTCTATCATTGTGTTGATCCATCAGTCATCTTAACACATTCCATTGGTCATTGCTTAACGGTTTGGTCTTGATTTTAGTAAAATCTAGCGAAAGATTCTATTTCTCGGTTTAAATCATAGACTTGTAAAATCCCGTGGATACTACAACATCATGTCTTACACTACTGACCCAGTAATTTCAGAAGTACTTAAGTTGTATGATGTTGTAGACAATCATGAGAACATTGCTACTGAACGGTTAAAGATCATTGAATCAGTCATGAGGATGTGATATCTCGGGGTTCAGACTCTGAAAAATAAATGCACCAATCAATGTTACGAGAATGCTTGTGCGGATAAGGAAAGTTGCATTGAACCTTATCGACAACTTCATTCACACCTCACATTGCTTCTTTCTATGGGAAGTAAGAACGATTCTGCACTTTTAGTCAAGAATTATCAACATTCAAGAGCACATTATTCTTAAACTTAGAACAATTGGAACAACAACTTGATAAAGAAATGGTTCAAAGGATAGTTCCATCTTTGCACTTCAAGTGATCCACACCCAATTTCAATCATTCATCAGTGGGGAATTTACATCAGATTATGATCAAGACATGACTGAAATATCTTTCAAGAAATACACTGGAATGGAAATTAGCGTGTTTGTAGAGACACTTATCCAACTCATGGATAATATTGAGAAGTATATTGAGGAAGTTACTCAGAATGATGAAAAAGTTGATGAGATTCTGGTGCAGTTGAGAGATATTTGTGATGAGTTGGGTAATGCATCAGTTGAAGAATTGGGTGTTGTTGAATGCAGAATGTCAGAGACAACAATAAATGATGTAACCAGCTGCTCAATAACTCCTGTCACACAAGAAGTGGATGTTGTGATCAGAAAGGTGAATTAATGTCTGGTACAATCAATAGATTGTAGTGTTGAGACCAGTAAGGCATCGGGTGATGGATCAGTTGACACTGAATCTGAGGCTCAGAGCAGTTAAGCTTGAAGCGACCCGTAGTTCAGTGACTCTTGTTACACATGATGTGGATGCTGATATCAGACAGATAAATGAACAGGTTTCATGTGATGAGGTACCCTTTACTGTTCAACCTAGTGCATCTGCTAAAGTACTTAAACAAACTGATCATGATGTTGAACATGACTTTGATAAATGCATGGCGAAATTTGAGTCTGAGATTAATTGTTTCAAAACAAAAGATATGGTTGATAAAAAGGCTTTTGATGAACTTTCAAACAAATTCTCAAATCTTGAAAAACATTGCATTTCACTTGAAATTGCGATACAAAGTAAAGAAGAAAGTTTTCAACTTAACAAACCATGTAAAAATCCGGAACTTCCTGAATTCTGTGAACTTTTTGAAATGAACACTTTGAAAGCTCAGCTTCAAGACAAAGACTCAACCATCAACAATTTGAAGAAACATATGCATGTGAAAAGTAATTTGGTTACAAGTAATTCTGATATTAATGCTATTTATGATATTTAAATGAGAAATGATGAATTAGCAGTTTGTGTGGCCAAATTACTAAAGGAAAATGAGTCTTTGAGAAAGAATCACATAGAACTAAGTGACTCTATCAAAGAAGCTAGAACTAAGTCAATGGAAACAAACTCTTTGATAGCAAAAATTGATGATCTCAAAGCTCAACTTCAGGAAAAGAGTTTCGCTATTGTTGCTTTAAAAATGAGCTCAGAAAAACAACAGGGTATAGTGTGAACACTAAGTTTTCAAAACCATCAAACTTGGGGAAACCGGTTATTAGACAACCGAATGCGTTTAGATCTGAACGACCAAAATTTTCAAAACGCGGTTTGCCTCCCAAGTTGATGTGAAACAAGTTTTGACAAAACCAGTCACTTCACCTCACTTGCCTAGGAAAATTGATATGAATGACTTGCATAAGAACTCTTATCTAGAAATGGCTAGAAAGACCACGAGAATCGTAAAGACAGAAATTTTAGGTGCAAGACCTAGGGCGATGAATTCTTCGAGATTTCATGCTAGTAGTTCTAAACCATTACCTAGGAACACTAATCTAAAGACTAGGGATTGACATACATCTAAGAGTAGTTGCGTTTCGATTAAAGCTATTCCCATAGCAGATCACTCTAAGAAATCTAGATCTATTTCTGAATCCAAACAAGTTGTTTGCTCAAAGTGTCTAAAATGTATCTTTAATGCTAATCATGATAAATGTTTCACAAAATCCCTGAAGAAAGTAAATGCTCATGCAATGGTACAACCTGTTAAGTCTAAGATTTACACTAAGTCATCTGATGCATATGAAGCAAATGAAACCAAAAAGCCTGTAGATGGTTACCAACAGCTAAATCTTTGGAAACTAGGAATAAGGATAAGTCTTCCACTATGCATAAGAAGCCTAACAATCCTAGACCTTGCCATAAGTGGATACCATCTGGTAGAATTTTAAGGATCTTTGGACTTAGGTGGATTCCTACAGGAAAGATGTTTACCAATGGCAATCTCAAAGTTGACCGTGAAACCCCAAAGGGTTTGGATCACGATGTCACTAACCAAAATATATGCAATCAAGTTTGTAATATTAGTGGGAGTAGTCCTTACTCGATTGTAGATACTTCGATCCTTCAATACATGGGTGGCTTAAAGTATGGATTACAAATGGATTGATATCTCATAACTCACGGGTTCAAGTAACGCAATCTTGATATTCATTCGGCTATGACGTCTGTTCACATCAGTTTAGGCCTCGTACTTCATCATTATGGCGTCTGCAGATAACACTTCAGGCCCCGTTCCTCTTAGAAAAGAACGGTGTACGCTTCAGTGCGCTTTATCTTTAGAAGAAGAGAAATATTCATGTTTATGACCATTCTCATCGACATTCTTCATCAACAAGCTTTATGTTTCTCCTATGCTCATTCAGTCATCAAGTGGATCTACGTTCATTGGTGTATATTCTTATTCACTTGGTTAAATCAAAAATGGCAACTTCGGATGCAAATTTTGAGGGGGAGAAGAGTGAATTTACTACATGTTGATGGATGTTTGAATAATGGTCATACGACTCTCCTCCAACACCTAATGTTTCACTTACTAAGGATAAATGGGAGTTATTGTTTGGGATTCATTGTTTCAAGATATGTTTGATGAGTATTTCCAACCGCTAGCGAATGTTGATCTTCTAAGAAGTACAACTCAGACTACTCAAGAAGCCCAATCTCTAGTTATTCCTTATGGCTTTGATAATGACTATCATAATATTGCAGTTGCACTCATGAATAATGATACGCTCTTTGGTATTCCTTTGCCAAATCTTCACTGATTATTGTTCATCTCAACGTGCACGCTATAAATCAACCACAGGAACTTCAAGAAAAATGACTACCTCTTCGCTTGAAGTTATTGGTGAATCTTCGAATCATTCTCTACATGTATACTTTAAGGAAGAATGCATTGATGTTGAGAAATCATTTGTTAAGTTCACTTCGGTGGGTCAATGTACATCCGATTGTATGTTTATTCACGTGTTGGGCATTTGACACAAGTTGATGACCCGAGTTAATCATTTATCACTTATTTGATATTGAAGTTGACTTTCAACAAAGGCGTGTTCTTATTTGATAACTTGCTCGGGCTTAAGATTTTGAGTTGAAGACTTGGTTTATCTAGTTACCGTGTCGGGGTGGTTGGTTGAAGACTGGTTAACTATCACTATTAGGAGTTATGTTGTTTTACTCGATTGTCATGGATTACGATGTGCATAATCTCAAGAGGTGTTAATGTCTCATACTCTGTTTGAGTAGTGAGTACTTAGAGATTTCCTTGACGCATAGATTCTCGACCCGTTCTTCATTATTAGTGCAAGCTTAAGATACAAATGCGGGGATTCGACTTAGTTTCAAGTTTGGTATATCGGGTTTTCTTCATCATGGTCACTTCAAATTGTCTACATATGGGTTGATAAAGATAGTCAGAGAGAGTTTCTAGCAGTTGATTCTCACTGGATTCATTTGGGCTATTTGAGTTCTTCTCACAAGATCTCAAGTTTATGGGTATATTATGTTTTGCTGATTTTGAGGTACCAAAACCAGCAAGGGGAAATGGTCTCTGGAGACTTTTGGTATGTGTTACTTCAGCATTCAGTTAGAAGAAATGTGAAAAAGAAGAAATAGAGAAGAGATAGAGGCGGATGAACAATAAACCAAACACACACACACGATATACTAAGATGGTTACGCGTAGAGTATGAAGTGAAAGAGTAAATTGAACAACCAACCCTCAAGTGAGGGTTATTACATGGTATTTATAGGAGGGAAGCTAGGGCAACACTCCTAGTTCTCATCCTTTTCCTTATTGGACTAGGCCTAGGCATGGGCCTTCACATAAGCCTAAGGCTAATAACTAACATAAAGGCCATATTAAGCTAACTATTACATTTGAGTCACTAACACTTGAAATAGGTTTAGGAGTGATTCCAACAATCTCCCCTTAAGTGTTGGTGATGAATGAATATGAACGGTGAAGGCGTTGATGTAATAGTAGCTTTGGCGTCCTCATTCTTCTTTCTTGTGAGAAGAATTGCCTTGATTTGAACAATCTCCCGGTGTAGAAAATTGTTTTCTTTAAAGCAGTTACGCTTTGGCGTCATCTTTATCTTTGTTCTTTGATCATTGTTATGAAAGTGATAAAAATGATAGTATGTTGTTGTTTATGCAAGTCAAATACGCCTCAGTGCGCCCCATTTTCCCAGGTCTCCGTCATTCTTCAACATGCTCCTGCGCTCTTTGATGTTGGATTTGATACTGATGAAGTTCTTTAAGTCTTTAACTTTGTAGATTCTTTGGTTTGACGAAGAATCATTGACTTTGTGTTGCTTTTAGTTAGAGCTTCCATTAGTGATGATGTTGGCATGAGCATGTGAAGAATCTGCACGATCATTCGACCGAGCTTCCATAAGAAGAAAACATAAGAAAGGTTAGTGATAAGCGGATTCAGGCACTTACAAGTTTGAACCGAGAGTGTTATGACATAGTGTGAAAACACAACTCTAATTCTCACAAAGGCGTTCACGAACGGAGTCCCTAAGTGAGATAACGGTGCGAAGTACATCTACGGTTCAGATAAGTCGCTGAGGTACACGAAGCATCACCTTCGGCTGTAGTCCGTTTGAGACACACTAATAATAATCACGGGAAGTTACCGAAGTGACCTGTTGTCGGTACTGTTTGATGTTGACCACGGAAGGAGTTTCCATTCAATCACTGAGGGTGCACAATGTGAACCTCTCATAAATGTTCTCCACGATTGCTAAGATCTGTGAAGGACTCGATAACATACCACGATGTCCTTATTGTTGAACACCAGTGATGAAATGTCAAGTGTACCTAGAGATCTTTTGATGAATCGTTGGCTCTAGAACTCAATAGTGCGTTTTGGTTTTCTGGTAGGGAGAGGTCTCCTTCTTCAATACCAGCAATCTCTAGAGAAAGCTGATAGTTTACGTTAGGGTTCCTGTGAGAATGAAACAAGTTTTGTTGAGAGAAACTTGAGTGGCTAAGAAGGTTTAGTGCATGCGTCACTGGGTCTATGATGACTTTTATCTTCAATACCGGTGTCATCTAGTGACAACCAGTAGCATATGAATTGAACCCGGTGTCTGCCCTAAGTTGAATAATTTGGAGGGCTATTTCTTTTCACCATTTTCTTTGCATTTCTTTTTAATTCTTCAACTCCTTCTTTCTCTGATTCTCATTTTCTCCTTTTCACAATCATACCTAAGGACTTCTAATTCTAACTATTGGTAGTGTCCTTGGTTAGATCCCTCCAGCTCTGGCGGATCATAGGACGGTTATTCCTAACCTTAAACTCCTTATAACTCCATTGCCATAAAACCATTTTCAAGAAAATCTCTCGTAGTGTTTGTGAATGAAAAACATTTTGTACCACTGTGAGAGTTTTATCTTTTAGCATAAATACTCCCCACATGCTTAAGTGTTAAGACAATGCACTGCGGTGAGAGAGAAGCGCACTTTTGAATTGATCGACTCTGAATAGACAATCCCCGCGAGACACGGTTACGTTGAATAGTTAAAGAGAGTTGTATTGTCGGCTTTTAGGTGAAAACTAGCTCTAATAACTATCTTGAAGGTGTGGACAAACCTTGAAAGGTTGTCAAACCCGTCAAAGATCATGTCTACCAAGAGTTTCTCGAATGGTACATTCTACTCGGACAAGTCCTGCGAGAGCGTTTACATCACTAGCGAATTAGCTTGAAATTACACCCGTCTGGACAAGTCTTTTCGAGTTACTAACAATTAAGATCTCGTCAATTCGTTGGTTAAGTCTATAGCACAAAAGAATTCATGAGCAAAACACAACATATTTCTTATCACGTATTTTTCTCCCCCACAAAAATGGCATATAAATGTTATTTTTGAAGAAATGTTGAGAATAAATATGACCATTTTGAGTTTTGTGGGGAAGATAACCAGAACAATTTGTGAACAAAGATTTTAAGTCAAATACTCCCCTCAACGAGTGATAGCGGTTGAGGTTTTGAAAATCATAAGGGGAAGTGCTTGTTCTTTTGAGCAAAATCTTGAAAAGTGAAAGGTTTGATAGGTTTTACTCAAAATTAAGAAGCTTTCGCTCCTTTTATAGGATTGTGGCATGAAGCGTACCACGGTCCTTTATTTACAAGAACGGGTTGTACACTTTATGTGTGCACAAATATAGACATATATAATCACATCCAAAATATTATGAAATAGAAGCAGTTCAAGGGTACGGAGTCAATCAATGTTTCGAGGGAATGCGACAGGCGTTGATAGCCGTGAGAGCAATCCTGGACGACCGCCTAAAAGCTTTCTAGTGTCCTGAACTGATCCCTTCGATACAACCTTTCATCAATCATGGTGATGATCCTTTACATCCATTCTTTCCTTAGAATTCCATCGCTTTTTAGACCCAATTCCTTCATGAATATCCTTCAACCTATAAGCTAATTCGTCCCTAACCTTCTTCAATGTGTGATCCCCAAACTTGTGAAGATCTCTACACTCATCAAGATTTAGTAGTGTTTACTAAGGTAAACCACTCAGAATGGTTGGTTTATGAGTGTGTATTGTGAAAGGCGTTAATGTCGGAAGATCTAGGCTGAGGTGGAGTGAAGTTGACACGGGTCTGATATATTCAACTGTGGCTGGAGTCTTCTACGTTCTTTGATGACTATGCGTCTGATGAAGATTAGCAAGGACTTGATGAATTCACGTTGTACTTCAGTTGAAAATTGTCTCATGCGACCACGTACTTTGGCAAGGAACATGTCTTCCAATGTGGATTGATAGACAAATTCTCAAAGTCGCTTGAGAATGCATAATCCCTTTCGTCTTGTCTTTTGACCACAATATTCTTGAGAAAGTGTAGTCCCGATACAGACGAAAGATCAACATGTTTGATGGCAACGATACTCTTGGTACTGAACACTTCATGTTGAGACTTCTGAACCTGGCAGCTTCTATAGTAGATTCTTCGGCGTTCCGGCCAGTGGTGAATCCCCATATCAGTGCATCACGGTCATACTCTTCCACATTGTTTGGAGAACAT